>OX411325.1:21285048-21927573 GCA_948150665.1 Conistra vaccinii
AAGTACTATGTAGTACTTGTCGGACATTTATTTTAATTAGGCTGATTTCCTCAGTGCACCACCCGCAAGGAAGGATTATAAGTGCTGCGCGTCTCATTTATTGCAAAGTTGCAGTGCGTTGGGTGGTGCACGTGTCTGCCACACTTGAATTTGTCGCCCCAAAATGCTGGTGCCCGGGGCGCGTGCCCCGGTTTGCCCCCCCCCCCCCCCCCCTAGATCCGGGGCTGCTTAGGACTACCCGCAACTCTGGTAGACAACATGTCTCCCTGGCTCTGCTATCGTACCTAATAGATAAGTACTTAGGTACTATAATAAACAGTCTCACGTGCGAACAGTTCATAACGTAATTAACGTGTTATTTTCTTTACGCAGGTCTAGAAAGAAACTATTTCTCATACTTTATCAGCTGATAATGTTATGATTATGAACGACTAAGCTTCGGGACCAAAGGTTGAATAAACAATGTAACTGAGTACCTGACTTAGTCATTTCATTTAGAATTCTACACGAACTTGGGGTTTTTACTTATTCATCCTAGTCGTATCTGGGGGTCTATTCTCTAAGTCCGTCACGAAGATATGGGCCATTCGAAAATAAATGATCCGTCAAAACATATTTAAATTTTCGGACGGGCAAAAACTCCTCGAGAGTAGAGAGAACTGTCAAATCGTCTTGTCATTCATTTTTGGTTATTAGCTCCGAAATAATCATATTTATGTCCGTTAGAGATAGGCTAAGAACGCCCGTAACTTCGCCCAAAACTATGCTTAGAGATTAGAGACGTGCTTATATTTTGAAAGTTGGTTAAAGACCTCTCTCTGTATTCCGAAAAGGTTTTAGTCATGCACAAGTCTGTCAATATTTTCCTCTAGAAAAGTGTTTTCCTCAATTTGGGCGCCTAAAAATATTCGGGTAGAGTTCAATTTGGAATAAACAAAAATGCATAAAGAATACTTTCCCATACCTCCAAGGACTATCCGTTAAAGGACAAAAGAGGTAACATTTACTTTCATACCAGCATTGTAGTTAGCTGGAGCATTAATTAGCTGCATTGAATATGCACGGTGGCTTGCCAGGCTCGTGCCGGAAGACCGGCTTCCGTCGCCCCCGGCGCCCTGGGACTTTCCAACGGGATTCGAAGCCGCCAAGGAGTAACCAATGTGTCTTTTATTACGTGCCTGGAGTACCTTGTTGGTTGCTCATTAAATATACCTTATTTTAGAGAGAAGTTTGTTACTTGAATTCTTTTTTATCATAAATTTCCAAGGTTTCTTTACACGCCTATAAGCTGTATCATTGTTTAAAAATACCTTAAAAACCGCGCCCTAAATGATAAAGAATGTACTCACATGCAATATTATAACTATAGAAAAACACACAATTACGATGCCAGCCACCGCTCCCGTCCACAAAAGGCTCAAACAAACAGATAAGCAATAAGGAGCGTACTCGGTACTGCGCACACGCAAATGGCGTACGTCGTTATCTAAACGCGCCGATCGTTTACACAGTTAGAGGACGCAATTATCACCTACCGTACACCTGTTCCATGTATGCTAATGACCACAGTAAATCACTATCGATAGACCAGATATCCCCGATGATTATATCTCGGATGGTCACGTGCATACCATTTTCGGTGCATCGCCTATGTGGGGTCCAATTACTGAGGACCGAACGACACTGTCCATGTCCCGGCGTGCCCTTTTCAGACCTTAGATCGTTCCCGTCTGAACACATCCTGATCGTAACTTCAGATCGGTTGGTTAAGGAAATCTAACCGACAGTGTTCAAAAAACGGACTGTAGAGGGCCTTGCACCAAATAAACTTGACTTGCCTGATAAGGATTTCAACTAAGTTTTGCAAACTGATGCATTTAAGTGCGGATTTCACCAATGAAATTGATCGCGTTCAGCACATCTAAACGCGTTCAAGAGCTGTCAGTGTGCAATATTCCATAACAATTTTGACACTGACAGCTCTTGAACGCGTTTTAGAAATGCTGATAGCGTTCAGCTTCGTTGTTAAAATCAGCCGTAACTTACTCATCGTGGAGTGTTCATCAAAAAGTGTTTGATTCGATTTCGTTCAATGCTCATATCCTTGTCTTTAATTCAAAGCTAACCAAAGATGTTTTATTTTAATACGCATTTGCGAATTAATCTTAACCTCTGTCTCCATCGAAGGTCGTCCATTTAAGGAGATGGTTAATTAAACCTAGCTCTGTCGACGTCTCAGAGTCGATTTCCTCGTTAAACGATTTGATTTACGCATCGTGGGCACCCTTGGCCGATGAGGTGTTAAACCGTGACCTTACGCAAAAGGCGTCGCCCGCTGAATCACCAATAATTTTGTTGTTTTGTTTTAATACAATAGATGTGGCCATATGCGGGCGGCTGCGGGCGGAGCTTTGTTTGGGGAATCAGTCAACGACCGGCTTCGCAGTTTCCCGACGCATTCCTTAGGTGTTCGTCACTGGGAAGATTCATGCAAGCGATATGCAAAGCCCGCCGTTAGGAGCGCGCCCTCGCACCGCGCTTCGACCGAATCCTTGCGATTTTTTCGCCTTGATAGCGCGCTGACAACCACCTTTTAGAGACCGCCTCGCGCCACCAACAAATGTGTTCCCATTTATAAACAAGTTCTCGGGAATAGCTGACTCGAATTAATACGTTTCCGTAAAAATATTGCGCAATTATAAATTTCTACGGAAAATTGATAATGTTCTCACGAACGGGCGCGCGATGCGTTAATTGGTGCGCAATCCGCATTCTGAGCGAATTAATAGTTGCCCACGGACTCTCTCGTTCGCCGCCATCTCAGTTACTTATTCAATTTTTCGCTCAGTTAACATACGGCGAAACGACGGCCGTTTTTTGTGTTTACAAATTAAGGTAATTACCGTAATACCCCTGTCACAACCTTTTAAGTTCAACGCACGCATTATGCGTCTCGACGCGTTTTTCGGCTCGGAAAGGATTTTGATTCTTATTTCTTGGGATTTAAGGTGTTAGCTGAAACATTTTGGAATTTCGGGTGAAATATTGTTGTAGTGCGCCCTTGAATGTTCAGTTCCGGGCTATTTTAATGTCGTTTAATATAATATATGCAACGCGCTCTGGGCGATATAATTGCGCGCAACGAAGTCGCAAATCACGACACTCCGCTATGCTTCATCGAATTTATCGAATCGAACGCGTAAATTTTTCACGGACGGACGTGATACGTTTTTTATAAGGCTTTGCACAGATTTATTCGTATGAAACGTTGTCATGATTATAGCCATGTATCTGATGTATCTCACTTATTTGGAGACAAGGCGAAGATCCTGCAGTCATAGAAAGCGGGCTATTTTATACGATATTTACAACTTCCTAAACTGAGCACACCAATAAAATTACGGGCATTACTGTGAGTTTATCTGAACGGAAACACGCTTCATATCGGCGCAGGAGACGTATTTATGACTGGTTATTCTAAGGTTGTTTGGAGTTCCCATCGCGGCACGCAGCGTTCAAACATAACGCCGTATGTGATGGTGCGATCGCGTGTAATCTCCCATCTTACGAGCGAGACTATCTCGCCGACGAGACACTCATATCTGATACAACCTCGCTTCCCCTGTACATGGGTAATAATCTTTTATGCGACGCGATGAAGTTATTTACCCGTCGATTGCCCCATCGACATCAGATATCGACCGCTTGAGGTTCTCAGTTGCCACTTTGTGTAGCTCGAAAAACTCCTATTTAAATGTTGATTGAATCATCGCTCCTGGGCCACCTCAGAGGCATGACTAAAATAGTACCAGAAGTTCAGGCATCATACATGCTTCGTTGCGTAAATAACTTGATTTTGAATAACGCGTGTCACAGGTGAGGGTCACGGCACCCAAGTTCAGATAACAATGTTGCGTTGACGCCTGACCCCGGCTGCGGACGGCGTCAATTTCGGCGCGTCAGCCGGTCGCGGTCGTGTCGTAATGCGATTACAATGATGCCCGATTCGCAAATTGGCAGTGACCCAGTTCGGGTACTGGTGGGCGGCTCGGAGGTCCACCGGCTCCCGCGCTCGCGCCTTTGCTACGCAGAAAGTTCCACACACATGCCAAATAGAACGACTGTTAAGTAATCATGTGACAACAACCACTCTCGTTTCGCTCGACGCGATTTAACGGTCCCGTTACCTCTTGTGATTGAATTTCTTCGTACCGTTTTTCGATTATTTTGTCTCGGTGCGTAATGCCAGGTTGTGCAACTGAATCGGTGTGTAATTGTGGAGGGGTCATTGTTTGTAACGGAACGGCCCGGGTGCAGCGCGCATGGTGTGAGATGAATTCCATTAGCCGGGTGAGGTGAGCATTGCCGCCGTAGGTCGTTTACACCGGCTAACAGCGAGCGACGCACCGAACCGATCCATTTTATCTAAACCGCAACCCGTAAAATCATCCTTCTCCATTGTTAGCAGCCCGTCGGCTCTATTTCAACACTTTACAAAACATGCTATAAACCTTTGAAAGTATTCGCCTTGGCCCAGTACACCTTAGAAGTTCAGATGCTTGTAAAGATACTTGCTCTTTATGCGTCCTTTGAAATGTGCACTCATTTTAGGTCTCCCCTTCACAATAATTAACACTTTGCATCAACCGAATCGTGCACGCAGATGCGCTCGAGACAAATAAAAGCTGAGAAGTGTTGTTCATTTCAACGAAGCGATGATTAATCAAGGATGTAATATGAACTGTGTGGCCTAATGATTGGTTTGTATTCTGGTCGTGCAGTGTCGTTCGTCATTTCGCCAGGCCTTTCCTAGAAAGCGTAGTGTCCTATTTGGTGCTAGGAACCCCGACCACCACCGGATACGACGGCCACGTCACACTAACTGTTGATTTTCACTTTTATAATGCAACTCAGCGATGAAATGGAACTTATTGTTCACACGATGCACCGCGCACGATAAGTAGGCAGGAGTATAATGCAATACTGTCGTCTGCCCTAATTAAGGTAAGGTGATAGCAAGAACAATAAATTAGGCGTGGGGTACCATAATTATCTTATCAGTGTATAGTTAGACAATGCGCCCGCTGAGATGCGCGAGCGCACGGCGCGTTATCGCGACCACCCGCCGCCACCGGGAACCGACGTCGATACAACATTATTATGGGAACATGAATCAGCGAACACCGGCCGAACATACGAGGTGCAACGCCATAGTTCTTAGAACGAACGGACCCCGCACACCGTGTGATCGAACTCATAAAAATTGCTGACTGCGGAGCGGTCGTACCTTCTAAAGTGAAGGCGGCTAGCAAGAATCTCGTCTTCTCATAACCAGATAGAGCAGCAACTATTGCTCGGCTCCTTCCATGAAGTCGTTAACGATCCCGGCGACACCTCGTCTAATAGCCCTGTGTACTTAGCTATGCAAATCATTACGCGACTCAGGCGCGCCGCGACCGCGTCCTTCCAGACTTGCGCAATTATTCATTATTCTCTTTAAAATATTACCCCTTGCGTAATCCGATAAATTACTACTATCGATTTATTTGTACCCCGCAGCCTCGGTGAAACTGTTAGCCCGCCATTTCGGTATCGCATTATTCTTTCAGAAGTTATTAAGTACCGTGGTGGTATTATCTCGTCGTGCTGCTCTCCTAATAATGTCTCGTTATGGGAAACTCGTTTGTGACCAATAAAATAATTGAATATCTGTGCGTTGATCGGCACGAGAACTAGCTCTTATCTGGAGCGTAATAAATCGGTGCTGCTGATCGCGATCGGAGTGCGGCCAGGCGCCTGATTAATGAGTTAACATTTTTTAATTAACGATCTCGCTGCTGCGAGGAATTATTGGCCCGCTGAGGGCACCGCGAGTGTAAACACGCGCTTTGACAGCGCACATAGCTTTCGCCGGAGCAACGTTCAGCTAAATTATAAGCTCCGGCTGAAGAGTTAATTGTGTGTTTACTATGTTTACCATCGACATTAGGTATTCTTCGTTCGATAATCGCTGCGGGGCGGTCGTGTCGTGATCTAAAGTTTTCCCGCGTTATGCAACCTGCCTTTTGTTGCGTTCTCTTCACATGCCTCGTACACGAAGCTGCACTACTGCTCACTTTGTTCTGTATCGGTTTCGGATAGGAACGTCTCGATCTCGACATTGTTATTTTTGTCATAGGTTGCACGAATCGTTTGCGACATCCCCGTCACGATTGTTGACGTAATATCAGTTACCACGCTCCGATGACACATTATGTTTTGTGTTTCGCCGTGTTTTCTTGCGGTAGCTTGCTAATAATCTAGTTGGTCGCTTGGTTTAGTTAACCTCAGGTTTAATGTGAATTATTAGAACATGAAACGTTTATTATGGTTTGTGTACAATATTAATAACGTGACCTCAGTGTCGGGCGTAGTTACACTCGCCTAATGTCAGCTCGTCAGCGCGCATTCAGTCTCGACTCTCGACATTTTGCAAGTGAAAACTCGAGACGAGGACTGTATTCGTTTGACCTGGACCCTCGCGGCTCGATGTAAACGACGACAGCGAAACACGACCATTGTAAAGTTACGAGCAGAATTCCATACGGCTTTTTGCTCGGCACGCATCAGTTGGAAGTCTCCTATTGACGTGACGACTGGTGAGTGTGAAGTCCGTTAACGAAGCATTGAGTGAACTCGCATAGTCGCATACCAGTGCTATTTCACACGCATTGTTAAGGCGCACGATAAGTGCTAAATTGTCTTTAGAAATGTATTACTTGAACAATATTGGCGAGACGATGCAGACAATGTATTAAAAGTCGCATTCCGCACTCGTACTTAAACGAGTCGAAGCGAGTTTGAAGTGACTAGCAAATAAATGTTTGCAAAGTTACAGGCAAATGCATATAATCATTGAATCCTTGCTAGTAAAAGGAGAAATTGCTTCATTGGGATACGAGTCTATTGTTGTACTTACATAGAATGTGTGAAACAATTTTTAACCGACTTCACAATTCAGATGTATATATATTTACTTAATGTATGTTTGGGCATAACTCCGTCATATACATGTATATATATATACGGATGTATAGACATATTTACAAAATTATTTTTTTGTTTGAAAGGGTATGCTCTCCAAGTGTGCTCATTTGAATTTGATTAACTTTGCTTGCGTACTTTTTGAGTTAGCTTCAATAAAGCTTTTTCACAAAAAAAAAACAACAGACTTCCAAAAAAAAACTTCGAAGTGAAATATAACTTTACTTTGCAAGTCGGTGGCAAAAAACAAAAAATCAAAACCAAAGACACCGACTTCCGAAATAAAGTAATTTTTCACTGGTACCTAGTGCTTTTTTTTTAAAGTCGGTTATTTTTTTTTTGTAAAAAAGTTTTTCCAATTAGTATCGACATCGTCGCTTATCTAATCACGAGAACGTGTTACGCATTTAGAAACAAACTAAAGTGGATGTTCGATTAAAAAGGCCACCTTGAACCGTTTATGCCGTTTCGCGTCCAAACGTTGCACAACTTTGCCTTTTTGTTAGCTGCGCGCGAGCTACTGATTCGTTTGATACACAAATGTAAGTTTCATACCTAATTCAATTACAGAAACATGTAAATGTCATAGTCTCTAATGAAACTATTGCACGTCTCTACTCTCTGCGCTTGCGCAAACCGTGATCTGTCTCTGCAGACTGTTTGTTCTTAAGCAATTGTTGCGTTCACCTCGCAATTATATTGGATTATGGTGTTGTAGTAATAAAAAGGAAAAACCGGCCAAGTGCGTGTTACCACGCACGATGATAGGTTCCGTAAAGATATAGGTACCTACCATGTTATTTTAATTAAGACCAAAGACTTCTTCCTGTAATCTATGAGTAAAGAACCATTATCTGTATTTTTTTTTTAATTTTATTAGTTTCGGAGATAAGGGTCGATTTTCATCCATTTTCTTAACTATCTTTTAAAGAATTTATTTCAATATTTAGAAAAAAAAATTGAGACCATCACAACAAGCCCTTTCATTTGATACGTCGGTACAGTTTACAAAACTTTTGATTTTTTTATTTGTCCCCGAAAAGTGACACTCATAATCAAAGTGCATTTATTAACGTTACATGCCCGTGTTTGTTTCACAGAAATTCATATGTGTACCAAATTTCAACTACATATATTGGTCCAGGAGATTCGGAGGAAAATGGCTGTGAGTGTGACAGACGGACAAACACCCAGACAGACACAAGAGTGATCCTATAAGGGTTCCGTTTTTTCCTTTTGAGGTACGGAACCCTAAAAACAATTAACAACCACGTTTTGGATTACTTTGTAATTTATGATTGTATGAAAACATTTATCATGCTCATAGAAATAGTATCTGATCTTAGGCCATGGATGTGTTGCAATGTTTTCGTTGATGTTTTCTATGTACTCCAGTGGTTCTGTAACATTGAACTTAATTATTTAATTTATTTTTCCAGGTAATTTTGGTGTTGTGGAAGTGCGAGGCGTGCGTCTACTCGGTATGTGGCAGCCGTTATGAGTGTCAGTAAAACATGGTCGCTCGTTAGGCATGCACGGAGGGCGCGCGGTTCGTGCCCGCATCAATATGCGCCCGCGCACCTCACGGACACGATTTGACGAATGAATCACACCATTTTCTTCGTAGTCGACTTGTTCACGTGACGTCACGATTTCGGTGTCGCACGCGCACCACGAAATTAAATTATAATAATTATACATTTCCGCTTGCATAGCTGTCGTAATCTCGCGGATGGAATCTCCGAGGATAATGCTGAATGACTTTATATTTATGTAAGACGAATTGTGGTTATTGTTCAAATTGTTGATATCATAATCGTAACTTTATTTATACAAAGTGAAGGAAAAACAATAGTGACATTCTAAAATACAATAGACGACGTATATTTAGTAACCTAATCCGCTTAACACTTCTTAAGGAGTCATAAGAACCCTGTAAGAAATCGACACGTGTTTCACCTCTCAACGAGGCATCCTCAGGATGACGATTGACTTGTTGCGGAGCCGGACACGACGTGTTGCCATCACGCGATGCATTCGCAGTGTTCGGCGAACACTGCGCATGCATCGCGTGTTGGCACCACTTTGGTTTGCACAAAGTCAATCGTCATTCGGATCGGATTTCCGCAAAGTCACGCCTAAATCAACTAACTAGTGACATTCTTATTTGAAATTGAGAATCTATGATTATTTCCATTTGATTTTGGTCTTAACTTTTAATTACAACATCATGTGATCATTAGTTCGCGAGCCTCGGTCGTGATCAGTCGAACATGCATCAATTTATGCCTTCATCACTTAGATTGATATGTTTATATCAACATTTCTCAGATTCCGTCAAACCATTTAATATTTGAGGTCAAGTCGTATTGAGCGCATTGTAATATGAATTATAGACATACACTGTCTATTCTTAACGTTTGCACAGATTAATACAGATGGGAGACTCCGCAAAATCATTTAAATAAAAAGCGACTCCAAAAAGTGCAATTCAGGTCGCAAAGCGCTAATCACGTACAGTTATTTATTCACCGAGAAGTTGCTTCTCTTTCTATCTCGTGACTCTTAGATCTTCTGACTACGGCTTCACTGAATTGGCCCAGCAAGACGGGCCCGCTGCGTACAGCCCGATTCAAACTTAATGGCGGCTTGGAACATGAGGCGAGTCGCTGCGCAGTAACGAACAGCGGGGGTGAGGGGTGGGGTACTGCACAGCGAGTAGCGCGCTTCCGAGCCGCCATTAAGTTTGAATCCAACCGTACTTGTAGCTTCTTACCTAAACTGCGGAGTGTCCCATCTATATTAATCTGTGACTTTTATCGCAACACAATAAATAGCGTTTACGGATGATAATAAACTCCAACGTATGGAGACATACATCATGTGGAGCGCATTCAATCGTCGTCGTCAGAACGGGACAAAACTATCGTCGGAATCGCGAGCTTTATGGCCAATCGGTCAAATGACGACGGGAACCATTTAGTTCCTGCCATATTTTACGGCGAGCGCTCGCCATTGTGTCGCACTCTTGCGCAGCCCTCCATTGGCCGCGCACTTCACGTACGCAAACAATAGCCGCTCGGAAGCCCGCTTACTTTTGTTACAGGAATTGTAAATGTCAAGGTGCGATTACGCCACAGCTAGGAATGCAATACTGTCTAGAATGGTGAGCGTGCCTGGAAATCATAGCATCCCTGGCTCCGATGGCTTGGCGGATATGCGCCGCATCGGACCGGCTCCCATTTCCATCATTATGCTTACCACCACGCCTTTATCTCGCGCGAGCATCGGACATATGAAAAACGGCCCACGAGAGCCGACGCGAAATTGAGATGGCGTAGCGGTCCCACCGCAGGGCATGCCCGCAAGTGGGTCGCGCGATTACAGCGTTTCCTCGATGTTATTAGCTGTCGACAAAGACCGTGGTTTGCGGTGATCGCACCACCGAGCCCTCCGCTTCACACCTTGTCACGGAGCGCGAGTCTTAGACAACGGTGTTTTCCAGCGATATTCACGTTACACATCCGCGGTTGTCGTTCACATTTGAAACGGACACTCGTAACTCGATACAGTGTTCCAAGCAACTCTCTCCTTTTACCGCACAGATAGAAATGCAGAGCGGAACGTTTCCTAGTGTGTCCCGGTGAGTCCGCGCCGGAGTTTTGTTTCTATTGTGTTCGGAGGCGCGTGTGTTGCCATTCGGTCGCATTGTAGTTCAGAGGGCAATCGCCGTTACGGCGGCGGCTTCTCACAATAGGAGCGCGAGTTGGCTCCCGTAAGTGCAGCTTCCGCAGATCGTTATCGTGGTCTTGGACCTCCGACACGTCCGTTCGTAACATCCGAGGTACGATGCCTCTCTCGATTATAAACACTACTTCATACATCTTTGTTATGCGGTAAATGAGATCGTCAAAAAGGAACATCATTTATTTTTAACCTGTGAACAAACATCCTCAATTCCTCACGCGAACAACCACGACTTAACGTGTAAATTTGCGGTTTACGCTTGAAGAATGGGCACGAGCGTTATGGGCTTACCCTAAATTGAATTCGAATTCCTGAACATTGCATCATACGGGTCATGACGTAAGTTGGTAATTTAAGCCACGAACATCGAAATGCCCAAACGTATCCTTTGCAAGAGCATTTCGATCATTTGCCCTCGATTTTTCGCCCTGCCAATGCCTGCCATTAAGTTGTTTGTGCGTGGCCCATGCCTCCCCATGTATGGCTTGATTCGCAATAAAATCGGCTAACGAGACACGTCTTTGTCGTGGGTGACCACCTCGTTGCCAAGTTTTCGTTGGAAAACAACGGATGTCACGTTGAAGGCCATGATAATGATCTTTGCCATATCCGAGGAGGTCGTTTGAATTTTGCATTTGTTTTTGTTAAAATCATCCTTCATACTAACATTTCATATCAGTGCATTAGATGATAAACAAACCACAGTTTTCTCAAAGTATCCTCTATCTCAAGATGTTGCGTAGTTTTCCACAATCAAAGGCGTGCCGCCATCTTTCCTGATAATTCGAATTAATCATACAAGTAAGCCACCGATACTTAACTTTGAGTTCATTGGAAACGTTACATATCTAGTTTCAATATAGAAATACATATATTCATCTGGGTTACTGCAAGATTCCGTGATATTTCAAGTCGGGAGCGCCCGGAGCGGGTTTGCTGCTTGCATTACATTAGGCCACGCCGACCACCACGACAGGGATCAACTACCATGCTTACCTACTTTGAAAACTGAACGGCCATTTATCGTGTGCTCTTTCTAAAGCATCGTCAATCGCTGTGCGAGACTGACATCTGCCATTTATAAAAAATCTGATGATATAAACACCAATCAGACTATATCTTACCAATCAATATTTTATTCCGACGCAACGTCAGACTGATAGAAGGCTGTTTCATTATGCAGCTCACATCCTTTTTCAGCTTGCTAATTTCGATTTTTAGTTTTGTTTTGTCATGTATCAATTAATTGATACCGGATCAGTTATGAGATAAATGTTAGAAATGGCAAACTAATATTGATTGGTTGCATAAGTCTTGTTTATCTCGGGCTAGACTCTCGAAATGTGCGAAGTCCCTGAACCACTTGTGATTGTAACACACATGTGAAACTTAACGAGGCGTAGCTCTACAAATATTTTTGAGATAAAATGACCACCAAACTGTGCAAAAATCAAAAGGCGTCAATGAGTTCCGTTGGCCGAGGCTTACGTCACCAGAATCTTTTCACCGAAAACAATAGTAGCCGCCAACCGGTGATTACTTTAAGTGTCGGATATTTGCATGAGTTTGTCTGCCCGACCCCCTAACCGAGGGCATTGTTCACCAGCGTTTGAATGGCTGATAATAACTGAGCCTTCAGCCGCTTTCGTAAGTGGAACGGACTTTAGAAACTCGACAAATTATTTAAAGGTTTTTGGGTGGGTCCGCGCTACACCGCCACAATGTTTCATGCTTTGGGTCGAATTAGCCGAATTTGAAACTACAAGGCGACTGACGGTTTGGCGTTTGGCGGTACGAAATTGATTGAAGTAAATGTTTCGATAATTGTTTGCGAATGTTGTTTTCAGGAGCTTTTAATTACGTTAAGATTAATGGCAATCGGTTTTGCTTTTAAATGAGTACAGATAACAGCACCTGGCAATGGAAAAGATATCTTATAGGTCGACGTGAATGGATGTAAAGCGTCCATGGTGAAGCGGATGCACGATTTCGGTTAGACGCACACCCTCAAGTGCTATGAACTTGCATTCACATTTCGCCCTCACACTCGCACTCGTGCGCTTGTGGAAGGGAGCCTGTCAGTGACCCTCGAGTGGCGCGGTCCGGCGCCCATTAATTATTCTATTACAGCAATGGTACTCGTGATCGGTGCGCGCGCGCTCTCCTTTGATCACGCCATGCGCTTCAGTTCACTACATCACTCTTCACACGAACTGCACAAAATCGAAACGCGTTGTCAGATAACACTTTTATTTTTCATCATTAAGAGTTTTTATCTTGATTGTACAAGAGTTACAAGGCGGCTGATGTATCTGCGCCTGTAATTTTTATGATGGGATTTTTTAATTCCTGTAGATAATGTTGGAATTCAAGCCTTAAAAGGGTGATAGACGTGCGAGCAAGTACGCGTACTTATAGCTCGGCAACCTTTTTCGTCCGTGTGTCATACTAAGTAGGCGAACTTTAAAACCGCTGAGTAAGTTCGTCGGCGATCCAACAGGTTTGAAATTTGGCTCGAAGCCGCGTTTTGGTTCTTAGTTTCGTATGTCTGACATCGCTGTGAATCGCGAACTGCCATTTTGTTTCGACATTTGTGTAAGGTTTTTTTTATTTTGGTTCAGAAAATTCGACAACATCGCGATACAGTGTGAGTAAGCTTCACGTGTGTCACCGACGACGAGCCGAGTAAGTTCGCGAACTTAAAAACAGCGTACGCATGTCTATCACCCACTTTAAAGTACGAGAATATTTTGTTACTAATCTTAGAATTCTGCATTCTTGTTTTGATCATGTTTTGCTCTTTTGTGCGAGTCTATTTTATATTCTTCAGTACTTCACCGAGATAGACCGAATGGAATGGGTACAGCAATAAATTGCGCTTGCTTTCATTCACTAATTATGTCTGGTACGTATGAACGTATGGCATACATTTGTGTGTAGCGTCGGCGTTGTCGGTAATGATGCATTTCCATTCGGCTCACACATAATTTACTAGCGTT
This sequence comes from Conistra vaccinii, assembly GCA_948150665.1. Taxonomy (NCBI): domain Eukaryota; kingdom Metazoa; phylum Arthropoda; class Insecta; order Lepidoptera; family Noctuidae; genus Conistra; species Conistra vaccinii. The sequence continues at coordinate 21,298,818 of OX411325.1, forward strand.
TAATAAAATAATGCGCATGCGCCTGCTAACGACACTTGAATGGTCGATACGTGACCTTGCATGATTTGTGGGTGGTAAGTTGGTAACTGTTCATGAAGAGGGTTAATTGAATTTAAGTACAAAGGCGCTTTCAAAGAAATTAAAGTATCGGGCTATTAAAAATATTAAAATGAATGGAAAAGCTTTAGATTGCCACGCCTTAAATTTAAAAACAATGAAACGCAGGTACCTATAGTTATAATTTTATTAAATTTCGATTCAAGATCTTAATTTATTGCGTAATTTTTTAGTAATAACTACATATTATGGACATAAAAAAACGCTCAGGAAATCGCTTGTCGCTCGCACTGGCAACACAAACACAAGGTGAAAGGCGGGCGTCGTGATCTGCGTGTTCCTCTCGCGGTTGCGCACGCGCACCGTGCCCCAATTCACTAAGTGCCTGCCCCGCTGACGAATGGGGATCAACTGCACTCAGATAAAAACTATTTATTGCCCCCATTCGCCCCTAAAACAAACTTCCACTGTAAAATCATCAATTCGTTTATTGATAAGCAAATAGTCCGTTCTGCACTAGTTGGTTTTTGACTTAATTGAATAATAAATCACTGCTAATTTATTAGCTATATAAAATTTCTAGAACTTTCCAACACGCAAATTAACTTAAATAAATGATGTTAAAAAAATATTCAGTACAATGGCGGACAAAAATATGGCTATGTAAATATATCCTTATTCTTACAAGGCTCTGCATATTGTTATGATAATAAGGACACAAAAGCACTTATTAGTGAATAATTCGAGAAGAATGAACAATCAGTGTGTCCAAGGATTAACTCTTTACAAAAAATTCAACAGCAGATTTAAATAACTGTAATGAGAGTGAAAACTTTTGTGTAAATGCAATATGCAATACCTTTTTTAACTTGCATATATGTGGAGTGTGACCAATTTGCCAAGTCTAGAAGCCTGAATAAATTAAAACGGTCTGTAACAATATGCCTGAGTTAATAAGGCAGACAGTGTAATGAAGAAATAATTCGCATATATAATATTTGTCACAACTCTATTTATTTCTTAAAGACCTCATGTAATTTTTACATACACTCTAATTTGACCATTTGGAGTAGTTCAACATACTGAAGATGTCTATTTCAAAGGGCCTCTTGGCCTGCATCTCTCCTTATGGTAAGTGATGATCAGGCCGAAGGTGGAAGCGAGCTTCACCCGGACCCCAACCACAGAGGAACTGACTATCTAACCTCTAACTGCCGAAAACAACAATGCTGTGTTATGGCGACAGACTTAGGTAAGATGGTGGAAACTAGCCAGGCGGACTTTTAACAAGCCCTGCCAGGAATTGACCAGTAAATTGTATCATAAACAATAGAATTTCCTAATCTATTTAGCAACCGTAGTAACCGTTTATCTGGCGCTTATCTAAGTAAGCGGTTATTGCAACGCGTCGCGCATGCCCGCTTGTTGCGATGGATTAGCTTCTAATTGTCTTAATGAGCCGCATCCTTCGGCGCCCGCGCACCAATGAAACGATCAATGATACTGAAATAAAAAACGTTCCACATTTTCTTAATGGAGATAATTAAACGCCAATATTGGAGAGGCTTTAATAAGAAGCCTCGTCCAGCCTTTGGCGGGATTTGGTTATTCACTTGAGGATATACTGCTGGCATGAAAAAAAAAAAAAAAACTGACGCCCTAAAACCTTCACCAATATTTTATTTAGGTGCTTGAACCTGTCATAGTAATAAACGTATTTTGGAAATCAAAACACGTAGGTATAGCTGACTCATGAGCAGCGGTCCCGGAAGTTATCAGCAAAAATCAAATACAACATTTAAAAATGCTGTTAAACAGTTCACTAACCCCAGAACATTAAGGGGAGGTGTACACGGTACACCTTTAGAATCTCCAAAGAATCGTTGAGATAACAAAAGAGATGCTTCCAAAAATATGAAGGAGCTGTGCGCAAACCTGACAATACAATCTGATTATTATGCGGACAGCTGCTGAAATTATTATTTGGACTGTTACAATTCAAGGTATAAGACGGAGAAAAAATAAAACACAAAGATGGCAACCGGGCTACAGGAAGAGGATATAAGTAATAGCAGTTGAAATCTTTTGTAGTATAATTTCATAAAGAAATGTTTAATCTTTTACAAATACATTAATAAAATCACTGACTATCAAAGAATTCGAAATTCAAACCCTGAGGTCTTATTAGCTGTACTTTTATAGGAGTTTATATGCAAAAATCTAGCCATAATGTCACCACACCTAAGTGCAGCTGTCCTCAGCTCAGTGAAGGTGCGCGTGCGCAACCCAACCCAAGCACACAATAGAATATTTTGCTTGTTATTAGAATACAATAACAAGGTCGCACTACTCTAATTCGTACTGCATATAACACTGCCAAATACCATATAGCTAACCGTCTTTGTATCTCATCGGATCTATATGCTTTCACAACGTTACCGGGTTATACACTATTAGTGGGATTGACATCTGAATGAGTGGAGTGCCGGTGACCGATCCTCGATGTATTCGCGGTCGATATGCGCAAGCGCATGTCTTGTAATTAGGCGTGTCAATGTCAACGGATGATTGTGTGGGCATCAATAGGAGTACATACGTCGGTACGGCCATGTCTAGCAGGATCTATCTCGTTTTTGCTCGATGCCAAGACATGATTAATATTTAATGAGCCAGGACGTTGGACTGGCGGGCTTTGTCTAAAGGGTTCTTAAATGACAATTGAAATATGAAGTTTAAATGACAAAGGTAGCTGGCGACTGGTCGAGTGCGGGTGGCCGTCATTTGGAATTCATACTTTATGTAACGAAATGCTGGCATACTTGCCTGTATACTTTGCTAAGCGATCATACAAAAAGAAAAACAATTTTTTTCTACTAAGTGGCTATAAGAATTCCCATATTAGATCCTAAGAACAAGATTTTAGATGCTCAAGTATCAAAATCTGATCCAAGTTTGCATCGGAAAGTTCAAAGAGCTCATTAGGTCCCTCAAAGGCGGCTTTATCGAAGCATTTTGATCAAAACTCAAAGAAACCTCATCTTAATCTCCGTGTATCTAGTTGCTAGTACATGAAGCTGCTAGTTTACAGCTAGACATCACCGTGTTTTTGCACAACGCGGCGTCGTAAAATGTAAATAAGGCTCACGTATCGGTTCGTCCCACTGACATGTATCTATCTATCACCTAGCTAGCCAGTCGGTGTCAAGATCATGCTCTTGCGCACCCAAACATTTTGCAAATGACCCGCATCCAAATGTTGGCAAATTCTGAATAAATCACCTTCGCATTGTAATGTTACTTAACTGTTGAGGACAGTTTTAATAGCTTTCTACGATTTGCGTCGTTATTTGCGTATCGTATATTTACAACAAATAAATTACTAAAACGATACAAATCAGTACGAATTCATCACGAGCTCTAAGCTCACAAACACTAATAAATAACGTTTTATAGTTGTCACAAGCAATAACTAGTTCCATTTCTCAGTTCCTTCCACTGATATAATCTTGGAGTTCCAATACTTGAGATCTAGCTTCGGGACGGTCTCCACTCAATAAGGAAACGATAGGAGGTATAGATATTTCTACCTCACGGATGCTAAAGGACTTGGTATGGATGCCTTGACCTAAATGTTTGAGTGTACTGCGAACTTCTGTTTTGAAAGCATTTACGAGAATGGGCTTAGCAAGAACTGGTATGAAGTTACGTAGTAAGTTATTAGATAATGTTGTGGTTGATCGTCAAACGGACTTGGCAAGAGAAGCTGCTAAAGCTTTTCTTTAAAATATAGAAGTTATGGACACGTTGAATTTAATAGAACTTACACATATCTATACTGTATTAGCCTAAACTAGTATAATGAACAATATTTTGTAATCACGTTCTCGAAAACGGCTCTAACGATTTTGATGAAAGTTGCATTAGCTAGGTCTCATATCTGGGAAAATTTGGTTTCTCTATTTTCACAGCCTCGGGAATGTGGTACAACATTGGTATACCTGGACGATAATTATGTTTATCTATTTTCACCCGAACAAAGCTCGGTCGACCAGGTACTTAATTATAATATAGCTGAAGAGATAGTTATATATATTATATAACCCGAACACGACGTGTTGCCACGACAAGCGCCGAACGCAAAGCTAGGTTCGCGCTTTGCTGCTTTTTGCTTTGCGTTCGGCGCTTGTCGTGGCAACACGTCGTGTCCGGGTTCGCAACAAGTCAATCAGTCATCCTGAGGATGCCTCGTTGAGAGGTCAAGTACGTGTCGATTTCTTACAGGGTTCTTTATGACTCTTTATAACAGTTGAGCGGATTAGGTTACTAAGTATACGTCGTCTATTGTATTTTATAATGGATTTCCGCAAAGTCATGCTTGAGTCAATTAACTATCTCTTCAGCTATATTATAATTAAGTAACCGGTACATGACGCTACGACCTTTAGGACCCGACCAAAAAGTGAAAAGTCAGAAAGAACGCCTAAGCGAAAACGAAGTAATAACGCGAGTGGGGCGATGCGATGTGACGCGGTGGGTCAGGTGAACAAGAAACACTTGGACAAAGTTGCGGGCAGAAGGTGGTAGTGAATCTTATAATTATCAGGTAGGGGGTTCATTAGTAAGGAAACATGAATCAATTTTACGATGTAATCAATATCAGCTATAAATAAAATTGTTACAGGTCAAGAACAACAATTTAATTGCAGATGGTTATTAGTTTTTTATTGCAAATGGAGCCAACATTAACTGTAGTATTACAGTTAATATGAGTTATTGTATGTGCTTTAATGATTTGAGACTCGTTGCGATACGCAGCGGGTTGCCTCATGTCCTAGATTCGGAATTTGCATGTTATTATTAGACCTTCATGTTCTGTGTTTAGGTTGTACCTAATAAGTAACACAGCCGACATGTTCAAGTATTGTTTGGCTTTCAAATAAGTGTATTCTTTGACAAAGAACTTCTAAACGGAAAATAAATTCTCACCAAAATAAACGGTCTTGATGAGAAAAGTCCATCCTTATTTATTCAAATTCTTGTATTATTAATGCAAAGCTCGAAAACCGTCTTGTTATTTATTACAATAACAGACACTCCGGGTTGTCAAACGAGCTAGCCACAACACTGTTGAATGCGAATTTGATAATTTTTCAACGGTTCCTCGTTATGATTCCACGGCGACGCTCCATGACTCACCGGGGTTACTGTACCTACCGGGCGTGTCTCTTCGACGATCCGGTCACATTTTAGCAAACACAAACCAAGAATGACCGTTGTATTTGACTATGAATTACTAAAGAAAACTTGGTTTCAGAGCCAACAGTACGAGGAATGCACTCGCCGTTGTTAACTCGACGTTCATGATCCTCCGCCGTGTTTACACAGTTGTACGCGTTTTCATTGTCTCTCCTATCGATAACAAGATTCCACAGCTAAAAACATTGTTCAAATACACAAGCTGCCCGTTACACATACTCGAGCGTCGGAAGTGTCTGTTATAATTGCTTTCTAAGAATTGTTAGTGATAAAGACTTACATTAACATGTCCATTCTATCGACAGATACCGTACGACCTTACAAAAAAGTGGTATCGATACAACAGTTAGCGCTCCGAGGTGATAACTGACCGGTTGCTAACTTTTTCTCTGACTCATTGAGACACACTCATTTGCATACTTTTCCCTCCTTAACCAAGATGTGAGAATTTTTAACACACATGTCTATGTTAGACACAATGGCGTCGAACTATTTTTATTGCACCTCGTAACGAGGGTCCGGAGTGCAGTATAACTTCTAAATACGGAATATTTTGCAGAAGTGCGAGGCACGCACGACCCAACAAAAGGTTATTGTCGCATATTTGTCGCTGGCGGTTCCCACGCCGGTCAACTTGCCGATCGAGACTCGATCACACCCGTTGTATTCTACGATACGTTTGCCAAGCTCGAGAGTAGATTTTTTCGCTAGTTTGATGAGCTGACACTGAAAGTAAGATTTGACATTTTGGTTAGCAATCGCCGATCGCCCACTGATTTGCGAAAATACGATAAGAGAAGCAATTTGGTGCGACCCAAATAAGAGCGATATACACGCCGATACAGCTGGCTATTGCGACGTCAGATAAATCTGTGTGCGTTGCCGTAATTGTAACACAATATAATATTAATTTGGAGCACGCCAACGCCGTGAGAGCGAGTGGGCGATCTGGACTCGAGGGCTATTCGGTTCTTTCGACATCTTTGATAATCCATCGATACGATCACATGCAAATTACGCACAACATTAAGGCGGGCGACTTTCAATCGTATACTCGAGATTCAATTGGGATCCTGTTCTGCTTTATTTATGACCACGCGGTGAAGTTATTCTCGCTCCTTTTATAACACTAACGCTTTAATCGTGGGTAGCTTTACCTAATACCCTGTTTAAATTACCCCAAAGATTTCCGTGATCCGTAAATCGAGAGATACAAGAGTTTCACGTTGTTTAAGTGCTGTGTGCTTGCGCAAACCGGTGTCGTGCCTCGCGCTGGCGCAACGTATTGTCTCCGCACATCTAGAGCGACGATTCGCGACACGCTGCTAACGCCTGCCGACGGTTACGCAAACACACAAAACATTCGCTGAAAACATATTTGACGGCATCGCGTCCCAATCGATGTCATATGGATTTCGTAGCTCATTACTGGGATCACGTGAGATTGGATTCATGCTGAGAGGCAGAATAATTGGCTGTGTTAGAGTGTCATGCGCCCGCGCTCTACATTTACTTGCAGCGGCTGTGTTGCAATATTTGCACGACTCTCACGAGAGACGCCGCTTATCACCTCGTGTCGTGATAACGCGCCGATTGTGCAAACGGTTGCGACACCATTCCACGAGAGCTGGGATTAGTTGCGACTAATTGAAACGTCCGCGTCTTCACAGTGGGCGGTGTGGGTCCGACAGTTTAATTACCTCTGTAAACAACTCGTGAATACCTCGCCGCGACCGTTGTGCAACGAGACAGTGACCGCGGGAACCTACGCCCGATGTACTAACGCTAATGTTGCGATACGCACCATCACAGACTCACAGTTGCAACCAGACGCTAAGTTGCACTGTTCCTAAATCGTTACGTTACTCAGATTTCGATTGCAATAAGCCGTTCGGCCTTAATATACGCCTAACGTCCATTTGTTTAGTTTCAGAGAAGTGAACTTCGACGAAGTGGAAAGAAAGGAAGTCGTTGATGCGTTCACTCGTGTTTGTTTACTTTGTGCTCGGGTTGTAGCATTGTGCGGCGCAGGAGAGGTTAAAAACTGATGATGAGGAAATTCGCGGCTCGTTCGTGAATAAACGACTCTCCCCAGGGTGCACCTCGTTCGATTTTCGAAAACCTGCGCGGTAACACTGCAAGCGTGCGCACGCGCATATAGTCGCCCTGTGACTTGTGAGTCCGCGCCCTCCTGTGACACAACATAATGCCACGGCCAGAGGCCGAGTCAAATGTAAACAAGCTTTGAACAATTCACCTGTAAAACTCAGCTCAGGGTCTCCAGCCACTTCGGTGTCATTTCCGGGAAGTGACACCTCAGCATAACATTTTGAACCGTTAATTATTTCAGAGGGCGTCAGGCGTTTCTTGGAGCGATATTTCTAAGTAAATGAGGGTTGTTGGTTGTTTTCTAATAATAATTTACAGAATGGATGTTGAGATGATTGTGATTAACGGTTATCCCTTGTCAGAGCTACACCTCGCCGTATAATTAGCACTTCCGACGACGCTAGAATTAATTTATATTAAAATCCCTGTTCATGAGAGTTTCGTGCCCACGTAAACGAGAGTACGGCGGGTATTCGAGGTGCGTAGGCGCCGCTTAATAGTTATAATTGCAATCGCTTTACCGACAGGTCAAGGATGTTGGTACACTAAACCGAACCGGCGAACAAAGAAACAATAACATTCAATATTCAAGTAATTATAAATGTCAAAGTCAAGTGCTTACTGCGATATGTCAAAGTGAACGATATATGGGCGGGAGGGTGGTTAATGTTGGCAGATTAAGATCGGCAGCAATTAGTTGGACATAATCATATTACAGCTGACAATAGTAATAGTAGACTAGCCGGGGGGTATGCTAATAAATGAACTGTCGTTCTGTATAGTATCCATGTTGACCTTACGTTCACCGCTTGTGTTCGGTTATAGGTAACTAAATTGCTGTTATAGTAGAACATGGTTTAGAAGTTAGTACTCTCATTTCAGTTTATTTACATTCCAAGAGTTTAGTATAAAACTTAATTGTAGCGTTTAAAGTTATTAGACACTTGGAAATGATTGTTAATGTAAATGGAAATGAAGACATTAAGCAAGTACTGTTATTGTTTAAAGTTGATGTAATAAATCAGTCCGTTATGGCTGAAACTGGCAATATATTCTTTCATTTTGACGACATTAATTAACGCTCAATCATGAAGATAATTAAGATAACTTCCAAGAACATTAATTCAATCATCTCAATATTTTCACTTCCACTCGCAATCAATCTGTCGAGTCTAGCCTTTTCCCAATTATGTTGGGGTCGGCTTTCAGTCTAACCGGATGCAGCTGAATACCAGTATTTTACATGGAGCGACTAGCTATCTGACCTCCACAACCCAGTGACCGGGTAATACGACACCCCTTGGTAAGACTGGTGTCAGACTTTCAGGCTTCTGACGACTCGTAACGACTTTCAAAGATCCACGTATGACAGCCGGGACCAACAACGGCTTAACGTACTTTCCGAAGCACGGAGGAGTCTCGGTATGTAAAGATGGTCACCCATCCACTGACCAACCCCGACAAGCCTAGCGTGCAGCTGTTATTACTTAGCCACGAGCTCCTACTCCTCCTTTCACTTCCACTCACCGAAGAACTAAAAGCAAAAGAAATAAATTAACTGCAGTTCTAAAATAAACTCAATTAGGTGTTAAGAATAAGAACGAGCTGTAATTCGAGCCAGAAACTTAATCAGCAAAAAATTTAAGGACTAATAAAATTAAGGTTATATAAATAAATACTAGGCAGTGATATAAGGAAATGTCAAAATGTATACAAGGTCGACACAATTCGTACATATTTTTTATGAACTCGAGACAATGTCAGACGTAGCGCGCCCTAGGTGCGCCTGCGCAGGTAAATAATCGTCTGGTGACATAATTGTTTGAATGCAAAATACTTGAGTAAATAAAATCTAGCAGTTGAATGTCGTTTCGATTGAAATCTTTAGACCAACTCCGTCAACCAAAGACAGACAGACAATCTATGACAAAGTTAAGATAATCTTAATCTGAAAACCTTCAGAAAAATATAGTGAATGACAAGTAAAAACTATTTAATTACCGCTGCATGTACGAGTATCAGCACAAAAAATACTGCAACAAAACTTCCTGCATTGTTCCGTCCTGTACAAAAAGTATATCCTTGTGTGTGCAAAAAGCAAAATATGTGTCTATTTTGCACTGCAACAATGCATGTCACTTCCAGTCCTGCTATTGAGTTCCGACCTTCGAAGCTTCGATGGACTCAATGGGACCGAATGACGGACTGAATACTTTGTTCCCGATGTATTGTGGCGGCATATGTACATATATGCTTCGTAGAATAGAACCCAAGATTGTTTATTTTGTTTCCTTTCAAGTTCCAGCAAGTGTTAACTCCTTTTCAAGATGTGCATGCTGCATTCCTCTCTTGTTGCGACGGAAATTCTTTTAAATGAAGGAATTTTTCCACCGGTTGTGTATAATCTTCATCTGCTTGTTACTATTATGCCTTGAGCATAATTATGCTAGTGGTTTTAAGCATTCATCTCCTTTTTCTATGAGGTAGCAAACGCTTCTAAAAAACCAATGAAACGTTCATTGATCCACCGTACATACGTAACCTATAAAAGGAATTTTAATACCAGGATTCCCCCCAAAAACCACTTTGAAAACCAAGTCTAATTGAAAATCTTTAGGTCGTACATTCGTGTCTCTTCGTAAATCGAGTCCAGAAAGCGGACGCATCGCCTTTAGGTCATTAAAGTCAAAGTGCTGATGCATTCGACATATCTTCAAATTAATTGGAGGATCACACGGCACCTCATAAATATTTAGTCAGCTGTTGTCCCTTATGTAGGAGCACGGGTACGAGAGCCGACGCGGTTCCGTGCCGTGACCCGGTCACGAGACGAGTCCGACATCCAACTGATGATGGCTTGGGTTCCGTAGGTGCAAATGCAATGCTGGTTTGTTTGTTACATTTGATGTCTTTGAAGAAAGACAGTTTACCTTAAGAAGTCCAGTCGTTCAAAGAGAGAATTTGGTTGTTTCGGTCATTCGGTATGGGGCACAAAACCCTTTAGATGTGTTTGTCCATTGTCATTCTTCTTTTCTTGTGGTAAGGGACTGACCTGGTGTCAGAGTTTTATAGCCGCCCATGGGCCTCTGAATTGGCGTCACATACCGTCGAGAAATATCTCTCAGGCATTTGTGGTCATGTTTGTCATCATCATTGTTTGTCATGGTTTTATGGTATAATTTTCTGTATACAGAACAGCTATTGATGAAATATGCCTCCCTTTTTACAGCGACAAAAATTGTCTATGAGAAGTCCAGAAACGGGTCCTTTGTCACAGATTTGACAAATAATTCATCCAAACATTAGTTTCTAGTATATCCTAAATATGACCAAAATCTCTTTTATGATCTGTGGCATATTCTAAATCACCACAACCATTTCCAATGTGTGTCAATTCTACGGAACCCTTGACGACTATCTTGCACTTGGTCACTTTTTTCCATCACATGGCCCGAGGTAAAGTGTCGATTGCTCTTAGAACCCGCGCTAATTGTGTGTGGACGCGGCCTTTTTGATGGTTTTTCCTCTCCTCCGTACAAATGGTGAAAGAATCTGTATGATCTTTGCTACTGATTGTGTTCCTGAGAATCGGTATTAAGATAACAACCTTGGGTATTAAGGTTTGAGATGTGTGACGGCTTTCTTGTGAGATGATGTCGATGTGTTACTTTTTTGCAAATCGTCTTTACTAAGTACTCTATTAGGGCTCGACATTTTTATATTTATACAGGGCTGATTGTAATTCCTTGCGGTATCCCCACATCGACAAAGCACTTTGGGTCTTGAAATAACAGGCAGACAGCTTTTGGGCACGCTCGATCCATCATAGACCTCATCCATCGCTTCCCATCAAACGAGATCGAGGTCAAGAGCAGGCCCATTCAGAAAAAAAAAAAAAAATCAGCAAAGGTCTAAGACATTGTCGTCACCTTATCGATTATTGAGTTAAGAACCCTGTAATTTCACACCATTATAGCCGGCAACATTTATTATGTATTAGCCATACGTCACCAAAAAATTAAGGCTTTAACAGGCGATTACTCATCGTCAGATGAACATTAAGTAATATGATGCAATGTCTGAGGAATGTCTTGTTGTTCTTCCGACCATCGGCCTACTGGGGATAATGGGTCAAGGGATTATAGAGCTTGTTCACACCTTCGGATATTGTGACAACTGGGATTAGACTGGTCTGGCGCCATTGGATCTGGCAACACTGGTTCTGTAGATCAAATACTTTTGATACTTCTAATTTCGGGTTATTTCACTGACTAAATGCCCTTTTGCATTGCTTTGTTAGGTGAGGTAGTGGTGGTGGTTAATCGCAGCAATTAAGTCACCATCATGGATGGGATTAAAGGGGGTATTCCTCGAAATGAACCATTTAGGTGCGCTAACAAAATCAAAGTAAAAATATTAAAATTTTATTCCTCGAAACGCACCAACGATGAAACATAGAGGAAGGATAATGAAGGATTCGTAATATATGACGTCGATAGACGTTTTAAAATTCAACTGTCCTAATTGTTTATTTATTAAAACTACCAGAAAAGCTGAAATGAACTGGAACTAGGTGCTTAAGCGACTTACTACTTAGCTTAGATAGCGTTTCAAAGATGGTGCACTTCGAGGAATATCCCGATTAAAATGTTTTCACTTCTCGTGCTGGTTTTCGTAAGGGTCGGTGAGATAGACGTAGTTTAAACTGCCAACTCTGAGCTCATAGATGAAGAAACTGACCGCGCGTTTGCCAACGATCCCACGACAAGTTGCCTAACCTGAATAATTTTCTGACAGTAAGCCAAGAGGAGCCTTTAGAGAGATGTGTGTACATTTCATACCATTACCATTAATACAACATCTACATAGTCTTAAAAAGTTAACCCTAAGGGCCTGTTTCACTACCTTCGATTTAAGTTCCTATTAACTTACTTGCCAGATAATTTCATACAAATTCTGTTCCATTTTTGAATTTATTCAGTAATGTGGCTATTTGTAGGTGGTGAAACAGGCCCTAAGTCTATGTTATTTTACTCAGAAGTTGCAAACAAAGTTTGAATGTAGAACTTGCTAGCACAGCAACGTTGGTGATGATTTTTTTTCTGTTAATTACTAATATTTAGTTTATTTTGAAACAAAACACTGAACCCTAATTCTCAACCATAAGTCGACGCGTAGATTATCTCGGCTGCCTAGATGTCGCTACATTTGATGGATAGTTAAGATTAAAGCAGACGAGTCGCCACCACGATTGAGATCTTAATTAAACGTTAATGTTGGGGAATTCTCATAAACAACACCGCAATTAGTTATCTGAAAAATATACGTTTTGTGCTGTTAAGAAAGTAATTAGAGATTGTAGTTATTTTCAACTGAGTGACTGATTTTGACTTGTTTAAAAACCGTCCCTCGGAAAAATTTTGAATACGAACTTCGCGTCAGCAGATTTTAGTTCAATATTAGTAAAGCAAAAATTTGCCCGTGGCATCGTTTTAGCATTTGATCTCAATTGAAAGGAAAACATAACCTGAATAAAAATTGATATCGCACATAAAACTCGAATTATCTCACCATGAATAATTTCCGTGAATCTCATGTGGAAACTAGTTCGCCGTTTTCATAGAATCCTAAAACCAGTAATAATTCAATGATATAATCAGTTACATTGAATTAAAATTGCATGCTAAGATCTGAATCGGATTTTTGAATAGTGTATTCTTAGTAAGATGTTGCGATAGTACGATGCAGAGCTAGATTTTGGTCTGAAATCCATTCATTAGACTAAATTTAAGTTACGTGCACCTGCCTACGCGAGTATTTTTCCTCTTGGTTTGCTATCGGTGGATCTGCGCGGGCGCAATAACGAGCGGACTCATCGGCCTTGTTCGGTATTTTCGCCACATCTTCTAGGTTAGAACTAGGAGCACGTTTGTTGATGAAATCAATGTTTTTCGGTGAAATACCTCCCAAGTTTTAAACAATACACATGTCCAAGTATTTAATGCTTAAATTCTGAGCTATTTGAAGTTGCTCTGAACGTTGCCCATCCAACTGCTGTCAGTAAATATTAGAACAACAAAGCTGAACTGACTTAACTTCTGTTAAACAAGTTTTCCTAACACGCAATCAATTTTAAAGACTAATACCATAATACTTTCAAACACTGCACAAGACAATTAAGAAAACTGGTTCCAGCAGCATTCGAACATGGAAATGTACAAAGAAAGTACAATAAAACTGAGATGTACGCTCGGCAGCTATTTCAGATAATTCATGTGATTCCGTTCGCTCATGTGAAATTGAAAACCACTCGAAAGCCATTACATACATGGTTGCTTAACCCATAAACGTTGCTTTCTCAGTTTACTGCAAAAGGCAAAACAAATTAGTGTAGTTCGATTTACTTGCTTCCTAGTTTGCGAGCGATTTCTCCCATAAACCCACCGTGCGGCGGCCATTGTTCGTTTCGAAACGAAAGTAATGCTTATTCCCATTTTTAGTGTTCGGAACCTTTGCTCTTTGGCGCTGGCGTGACATGCGGCCACTTTGTAATGCTTATGCTTTTGACAATAGCGATTCCAAACTCAATTGTAGAATAGACTTTATACAACAAAATCCAAGGTGTATTTTTGTTTGGTTCATGCATTGATATCGTGTCCCAGTCTTGCGGGCCAGAGGGTAGCCCTTTGAACTGGCCGCAGGCATCAGGGGCGGCTTAGTCAAACCCATAAAATTTGCAATTTAACCGTGCCATAGTGCACGTTTTGTCTCTAAAACGCATTTCTGGGAAGGTGTACTTTGTGATAGTTTACTGCTCCGATGCCGCGATACAAAAATGGGCACAGCTAGTTTATTCAGCTCGTAAAATCGTTATGAATGAAAACGTCGAGTGAAATTGAGGATGAGTCCATTACAATAGTGGTGCTATCAAAGACTTTATTAGAATAGGCGTAAAACGGTGAGGTGTTAATGAAAATTTAATGCCTTTGTACGAAGCCGTAGCCACTATACCCAAAACACATTATGGAATGTAATGTGATAGAAAAGAGTAAACAGAGTCGGACTTTCATGTATCCTCATTGCATTGCCCCAAGAGACCCCTAATCTCTAACAGTGCTAGTAATTTCGGTCATACTGCCAAAGGACCCACTCATCAAGGTCCTAATGTTGTCGCTCTACAAATTGCATCTAATGACGTCAAAACGCAAATTCAACTACAAAACGTTGCTCATTTATTGTACCGTGTTGCGCTGGAGATGCGGCAATTTTCAAACACGCTTGTTTGGAAAGTGGCTGCCGGATGTAGAATATTAAGCGCACGACGCAGGCGCATAAATCTTGCATCTTCGAGAAGACGGTGGCGCCCTCTTGTCGCAAGCACTCGATCTGTACCATAATGCACGTCTGATATCGGTGGGCTTTATGAAGGAAATGACGCAAGTATTCTTGAAGCACAATGTTGCCGGTCATATTTTCGAACTTGAGGTATTAAGTGGACCGGATATTTCAGAAAGCTTAAAATAGTACAGCTTGGCTTTAACTTGGTACAGATTTTGCCCTATTGTAGCTATAACCTTTTGGTTTGCTGTTGAACGATGGATGTTATCAATAATCGCCTGTTTAACTGGCTGTACTGCATAATCAGAATTATCTACCATCCTTAGCCAAGAAGTCCATGTTCAGCACCACCTTAATATGTCACTTTCACCTTTACTCATGAATCAGGCCTGATTTAATGCAAACCCAAGAAGGTAAGAGAACAGGATACGGCTAGATTCATACGATTGCATTAGGTTACATCATCTGAGGGAGTTCTGTTACGCTTGTGGGACACGACGTCACTGCAGTGCATGTTTTGTTACACCACAAATCCACAATACTAGTTCTACTTTGTTACATTCAAGTTGCCCAGATGTGCATCCCTAGCTGTTACGATGTATATTGTTACGGCTCAAAGCTAAGGAAAAAATACATGAGCAATGTGTACCGTAAACTACCGTATTGTTGCAACAAACTACGAGCTCTTGTCTACTCTGCACTAACTTTTGCAAGGATGTCATCATTCTGATTAGCCATTTGTACTAAGCTCTCTAAGCTCTCCAAATTCAAAAGCAAGGGTTTCGTCCCAATTCATTTTCGAGAGAAATATTTCGCATTGACCCGCCATTCCTTTTAAGCATATCGGAAGATTGGGAAACTGGAAACAAGCCAGTGAGAATTCTTAAAGAGACAAAGAGTAATTGAACGTCAAACTGGCAAAGAAGAAAATACAAAAACTGGCTCACACAGCAAGCTTGTATTCAATCGTGGCCAGCCATATGTAACGTGTGAGTCTATCTGGCAGGCCCCAACGAGATTTATCAACAGGTGATAGGTTTACATAAGGACATTATTTTGTACCTATAGAAAATAAATAAGATATATTTTGTACCTCGACAGTTTTTGATTAAATGACGTTTCTATGAAGTGTCTAGCTAGCGGGCCCCTTATGATTATTTTTATTGTTATTATACTTTCAGATCGCCCAGTAGTGCTCGGAGTTAGAACATATTATGTACCTTACAAATCCGAAATTTCGACTTTCTGTGAGCTATACTTTAGGAGATATTCGTTACTTAGACAAACGTCCAGCCAGCGGGCCACTTTTTAAATACTACTCTTTTATATCATACAATAGCAGTAGAAGCTTGATCCTATTATGTACCTTACAAATCCAAAATTTCGACTTTCTGTGACCTATACTTTAGAAGATATTCGTTACTTAGACAAACGTCCAGCCAGCGGGCCACTTTTTAAATACTACTCTTTTGTAACATACAATAGCATTAGGAGCTTGATCCTATTATGTACCTTACAAATCAAAAATTTCGACTTTCTGTGAGTTATACTTTAGAAGATATTCGTTACTTAGACAAAGGTCCAGCCAGTGGGTTAGTTTCTAAATACTACTCATTTATATCATACATAGAATAAGAAGCTTGATACTATTATCACCCATCAGTCTAAACATCATACAGTCGTCTGATGAAGACGTCTAAGACAGGGTAATCTTGCGGGGCGTGAGGGGCGAGACGGGGGAAGTGCGCTCCCGGACTGCTTACGCTACCGTTAGTAGTTCGGGAAATAACTTTCAGGGCTATCGTGTTGAATTTAATATTGTTTAAATTTATGTATAATATTATAATGGTGCATACGACGTGTGTTGTGAAGAGTGCAAGTCGTCATCTTACGTTAATAAAAAACTGCGATTTCATCAATTTCAGCTTAAAATACTAGCCGTGGTGATCGCTTCGGAGGACTACAAGTCCCTCAGGATGATTTTGTGGATTACATCCATAGCTTGGAAACAAAATTGATGTCGATTTTTAATTTTTCTGGAAACAACATTGGGTCTAAATTGTTTGAGCATTTGAGTCAAATAGAATTCAATACCAAACCATGTTCATGCTTCCCAATAATTTTTTTGTATTAGGATGAGGATTTTTTATATAATTAAGTTCAACAACAGAAATTTCAAATCCAGTAAATCTAAAAACCAAAAATCTAATAAATAAATCTAGTAAATCTAATATTTCTCAGTCGCCCATTTATAAAGATACCTACAGTTTTATAGATGAGTGGCTGGTACACAAAAAGACGATCTTTTTGATAATTGTTAATTATTGTTTATAATAATGTTGATGCCCATGTTGATCTAAAATAAATTAATAAAATAAATATTGTTAACTTGGGACAACCCTAGCTGTCGTGACAATGCCTACACGTTGTCTGCATTTACCACGAGATCAAAGGCATCGTCCTACTGTATCTTTTTATACTGTGCTATTATGTACCTTCAATCTGCCTAGCCTTTTCCCAACCATGTTGGGGTCGGCTTCCAGTCTAACCGAATGCAGCTAAATACCAGTATTTTATATAGAGCGACTGCCTATTTCACCTCCACAACCCAGTAACTGGGTAATACTATTATGTACATACCTTACATATCCAAAATTTCAACTTCCTATGGACTTCATAAGGTATTCGTTAATAAAATAAGCGCCTAGCTGGCAAACCCGTTTTCAAACATTATACCTGCTTTCATAATCACTCAACAGTGCTACAACAAAACTAGGATTAAGAAAAAGAGTAGTTCTTTTAAGTAGGGCGCTATGTAAATGATTAAAAGAGAAAATGTAATACCTAGTTATTATAATCTTTAATGAGTAAATGATAGCTTGAAGATTGACATGGGAGAATGGAATAACTTCTAAAGTATAGCTCACAGAAAGTCGAAATTTTGGATTTGTAAGGTACATAATAGTATCAAGTTCCTTATGCTATTGTATGATATAAAAGAGTAGTATTTAAAAAGGGGCCCGCTGGCTGGACGTTTGTCTAAGTAACGAATATCTTCTAAAGTATAGCTCACAGAAAGTCGAAATTTTGGATTTGTAAGGTACATAATAGGATCAAGCTCCTAATGCTATTGTATGTTACAAAAGAGTAGTATTTAAAATGTGGCCCGCTGGCTGGACGTTTGTCTAAGTAACGAATATCTTCTAAAGTATAGGTCACAGAAAGTCGAAATTTTGGATTTGTAAGGTACATAATAGGATCAAGCTTCTACTGCTATTGTATGACATAAAAGAGTAGTATTTAAAAAGTGGCCCGCTGGCTGGACGTTTGTCTAAGTAACGAATATCTTCTAAAGTATAGGTCACAGAAAGTCGAAATTTTGGATTTGTAAGGTACATAATAGGATCAAGCTTCTACTGCTATTGTATGATATAAAAGAGTAGTATTTAAAAAGTGGCCCGCTGGCTGGACGTTTGTCTAAGTAACGAATATCTCCTAAAGTATAGCTCACAGAAAGTCGAAATTTCGGATTTGTAAGGTACATAATATGTTCTAACTCCGAGCACTACTGGGCGATCTGAAAGTATAATAACAATAAAAATAATCATAAGCGGCCCGCTAGCTAGACACTTCATAGAAACGTCATTTAATCAAAAACTGTCGAGGTACAAAATATATCTTATTTATTTTCTATAGGTACAAAATAATGTCCTTATGTAAACCTATCACCTGT
This sequence comes from Conistra vaccinii, assembly GCA_948150665.1. NCBI lineage: Eukaryota > Metazoa > Arthropoda > Insecta > Lepidoptera > Noctuidae > Conistra > Conistra vaccinii. Next base: position 21,317,311 of record OX411325.1, read on the forward strand.
TGATAAATCTCGTTGGGGCCTGCCAGATAGACTCACACATATGTAACGTTCTCACAAAACTTATAATTGTTGTTATGTATAATTATGTTGTGTGCTGTAATCGTTGGCGTAATGTTCGCAATGTTATGCTGCATCGCGTGTGCGCATATTATTAGCGCACGACCTCATTATGCTGAAGGTAGCGATAATTGACAATGTTGTTGAAAATTGTGGTGAGTTCCTTGTGTTTGCTGGTTTCTTGGTCTTTTGATCATGCGAAACCCCAAGGACCAAACACGCAAGAACTTTCTGAAGAATGTGCTAGTGCAGAAGTCCCAAAAATAATTTTAAATTATATTTAAGTAATTGCTTTCGCTGGTGTTTTAGTGAACACGAGATGAAAATGCGCGTGAGAAATATTTTTGTGCATGCAATTGACAGCCGTAAATAAGTCAGAAATATGTTTTCGACAGATATTAATTGTTCAGCACAGATGTGGTCGAATGCCCCTGACACTTAGACTTAACATTAAACAAAACAATAAATCCGTACACTGAATTTATGATCACACTTCATCCCGATCCATTGCAATGAAGATATTTATCACAGTAACACTTAATACCTCTTTATTAACCTTTTGTGGAGCCCTAAAAAGTCAAGAGCGATAATCGTTTATGACACCTTAACATTTTGGTTAATGTTCGCAATTAAATCAACTTTCTCAAATGTCAATTAATACGGTTGCTGCGGGAAGGGGGCGGCCATTTCTCGCAGTGCCGGCAGAGGCACGTAATAGAGCTATTACATCGCCATTAATCACATTGCGTATTACGTAGAATAGGGCTGGTGCCTATTAGGGCTAGCTGTTGAAGTAAAGTGGGTCCTTAGACTCATATGCAATGCAAGTGCATTTGAGGGCTTTGAACCAACTTCCGAGATTTTTAATGAGGATTACAGTTGCACATGTTTTTTACGTGTGTATGATTCATTCTGTGATGCTGCTACACAAATTAATGAGGCTCTCCTCATTCTAACTGGAAATAAAAGGCGAAACAAAACGGGAAAGGGATGAATGCTTCTTATTATGATCTATATCCCCTCATTCGTGTGTTAGTCCTTCACAACTTCCGAGATCCTAAATTATTACATAGAAGATGTTTCTTGGCGGGAAGGTACCAATATCTTCAGTAGCATCAGCGGCGAAAGCTTTAACATTTACCAAAGCGAAAAAACGTGTGCAATCGGGAGATCTCCGTTGATCGCTATTTTGGATTTACATTTAGACCTCAGCACCTTCGAAATATATGAAAATGATACCCATGAAGAAAAAATTGAATTTTACTCAGCCACAATCGTGGATTTACATTTTGACCAAATTCGCACTTTTCTCTCTCTCTCTATCTCTCTCTCATGCAATGTACAATTTTATCCCACGACACTAATAACTTAACTCTTCTCTTTTGTTTTTTTCTTCCTGCGTTCTCTCTCTATCTTTCTTGCTCTTTGAATTAGAAGAAGAGAGTCGCAAGTATCAATATTACGATTTCTGAAAGTTTACAAGCCGCGTTAAAGAACTTCGTTCCAAAAACAAACTGGTTCTGCAAACTTATTCATACCTAAAGCAGAAAAAAGGTAATTCTAATCTTTTTTCGACGGTACAGCCCTAGTCGAGAGAGTTGGCGTTCCTTACCAGTTGCTGCCGACAAATGCAAATGTGCGGAATGTGGATAACGTGGATTTTTATCAACACTCGTTTGCGCAGTGAAAAGAATATTAAACGCGCCAATTAATGTAATTGGCCTCTTCTCGATGATGTAGACCTTAACGAGGGGTGCAAGAGCTCCAGCGAAATATACCTGATATATTTTATTAATGAAAGCTTTAGTTTCTTTCCTTCTTTTTCGTGTGGTTATTGACTAACCTGGTGTCAGAGTTTTTATGGGCAGCGAGTTATGTCGCTTAAGTCCAGGCGTCAAATCATTGTCATTGACAAATCGGAATAATAGTGCTTACTATTGCACATTGTCTGATAAGTGCTATTTCGACGTCACTTGTGAGTTGTGATACTTCGACCGTTGCGTAAAACTTACGCACAAATGAAAGAGTACAACATAACAGATAGAGCTGCAATATTGTACGGCCATTGTGTTCCACGATAAAGATTGAATAGGAGCGAGCAGCGCGTGCGCAGCGGGCAGCGCGTTTCCGGTATACTTGACCCTATTCGCGGTTATTATATCTGTTTAAATACATTATAAAGTAACGAACAATGGTTTTGGAAAATTAATTAGTCATAGAAAAGGAAAACGTAATTTATATTATTACATCTTTTTTTACGGGAAAGGTAACCGAAGGTCGTATTCTGAAACCTCACTTAAGTATCAAACAGTTGCAGTTATTTGCTTGATAAATTGTTGGTTGTCACTTTGCGGCGATTCGACGGTTGCGTTTGCGCAACGCGCGTGCGCAAACAAACGCGGCAGTTGCAACGCTATTCGGAATATGAAATCGCGAAATTTAATCACGTATATAATTTTGCACGCGATATCTCACGTTCTATTTACGAAAATCTCGGAACAGACCCGTTGATGTTGCTAATCCGTAGCTGTTCTCGCTTTAAAAGCATTGTCTTGTACCAACATAAATTATTTATACTTTTAAGCCGCCTGTCAAAAATTAGGGTCAAATTCTAAATTAACTCCTCATCAGACACGACATGCGTGAAAGCCTAAGATAAATCCTCAGAAATAATTTATAAACATGGAAATAACAAGCTAAATCGATCCTTCGTGTTATTCTTGGAACTAACTGTACTCTGTTTGATTTTCACTCAACAGATAAACATGGCTGTCCTTTGTCATGACTAATTGAAGAACGATTTCAATCTCTCAATAATGCTAACAGCTTTATACAACCATAAAAACCATATATTATGATATGACTAAGATTAGACGTAGCAACAGACCTCATGAGTCAGCTGAATGGACAAGGCTCGCACGTGTTATCCAAACTTGGCAAAAACCATACTGAATCTGTAGCAGGCGATATTTACATACAAATGCTCGACTATCGCGTTGTCGCGCGACTTATCGCGATGTCGCGCGACTTATCGCCTCTAAGTATATCGGTTGTTTATCGCGTTTATTGAGCACGCTCGACTTTTACACTGTTTAACTCGATTCGGCGCAAGTTATAGGAGATTGGGTAGGTTATTGAACTTTGATGTTGTCATAGATATAAAGGTTGAAAATGCAAGGTCACGTAAAATGCATGACACATCGTCGATACAAAAGAGAGGAGGTCTTTACTCAGCAGTCAATGATGATAATGACAGAAATATGATCAGTTAGAAAACAATGCCAGATGGCGGAGCGTAAGATGTGGCATATATATAAGTGAAGATGCATTGACAGCAGTAACTTGATGGATGAAGATACTGATTTGAGGAGCACTAGAAATGCCAGGGTACTAAATCTTTGAGATTCGGCTTTTCTCATTTGCGGCAAAAACTATTAAAAGAAAATGTAACGATTCGAAGTTCGTGTATAACTTGGACCCCCCACGCACCTGAGCGCGCGATGCGTGTAACATTCATTGCCTGGTGTTGCTATGCACCTATTGACCATAAACAAAATAAATCCACATGTAGGGACGCTGTTACACTAGCCATACACGCTGGCGCTGTTCGCAATAAATCTACTCAGTGGTCTCTCACTCCGGTTACAAAGCATCATTGCAGTACCCGTGTGTGGTCGCCATATATGACCGCTGCACCACAAAAACTCAGCACATTTCATGAATTAATATTTTTCCTAGGCTTTATATGGATTTTTATTACGACTGTAGGTAAAGCCACCGGGCGGTTTAATGAACGTATTGTGTCGGTGAATGGATTTATTATATTTATGTGTTTTTGTTCCGTGTGACTTGATTATGATGAGACGTCGTGTTTCAAAAACTTGTTCTTTTATCCTTTGCGAGTCCAGAGATCTGAAGATGGGCTCAATTTATGTGTCCAAAAATTTCTTATTGTTTATTTGTTTACCAGCTTCACACTTATAAATAACTGGCTTTCGTCCGCGTGAAGGTCGAAGATTATCCCACGGGAACGTACTGCCGGGATAAAAAGTATCCTATGTGTTAATCCAGGTTATAAACTATCTGTGTGTTTCGTGATTGAGTAACAAACATACAAACTTTCACATTTATAATATTAGTAGGATATAAATAATTTATAATATATAATATTATTTATAATAGGATAAAGATAGGAAGACGTAGCTCAAGACAGGAAGGAGTGAAAAGAGGAGGCTTTTGATCTGCAATGGAACTACACAGGCTAAAAATAAAATAAAGATATATCTTTATATCACGACATGAATACACGAAATATTTACTAATAAACTAACCCACAACTTGATACTATAAGTTGTGGCTTAGTTTATTAGTAAAATATTCGCATTTCTTATCTAGCTATGCGGAGTCGCCCTCATAAACCCTGGCGCAGTTGATATGCGTCTGGGGCGTTATCGTAATCGATATATGCGCTTGCGCATTGTGGCCGTGTTCCGCTTCAGATCGCGCCGATAGCGCACGGGTCACTGACGGCCGTGTTTTGTTATTAAATATGTTTCGTTTCCTACACAATGCCATTCAGTTTACGCTGGACGGGTTTAAAAATAAAATGAAAGTATTTATCAGCTGTTCAACAACAAGTAACTTGACCGGTGTAAATACTAAGAATAAGTCTGCAAGTAATGCATGTTCGTGTTTTAAGTAATTACTGATAAGAAATAAATTATATCGCCAAGCTTCTGTATACATTTACTCTACTATCGCAGTTTCTTGTTGACCTCGTTATTATTCAACAGCCTTTTCTCATGTATCTTGATAAAAAGCTTAGATTTTATTAGCAGTTTTGCGATTTATGCAACACTGATTTATTACGTCAGTTTTATCATATTTGTGTTGCACTTTGCTCCTACTTCTTATGTCCTTGCTTAAAATCATATCAGTATTTTGGTATGTTTACCTACAAAATAAACGGTGAAGGAAAACATCGTGAGGAAACAGGCATGTCTTAGAACCAAAAATTCGAAGACAAGGGACATCTACCAACCCGCACTGGGCCCGCGTGGTAGATTACGGCCCACTCCCTCTCACAGAGAGGAGGCCTGTGTCCCAGCAGTGGGAACATTAATAGGCTGATTATGATTATGACCTACATTTTCTCTCTATCCAACCTTTTTGAATTCTACGTAACTTGCCATTAGGATCAAATTGTTGCACAGGACAATACTTATTTATGAAAGATTAGCTTCTGCCCACGACTTTGTCCGTGAGCCTATAACCTTCCTCAAGAATTGGGCTATCCAATGCAAAAATATTTTTTCAAATCTGACTGGTAGTTTCGAAGATTACCCCCTACATACAAACTTACAAACAAACACAAATTTTACCTCTTTATAATATGAGTAGATAATATAAAGATATAGATAACTTACCTCATAAACTCTTGACTTCTGAAACCCCCCATATAAAACGCCAACAGTCTCACGATACATGATTTCACACAGAAAATTGCATTGGAACCGTAAACAGAGGGAGTTTACGAAACTCAGTTGATATTTAGAATATAAATGGTGAAGGCTTAGCTAATCCTTTGTTCCTAGCCCGCTCGGATGTGAGGCCAGATTGATTGGGGCCATAAAGTAAGCGGGAGTGGTTGGTATTTACTTATTTAGACAAATGAAATGTCAGCGATACGATACTGTGAACAGTTTTTGTGTTGAAATCATGAATGAAGTACGAACTAAAAGCACATATTACCTTAAAGGTTTACAAAGAATACTAATGGTTTTGATCTTAGACTTTTCTAGATTGAGTTTATGCACGTGACCACCATAATGTAGAAAGGGATTTTGTCGACGGAAGAATAGACAAAATGGCAGATTGTGATTGTGAACGGAAGAATATACAAAATTCAATTCAATAATCATTGATTCTTTCTTCACAAAGCTGACTTAAAGTTAATGCGTACAAAAAATGTCTCAGCTGTATTCCACCTTTGTGAGAGACTGGTGCCTGATATAGGTTTTTGGGAAAACCTGTGTTACAGGTCACCAGATGACAGATTGAGACCAAAAAGGCAGATTGTGATTGTGAATCTGTCATTTTGTCTATTCTACTGTCGACAAAAAAGAATAGACAGTGGTCATGCTACGCGTATTGAAGTGCTAAAAGATCAATCATACAGATTCTCTGAAATTATGAGTTTATTTATTATAATTATCATTTCGCCAGTTATGTTTAAGTCCCATGTAGGCGGCGAACAATATTTGAAAATTATACCATCAAAAGTTATGGCTGTAAATGCAGCTTTGATCTAAGCCATAACTTTGTCTGTTTTTAAGCATATTAACTAAAATAATCTTATGAATATGGATAGATAGATAGAAAACTCTTTATTATGTTATATGTATGTTCACCATAAAAATTACAGATATAAATATAGAAATTTTATATAGGGTGACACAATGGGCGGTCTTATCGCTAAAAGCGATCTTTTACAGACAACCTTTGGATGAATTAAAGGGAGGAGAGACAATACTGCAGGTAGTGGTGTACCATTTACATATACAATAAATAAATACATACATAAAGCATATACTTGTCTATATAGATATTATACCTACAATAATAAACATGAACCTTCAAAAACGGTGAAGGAAAACATCGTGAGGAAACTGGCATGCGAGGAATAGTTTTTTTTTTTGTGTTTTTTGAATATTCCAAGTACAACAAACCAGAATATCACCACAGTTTCTATGGCCACACTTTGTAAAGTATACTTGCACTGCTAACCATATCTGTCTTTGTTCTAGGTAAGCCGTTGTGTCGACACAGATGTTTCTGCGAACGCTGCTGATCCCCATTGTGAAGCGATTCCTGTGATTGATGGTCGGTGAGTCGTGCTGAGACACCTTTCAAATCCCTTTAGCTGTGTATTTCTTGAGAAGGGTCTCTGGATATTAAAACAAATGATACGGGGACGGCTTTTTGCGATATTCTAGTCGAAATGAACGGCTTTTAGGGTGATAGCACGTTTAGAAATAGAGCTTTTTTTGTTTGATTTGGTTATTGCTAGAAAGTTAGTGATGGATGTTTCCAATAGTTGATTCAGGGGTAAACCTCGAGCTCGTGGCTAAGTAATAACAGCTGCACGGGTCGATCCGTCAGGTTAAGCTACGCTTGCCGGGATTGATCCGTGGATGTGTGACCATCTTTACATACCGATACTCCTCCGTACCTCGGAAAGCACGTTAAGCCGTTGGTCCCGGCTGTCATACGTGGATCTTTTACAGTCGTTACGGGTCGTCAGAAGCCCGAAAGTCTGACAACCAGTCTCTCCAAGAGGTATCGTATTACCTAGTTACTGGGTTGTGGAGCTCAGATGGGCAGTCGCTCCAGTCGCTCCTTGTATAATACTGGTATTCAGAAGCATACTGTTAGACTGGAAGCCCCCAACATAGTTAGGAAAAGGCTAGGCAGATTGATTTTTAGGTTGTTGACTCTTTTACCACATTTAGATTATTATCATGATTGTAAACATTGAAAACGTTTCAACATTTAGGACAGGCTCTAATAGTCAGTTGTTATATCCGCTGCATACTTCACCTTGCCGACTAAAACCATAATTATTCTTGCTCAAATAATGATATGCAAATAAGTCACATACTTCAGACCACGTTTTAAATCCTCGTGCAGACTGGCGCTACGCGACTCTAACAAAACAATTTCTAAGAAAACTTACACGGTAGAACAATTACCGGTGTGGCGTCGCGGCGGCAGTCTGCAGAGGAGGACGAATCTACGAATCTTAAGCAGTCCACAATTAAAGCACAATAATTTCCGGTCTTAAAAACACTTTATAATTTTTAATGGTGAATAAAACTCAAAGATTTACACAACTATAAATCGTAACTGACTGACAATATAACACAATTATTATTAGTTGTCCGTTGCACCTTGCACTGGTACGTCTATTATAATTTGCGCTCCCGGCTCCGCTCGGCCCTGCAGCCAGTTCCTAGAATTATAGGCGCACGTCCAAGACTCAATTGGCCCCCTACTATTAGTCCCTATCTACGGAGGCATGTAAATACGCTCTGAATATTAATGAGGTCCTTGGGAATGCAAAATCTTGTACGTAGAAAACCGGGCTGAGAATTTTCCTTACTTGATAAGTATCGAGGAAACTTGAAAGGCCACAATGTACTTAGTTCTGTCAAGATCACGTTCATATTAGAACGATAAACACACCATTTCTAATGACGTTATGCTTCCGCGAATGTTGGGCTTCGAACGCAATTAGCACCGATGATGCTATTCAAAACAACATACCGTGGTAACGTATTGTATTATCATCAATATTTATCTGAAGCTGTGGCGACTTGGCGAGACAGTGCTTCCTTACCTAAACCATTCGTTCCACCTGCTGAAAATCTCCCGCCTGGACATGAGTTGCTTTGGGTAGCCTGGATGTCTTTAATCAGACTCCGGACGCAGGTTGGTCGCTTGGCCGAAGCAAGGAAAATCTGTTCAGGTGGAGATTCATAGACGACTTCGCATTGGAGTGTAAATGTGGTGCTGTTCCACAAACGATGGTACACTTAATGTCGTGTCCTGCGTGTCCTGTCAGCTGCACGTTACAGGAACTGATGGACGCTAGTGATGGCGCTAAATACGTAGCCGAATTCGGGGCCGAGTCTATTTAGATGCCAAATACGTAGCCGAATCTCTGAGCCGAGTCTATTTAGATTGCCTTCGACACGCTTAGAAGAAGAATCTCAATTAATCATTAAACGCAAGTAACCTTGGTCGAAAGTGAAAATCGTCTAATTACAATGGATTAAGTCAATATCGCATAGCCGTCGTGTAAAAACTTCAATAATTGAAGTTTATATGAATACCAATAGGTCGGTTTTATGCGTACATTCAGCTTTTATTTTCATTCCGGTGCGCTGGCGCAGCCTATACGACGACACCGTGCGCATCTCGGAACGGTATCAACGACTTGCGTGCGAGTGGTTATGCAACGGCGGGCGACGTCCTTGCGGCGCGGCTGCGGGGTGGGGGGGAAGGCCGCGCGGGGGCGACGACCCGGCTCCGTTCGGTAACCACCCCGCTTTTTATTGCAACCCAACCCAACCCGCCTACGGAACCTGTCCAGACGAGTTATGGCCACCGATAAAATAGACGTACTTACGCCAAGGAATTGCAAATTCTATCGGGTACTTTTTAGTCTGTTCAAGGGACGCAGACCAAGAAGAAGAATAATTCTATTAGATACTTAGGCTGTACATAATGATATCATTATACCATTTTGGGTTAGACTATATATCTAGTGTACCATGGTTACACGTGCGTGAAGTTTATGTTTTTTGCGACTATTTAGTTCTTAATCTTTTAAGGAAATCAAATGTCAACCTAAAATGGCCTGCTCATATTTAAATTGCACTAAAAACTATACCATGTAAATGTAAAACACTGCAACTGATGTAGCTCTTAACCCATTACAATAATTATAATTTACTATTCAGCTTCGGAATTTTATTTAAACAATCCGCATACTGCTGTCTACCTTTTATTTCTAGTATTCGTCTAAGACAATGATTGAGGTGGGTTTGCGCTGCGCACGCGTCGGTCCCACCGCAACATGGCGCCACAATAAATTACCACCAGATATGAACTGCGAACATACAAACACTCATGTTCACTTGTTTTTTGCTTTGTTTCGCAGGATATTTATTCGCAAAAGTATAGCCATGTGTTGCACAACGCACGTCATGGCTAATGTTTTCGTTTTACAAGTCCTGCATAACATGAAATTACATTGCACTTTTGTTGAGAGAATCTGCTTGATAAATGCTTTGGCATGATAGACTAATTATGTTCCTCTGAAAGTACTTCAAGTTTAGTATTTACTGCTGTTTAGTAGAACTACAAGACCACAAGGAAATGAGTTTACTGAGGCATCCATAGTTCTTTCGTTTGTCTTTGTCTTGTTTAGTTATTTTCCTCTCAGCCCAGCTTGTGGCTAAGTAATAACAGCCACACGGTTCGATCGATCAGGTTAAGCTACGCTTGCCGCGGTTGTTCCGTGGATGAGTAACCATCTTTACATACCAAGACCCCTTCGTGCCTCGGAAAGCACGTTAAGTCGTTGGTCCCGGCTGTCATTTGTAGATCTTTGACAGTCGTTACGGGTAGTTAGAAGCCCAAATTCTGACAACCAGTCTTACCAAGGGATATCGTGTTACCTAGTAACTAGGTTGTGGAGGACAGATAGGCAGTCGCTCCATGTAAAATACTGGTATTCAGCTGCATCTGGTTAGACTGGAAGCCGACCCCAATATAGTTGGCAAAAGGCTAGGCAGATGATGATGAGTTATTTTCCTCGCAATTGTTAAGCATTATTGTATGCTCTAGTCATTTTAATTTCTGCACATTTCTGCCTGTTTAATTTCATACCTCTTTGAAGAAACACCATCGGCTCGCACCTCTCCTCTAAGATGATTTGGCATTTTATATTCCCCATCCATACATGTTCCAGTAATTCACGATACCATCAGCAACACGTTCAAAGTGTGCAAGTAAATCACTGTCCAATATTGGAACACTGAATCACGTGGGTACATACCGCACACTTCGTGTCATGTTTTTGGCAACTCCGCAAAAGTGGCCAAGAGATTTATTTTACAAGTGTTTAATGTTCCTTAATAGCGAATGAGAGGTAATTGGTCAACGTTTCGTTGAGTAAAGCAGTGATGGTTTATGGTCAGTTTAAGGGGAAGTGGGAAGATTTTATGGCAAGACTAAGTTCCAACTCCCAAGTACTTATTTATCTCTGTATACATTACTCTATAAATGATGAGATAAAGGATGGCGACTGTTAAGACGTCTAAGCCCTATGATCCTGAAGGGAAAGGCCTGAATGCGCAATGTACACTAAATACAATAAATAAAACTGAAGCTCAATATAATATGAGTTACTTTTGTAAAAGCTCAGAAAGCTCCAGACACAATACAAATTCTCCTTCAATATTCACCGGCTTACGATACTTCGAAATTATTTATTATACAATAAAAGGTCGCCATCGATATAAATTGAATGCCTCGAAGGGTATCCTTAATATAAATCATACTTTCACTGTACGAAAGTGATGCAGTGTCAAACTCCTGCGCAACGTCTGTCCCGTCATTGTGTTACATCAACTTAATGCAGTGTTATGTAAGGAGCTCGTTCTTCTGCCTTGGGTTTATCCCTTTATTACTAAACTTTGGGGCTGATATGATATTATTGGCATGGTCTTCTTCCTTTCCCTTATCCTTACAGCAGTCCACTGCTGGCACAGGCCTCTCCTATCGCATGCCATCTCAATTCTGGACAACTCTCATCCTTTGCTTTAGCTTACCAAGTTAAATTCTCAAAAGCTATGTTGAAGTCGCCAAGAAAATGTTCGTCTACTGCCATTATTTAAAACTCGTTTCCTTCACTAGGCTATAATGTTATGTAGTTATATGCAATTGGTGAGATCATCCAGCTAAACTGATGATTGGTCTGTTGCTAACGAGGCCTCCGGCGCAGGAGTCGTCATCCTTACATAATGCACATTAGGAGAATAAAGAATCGAGGAATTGGTAATAATTAATATGTAATTTATTCGCACTACCTGGTGTGGCGAAACTCACGAAATTATGTTATTGGGTAACTCGAACTCGGGTCAAATTTCCATTGAATTTTTGAGAGAATTTGCACAAAACCTTTGACCTAAAGTTTACGGCCTATTGACTGAAGAGTAGTTCATGTATTTATGGTTTTCTCAATTAACAATGTTACGAAACATTACATTTTTACGTTTTTGGCAATTAACCCTTTAGATTCAGAGTGATATAGCAGCACCATTCCCAATAAAACCAAGGGCAGCAATAAAGATCTTGATTGTCCTAAATTCAAAGTTTTTAGCAATTTTCTCAAACCGAAAAGAATCGATTGAACCGAGTCGAAAGTTTAAACTAACTTAAATTCTTAAAATGTTGTAGAATAAAAACTGATGGTATAAAACCGGATGTAGAATTACCATTTAGTTTTAGATGATCGACAAGACACGCAGACGGCGAAACTTCACTCCGTTGACGGATATTATCTTACAAGCTTAATGGTTCTGTCGCTGCTAATAACCATGTCGAGATTTGGAAGCGTTCGTATTAAGTTTCGTCGTAATATCTTATTTTTCGTTCTGATTCGTAGCTAGTCAGTTTGGACATACAACTTTGCAGTCGCAATGCTTGTTGTTGGAACTCTCACAACTGCTTTTCTCATTCATAATGAATTCACTCCTATTTCACTGAGGATCATCAGTCTTCCATTCTATCACCACCCTTAGAACAAGAACCATTTCCCTCATTCTGATACATTTCATACTTCATAAATTACTAACAGATTTGCAAATCGGCATTGACCCGCTAAAGTTTCCTCGTCTATTTGTTTATAACCATCGTCGTCTGTTTTCCTTGTTGCATCACCGTTGTCATAATATCGGATAATAGACAATAAAGCCACGTTATAATAACAATAAATACCCGTATAATATTCTGTATTAAAATCTAATGGAACTTTCCACCGATATTTCGTAACATTGCCAACTTTGTCTTAATTGTGTTGAATGGGAGTTGAAATGTAACTCAGACTATGTAGATGTCTTAACTACTAAGCCAAGATTTATTTCTATGGCTTTATAGTGTTGTGTTTCGTAATGAAAATAAATTACAGCTATTCAATTACAAATCCTCCCAAGTTTTTTAGTTGCACTGTCTGAAAGGCAGATGTTTTCTATAGGTTAGTCTCCCACTGTGGCTTGTATTTCCAAAGCCGTATCATTAACTTCGCATTTGATTCCGATTAAGCTTTTAGGATGGGCTGGCCATAAATCCCTTTAATTTGAAAATGATTCGTAAATTACATTTCTCAACACATGCTCCAACAGATTCGTTTCGGTTGCCATAAGAATGCCAGCTTGGGTTGCTTGCTACACACATCTAACCCCAAAAGGCGGCACTCTTTGGCGTCGCGATTCGGAGAGAAAAAAAACATTAAAATTCGAGCGCCGATCTGAACGTTCGCGTTCGTCCGGACGCGGCGTCCTTCGTGCCGGTGTGCCTGGAACGGCGGCCTTCGCCCGGGACGCGCTAAAAATAGCCGCACGCCCTTGAAGTATACGTCGAACAGGATTTATCGACCGCCAGTCTCGACTCCAGACGGCTTTAAAATAAAATTTTTGTTCAACTGTCAATTTCGAATCTTATTGTGTTCCTTATTCGAATGTGACTGTTCTGTTCTCTGACTATATTACATTTCGCGCGTAAATTATGACAGCTGTCAATGTTGGCATACCAAATATCCGTAAACTTTTTTAAAAGAATTGCATGACGATCTGTTTCAAGTGAAATCGATATTTTTATTACAACTCTCCAATAAATATCACCTTTGTCGTCCATTATGTTACCAAGAAATTATCTACATGGTATTAAAGACTCGCGTATCTCCAGATGTGTCATATTTATGGCTGCTGCATACCAAAAACGCATTAGTGTTACTTACCAATATTACTCTAAAGGTTATAGTTTTATCATAATAATGGACTTGAATGAAAAGTATTGCCATACGAAACTGTTTCTTAACTGTATTCCTTTAAAGTTGAAGTTCATGGTGTTGTGAGGTATGTCGATCCGATATCAGCACACGTGGCCCATTAGTGTACAGAGTCAAGATATAGTCGATGCGCATCAATAATGCACAGCGTACGATGCGCCCGCGCACCACATACAAATGAACTACATATTTTTTAAGTGCCAAATATGGCTTTAAAAACAACACTAGTAGGCGTTTTATTGCAGCTTTTCGTGGAATTTAAAACAGGAAAATCCCAACTTACCAGAATTCAGTTTTTTTTTTTTAGATATAAAGATGTCCCGTCGCGTCGTTAAAATTCCAATATAAATCATGTAATAGAGTTGTATAGTTGTTGTTTTAAACTTGGAACACTATCTATGGCTATATGTTATTACATCAATAAAAATGCTGGCCTTTTCTACTGAGTGCTCCACTGCAGTAGAACTAACTCCTCTAGGCTAGAATCCCTCAACATCTCAGTATTTATTGCCGTCTGCCACTCAAACTTCACTTTTCTTGCCTGGGTTTGTTCGACTTCATAAAGCTGCATTGATGAGGGACTGTCTGTCAATACAAGTAGGTCGGCTCATTATAACGGTTGACGTAGGCGCTACAATGGCACTTGCATTTCCAGATCCGTTCCTGTTTGTAGAAAGATGCTCTGCTGGTTCGCCCGCGCATTGATACCAAAGATTTGGTTCTGATTGTGAAATGGTGTCTACTTTCTTATTTATACCTTCTCCCTATTTGGTCATGACATTTTGAAGAATCTGAATAAAATTGTGGAACCGTTTTTGTCAGCGTTTTGAATAATTTAGAAACATCAATTAGATTCCCATGAAATATTTCTTGTGCCTTCATATGTTTGCATGTGATTTATATCAAAGTTTACTACAGGTTTTCCTACAGCGTGTATATATTTATTGTTGTTTGATTTCAATTATCTGATTTCCAATTAACCAATTGCATTTGCTCAATCAACCATTGTTATGTGCATTGTTTGTATTATACCTACATACTTGTAACTAACGACCTATGCAACTGTTTACGTTCAGATTTGCCATTGTTTGGTAAATTTCCATTAGAATTGTCACAATCACACGTCACGTTTCCCAATCACTATGATTTATTCGCAATTAGTTTCAATACTGTTAGCTTTCTCACTTGGAAATTATTAACAGCGGTCTGTGGACACGTGGCTCGCACATTTACAAACGGCATTTCGCATTGTGTTCTACTGGGAATTGCAAAAGGGTCTGTCAATGAACAGAGGGAACGGTTTTTGTTTATTGAGCTGCGAAATATAAACATAGAAACATAAGTAAGGAAGTATTAAAGCGTAAACAGGAGAGTGCATCACGTGCCGGGTGCATAATCCGAGGCGCCCCAGTGGCGCCCGACATGGGACCGTGTTTGTTTGAACATTACTTAGCGTTAATGCGCGCCTGCGAAATGCCCGCGTGTTCGCCAATCCATACGAAAATATTCCCCCTTGTTTAAACGGTAAACAACTTCATTCCAACAACTGCACCGTTTACTTAGGATGCAAATCTTTATACCGCCCACAATTCAGGGTCAATACTTGTCATTGTTTTCCGAATCGCAGCGAAGTAACGGTTATTTAAATACTTTTGACATTCTATAACACTAATATTATGCGTAACGGTCTTTGTCGTTTTACCATAATGAACTCGCGGCCGCTGCAAAGTAACCGTATAATGTAGAAAATATCGGATATGTTGTCGATTCAACCCACACGACACATAAACGACGATTAATCGGTATCATTGGATCTGACAATATCGTTAACATGCACCACGTGCGTTCTCTTTGGTGTTGTGAGCTTATGACAAGGCGCATAAATCAAATTGCACAATTAACGTGTTGCATATATTTAAAACAGCTGACATACATTTATGGGTTTGTCATCATTGAATCTCAGCGACAATAGTGTTAATTCTAATGCAAAGTGATCGCCGTTTAATTTGGCGTAGGCGGTTGAATAACTTAGCTTCTGTCGGAATCGTTCGTGAACAATGCCGACTAGTCCGCGTTTAATTAAGCATTTTATTGCGATTCCTGCATCGTGTTTAGCAGAACATCGTTAACTAGATTATAGATTATTACCAGTTTAATTTGATGCCATTAAGTTTTTCTCGTACAAAAAACGACGGCGACGTATCATGGGTGAGTAGGCGCACGTTAGAATGCCACATTCACGTATCAGATTCCTAACTGTACCAGCGCACGGTTTACTGCTGCGACATAGATACTCAGCTAAAACGACTATAAAAATTCAATTCACCTATTCTAAAAGAGTTTTTTTATGTATTATATTGCGTAAAGCCCTCGTTGACGTTGGCGCCATGCTTTTGAGAGCGTCCGTTGCATTCGGAGAGAGATGTTTGTTGGTACATATAATGCAGTAATTCAACATTCTTGACGGGTCGTTTGTGTGACATGTGTCGTGGTGTGGCATTTGGATCAAGTCTAGTGTTACAATGTCAGATGGACCAACTGTTGAGAAATTGAATACCTTTGTTTCATGTGGAATTATATTACGACTAAAAATAACATTTCCAACAAGACACTTTGGAATTTAATGAGAAGATTTCCTGTAAGAATTTTTCTTGGCATGGGCAAAGCTTTGTTGGTCCAAAAGCACTGGAACAAAAAAATACATCGAGCCTTGTTGAACCAAATAACTACTATTAAAATTAAGCATGCAAAAAATATGATTACCTCCTATAATAGCTTATTATAATTTAGTCCACGACGAACTACCCACATGAGCGAATGACGAAGTTGTAACAACATTGTCAACAGCTATTGAGGTTTAATCTCAGAGTCACGCCTGTAATATTTCAGTGCTATTATCGTTTATCTTCAGATTTTTTGTTCACTATTTGTTCACGTGTACAGCTGTCTCGTCTGTCGACGTCTTTGTATTGTACCAATCTGTGTATGAAATCATTGTTGAGTGGATTACTGAGTATTTGATCTATGGCAGTTATTGTAGTTCTGAAGTGTTCATGTTTAGTCATTTCTTTATCACTGTCACTAGAATTGTTATGGAAAGTCCCTAGTCTGAATTGTACATAATATATGATGAAAGAAGACGTTGTTAATAACCAGGAAGTTTTGAATAAAGTATGAGGTCTTTGATCTCGGTTACCTGCAGATTTCATGTTTAATTGAAACTTGCAATAAACAATATTGTTATTTCTCACAAGTATCGGAACAACGAATTCATGCACTTAATTATATTCCTGTGTTTACATTGAACACGAATGAACAACGCGACTTATCATTTTAATTACAATATTATGCAAATTGTATACCTAGATGATGTTATTCGTGTGTGTAAAAATAAATCTTTTTAAACGACCGTTGAGTTACCATCAAGGAAGACATTTATTAAACATCGTCATGTGTTTTTGTGATGATTAAAAGCTTATAATGTGCGAATGAGAAGACAGCCGACGCGTTTTAGTGTCGTTTCGGCGCCTCCAGCGTTTTAAATATTGACTTTTTACACTCGTAAATTAACAAACCTTTGGTTTAAAAGTGACGAACTGTTGACCTGTTGTTCAGTACTTAAACATATTGTAATATTTAATTATTTGTATTAAATATTAAGTTTGTGTCACGATGTGGGATTCCACCGTGTAAGTTTTTTGAATCGTGTTCATGTTTTAGTAGTTCTGCAACAGGATTGTGATGTAACCTGCATGTATTGGAATGTAAAATTACGTCATATTAATGCAATGCACATCCGGTATACTTTTATATTTAGCTCGATACCATATTAAAATTTAAAACTGCATTTACTGTATTTATATCATTGACGTTTCAAAATACTTTGAGAATCGCTGTGTGCATTTCCTAGTCACCTTTAATAATTATTTCTTATTCAAATCTGTCCCCTCAAAGAAGTTTTTCAAACATATGTAAATAAAGAACTCATCTGTCTGGGGTTGTAATGACTAGGGTGGAATGCATGCGGTCGGGGGGTAGATTAATGCGAAAATGCACAGAGGAGAAACGCACTCAGTTCGCGAAGCTTTAGACGGAAAGCGTCACATTTGGCTAAAAGCTTGTCTCTTAGCAAATGTGACTGTATCCGAATACGATGCTGATGACGGTGGCTTTTAAACGAGAAAATATGAAAGTATAGTAGAGCTGGCAGGAAATTTAAAGTAGGAAAAGCTATGGGGTTTTATATCGCAAACTTGGGATCAATGCTTATTTTGAATCGAGATTCAAGTTGTATCATCAGCATCATTGTCTTGCCCTTGTCTTAATTTATTTGGTGTCGGCGCGACATGACTAAAGCTGTTTTCAGACCAGCGCGATTTGTCGCGCGTCGCGACACCGGTAATTGTTATACCGTGAAGTTTTGTATTGTTCGTGTCGCGTCGCGCGACAAATCGCGCTGGTCTGAAAACAGCTTTATTCTTCCTGTTTTTTTTAAAGGTGCGTTTATTTAACCTCTTTGCCTATTGCATATTCAAAGACAATCGTTTATAGGCGTAAACTCCAGTCGTGCGTCGGAGCTGACACAAACACACTTTTTTTTTTGTTGTCATTAAAAGGTTTGTTTTGACTCCATTGACAAACGACACGAAAATTAATAGTTTCGCAACGAAACTTGGAGACCAGCGAACTCTTTTAAAATTCATTGAAAACTGTGGCAGCTGTTGTTTTAATTTTATTTCTTTTAAAATTAATTACCTAGTCATGCAAAACATAAAACCTCAACCCTGCTAAAGACTTCATACGCCGACGCCATATTGGAATTCAATCAATCTGCCTAGCCTTTTCCCGTTATATTGGGGTCGGCTTCCAGTCTAACCGGATGCAGCTGAATAACAGTATTTTACATGGAGCAACTGTCTATCCGACCTCCACAACCCAGTAACTGGGTAATACGATACCCCTTGGTTAGACTGGTTGTCAGACTTTTGGCCTTCTGACAACCCGTAACGACTGTCAAAGTTCCACAAATGACAGCTGAGATCGTGCTTTCCGAGGCACAGAGGTGTCTCGGTATGTAAAGATGGTCACTCAACCACGAATCAACCCCGGCAAGCGTAGCTTAACCAGATGGATCGACCCGTTCGGCTATTATTACATAGCCACGAGTTCCTCTGTGTTGGCTCCAAATCCAAGCTGTACAATTATATAAAAATGTCTTGCCAGCAAGACATGTCATACGATAGCCACTGACTTGGTGAAAGTGTCTCATCTATATTAATAATTTCGTCAAGGGGTACGGTAGACTCGATCGAAACCTTACCTGAATAATAAAACATAAAAAAATAAAGATTTCGAGTCGACAACATATATCCGCAAAATTCGGATTGTCGAGTATTTTGTTAAATTCTAATGGCGCTGACAGACAAATGGAAGTCGCCATATTGGCTAAAATGCGAAACGTCACTGACACCGGATGACATGCAGTGCGTTCCGAGTTACACTGTAATCGATTTGAGCGCGCTAAAAGCCGTTCCGAATAAGCGTGAGCGTGATAACGATGTTCCGTGAAGAAAGTAAGAAGTAAGTATCGTTCTTCACCTAACCAAAGAATAGGAAGAAAGTTGTGGTATATACACAAAGAAATATGATATGAAAGTTATGAAATTTGAGAGATCACTGTGAGCGCGTTCACGAATGTTCCGAATTGTTGACAGCCCTCAGCAATGGAACGGCAATTATTGATGTCAGCGCTGTAAGCGATTATGTTCTAATTCGGAAAGCGGCCATGAGTACTTTAATAAATGTTGCGTTTCATCTTTCATTCGTCGCGCCATTAATTTTAAAAACAAAGGGTCCATTACAAGCATCAACGGTTGATTCAAATCCCTCATTAACATGTTCTTTGTACTTTAGTTTTTCAGCAAAGGTATTGTTTTGGACTTTAGTTATTATTCTAAGGTTTTGGACACTTTTTTATAGGGTATACTTTCTACTGTCAGATCTTACCAGTTGTAGATATTGGGTAACGAAATTATATTATAGAAGCTTCGATTAAACACTATTCATTGTCGACAAACTTTACTCAACTCCAATTGGCTCATAATATGAGAGCTCACGATGATTTAAAGTTTGCTAAATGGGTATTAAAGGTATGTGATGAATCAGCTAATGAGGATGGTGACGATCATATTGAACTGCCTCTGCGATGCATTGTAGATAATTCAATTGTAGAGACCATATTTTTGGTGTGTCCCTCGACACAAATGATTACAAAGTTATTCAATGAAAACTATACTTACCTACCCCTAAAAACGATGATTGTTTTTATTTGAACGACGTTCTGACGCTATGGTTGAGGATGATCATAATGATGTTCAAGGGCGTCGCCAGCATATGACCCAGGGGGGGCAAGTTGGTATATGGAGGATGGGAAAAAAAAACATTTTCAATGTATGATTGCTTGAAAGATGCTATACGAATCTATGCCTTGCTTTGCCTTTAATATTTCTTGAGAACCGATAACTACAGAATATCTACCTACATTTTGTACCTACATGTGTATTATAAGTCACATTTCACCCGAGCGAAGCCGGGTTTTCATCTAGTGTAGAATATAATACCACCACCACGCCTTTTATTATTCAGTTTATTATCCAACGGGTTATGGTTACGATTGCCTTATCATGTTATCGGCAAATTAGGGATCATGATGACGCGACGTGCCTTATCGGCGCCAACGCAGCTGTACCGGGAATCACTATGACATAGTGCTAACTGCTTGCTTCCTAATTTCCTGCTCGAAGGTGACTGTAGATGGGTAAGTAATTTCCTGAATCTTTAGAAAGGACTAACTGCCGAACTGGCAATAACCTACCTATCACCAGTTTTGGCATACTGTAGATAGAAAAACCTATACTATCTATCTATGGTTATAACGTCCCAATAATCTGTCAGAGACTTGGAATCCTATGGAATGTGACGCAATGGCAGGTAGAATTATTCTGTCTACCATTAATAACGATCTGTCTTTTACTGACAATAGGTTAATGGGCTCGGCCTCACAACCTATCTACTTACTATTCTAAGTAAATCTGCTTGTTCACTTTTAAGATACAAATCAATCTGCCTAGTCTTTGCCCAACTATGTTCGAGTCGGCTTCTAGTCTAACCGGATGCAGCTGAATACCAGTATTTTACATGGACCGACTGCCTATCTGACCTCCACAATCCAGTAACTAAGTAATACTTAATAACCCTTGGTAAGACTGGTTGTGAGAGCAGTGGTGGCCCAGTGGTAACGGCCCCGACTTACGAGTTGTAGGTCGTGGGTTGGAACCCAAAGCAGGCGCTTTACTTTGTGTAAATAATTTCATCACCACTGCTCTCAAAACGGTGAACGAAAACATCGTGACGAAACCGGCATGTCTTAGAACCAAAAATTCGAAGACATATATGACAACTACCAACCCGCACTGGGCCCGCGTGGTAGATTACGGCCCACTCCCTCTCACAGAGAGGAGGCCTGTGTCCCAGCAGTGGGAACATTTATAGGCTGATGATGACGATGAAGACTGGTTGGCTTCCGACGATCCGTAAAGATTGTCAAAGATTCACGAATGATAACCGGGAGCTTCCGAGGCACGGAGTAGTCTCGGTATGTAAAGATGGTCACCCATTCACGAACCAACTCCGGCAAGCGTAGGTTATCCTATTTGGATCGACTCATGCGGCTGTTATTACTTAGCCACGAGCTCCTCCTTTTGATCTAAGATACCTTCTTCAGTTATAAAGTCGTTGACTGCTGGACAGGCCTCTACAAAATCCCACGCTTATTTAATTTAAGTAATAAATAACCAAAAACAATGTCCACTAAGTCTGTTGTTCATAAATTTTACCCCGTCATAAAAAGCACGACAGAACAACAATAGGCGGCATTAACAGCTACTTAATAGGAATTACGGCAGGTTAACGAGCTTTTATTGTATAAAACACAATGACGTGAAATGATGCGCCGGCGCCGCGCGGTGCAGGGGGGGTGTGATGTGCGCGCAAGGCCGCTGAGTCAGCGACGTCCGCGACGCCTATTGTTTTGCAGTCACCTGATGCCGTGATACATTAGATGTTGTTACCTTGGAATACTTGTTTTCAGACGTTTATTGTAATAAAGGAACGTAAATAATTGCATATGAACGAACTACGCATCAAAGACATGACGTCACACAAATCCTGCATCGCGCTATTAGAGTTTACCGCGCGAACGACATAATACGTTATTTTTTGTTTATACTAAACCTTTTAAAGGGTCATTGTACTCATCATTATGAACAACTTTCACTATGGGAGCAAAGCCGAAATCGCGAAAAAAATATCAGCTGTTGTCTACATTTATGTTCGCAAAATGTGGGGAATTGATGATTTTTTTGAAGATGAGTGAACTTTACAGCCTGTTCCTCATACTTCTAATCGCAAGTATTGAAGTGTTTTTAAAACTTTTTCATACTTTTGTAGCTTATACGCTTTTGTAGACCAGCGCGACTGACGCGACACGAACAATACAATTTCTAAGAAAACTTCACGGTCTAACAATAACCGGTGTCACGTCGAGCGACAATTCGCGCTGGTCTGCACAAAGCTTATAACAACTATCAACGTACAATGTATTATTAAAGAATTAGTATTTTCGATCTATCACCTTTTCTCAGAACGTTAATTTTCTGTTAGTGACCTGAAAATGAAAACATTATCTTTCATGATGCCAATCCAATTAATCCTTTATATTTTCCTTAGTAGACCTAATGCATTTGAATGAAATTTCCAAAAAGTATTCCAATAGATCTTTTGTTCAAGTGTTTGGCCACATCAATTTGCTGAATTGCTGATTGGGTTTGGATGTTACCAACAGAATTGATATTTCAATTCATAATCTAGATTTTTCAAGTATCAAATTGAAATGTTATGCTTCATAGAGCTTTGTTTTGGCAACGAACTGTAATAAGAGCACTCATTATTTACGAAATCTCGTGAAATATATTTGATACTTGAAAACATTTTGTGGAGAATTAAATACAACAAAATACAAGCAACAGTTTTCCACTAGCAAGCAATGATTTGATTTACAATTGGTATTGAGAAAAATGTCACAATTCAGTTAAGGTGGAGTATTGCATAAATTGTTAATACCACTTCAGTGGTCTCAACTAATGGTAACAAAATGGTTTAATCGTATTCGATAACACAATCACTCCTCTGCAGAACGAAAGAGTCTCCCAAATTGCCGAGTATTGTAATAAAAACAGTATCATCAACAAAGTTACTTGCGGTTCCATCCAATTTTTGTCCAAAACCCATGATTCGTAAAATTGCCCCAGCTTTCTTAATGCAGATGTCACAATAGCAACCTGCGGTACGCCACGGTTTTCAAGAAAAAGCAATCTCAATCTCGGTGCTCGCCGTGTCGTTATTACCCATATTTACCCGTATTTCATTCAAGTGTGTGACATTTTGTCGTACTCGTGGGAATGTCTGAATACGTCGTTTATACGCAATTACTTACTCATTACCATTTGTTTTGTCCTTTATAAAGGACTGTTTTGTCCTTTTTCATATAATTTTGCCATGTTTTATTACTTTTGAATGGCCTTTTATTACGTCATAATAATATGTAAACTATGCTATGTTCCACTTATTACTACAATATGGGCGATAAAACTTGGCAGGTCTGAGCTTAGGCACTACGAACTTTCGCGTTATATCAGTCACATAATCACATTCGCCTCATGCCACCATTTGGTTCCTGGTTTGGTTACTGCGCAGCCCTCTGCGCGAATTTCGGAACTGCCAAATTATATCGGTCGTATTGTATGTTGGTTATGACCAGGGATATTACGGAAGTCGTTTTACTGGAACCGGAACCGGAGTCGGAGGCGGAAGTAAAAGAAAGATGTGTAAAGGGAAGGCTTAATTAAACAAAAGAAATATAATTCAGTGTCTTTAATCAGTCAAATATTAGCGATAACATCCACAAACAAAACAAACTAGAGTTTGAGCGCGAGCGTCTATAAAATAAATAAACATTACCGGCGACGGGGTAAAACTTGTTTGTACGCGCTCTAGTCCCATGCATCGCCGGGTTTCGAACTTGAGTATAACTCCGATTCAAAATTATCGGAACCGAAATCGGAATCGGAGGTGTAAAATTAATCGGAAGTTCTGACCTTTCGGAATCGAAACCGAAGCTACGTAACGTTTTATCGTGGTTCATTATCATGACATGGCCAATAATGTCAGTACTAATTCTAGTACACGTGATATTTGCGGAAGATATGACGTGTGGACAGCTTTTATTGCCGTCAATTATGACTTATCGGGCGATATCCGATTAGTATCTCCCCTCACAGAGGGTTAGCCTGTTGCTAGGGTTAGAATAACATTTTCAATCACATAGCTACGAGCTGACACCGCCTGACTCATGCGAAAGACCCTCGCCGCTGCCCCGCCCACCGCCATACACGGACGTGCATACATCACACACATTTTTATCCCTTTTAAGACACATACGTGGGAATAACTCGACTCAACCGTTCCGTGGCATACTGCCAACCACTAACCTATTACTAATACCTACTGCATACCACGGTCCACGACCCATTGTTTCCCAACTACAGTGTATTGCTTGGTTGACATTTTACACAGCGGAGCTAATCTGATTTTGCTAACGAATGTATCGTATACAATAACGGTGGATGTCATAATATCCGCTTAATGGAGTCGATGTACGCAAATGAAGCGGTGAAGCTTGGTGCGCGTGCGCAACTGTGGTGCCATGACGGTTTAAGGTTTAGAAGGTTCACTGCTGTCATAATTTCATATAGAGTATCTAAGAACTTAGTTACAAGTACCAATTGCATAGATGCCAATTGATCGGAAATACAAGCAAATCTACATTTAGTCTCTCTGAGTCTTCCGTTTAACTAAGTATGTTGTGATCCTGAGGCTTTAATCGTAATAAGACTTCTGCATCTCAATTCGTGCAGTTCTTAAAGGGCAATAAATCCGGCGCACGCACTTGGCTTCGTCGGCGCCACGGTATTGTTGTTGTTGCATTGTGCAACCAGAACAGCCTGGCTGTACCTTTTGTTGTGTCTCCGACGTAGAATAACACATACACCCTCGTGGAACTCCAAGTTAGCCGTTGGTCACATTAGCATAATTATTGAGTCTAGACAACATCGCGGTGGCTCATGCATTCGATAGAATACGACCCTCTATAAACGAAGACATTAAAGTAAACATCCCATCTAACATTCTACTAACAACCGTCTTGATATACAGCCCTCGATTGGAGCCTCCATAAAGCACAATAATTAATGATCAATAAACGTCTTTCACCATCGTTATTCTTAAACATAATTCCACAAACAGCTCCCAACTTCGCAAATATTTCATAATGGCGCCATCGAGCGCATTTAACAAATAATTAGCGGCGTTTAAGTGCGTATGTCGCTTCCCTTAACCGTTTCTCCGGAACTATAAAATTACGGCAGAGGCATGTTGGCCGACTCGGAGCAAAAACGTCGGACGATAGCGAACGGCCGAGCTAAAAATAAGCCGTGGCCGATGTTAATGAAGAACAACCGGATTGCTGCTGACAGGGACTGACGGATCAGGGTAAGGTCCAACCACCCGTGACCGTTGCTAGCTTGGCTCCCGATAAGAGAATCAGTCATATTCCTTTACGGCAACATTATTTTCTGTAGATTTCTTATGAAAATATAGGCTATACTAGTCAAGCCTTATTGTTATCGTTGGCAGCTGATTAGAAACTATCTTTTGGCATAGGTGTGTACCATAATCCTAATTGGTTTTGGTGGAACTGTTCTATGTTCTATTCAATGCAAAGCGTGAGCGATATTCACGTGCAATATTCTTGTTATTGTTGTCTATACGACCTTTCGAACAGTAAATCCCTTTTGCTCGCGTTGCGCAAGCGTGCCGTGCGCCTGCACAGAACGTATGAACGACCTATTTCGATTAGATCGCCCGCCTGGAACTACGATTGTTACCAATCCTATCACGACTCCTTTCGCAAAGGTGAAAAATAGTTTGAGAATGCCACGACTTGTCATTTTGCAGTCACGATCCGCGCCAGCCAAATGTCATCTAAATGTGTGGAGATATTTTGTGTTGAATGAAACCAGTTGCAACATATGAAATATCGAGGTCTCTCGAAAGCAACTAGCTAACTAGCTGCAGTTTATTTTAGACATATTTATAATGGCAATAAAAGTGAAAGAATGTTGCTCCATGACAGGTCATTAATATGTAGTCTAATCCGTTTAGCTATTTACCGGCTGTAAAGCTTCTCCAGATTTTATTAGCCCTAAGACGTATCATCCAGTTTTATGTCTTCCTATCCGCAATACGAGTGCTTCACTCTCAGCGTATTTACTGCAAGTAGGGAAGGCGGTAAGTGTGCGAGGTCGTCGCTGGCGCCGTGGGACATAGCTGGTATTCAGCTCGAGGCCTACCATCACTTAGTGTCCATTATTCCAATTCTTACAGTCGTGTGCATGTCTTCAAAAGCTAACAAGCTTAAGACATTCTCAAGGAAGCCCTAATGCCCTGCATACCTCTTCCGCTGTCACGCATTCCTCACATATTGAAGAGTTTTCCAATAATTCGCGATAGAGTCGTTGACTGGCTTGCGTCCAACTCGTTCCCTAAAGGTCGGCATTTTTATCTGCCGCATTGATACGTATTAAAGCGTTTAAATTAAATAAAGATTACTTTTCCGCGGCGTGTGCGCAGCGCGCTGTACGGTTCGCGGCCCTTCGGTGGTATTTAGTGGCATTTAAACTCGTGTTACTTGTAATGGAGATTATTTACTTGCACTTTGTTTCTGTGAGGATGTATTGAGCGTTAATCTCGATGATTGATAGTCCATAAAGTTTGTTTTGTCTTAAGGACGCAAAAGCGATCTTTTCTCATTATTATCCTGGGCTTAAACACTTGGTACTTATGTTTATTAGGTTTCAAAAACACGAACCTGAATCATTCACGGCTCTGTCTGAAAGACAAAATCCACCTTCTTACAACCAGGAGCGGATCCAACACTCTAAAAATCATGTTGCTATAAGTCCATAGACCACTTGCCCAGTCTCCTTTGGTAAGGCTATATGCTCACACATAATGTGTGTGTGTCCTGTGTACATCAGCCTATCAACCTCAATTAGGGTTGTGATGCCCACCGTACCCACAACGGTGGATCCGCGCTTCCTGACAACTACGTACTATCGAAGATCTAAGTAGTTTGAAAACAAACTCCTGTGAATACGATGTCCACATAATGCTACCGACCTGGTTATATAGCAGCCGAGTGCGGCAAGCAGAAATAGTCCTTCCGGTGTATTGATATAAAGTTCTTGGATGGTACATTGAGTCCGAAACCCCTATACACAGCCTGAATATTCAAACCAGCTGACCTCAAATAGGTACAGACTCCTTACGTACCTTAAGCGTGTAGGTAGGAGGAGTAGATTCTCCAATTAGCCCATGGAAGTAGTCGCGATAATTCGCCATGTCGCTTCCTGTTTCGCTAATGACTATGGACATTATCTACGGGAGCGCCCATGTCCATGTGAACAACGTTTACTATTCATGGTCTTTGTTATTATAAGTCCATTAATGCTTCGAGGGCGTGTAGACTTTTGTTTTGCTTCTTGGGTGGACTTAAGTGGACATGTTTATGCTGTGGAACGTTCTTAGGAGCGAAAAGTGAAGTTACAAAAGATTTTTTTTTATCATAATTTTATATTTTTTAAGCTATTGCATAGCTTCTTTCGCGGGCCTTGAGCGTGGAGACCTAATCCAGAAATTCCGTAACGAAAATACGAGTACCTAAGGAGAGTGTTTTGTATTGAAAATTATGTTTAACTGCTTGACAAAAAAGCTCAAATTTACTTAGACGAATGATACGAGAGTGTTGTATTGAAAATTATGTTTAACTGTTTGACAACAAAGTTCAAATTTACTTAGACGAATGATACGAGAGTGTTGTATTGAAAATTATGTTTAACTGTTTGACAACAAAGTTCAAATTTACTTAGACGAATGATCCTTGACTATTAATAGTTAAATTAAAACCTTTTTATTAGTTTGATGTTCCCATTACGTTGTGTCAAGTTTTAAAAACTATAAATGTGAATAACAGTTCCTGTGAATGTCATCATTGCTATTTCTTGTATTCGGGGTAATATTTTACAATTGCATAAGTTGATAAAAAATGCTATGCAATAGCTTTGCCGCGGCAGTCCCCGAGTGCCACACGTCTTTTTTTTTACCGCCTCTGTGTACTAGTAGCTAGACTACCTGTCTCAGACCCCAGAGGTCTCGGGTTCGATTCCCAGTGGGTCAAAATTTTCTGCTCGGTTTGGTTGGTGGTAGGGCTTGTTTTAAGTCCGCCTGGATACCACCATCTTATCCATGTCTGTCGCCATAACAACAATGTTAAGACCAGGCGCGCACTAGCGGCCAGGCCGCAGCGGCCAGAGAATAGTCGGTAAGGCCGCTGGTCGCGTACGGCCAAGTGCGCGTGCTCCATGGCGATTTCATACTAATGTATGTATCTCGCGACCTGGCCGCAGCGGCCTGGCCGCTAGTGCGTGCCTGGCCTAACAGCATTGTTGTGTTTCGGCAGTTAGAGATGAGATAGCCAGTTCCTCTGTGGATCAAGATTCCGGGTGAAGCTCGCTTCCACCTTCGGCCCGATCATGACTTACCATCAGGTGAGATGCAGGCCAAGAGCTTCCCCGTAGTGGATTAAAAAGAAAAAAAAGCTTGGGTTCCCTAAAGCTGTTTTCAGACCAGCGCGATTTCTCGCGCGACGCGACACTGGTTATTGTTATACCGTGAAGTTTTGTATTGTTCGTGTCGCGTCGCGCGAGAAATCGCGCTGGTCTGAAAACAGCTTAAGAAAGCGGTACCGTCATTGAACGGCCGCAATATGACGGCCGTCATATAAATTATGGTGGGTGTTTGACAGATTAAATCAACAGAAAGTTTTATGCATTTTTGGAGTTTCTTTTTTTTAACGTCTGTCATCATACAATTTTATAATTAACCTACCCTTTGTGGTCGTAACCATTACTTTAAGAGTTCTATAATTAATGAGCTCTATAACTATGGGCTGTCTCGCTTTAATTAGTACAAAATGACAATGACAGGTGGATTTATGGATCGTTTATAGTGTGAAGTTTTTATGAACACTTGTAAGGCGTTATTTATGAGATCCTTACACCCGGAATGATGTTTTTACTATGTTTAATTAAAGTGCAACCAGGTTTCATGTAGATACAGACGGTAGGTACAGACGCCAGCACATCAAGTTACTACAATCTGTCAAATTTCTTTAATACATTTTCAACTTTATTGCTAAAGAATAAGGTTCAATGTTGATCGGGAAAATTTGACAGATTGGAGTAGGTTGATGTGCTGTCGTCTGTACTATCGCGGAAATGTATATATGAGGACTATTTCTGCTTGCAGCGCTCGGCCGCTATAGTAACACGCTCTGAAAGATAAAATTTAAAAAAGCCTGGCAAGGATATTATTGACTTCTGTCGGCCTTGCTATTCGTACCATTTTCACCTTAAAATACTAGATTCCACTGTCACTTCTGCCTACCCCGTAATCACCACTTACAAGCAATGCAAAAACAAGTGATGTGTGCAGCATGCCAGGTCAGTGGTACAGCAAGCCGGATTGTGGAGGAACGAGACACAAACAATACTTAAGTACCTACTAAGTTCTCACTTCATAATGTTCCTAGGAATGCCATGATGGATGCTGCGGGTATGTCCGTGTTGGATGATACTGGAGCTCGTAATATACTGCGTTTAATTTATCTTCGCTCGTAACTGCAGTATTTACATTTGCAATTCCAAAATGGCGTCGAGGAGCTCGTGGCTAAGTCAGCCGCACGGGTCGATCCATCAAGGTTAAGCTACGCTTGCCGGGGTTGGTCTGTGGTTGGGTGACCATCTTTACATACCGAGACTCCTCCATGCCTCGGAAAGCACGTTAAGCCCTTGATCCCGGTTGTCATTCATGGATCTTTGACAGTCGATACGGGTCGTCAGAAGCCCGAAAGTCTGACAACCAGTCTTACCAAGGGGTATCGTATTACCTAGTTACTGGGTTGTGGAGGTCAGATAGGCAGACGCTCCATGTAAAATACCTTCTGGTATTCAGCTGCATCCGGTTAGACTGGAAGCCCACCCCAATATAACGGGAAAAGGCTAGGCAGATTGATTGAATTCCAATATGGCGTCGGCGTATGAAGTCTTTAGCAGGGTTGAGGTTTTATGTTTTGCATGACTAGGTAATTAATTTTAAAAGAAATAAAATTAAAACAACAGCTGCCACAGTTTTCAATGAATTTTAAAAGAGTTCGCTGGTCTCCAAGTTTCGTTGCGAAACTATTAATTTTCGTGTCGTTTGTCAATTTCACCATTACAGCCTTAATAGCGCCATTTGTAAGCATAAAATTAATTGCAAGAATTCATCTTCTACGAACATTATAACAATGCCCATAGTTCGTTACACTCTAAAAATCAATTTCAGGTAGATAATTATTTTATCGCCAACCAATTTAGTTGAGCAAAATATAGAAAACTGTTGGTGGGATGTTTTCAATTACTTTTTGAACACAAAAAGTAGATGCACAAAAACAGTTTGATATTTATGAGGTAAGAATGAAAATTGATTTCTGCTACCCGGACTGCGTATATTCGTGATACGGAAAAAACTAGTAGAATCGAAACTAAACAATTAATTGGAACAGGTCTCGACACAACAATTGAGGAAGTTTGTCGTAGTTTGCACGGGTAGACTCTTTTTTGCGCGGCCATGAAAGATCTCAAGCTCAGCTCAGTGTACGATGAAGATACAGTCATAATCAGCCTATTATCATTCCCACTGCTGGGACACAGGCCTCCTCTCTTCGAGGGGACTGGGCGGTAATCCAACACGCGGGCCCAGTGCGGGTTGGTAGGTGTCACATGTCTTCGAATTTTTGGTTCTAGGACATGCCGGTTTCCTCACGATGTTTTCCTTCACCGTTTTGAGAACAGTGGTGATGAAATTATTTACACAAAGTATAGCGCCTGTCTGGGTTTGAACCCACGACCTAAAAGTCGATAAGTCGGGGCCGTTACCACTGGGCCAGGCGACCACTGCTCGAAGATACAGTGTCGTAGTTAAATAGTTAGAATTAGAACTATGTTCAAATACTTGGCTGATAAAGAGCTTTTCTAGATATACACCTGAAATTACAACAGTTACTAGCCAGACATTAAGATTAATGAATGGTTTTATTTACGGCAGTCTAATAATAGAAAGAAATGACAAGTATGGCGACCGACCTTGTCACGGCTTAGCAAGCAATTACATGAGCCTTCTTAATAGTCCCTAATGACATGAGCTTCCTCCACACAAAACGTGACCAGACCATTCAGGTTTCATTCCAATTGTCTTAATGAACGTCGAGACGAATCGCGGACAAAAACCGCGGAGCGCGGACAAATCTGATGAATCCATCTGCATTATGAGGAAGGTTCTTTTTTTTTTGTTAATGGTAGAAAAAAGCTTGGGGCAGGTTGTTGACGCTACTTTTATTTATTAAATTAATATCTATAGAATGGTATGGTTAGTGAATAATTTTAGTACTATTAATCCAAAATAAATAATATTGGACGTGAGTTCTACGATGATCTTGGCAACAAAAGGTTGGTATTGCGTTGTTTTACATAATCAGCCTATAATGTTCCCACTGTTGGGACACAGGCCTCCTCTCGCTGAGAGGGAGTGGGCCGTAATCCACCACGCGGGCCCAGTGCGGGTTGATAGATATCATATGTCTTCGAATTTTTGGTTCTAGGACATGCCGGTTTCCTCACGAGGTTTTCCTTCACCATTTTGAGAGCAGTGGTGATGAACTAAAAACTAATTTACACAAAGTAAAGTGCCGCGCTGTTTTGCTCAATCTAAACGAAGTATTTGTTAGTCGATATAATTTGTTAAATTGATGAAAATGAGTTTCAGCGTAAAATATTACTACTAAACAATCAAGTCATATTTTAAAAGCACTTTCCAGCATTCAATGTTTGAATAATATGAAAGCTTTATTATTACCGATAAGTCAGTACAGCTCAACGATTATTACAATAGCAGAAAGTCTATTAAGTGTGTTGAAATGTTCCAAGACTCGGCATTAGTAAGGGTTTGAATGTTCCCATTGGACAAGGACATCCGACGTATAGGCACGTAGGCCCAATAAGAATGCGCGCTAACAGGGTTTGTCCTACGATGAAAGCAATGACGTTGCAGCCTGACAAGGCTGTGGTTGGAAAATTGTGGAAACGTGATGCAATTTTTGGTTATTCTTGTCATATATTACTACTAACACTACGTCGAGTTTGTGTTAGGGACCGAAACCGGTATGGTAAAACCGGTAATACTGTTATTTTTTCGGTTACAACAATTTATATTTTTTAAAGATTACCTTAAATTAAATACATTCAGTATTAATACCGGTTACCGCAATAGAAATTCTCCGTTCTACACGTGCCGTCGTCGTCGGCATTAGTCAATGGGTGCGCATCACCTGTGTGTGTAACCGGTATTAAAACGATAAATGAGGTAACATGTTTCTCTTGGTTACTTAGTTAGCGGTAACCTTAGTTTTAGAAGTATTATAACCAAAATTCTTCGATACCTGTATTGTAGTTTATAAAGGTTTTCGGTCCCTGGTTTGTCTTTTGGCTAACCATTATTCAATTACTTTCTACTGCCATGCCGTTCTCCGTTCCCACAAAGCTTGCATTATGTGACTGTTTTGGACAGGTATAAGACTATAGTTTATTGCACAACACGCCTTGTATTTTCTCTCATTGTGGAGTGCACGCTAGCCCTAAGGCATGGTAATTAGTGATGGGCCACGAACGCGTTGCTCATCAGCGTTTACCATAAGCGGCCGGCGCGCGGCAGTGGCGTTCACACGCTCCAGTTTGCGAAGCGCCCGCGCGCGTGCGATTGTCCGCGTTCGAAATACAAAAGCGGCGAATCCGCTTGCGGTAATTAGAAACGATGCGTACGCGCGTGAGAGATGTGCGTGAATGGCGAGGTGTGTGCCAGGGAAGCTCAGGAATTTAGGTGTTTTTATGATTAGAGCTAATGAAAATTTTAATGAGTGGCTTCAAAGAAACCGTCGAAGCGGCTGCTTGAATCTATTGAACAAGACTAAATAGCGCTAAGCTGGGATAAGGCCAACTAAGTAATAAATGTTGGTATTTTAATCAATGCTTGACCTTAACCAATCTCAAATCCAATCGCGTTAATTAAAGCCATTGATACCGTCGGCACATAATTTAAACATTGTATGGCCATCTATTCCAAAACATTGTAAGCTTCACGGTCCCGTTTTATAATGTACAATAGTGCGTGCAGCAGTATTATCGGGTGTACCTACCTACCGCAGTTGCGCTGGCGCATTGTTTTGCTCTCATTTACCACGATCGCCGATAACATCGGCCGATCGGCACGGGCCGAGCGATAAATTTAATTAAACCACCTGTCGCACGCTACCGCCAGATTATATTATCTACCGCGAAATACGCACAGCTTGAGCGAAAAAATGATGACCAGAATGCATAGATAAAGTAGAATTAACGCAACATTGTGGCCATAGCTTCTTGTTTGTTTACATGTTGGAGATATTAAAAATATTTTACGTAGGAGCTTCTTTATTGGGGGTTGTCCTCAATAAATATGTTGAGCAACCAGTTTTACTTGAATGTTTCAAATCCTCTAAGAGAGCTGGTATTTAATTAAAAATAGAGGAGTGTTTCTGAGAAAATATACCGCTATATCAGCCTTAAAAAGGTAAATATAGCCAGCGTTAACTTAAATCGTGGCACATAGAGTTGACATTAAAAGACAGGATGCTGTCAGTTATACATGAAAATGCCTTTCTGTAAACTAGTCGACTCACAGAGAAACAAGGCTGGAAATTAACGGCCAAAATTGAACAATGCGCGATCGTTAAGCATTCATTACGCGCCCGCGCATGTTTGCTCAAATTTATTTTCGCTCGCGACATCCCCTCGCCCCGTTTCCGGCTCGCTCGGTAACAAGGTTTGTTACTTACTATCAACATGGTACACCTAATATACATATATAGGCGTTGTCAAGCGTCAACTTATGTTCCACAGTCCGACTCACTTGAACACCGACAAATGCTCTCAATTCCTCACTATTTTAAACTCTGAATATTACAATTCCTTTGTCGTTTTTCCATTTTGCATTACAGAACGCAAATTATTCTAAGCCATAACAGGTTCGTGCTCTGTGCAATATCAATTTCCATAGTTGCGGTCTATTACTTTGACAATTCTAATTATTGTAAAACATGGTGCCCGAATTGAACAACTCTATTGAGTTATGTATCATTATGACGCACGCCATTATAATAAAGCGGAGTCACAGTTAGTACTCGGATTAAATGTACTAGAGAAAATGGTCCGTATGAATAAAAAAATCATTGTTTATACATCGGAATCGATGATCGATGTTGCGCAATCGATAAATGGAAACAAAGCCGATGGTTGGAACGTCTCGAGCGGGTATAATCGATTAGATTCACAGCAGTCTTGGTGCTTTTTGTCCGTTTGCCATCGAGATGCTTGACCGAACATTTGAAGAGTTCATTTACGCTACGATAATGGTAACAAAAAACATCATAGCAGAGGAAATATTGCGAGCTGTGATGAATGACCTCCGGTTTAGATAAAACATTTCAAGGTCTGGGATGATTCAGAGAATGATGATGAGAAGGATTTAACAAAAGAAAATATTCGTAATATTTTGCGTGACTGTCAATCATTAGTAACGGACTGGTGCAGATCTACAGCAAAAAATAGAAATGTAGCCTAAAATCTGAGATCATTTCGCAAATAACCTTTTATCATATCAATAAATATTTCGAAATCCGATTGCACGATACCGTTTCATTTATCAACCTTTGTCTACGACATACGTCAAACTGTCAGAACGCGTTCGGTTTTCGCTATAACCTTTGACCTTTGGCGCAAGTCACGACCAACCTTGGGTGCTGGGTATTGGACCAGAGACCAGTGTGATATCTGTTGAGTCTTTCTAAACGTGACTAGAACGCGGCCTTCGTCCG
The DNA here is from genome assembly GCA_948150665.1 of Conistra vaccinii. Lineage (NCBI taxonomy): Eukaryota > Metazoa > Arthropoda > Insecta > Lepidoptera > Noctuidae > Conistra > Conistra vaccinii. The sequence continues at coordinate 21,352,245 of OX411325.1, forward strand.
CCGCTCCCTTTTAGATTTGCGATATAGATCTGCAGCTCTTATTTACGCTAAGCTTTTGTTGCTATTTGTGTGTTGTGGGAATTAGGTGGGGCGTGTGTTGTTAGATCTCCAAGCTGTAGTTCATCTAATTGGTAAAATTCATTTGTTATAACTTCTTCTTCTTCAACTATGTAATTCTCTGGCCCTATGCTAGCTCTAGCTTCTTTAAAGTCAGCTGGTTCTCTTTAATGTAGTTTAACTTTATTACCAACAGCAACATTTACTTCATTTACTTCGTCCTAATCTTGTTGAACGGAATGATTGGACTTTCCTTACATCGGCATTAAATATAGCATTGCAGAATTACTGACATTTGGATCCTCTTGATTGCAAATTGATAAATGTTACAATCATACTTAAATCTATTCCATTCGAACTAATAACTAATTGAATTTTGTAATAGCACTAGTGTTTTCATAATCTAATTCTCATGCGGAACTTTTTATTCTTAGGCCTATATTCATAAATATATAAATTCCAAGAAACATGTTGTGAGCTAAGTGTTCGCAACATGATTCAATTATCCTTACATTATAACATAAAATCTCGTTAGCCATTACTATGATCGCTAACCACGTGACCTAATGTATGAGACTTATTCATAGAGTCATTACAAGGACAATTAAATACGTATCCGTGATATGTACTGTTATCTGCTTCTCTGTGACAATTATTGCTAAGACCAGCTACGTTATGATTATGATCCTCTGTGTATGTCCTTTGTAATAAAAGGTTATGTCTTTTTATAACGCAATGCAATTATACAACTTATTATTTAAGAGCTCCACTCTGTGCAGTATCACTTCCAACCTGTATTGTAGCCATTATAACTTGAACTGTTTAGATCTCGCTTAATTATTAATTATAATCTATGTAATTTACCTAGCCCTCTTCAATACTTAGTAATTTTATAACGTTGTTATTGTGTATCGTGCTTAACATGCACATCAAGAGGTAATTAAGAATACATTTTCGGAATCATTCTCTTAATGTATTCTATGACCTCCGCCTAGGTTGTTACTTGCAGCATATTTAAACAAATTAATTCTATCTACACGTGAACATATATTATGCGCATAAGTTAGTACTTACCATATTATATTAAAGCTTGTTAGAAAATACAATAAGCGCTATTTTCCCACACGCGATCGCTGTTCACAAACAATTAAAATTATTCTCGTTTTCAAGTATATCATTAAGTTAATGATATACTTGCTCCAATTTAGGCACCGTTGTCTTTTGGAGTTCTATCTTCGTAAACTTTAGCAAATATTGCTGTTGATAAATTTAGGATCTCAGAGTTCGAAGATGCAATTGTTCCAATGCCATTATTAGCATTTGGGATTGTAGCACTAGTATTCCTGTTAAACCATTTGACAAGGTCATCAACGTAATAAAACTCCCTTATCATATAATTTGCATGTAATGAACGATCCCTTCGTTTTTGGTGTGCGGGCCAAGCTAACCGCCTGTCGTAAATTCTTCCATCGACGCATATAAGACAACAGCAAAAAACGTTGACCTTGTTATCTGACGTAACCGAGCGAACCCTTTGCGCATAACATTAGTAACGCTCCAAGGGTCTATAAAAAAACACGTGCCAGGTTAGGCCCGTTGACTTCACTGTTCGTTATTACTGGAATTTGAATACAATCCTTCGAAATTTAGGAGTTGTGGTTACTCCTTCCTTCATCAAAAGCCTTCGGTGGATCACCACAAATGGTAGGACAATCCTGCGTTTTGGCGTACCGTGTAATCTTTAGCGTCGTATTCTTAAGGCCTTCCGCGTCTTTAGCGCCGTGTAATTATTTCCATTGTGTGTGGTATCTAATTTCTGCATGGGCGTTTAATGGATCGCTGATTACTGCCTCCCTCCATGTCTACCGTACGATTCGTTGCGGTCTCAGAACGCGGAAAGAGCAATAAATTGCTGCAAATCCATTTTGACAATCCGCTGAGAGTAACAAACCTTGAACTTTAGTTTTGCTCAGCCATTGTGAGCTTGAAATAGCAACAAATTGTGAAGGACAAAATAGACTGTTATGGTTTTGCCTTATCATATGACCTATTGCGCGAATAAAAACTGCTGGAAAATCCAATTCATTGTTAGGCTTTTCGGTTGAAATTTTCACGGCAGTTACACTCATTAGTGTCGCCCTTTTGAATAGGTATTTAGATGTATCTGTAGCACTAACAAAGTTCGTTAAGAATGCGAACCACTTCCGCCATATGGCCAGCGGCGGCGGCGTGGCGTCCGCTTTACGACGCTTGCGTGCTGTCGCGGTTACACTTTGTTGGTTTTTATCTAAACACACCACTGTAACCAGGACCCCTTTTAACTGGACCACACGTAGTGTTCTCTGGAAGTTCATTGCATCCTGCTACAGATCACCTGTTTACATATATCCCATCGACAACTCCTCAGTCCCTTGTGTGGTCCATACTACGAAAACGTAAACCCGACCGTTTTGACGCGCCCTTCCTCGTGTTTGTACACTGAATATTGTTCTTAAAACTTGTTTATTCAACCCCATATGTTAACGTACACTATAAATAAACGTGAAACCGTAACCGGTTCAAGTTTCTTAACATCTAGTACGACAATTTGTCCTTGAGTAATTGGTCGTAAAACACTTTTTCTTTATTTTTACAGGTAAGGGACTTTATTGAGCCACACACACGGTACCTGTCGAACGAGCCCTGGGCGGAGGTATGGACCCTGGTGTCAATAAATTAAATATTTAACACCGGTTTGATGTTTAGAAAGAAACCCCCCGTCACTATAAATGCTGTTTTTATACCGATGTTCACTGCATTGACATAATAATACATGCTATATAAATAAGCCCATAAGATCCATTGCTCCATTATTTTCTAAGAAAAATCTGAATTGAATGGACTGGATGGTTTGATATCTTCCAACAATATACGATTATAAATTATATCATGCTTTTGATGTTTCCGATATATATTTTTCTAAGAAAAAGAGCGTGTGTCGTAATATTGATCTTTATCAGAATTTGATTTAGGAAGTATGTTTTGTTTTCATTCGTCAATATTGGCCTTCGTTTCGATGTTTATTTGTGGCTTATGATCATTCACATCCAATCATTTGTCAATCTTGTCAGAAACCAGCCATTTTATAATATCATTACGTCTAACGCTTTTTTTATTGCTAACCTTTTGCCTTGAATTACCATTCGGTGTACTAACGATATTTATATTTCAGTTATCAGTTGGATCTATGATACCTGTAACAATGGTTCAAAACATTGGAACCACCCTTGACCCGATCTCCTAACACCTGTCTCGCATCCTTCCTAGTCGGACGTACGCTTACATATGAAACAATAGGCCCTAATGCCAGTGCCGCCCGAACAATAGCTTCTAATTCGGCCCAACACTATACAGCCCGTCTGATACACCCTTTGTATAAAATTTAAGATTTAGTTTAATTGTTGACTTTTCGAAAAGAATTCGAAAGGCGACCTCGTCTCGAAACGCTTCAATAATTAGGTTCATTGAAATTGGTCCTCAGGATCTAAAAGTCGTCAAGGCTTTTGTTAATCGGTGTTCCAAAAGATTTTTGTTTTTTAATGTGGCCATCTCTATACAAATATTTATATAAATGTAACGCGGTTGCAACGAAATGATTATGCAAAAATTCTGCGTAATAACAGATGGCCCATATATTCTCGGAATAAAATTTAAATTTATAATTCTCTGAGGTCGCGACTAATTACAGCGTCTTCCGAATTTCCTGATCGTATATCCAGCGAACTGTCAGCTCTGAACGGGTAATTGGTAACCAATCATGGTGAAAGCCAGCGACGGGCAGTCTGCCGCTCCTCGATCATTTCACGTCATATTCTGTCCCCATTCGCGACTGTGCCCCACTTTGGGAAACCATTGTCCAAAAAGAAAGGCAATCCAGTTTACATCTTCTGCAGTTTGCGATGCCAGTTAATTAATGGTTATTAATCATAGTCACGACCAAGCAGTTTCTAAAAAAACAACATCTTTTTTGTCATGTTTTAGTATCTGTGTTTTTATTTTAAACTTTGTTTACAGCGTCTTCAATTCTTCACGGATACTTTTGGTCTCTTCCGTGATTCAGCTTTTTGCTATATCTGGCAATATATTGTGATTGCACTTAATTATCTGCTTCAAATTCCACTGACCTATAAACCACCACGATTCTTCTTCATTTCGCAAACTTAAGCTTCCCTCATTTCTCTGCAACTGTCAAACTTGTGTGGTCCCTCACAAATTTTTCCAACAATTACGTTGAAAATTAATGGGTGTCATAACACAGCCTCAAACTTCGACTATATTTTATCATTTCCATCAAGAATACCGTTATTTTTTTCACATTGTCCCCGTAAATAAATCCGGTTGTGTATGTTATTATCGGTCGGTCCGGTAACACCGTAATTTGGCCATAAGTCAGCTGTTAATCTGATGCAAATTGCCTCTTGTATCACGAAGTTTGGTTGGCCGATATCGGGCAAATGGATGTAGCATTTGCGTGAAACAAAGACATGCAACGAAGATACAGATTCTGAACAATATTCAAATTACCTTATGTGTAATGCCAGTCTAGCTCCAAGCAGTATTTAAGATGTTATGAGAGCTGCCAACTTGAAGCTAACTTAAGACAACACTGTATCCTCTTTGATGTCCAGTAATTGTCTTAATGTTATATAACCGGTAATCTTTTCAGAATGATTATAAAACGTGGCCATTACTCCTAATAGACATGATGTAAGTGGATAAGTCTTCATCTCTGTTGAGCTGTATTCGTGCGTTCAGTGGGTTTTAACTGCATGTGTTATGTTTTGTTACATAAATCCAAATACCTTTATATTTACTGTTAATGTTTTTGGAGAAATTTGTCGTTAAGTATGCTTTACTTGATTGTGTTTGATCATTCGTTCTGTCATTTAAATTCCATTTTCAATTCCTGGTAAAGAAAATGCGTGTCATTTAACTTGGTTGTCAATAAAAATACAATAAAGTAAATTAGCTTCGGATCCATTACAATTGATTTGAATTGATTCCAAAGAGTCAAAGTGAAATTATTCAACGGTTTTTTTATGCAGATTGTAACTTGATCTTTGCAAAAATGTGCGGCGGTCGTCGATTTTTAATCGGTTTCTCTTACAAAAAAGGTTTTGTAATCGTCCAAGTGTGAATGCGTTGGGCGCCTCTGAACGGTCGTGACAATTGCAAAAATTGCCAGAACCCGCGAAAGGTGTTGCATAATGCCGAACTCTTTAGCGTTTTCATGCTTTCTAATTAAAATTGCATAATTTACAGTACACCGCCTGTTTAATTAACACAGCACTGCACTTTAGTCAGGTTCATTGATTTAGTCACATTCACTCTAATAAAACATAGTCTATCTAAAGAGGATCTCGTGCCGCACGGGTCCATCGGTCGGTTCGTGGATGAGTGAGAGACCATTCATTACATCATATCATATCGAGACTCCTCCGTGCCTCGACCATCACGTAAAGCCGTTGGTCCCGACTGTCATTCGAAGATCTTTGACAGTCGTTACATCGGAAGCCCAAAAAGTCTGACAACCTGTCTTACCAAGGGGTATCTTGTTACCCAGTAACTGGGTTTCGTGTGGAGCTCAGATAAGCAGTCGCACCATATAAAATACTGTTATTCAGCTGCATTCGGTTAGACTGGAAACCGATACCAATATACACACATCAAAAGTGTCTAGGGATCAAGCATTTTTATGCGGATTTCTTGAGATTGAGATGTGGCTTTGTAATAAATTTATGATTTTATAAATTTATATGGATCCTTTTTGGTGCATTTCATAATTTGAATCAGGAACTGTGAATCAAATTCGAGTAAAAGATGAAAATCAGCTGTCAATATTTTCCCTATAAAAACATACAACGCATTGAAGACATTATTAGTGCTACTGTTTCCCTACTACTGATTAAAACCAACGTTATTATGGAGCAGCGACGTCATTTAAGCAGGGAAGAAATGCTCAGAGCCGTGGGAATGATAGAAGCTGGTTCCCGGCAACGTACTGTGGCTTTAGCTCTGAATGCAAGTCAGAGTGTTATCAGTCGACTTTGGACACGTTACCGAAGCACTGGTACCGTGGCTGAGCGCCATGGAGGACGGTATCGCTGCACCACACGGAGACAAGACCGATACATTCAAATCTTAGCTCGAAGAGCTCCAACAATAACCGCCATGATGTTAGCCGTGAGGCTTCATCACTCTTCAGGGAACTTAATTAGCGACCAAACAGTCAGAAACCGCTTGCATGAAGTGAACCTTCATTCCCGAAGACCGCTACGGGTACCACCTATAGCAATGCACAATCGTAGGATTCGATATCAATAGGCTCTTGAACACAGAAATTGGGCAGAAGAACAATGGCGTTTCGTGTGCTTTTCTGATGAGTCTCGTTTTGGTATGAGACCGGATACAAGACGTATACGACACTGGAGAACCCCTGGACGCCAACAGCGATTAAAATCCTGCCAGGAAGTCCATCCTTATAGTGGTGGAACCATCATGGTATGGGCGGGTATTTGGATCGGCGGAAGAACTGAGTTGATTTGGATTAGAGGCAACCTCAACGCTCAAATTTATGCTGAGACGATTGTATCAGACGTCATCGTTCCTCTACAAGTGCAAATCGGTCCCTTATTTCAGTTAATGCATGATAATGCACGACCGCACACCGCAAGAGTTGTAAGACAGACTCTCGCCACAGCTAACATCAATGTCCTGCCCTGGCCTGCTCAGTCGCCAGACTTGAACCCGATTGAGCATGCATGGGATATGCTACAGAGAAGAGCTCTGCCGAATATGGAGGGTATCCAGTCGCAAGAAGACCTTTTTTTGTTGTTGCAACGAACATGGGCGGCCATTCCACAGCGTGATTTGGATGAACTCATTTTGAGTATGCCAAACCGATGTTCTTGTGTTGTTAGTGTTCGCGGTAGAAACACGGATTATTAATTGTTTAAGTTACCCAATAAAATTTTAAAGAAAACTGTTATTTCAGTCTTTTTTTCGAACTTTAATGTTAGTGGTTCAAATGTCAAAAATCCCTTTATTAGGAAAATGGCAAATTTCTTTATTAATGCAAAGGTGACAAACGAAAACACTTTATTTGATGAATCCTTAAAGAAAATTTTAATTAATATCAATCAGGAGAAAAGTTATTGCAAAAATATATGTTGATCCCTAGACACTTTTGATGTGTGTAGTTGGGAAAAGGCTAGGCAGATTGATTGAACACAGTAGTCTATCCTCAGGTCATTTTTTGTAAAGTTCATCGTGATTAGCAGGCGCCAGGCGGACTTTGACGTTCATCCGTCAAATCTGAAGACATTTCAACCTACATGCAATATCCTGATGCCAACACTCTAGTACCTATGACAGTGAAATGTTCAAATGCTCTCAAAGAAGTCCATAGAGCTTGCGGCCGTCTATCGGTGTAGTTAGTACAGAATTTACAACCGCGTAAATTCCCATTTGTGTCGAGCAAATATTTTTATTCGTCTACGAACTAGTTACATTCAATCTACTAACCTCGTTATATGAACGGGTTGGGTTCTTTCATTACCTCTCGATTAAAATCGACTAACCATTACACAAAATCGATTCGATTATCGTTATGTGTGTTTACTCTGCGTATTTTTTCCTAACAAATGATATCGATTAATTTGTCGGCGGGCTATTCGTGGGTAATTGAAAAGTTTTAATGTTTGTATTGGGCAAATACCTCGTTAAGTCGATGATGTTACATTCATATAGGAGTATTAATTATTTGATTAGTCGATTGTAGGGTGAATTAATTAGTGTGCTATTGCTTTTTCGTTTCTAGAGCCAGACTCTAGAAACGAAAAAGGTTTGTACGGCAGTTTAATTGGAACATGTTTACGCATTAAAACATTAAATATATGATGTCTGCACGTTTGTTTCTCCACATTCCACAAACGTACCTTTCAGACATAAAAGTTAGCGAAGCAATAAACGCGATAAAACTCCGCGACTAATGGCCGCTCTCTGGCAGAGACAATAACGAGGAGTGCAGTATTATTCTCTCTGCTTATCCCTCATGTCGTGAGTGCAGATTGCAATTTTCCATCTGTCACCGTTTTATTTGTGCGTCAGTTTTGATGGCTCGTTGCGTAGAGCAAACGTCATGCGCGGTGAAGCCGCGCGTCCAATTGATGGCGCCCACGCATCGCGCCGCGCGCGTATGCCAATTATTTTGTTTGTAATTGTAGCTTTATCATTGCAAACCATGAAATATAAGCGTTTTACTCCAAGTTTAGACTTCCTCAACTTAAAACATAATAACTTGCAAATTCTCGAAAATATATTTCGATATTTTATTTTTAATTATTTCGTGACATTGCATACCGCAGTGACAAATTGCATGTCAATAGCGAATGCTAATTGCTTCAAACTTTCATGGTCATTACAAATTGTATTTCTAAAATTAACCTGAAACTAATGCTCTTTAACCTTTGGTCTCATTACGCTTAAATTAATAGCTCTATTCATTTTAGAGGTTAAGTACTTTAGCTTGAAAAGTATTCTTTGAAGGCACGCACACCGGCAAACACTACAGTATTAAGGTTTATTATACCAATTTAATTAATTGTTCTCCGTGATCATTATGAAGCCCAACACCTAAAGGTCCTATTAGAGATTTCCACTTTCCCCAATGAGGTTTATGTCAAGGGCGAACTAACTGTCGAACTTGTAAGTTCCAACAGCACTTACCTTTGTCGAGGTAAAAACTGCCAGAAATAAGGCATTTCATCTGGCAAAGTGAGAAGATTTCCCTGCCCTAATAGACACTGTAAGAAACCATTCAGACGTTTCCGAACACAAAAAAGACACAGAAAACATTACATTAGTCAACTGACAAAAACGATAAAGTCATTACACTAGGTTCGGTCATGTACATAAACTCCTCTTTAGGGTCAGGGGCAGTAAGGACATGGATAAACAAAATTCGTTTAAATAAGTAAGGGTTTTACCATCTAAGTTCCAATAGCACGTACGGTCTATGTCTGAGTTAAAATTGCCAGAAGTAAGACAGAATTGCATCTAAACAATTTTCGCTGCATAGAAGTTTCTTAGCCTTAATTCTTCTTTTCGTGTAGTTAGTTACTAACCTGGTGCCAGAATTTTAAAGCCGGGTAGGCCTCTGACTTGGCTGCACATGCCGTCGAGAAATATCTCTCAGTCATGCCGGTTTCCTCACGATGGCCTGCGATGTGCCTTCATTGACAGTATGAAAAGAATAACACATTTCCGAACACAAAAAAAAAACACAGATAACATTAACACATGGCTCAACTAACAAAAATAATAAATTCATTACACCAGGAGGGTATAGTCATGTATACTCCTCATTAGGGTCAGGGCATGCATAAACAAAGTTCGTTTAATAAGGGTGTAACTAAACATCCGAGTTTCAGAAAAGCACGTACCTTTATCTTACTAAAACTACTAGAAGTAAGGCAGAGTTGCATCTGGTTAGTTTTCATTGCATAGAGGTTTCCAATACTTCATGGACCATGTGAGAATATTACATTTCCGAACATCGATCAACTGACAAAAATAATAAAGTCATTACACCAGGTACAGTCATGTATACTCCTCATTAGGGTCAGTTCATGGATAAACAAAGTTCGTCGCATGATCGATAGGCTGCATAACGGGCCGCGTCCGGTGTCACTAGCAACGGTGCGTGCGCGCATTGTATGTGTCGGAGTGACGGCTCAATGGTGTATGCTGTTGTGTGCGAAATGTTGTCATTATGTTTGAAATTAGGTTCCGGGAGGATGAGGAGGAGTGATTTATAGTAGTAATTTAGATAATATTGTATTTTGAACTTTGAAGCCTGAGATGAAACTTCTTTTCCAGCGACTGCACGATTATTTTGATAATATAATTTTATAAAGTTGGTATTCGCGTCTGTCTATGATGGATGATATACAATTAGATACTATATAAATAGACAATTTCTTCGTATCAGGTACGAGTTAATGAGTGGATTTCGACTTCTGTGCAGTTGTTCTGCTCGGAGATGTTGTTCACCGTTAAAGGTTGCGCCCGCGCCGACCTCGCTTGTTTAATTAAGTTTTATTTACACAACAACATAACTCTGGCTTGTAGATATACTCGGTTTGTTTACCAGTTTTCTCTTTTGTATACGAAGATAAGATTTGGTTTTATAAGACTTAGTTGAAGCAATATAAAATTACAAGCCATTTCTTTAAATTATCGAACGATTTTGGTCCTTCTTTTCGCTTGCCAAATTTTCTAAAGTGATCTTAATTTGCGACATTTTTTTTGTAGAATCGTTATGAATGATCATGACGCGTTTCTACCATAATTTGATAGCGTTTGTCTCCTGCTTATTAATAGTTAATAGTAATAAATAGAACAATAACTACTATTCTCTTTATCGTTAATCCCGCACTACAAATAACTTCAATCCGATAGAAACTATTGAGATAATAAGAGTTCAGTGACTCCGTTCTACTGCGTTGAAACATAGCCAGCAATAAGTCACTAGAGAGAGACAAGCATTTATTGTATTGTATTCCTTCCCATTTGAGTCTGATGATTAATAGTACCGCTGAGAATAAATTAGAACAAGTCCGGCTACAAACTAACGACTACTGTCTCGTTTCCGACATTACTAATTACTGAGCCATCAGTGCTTTTAATTATTGCTTTTAATTTTACATCTTTTTTAATGGGAGATGGTCCTAAATAATCTAATGATATGACCACCTGTCACCAGCCAGATGGTATTACGGTCGAAAGTTTGTCACATTGTCACTGTCTAAAAGATACCATTGAAGAAGTAACTACCCGGTAGCAAAAAATAAAATAAAAAAGACGTGTGGCACTCGGGGACTACCGCGGCAAAGCTATTGCATAGCATTTTTTATCAACTTATGCAATTGTAAAATATTAACCCGAATACAAGAAATAGCAATGATGACATTGACAGGAACTGTTATTCACATTTATAGTTTTTAAAACTTGACACAACGTAATGGGAACATCAAACTAATAAAAAGGTTTTAATTTAACTATTAATAGTCAAGGATCATTCGTCTAAGTAAATTTGAACTTTGTTGTCAAGCAGTTAAACATAATTTTCAATAGAAAACACTCTCCTTAGGTACTCGTATTTTCGTTACGGAATTTCTGGATTAGGTCTCCACGCTCAAGGCCCGCGATAGAAGCTATGCAATAGCTTAAAAAACAATAGGTTGCACTCGGGAGTACCATTTTGAACATTAACTTTGTTACCCATCAATATGGGTAAAATTTCTTACCTCGCAATGTTTACGTAATGTCAAAGACTATTTATTTTGGTTATTTACTTTGTCGGTTGCTAGGCAACGGATCTTACGGCCACGTGTCCTGAACTCCTGACGCCAGTTTCAGGGGCGGATCCAGGATTTCATTTTGGGGGGGGCCATTCTGACAAGGTTCGGAGCTAGGGTTAAAATCACAAAAACAAAAAAAGACGTTTTCTGCATTTTTTTAAATTCAACCCAAGAGTTTTAGAGGGTTATTACTTGCTAGTGCTCCTAAGTAAGTGCATGATTCTTATATCTTTGTATACACCTCAGGGCCATAGCCAGGAATTCATTTCGTGCTGTCAACTTAGCTTAGCTTTTTTAGAAGATAAAAAGTAGGTATTTCTGATTTCAGAGACGGTAAATAAAGAGTAGGTACTTTATTAAATACTAATTATTGTTTTTTTTCTAAACTGTATTTCTAGTTTTCTTTGTGGAAAATCATTAAAAAAAATTATGCTACCACCTCAGATATACCTAATTCAAATTGATGAGCATCAAATTATTATCAATTTCGATAAATAAAGTCCTGTTTCTCTCTTTGCAATCATGACCAAAATAGGGAAGGTCACTTTAGGAGAATATAATGTAGTATGCAAGAGCGAGCGGAGCGAGCTCGAAATTTTTTGCATGCCGCTTCGAATACGTTAGGTTTTCTTTATCTTTGACCATTCATACAGAAATAGAAGTAAATTTATCGACTTATCAGATTTATGTAGAAAATTGAGATAATTAAAAGAATGTAGGATGCAGGAGCGAGCGAAGCGAGCTCGAAAATTTTAGCACCCCGCCTGGAATAGATTAGACTCTCTCAGACAATGCTGAAGTTGCTGGAAGTAATTCAAAACAAAGTCATAGTCGATCGTACTTTTACTGCTTTTGTAGATTTTAAAGTACACTTATCTTTGACCATTAATACAGAAATATAAGTAACGAACGGGAATACACACAAATTGATCGACTTATCAAATCCATGCAGAAAATTGAGATAATTAAGAGAATGATGAATGTAAGAGCGAGCGAAGCGAGCTCGAAAATTTTAGCACCCCGCCTGGAATACGTTAGACGGTTAGACTCTCTCAGAGAATACTGAAGTCAATCAAAACAAAGTCATAGTCGATAAAAATACCAATATTTAAGCGTACTCTTACTGCTTTTTAACCGACTTCAAAAAAAGGAGGAGGTTCTCAATTCGTCGGAATGTTTTTTTTTTTTTTTTTTTTTTTTTTTTTTTTATGTATGTTCCCCGATTACTCGAAGACGGCTGGACCGATTTCGAAAATTCTTTTTTTGTTCGAAAGGGTATACTTTCTAGTTGGTCCCATTGTCATCAAGTCAGGATTGGATGATGGAATCCTGGAGAAGTCGAGGGAACTCTTAAAATGTTATAGGCACACCTATAGCGATTTAGGTATTTTTTATAGTAACTCTTGAATTTGCTCTCGGAAAGCACCATTTAGGGAAGTGGAACTGATGATGAAGACCACAAATGGCCACCGGAACTACGCAATAATACGTATTTTACGGGTTGCGAACTTGCGATTCGATTACTTTAATATGGTTGCCCAGCAATTTATGCCCATCGCAATGCATAGGGTGAAGAGGAGCTGATGGCGAAGTACCAGAAGAACTCCTCAACAATGAACGTCCCTGCTTCGGGAAAAGCAATTTTTAGTAAAAGGTGATGAGCAGTTGACATTAGGCTATTGTAAATTAGATGAATTACAAACCGACCCACTAAAAAGCGAGAAAAAAAATCTTTTTCACAAAAAACACAACCGACTTCCACTATAAAGTGAAAAATAACTAAAATTTCGGAAGTCGGTGGCATATAACAAATATCCGTGTCTTTGGTTTTGTATTTTCGTTTTTGCCACCGACTTCCGAAATTTTAGTTATTTTTCACTTTATAGTGGAAGTCGGTTGTGTTTTTTGTGAAAAAGATTTTTTATAGATTATAAAGTACGCCTTTGCGAAATAGATTACAATTATATTATGTATTAGAGTACGGACGGTTGGCCCCCCTGCCTACGGCCCTGATACACCTGTTTTGAAGAATATATTTCTGATTCCTGATATACCTACCTATGAGAACCTATGCTGTGTAAAAGTAAGTGCACCTAAATTAAATCGAAAGTATAGAACTCCTCGGTCGTTTGGGGGGGGCCATGGCCCCCATGGCCCCCCCCCTGTATCCGCCAATGGCCAGTTTAACATTTTTTACCCATCCCAAAAAAAGTTCACAACGCCATCGCCACTAAAGAAGTTTTGTCGGTTGCTAGGCAACGGATCTTACGGCCACGTGTCCTGAGCTCCTGACGCCAGTTTAACATTATTTACCAATGCCAAAAAAAGTGCATAACGCTGCTAAAGAAGTTCTCACTTCAATAAGAGTGAAGGGGAGAAAGAAAAATAGTTTATGTGTCACAGAAAAACGTGCATACAAAAAGACAAGAGTAGGTAAGGAGAAAACAAAATAGATCAATAATATAAATATTAAAAAAACATAACAAAAAGCAGCTGCACGTCATGACTGTGACAAGAAGGTTTCCACTCAGCATAATGCTGTGCTATGGGGACCCACAGCACAGCGCTGATTTCCAGTGGTCACCCGAAATCACGAAGAGAAGTTTAAATGAATGACTAAGCTACTAAAATCTATCAGTTTTTGACGTATAATTACCTAAGCCTATGCTAGATTATTTCGCCTATAATTAGATCTATGTAATTTTAATCGCCTATTATCACTAACAGTATCCGGCGTTTGAATTGTGTAATATTTTAAACAACTTGTTATCTAAGCCGTTTCAATAACTTGCAACGGAAATAATTACTATTGTAACGAGTATTCATTAATCATAAATCATGATTGACTGAAACGGAGTACATATGTAAGGATAGTAGCATTTAGAGTATGAGGAACAGGGTGTAAAGTTCACTCATCCACCATAGAAAAGGGAGGATCCTCCAACCAGACGGGTATTATGTCTGGCGGGCAACTGCCCATATGTTGATTTCGGATAGTCTTATCTATGTTATTCGCTCAGTAAACTCTAACTGCGAGATGTAGGAATTGTGTGACGTCATGTCTTTTTGTTTCGTAGTTTTTGTATGTGGCGGTCTAACCGCTACATCACTCCCCTCCGGAGACCGGAGGTCGATAGTGGGCTGAGTCTTGGATCTTGCGATGCTTCACAGTGCCAGCTGTGGTTCCAGTGAGTCGGAACCGGGTGCCGCTCAGTTCACAGTGGGTCGGAACTGTCTGCAGTGATTGCGGCGATGGTGATTGTGGTTCCAGTGAGTCGGAACCGGGTGCCGCACAGTTCACGGTGGGTCGGAACTGTTTGCGGTGATTGCGGCGATTGTGGTGATTGCGGTGATTGAGGTGATTGCGGTGATTGAGGTGATTGCGGTGATTGAGGTGATTGCGGTGATTCCCCAGTGAGTCGGGGTGATGTGGCTGAGGGTGATGACCAGGAATGCGCGTTCGCTGCATGCTGGTGGTCAGGATACCCGTTGAAGCCGTGGGTGCTGGCTGGCTGTGTGACTCGCCTCACGAAAGCTTGCGGGAGTGATGATGATGACGTCACGCTGAAGTAGTTGCACGAAGGCTGCGTTGACGTTCATTCTCGGGGTCACCAATTTAGGGGTATGAGGAACAGGGTGTAAAGTTCACTCATCCACCATAGAAAAGGGAGGATCCTCCAACCAGACGGGTTGTTATGTCTGGCGGGCAACTGCCCATATGTTGATTTCGGATAGTCTTATCTATGTTATTCGCTCAGTAAACTCTAACTGCGAGATGTAGGAATTGTGTGACGTCATGTCTTTTTGTTTCGTAGTTTTTGTATGTGGCGGTCTAACCGCTACAGTAGCAGGTGGTTTCTGCCTACCCCCATTATATTATGTATACAGTATTATGTATAATTGAATGACTCTTTAATTATTCTTGCGAGAAAAGACGCTCTCGCCATCTCACCAACCAAACCAAACCTACAACCACAGTATAATAAAGTAAGAGTATTATGTCTCGGCAGTGACCTTGAAATAATTACCTACGGCCGCTCGGTAGATAAACCTTCCGCGTCCATGCGTAACTGCCGCGCACTCGAAACTATTGCGTATTCACTGAGATTTCGAAGCGCGTCGTTTCAGCTGTTTTCTATGAATACATCATACTATTACTTATTTATACTGTGCTATAACTATAACCTATATGCCCACACTATTAAGATATGAATTGGCCAGTCAACAGTTCAACAAGTGATCAAACTATTTAAAATGAAATGAGAAATGTCTTGCTTTTAAAATCAACTTTTCCCTTCACATTAAAACTCAGTTACTCATATCCATTGCCTTCAGCTCGGACAGTACCAAAGGTTGACGTAAACATTCCTGAATAAAAATAAAGTATAAGTAATAATTTCATTAACATGACAGACATTATCGTTCACCGAAAGACAGTCATCTCACAATTATTGTGGTCATTAAATATGATACCATGAAGTTATAAATCACTTTGTATTTGTATGAGGTTAATGTTTATAATTTTATAGGTTTTCGTGCGAATTGTACGTGCAATTGGCATTGCGTAATAAAGGTTTACCTTCTGGAACAAAAGTATACTGTGGCAGGGCGAATTTATGTGAAGGATACGTCCGAAATCTATTTACCTTTCAAAGATCGTGAGACGGAGGTAATAGGTTTTCGAGCGAAATGTAGGTATGTGCAATTGGAATTGCGTAAATGTTTACCTACTGGTACAAAAGTATACTGTGGCAGGGCGAATTTATGTGAAGGATACGTCCGAAATATATTTACCTTTCAAAGATCGTGACTTCGTGAGGTATTCAAACGATATTTTAGAGGACCGTAACTTAAAGGCTCCCACAGACAGGCGGGACGCGACTCTAGTCGAACAATTTATATGAAAACTTCGTCGCACCGTCGCTTCGCGCATGCTTGCGGAAGCCTTAACTCATCATTCTCCTGCCCTAATCCCAATTTATTTGTGGTCGGCGCAACGTATATAATATTTCTTCCATACTTCTCTATTAGTCGTCATCTCGGCAGTCACCCCCATTCTAGCCATATCATCTTTCATACAGTACATCCATCGTTAGGTTAACTAAGTAACAATAACTATAGATCGTTATATTATTTTGCAGTAATTTTAATTGAAGTTAGTAACGTAACGAGGACGACCGCAAACAATTCAATTAATTTTTTCACTGCCTCGTTGTTCTAGTGGTAGCAAGCGCTACGCAAGAGCACTCGGTCCTGGGTTCGATTCCCGGGTCGGGCAAAGTGTTATTGAGTTTTTCCATCTGGAATTGCTCAGTAGTAGCCCGGAGTCTGGATTTGTGCCCGGTTGATGACAATAGGCTCGCTCCTATTACATGGGACTTAAACATAACTAAATGTCGGTGTACTAATACGAGTAGGTACATCTCTGCCTAACCCTTCGGGGTATATAGTCGTAATGTTATGTTGTTTTCCATTATTCCAAGTTTAACCACTTGTATTAATATCAAGGCGTGAAAATCGGACTTACATGAAAACAACTCATTTTGCAGGCATTCAAAACATTAGGGACCATGATATCATTGTTATGTAACCTTTAACACAGGTGGTTGCTATTTTATATTATTAGTGATTAATGCGATTATACATATGCTTGAAATAACGTGCGATACTACGTGACACATGCTAGCATTTCGAAATAGACTGCACTATTTAATAGTTTATATGGAATCTATGCAATTGAGGATCTACCTACATAAGTAGGTAGGAACTCTATACAGGGTGGATTTTTGAAGTTCAGACTCTCAAAAAGTTAAGGAGACTGTCCATATTTTTTGAGAAATATTGATCTACATTATTGAAAAAAAAATCCAGTCAAGAAAATAGACAGTTTTCACAGAAACTTTTTTTTTGACAATAGCTCCTGTTTCTTGATAAGTATCAAAAAACTCAATTGTTTAATTATTAATGAATTCTTCTATTATACAATTAACTTCGTGTTTTTTAAGTGTATTCCCCCGTTTTGGAGAGTAAATTCGTGCGAATCACCAATAAGTCGTTTTTCTGATACATACCTACTGTTTTTTTGCTATTGGGGATAATTAATTAATTTATTTACATAAAAAATACTCTATGACAACATAGTTGTGAAAAGGTATATAAATACTCTATTATCATGACGATCTAAATAAACAATTGTTCTCCTCTGCAATAATATTTACACACGTCACCGCCCTTCATAGTCAGGTCACAGCATATTAATTTCTTTCCATCCTCTTGGTTATTTCCTCGCATTTCCAACCGCTTCATCAAAATTCTGCTGACACTTGAGACTAGCCGTGTATAGCATTGGCAGGCTGAGGCAGGCTCACTCAAGTGCCGACCACCTTTTGTTCGAGGCGTGAATAAGTGCGGAATCTGCGTGCAAAAGCTTTTGTCCGTGCTGTTACTATGAGACTTGGTAGTTGAAGATCGTTAGGTGATGGGGCGAGTTGACACAGGCGGAAACACTGTTGTAATTTTATGAGGTCCTGGTACCTCGTTTTTAGTAAATAATTTTCTTTGACTGCAACATTAATGTTTTGTGGCTATTTTGGTTAAAGCATTATGTATGGTCTGTTCAAAAAGAATCACATGAAAATGGAAACCCTATTTGGTTTCCATTTTCATCTTCTGAAAACGTGCCTATGGAATGCCAATTTGCAATGCCTCTTACAAATTGAGTACTTTAATTTATTTGATTATGTGAGCACTTAATTAAACCCGAAATTCAAATTTTAAATTACGATAATTATGTTTTTCATTTGACAATAATTTGCTTTAATTTTATAACCTCAATTTTTCAATAACGATTCAATAATGTTATTCAAACAATCATTGTTGGTAATAGTGGTAAGATATAAAGTTAAAACCTTCAAAATACAGATGAATGTGTTACAAAATTTCTTTTAGTGAGTGATTGCGTAAGGATTTATCCTGTACCTGGTTTGTTTACACTTTTATCACATACTTTTCGAACAGAAAATTGGTACTCCATTTTCAAGTTAGTGTAGTTTTGAAACATGAAAATCCCCTTCTGCAACTCAGTAACAAGTTATACTTGACTAATTTGTATAAACCTGTAACCCTTATTGTGTAGTCTAAACAACTAACGAATGTTAATAATATTATGTAAGGCATTGTTCGTAAAACAAAGAGAACTGCATATACCCTTCATTAATGATATTGTGAGTACAATAATGACATAAATAACATAACAAAATATTTACTCAAACACTGCAGCAGTTATTAATTTACTCAAGTTCTCTGAAAACAACAAAATTATACAGAATACAGCTTATACAAATACTAGGTTTATTGCAAAGACATTCTTAATTACTACACAGTAATTAAACGTTATTTATTTGACGTAGATACAGAATCATATTTTTGTTAACATATTTCTTCATGGGAAAGAGTCGTAAACTTTTAAACTCCCGTTGTTCCGAGCGATTTCGGAAAACGGTGAATCGTGCGTTTACTTCGGCAGACTTCGGTTAAATTGTTCATTGTCGTAGTGCGGTGTGTTGATTGATTTGCGCAGACGCGATGTTAAATCACGGAACGGTCGGCGATAAAGTCCTGTTATGCAAGAATACCGTGGGATGAGCCTCGGGCAACGAAGTACGGGTAGTGTAATCGCTGGTTATATTTGGAAAAATTTCCTTTCACCATATAAAGTTGGAAATGCACTAAACTGTAAAGACCTTCAACGTCCAATACTGCAAACGAGGCGTTTTAAATAATCAACCTGTATATTGGCACCTGTCAAATTCACATCAACATTTTAGACAGACTATAGTAACCAACTAACCATAAAGCAACACATAAAGCGGGGTTTACATTATGAAACTAGTGTCGTAAAACAGTAGCTTGACTGTTCTGTTTCGGACGCGCTGTGATACGAGTATCCCGTGTTAACTGCTCAGATTAGTTGGCTGAAATAATTGTTATAATTTATCTTTACGACAGCGTGTTAGTTGAATTTATCAGCTTTTCAAAAACCGAGTGTTAGTTAGCTATTGCCCGAAACAGAACAGTCCAAACTACTGTTTCACGACACTAGTGTCATAATATAAACCCCGGTTATGTGAGTATTGCAAATGAATGATACATTGGTAGCTTAGATGGTCCTCATCGTAAATCACATGTTCGCGGAACCCATTACAATCGTTGCAAGTTGTACAAAGGAGGTATGTTTGTTGTCATAGAAGAGGGCAAACAATGCCTCTGTCACATGGTCCGTGTCATAAGAATGCGGAAATGACATGACAGCAGAAAACATTGTCACTACGTTTGTTTGTTTTTGTCAACGGTTCACGACAGACGTCGATTTGCAACGTTCAATTCTTGAAATTGAGCCTGTGACTCGTAAACGGAAAAGAATTTTCGCGTATTGCTTTTTCAATACCAACTATTCATTATTCCTATTTCTTTAGTGGTTTATAATATAAATAAGGCAAGGCTTTTTTCATTTCTTCCGTATTCGTAATAAATATGTCTTTTTATAAATAAATATTGTTCGATTTTTAAATAGTATGAAGTTACCTGTCTTATTTGGGAAGTAGTTCTGTTCATAGGGTTGTCGCTATGCCGTTTACATTCACATTCTCAAACCCAATTATATTCCAACTTGACTTTTTATAACAATGTCTCAATTAACTTGCATAAAAATAAAAGAGAACCTCCGTTTATTATTATAGCAGCTTACAATACAGATAGATGTCTTAATTAAACCTCATTTGCAGTATTCCCATACGAGTGCATTTACTTGGACGACATTCCTGTCAAGTCAGACTTAATCGGCGAGTGTTCAAGACTTGCTGTTGGAGAGATAGTCTACTTAAGGCGAAAGCGTCAGGGTAGCCCGCGAAATCCAATTTTCTTACGATTTTGCAATTTGCAGGTCTGTACCAGGTTGTATGTTGATCTAAATTATGATTCGGGGCCGTATGAAATATTTATTTATACAATTATAAAAATCATCATGGCTACCTTAGCGCATTCCCTTTAATATTATTATTATTCTCTTAATTATAATAATGAATGCTTGCTTGAATGATGTCTAATAAAATGGGTAAACTATGCTGAAGATAAAGTTGTTAAAAGTACGTACTTATGTACTAAACTATAATTGTAATTAATATGTGTATTTACTTGGGAGAAATTACGAATGTGGCTTGATACATCTTTTAAATAACATTTTTAATGAAAAATATTCTTAAGCTTCTACGAAACTTCACAGCAATTATTTTTCGTTTCTGGTTTAATTAACCAAAGAGTTAACTACCGCTGTATCTTTGTAAAATATTATCTCCGGTTGAGATGTAGTGCCAGAAATCACGCTAGCCTCAAATTTACGAATTTCTCTCGCCAATTACCGCCTCACGAGATGTTTTTGAAGACATACTGACTACCTACTCTATGGCAAATTGTTTGTGGTGTCATTTCGTTATTGCCTTGTTTTTTAGCATGACCATAAAATTCTGTCTTGTGAAACTGCTTGATGAGTTCAAAATTTTCTTAAATGTCATCTTGCTTTATTTTTATAAGAATTATAAAATGTATAAACATCATTTTTATCGACCTTTGAAAGTAAAATGATATAATGTATGTATAGATTTTTTTTACACCTTATTGTTTAATTTAAAGCTACTAAGTTTGTATCGTAAGTTCGTAACGTAACCTCAACATGTTTGTATTTCGTCGTTCAGCCTGCGAACGCTTGACAGGTTAATTTCCTTGGGTTTAAAAATCACAGCTATTATCAATCAATCAGTGTTGAATATATTCAAATTTAAAAATAATCAACTGCCGTTTTACTTCGCCTACAGATGCTAAATTGCAAGGTAACTGTCAGTAGCTATAATTTTAGAATTGCAAAAAATATTATACGTTTTTTTAATTGTAAAATCTCTATTCGTTTTTGACAACCCTGAACACTTTAACGAGTGGCATTCGATTTTGGGTAACCGTCGTTTTAATTATTATTTAAATTGGATTTGAGAATTACGTAAAGGTATCTTTTTAATAGTTTTTAAATAATTTTTATAAGTTTTTTAATTCGAGTCGCCTTACAACAGGATGATGTAAGAAGTCGATATGTTTATTCTCTTTGTCACAACACGAGGAACGTCCTTGGGTGCATCCGTGTGACGGTGGTGACTCTCCATTGATAGTATAGTCTGAAATTCACTGGAGTTTGAACTTTATTTGCCAACAATTAAGTTTCGATCTCCAAAGACGTTGGGTTCCTATGGTGCATTTGTGTTTTAAGTCCAAAATGACGGACATAGGTATGCGAAGATAGTATAAAAACATATTACCAAACCCAAGTTATGAGGGTTCAAAAAAAAGATGAAGCGCTTCGAGACAAGGTAGAAAGTGCCCTTGCGCTTCGCTTGGCTCGTCTTGGCGGGGCACTCCCGTGCCCCCAGAAAATTTTCAAGAATTTATAGTGTTCTCAAACCTCAAGATGACTTCAACACCAGCACCGCACGCAAGTTTACGAACTGAACAATATAATGGTACCAAATTATACATGGTGTTCAAAATAACTGTTGTGTACACAAGCACCTTAAACGTCAAAACTGACAGTTAACAAACAAATAAACGTTTTAGTAAATTATCTACAAGGGCTATTTAACGAATTTAAAAACGCGTTAACACGCGCGTCGTTATATTATATTACCAACTGTTGGTACAACAATGTAAACTCAATCCCGCTGCGCCGGCGCATGTTTAATTGCTTGTATGTCACTTTAATGCCGGTTTTAAGTCGTAATGTTTGCGCTGAAACGCGTAAGAATGTCGCACGACTTTTTCCTTTTCGTATAAGACTGAGGGCCGGCCTATGTACAGTCAGCCTCAAAAAGCTGTATACATCAACAAAAATCTATTTATTGTCTACAATCTTTGTTCCATAATATTTTATCCACAAAACATGTTACACATTGAGTATAAAGCTCAAAACACACACAAAACGGGTGCATGTCGGGCGCGGGCCGGGCGCGGGTCGGGACGGGAGTACGGCGGGCTTGTATACAGGGTGGCAGGGACATCGACGCGAAAACTGTTACAATGGATTCAGCACGTGATTCTGAAATTTTTTTGCCCCCTGCCTCGAATTTTTTTTCATCCGTTATTTAAAATGATTTTTTTGGACTGCCAAGGCATAGGTCTCGAGTTCGAATCCAAAGCACGCACCACGGACTTTTTGGATTCATGTGCGAATTGTATAATTATACAATTCGCACATGAATCCGAAATCCGAAAAATCACTTGTTTAAAAAACGGTGAGGGAAAACATCGAGGCCTAGAGATATTTCTCGACGGCATGTGAAGCCAAGTCAGAGGCCCATGGGCGGCATAAAAACACTGACACCAGTATACCCTAATTACGTAATGTAAGATCAATAAGAAATTGAAATGAATTGAAACAGATTGCTAGTCCATTGCTTCATAAGTTCGAAAAAAAATCTGTTCAATTTATTTTTTCGCACTGATGGAGCAATGGACTAGCAATCTGTTTCAATTCATTTCAATTTCTTATTGATCGTGCATTACGTAATTAGGGTACAGGTTAGTCACTCACCACAAGAAGAAGATGGAACACAAAGATTGGAGAAAATGAATTGAATTCTTGTAATCTTTTTTCTTCTTTATTATGTCACCAATTAAAACTGTAAAATTTATTGATTAATGTATTAATTTTGTTGCATGCTAACAAATTGTTTAATTGCATGGGAAAAAAATTAAAAATAAAAGGCTTATTTATTAATTATTATTATTATCATCTTTTTGAGGCTGACTGTACCAAGTTTATGTTGCTATTCCCATTATTAAGTCGCTCTGGAGAAAAATACTACGTTGTCTGCAGTTCTGATAGGTGTGAATGCGCTGGAGTTGCGCTTGCGACGGTTTTAACGGCTGTGTATTGGGGGGGACGTGTTTATGGTTTCTTACTAGTGTTTTATTTGAAGTTGGTAAAACAAATATAGTTTTTTACATCCCAGTCATAGAGCTCTTAAACATATAGAGCTTATTGATTCTAAAATACTCACTTTAAGCATCCCAACATAATCAATACATAACAAAACATACATAATCAGTTTAATCAGCCTTTTAATGTTCCCACTGCTGGGGCACAGTTCTCCTCTCGGTGAGAGGGAGAGAGCCATAATCCACCACGCGGACCCTGTGCGGGTTGGTAGATGTCACATGTCTTCGATTTTTTTATTCTAGGACATGCCGGTTTCCTCACGAAGTATTCCTTCACCGTTTTGAGAGCAGTGGTGAGGAAATAATTTACACAAAGTAAAGCGCCTGTCTGGGTTCGAACCTACGACCTGCAACTCGTAACTCGCGGCCGTTACCACTGGGCCACTACTGTTCTCTATCAATATTCAAGCTTTAATAAATCAACAATTTACAGATAAAACTCCCAGCACCTCAATTTGTACCACAACTAAAAGATTTTTATCTTTCGTGACAAAAGATAACCATAATACACAAGGGTACAACAGTATCCATCATGCAGATTAGCGGCTCCTTTGTCCCGCTGTCTTCTCAAACGTGGAGGCGAAATATTATCATAAGCAGGACTGCAGGACTGCAGGGACTTGCCGCTTGACTAATGTCGGTTTGAGTGTCACACACGCTGCATCAGCGCAGCTCGGCGGATTGGGAGTATCTAAGTTAAAGGAGGAAGCGGAATTTGCATGGTTAGGAATTGTGACTTTAAAAAAAAAACTGTGTAAGGTAAAAATAAAAACAAGCCAAATGAAAAATAAAACCAGTGACAGAAAAATAAGGTTAGAATTGTGGCAGACTGACAGCTGCACCAACCGTTGCCCGACTGGATAGGAGCGTTTAAAAATCAAAATATCTGTCAACTCTAACATGTCATTTTCAATCCGCTCCCCGTGCATCACTCAAACGCACCCATCTTGAAATATGCGCGTGCGCGCCCTACCAACCCCCCTTTTTTATGTGCACCACGTAGGTGGGAACCTTTTTATTATGTTACCATTGGTAAAAGTCCTTCGCTCGAGATACACGGCCCCGAGGGTCCCATTGTCTTATTTGTTTTATTTATTGTTTTCCGTTGCTTGTAATTTAAAAGTCGAGTGGGTTTTTTGTACGTCTGTCTGTAGTAATTAACACAATGGTAGGGGACGAAAGTGGAGGTTTTTTTTGTTTTCTTTTGTATTTTTTTGATTGCATCTGTTTCGTGTGGTATTAGGATTTTACTGCATTGACGTTACGTTCACATTACAAGTATGACAGATAACAATGCAAATTCCGTCTCCCTATTTCTCAAACTCTCCTCAAAAGGTTCTAAACACGTAATTTTAATCTAACGTTACCATAATCTTTAGTTTACTATTCGATTTTACAATCGATAGAATCGAACACTTTATCGATACTTAATTTATAGCATCAGTCAATAACAGTCGGTACCTTATTATTTATTATTCACTTGTAAATCGATTTCCAATGTCTAAACTTTCTCTTGGTTCGCGCCTTGAACAGTATTTATATGAGCATTACCTCTCCCGTGGCCTGCTGTGTTTCGACCACGTGTCTTTGAATAAATGAGGTGGGGGAGGAAGCCCACTTCCTCTACCGTTCACCCGGACTGATTTGGTTTAAATAAATAAATAAAATAAAATAAAAATAAATTCTCCTTTATTTAAAAATAAATAAAATAAAATAAAAATAAATTCTCCTTTATTTTCAGGTATTAACCCATAGCAATAATGATTAAAATGCATTGTTATTAAAATATTACATCATAATAAATTAAATTAAATTACATTATTAAAATTAAATAACATTAAATTAAATTAAAATGAAAAGTAAGCAAGATTAAATCATTATATGATATAATGCGTCACTATAATGTGACACTATATTATTTTTACATGCATATAATCGTGTCAGGAAAGATGGCTTGAGAGTTGAGTCTCCTCAAGAGCCCGTAAAAATCAGTAACTCTGTTCTCAACGAACATGCCAGTCGCACTACACCGCCAAGGCATCTTTAATATAGCTCTAAAGGCGTTATTATATTGTACCCGAAGAGTGTTAAACTTGTGTTTCAATCTCTTTGGTTACCTCATCATCATCATCTTCCTGCCCTTGTCTCATGTGACGTGGGGTTGGCGCATCCCGTTTTCTTCTTCCATTCTGCCCTGTCAACCCTCACTCTATCATTCACTCCTTTCTCTTTCATATCATTCCTCACACAATCCATCCATCTTTTCTTTGGCCTTCCTTTCCCTCTCCATCCATCAACATTTATGTTCATCGCTCTGTTGTTACCTATATATTATGTTAATAATGTTTTTTTTCTTGTTACAGGTAAATATCTATTCCATGCCACAACAGCAGGTAAACAAAGTATTTCAGTAAGTTCGGTCTTTTCAAAATCTTTTAAGTTACTCTAATACTTACGGAAGAGAACTCGAATCTCATCTTTGACACATTTCCAACTAAAACTTTTCGATTTAGAGAATTACTACTTTATTGTGGACACAGCAGGAGGTGAAACTATTCCCATTTATCCTTAAAATTGATTTTTCGTAATTATCAAGTCAGTTTATAATTTACGTATGTTTTATTTACCTTTGAAACAACCGTACCTAAGTTTAATACCGTACCTGCTTTCATCGTCAAATGCATTTCCCAGTTGTTGTGTATGTGTATCTATTTTTTCTACTAGTTCATTATTACAATATCTTTATGGCGTCATATAGTTTTTGCTTATCCTGATTTCTGATAGGGAAAGTTGCATGTTGTTCTTTTGCAAAATCCCTACTTGTAAATTGTAAATTCACATCCTATATCAATTACAGGAAATTGAAACGGTAATTTTATTCAGAACTCTGCTGTTCCCCTTTTCCTATTAAACGATTCTCATATGCTGTCATCTTTGACACTGTTACCCACATTTATTATACGCACTTTTGTAATATATGACACTGTGGGAGGATTATGAGCATTATGGCCTATTGGTCTGTTCATTTTTAGGGCGTCATTTAATTTATTACGTGGTTTTAACGGGTCCCCATACTGTCTTCGGCGAAATACCGTGGTCCCGTATGCTGATCATTTTAGTTTTAATAGTCAAGAATTTTAATAAACGAGTATTATTGCTGTTAGATTACGTTTGTCATTTTAATGGAGCTACTTTTATTTTTATTAAATAATATTATATTGGTGTTTAAGACAAATTGGTACGTTGATTCAGGAAACGTTATACAAACTTACATTTTGATTAAACATGACAGCCGGAAACGTCTATTTTCTACTAATAGAAAGGAAAGGGGTCACCCATAAATAGTCAATGAAGAGTAGTCCATAGACATCGCTTTTATATTAAATTTTGTCACATATCATGTAACTGTCTTAAGTTTTCACTATAAACGTAACTATGTAGATACGGGTTAAGATAGCTTTAAAGATTTAAATAGACGCAAAATTTTCTGTGTGGAAATTGATCTCAAACATGTACTTGTCTAAACGATACAAGCAAATCCATAACCACTCCAAAAATATAGTATCCATTGTCGCGGCTATAAAGTCTATAAAACCGTTTATATAGCCTGCAATGCATTCCATCAAGCCAGTGCTACTGAGATTGGATTAAGATTCAAAGGACCAGTAACCAGACTATAATATCGATGCGTTTCGACTGATAGAAAAAGCTACAGTTTTAACGCCCATTACGACTTTTAAGATAGCCTGGCGATTTTATGGCGTAATTAAGGTTTATTTCTGGAGTTAGTGGGTTAGGATTCTATTAAGATGCTTACCTTAGGCGGTAATGAGTTTATTTCTTAATTATTCTTCTGACTAGTGTGGTTTTAATTGGTCTCTAACTCCTCTGTCTTACTCATTCTTAGTTTCTGATAATCTTTTCAATTTTGGAAATGAAATTTGAAAATCCAATTTTATATGGTTATACAATCTGTCAATAACTCACAAAGGCTAGACTATTACTGTTTGTTTGTAAATCAATGGACTATCATTCAGATGAGATTTCTTGTATATCCTAGCCTTTGTTCAACGTTTCTTCTTAATCATACTGAGTTTCTGTTAGTTGTTTTGATTGAATTGCATACAATTGAATCTCATGTTTACCTATTGATAATTTCAACAGTAGATACTCGTTCAGGCTTCCAGTAACAGGGGTTACGTCTGCTCAATTTCCTCAGACCGTTTCCTACTTCGAGTCTACAGCCATAATTTGCGCAGTTGACAAATGACTTACGTAAATTCCATCCAGAGCGGCTCTGGTATGTAAAGTTGCATTTTGATTGCAATGTCGCATGAGTCATGACTCACCTTATTGTTTTCCGTTGAAAACGAAGTGAAATATTTCAGTATATACGTGTACACCTATGCAAATATTGACCTGTACTTAGTACATATCAATGTTAGGAATTCTTCCACCAGTATCGGATTTCCCTGTACACTATTTATAGCGTTTTCCTGTTGTTTATTAAATGACAGGTCATTTTAATTAAGTGCACTATGTTGGTTGTTCGTCGGATCTTAATTAGAATTAATGCAAAATAGTGATTTGTTTAATTGGTGTCACGTTTTTCGTATCGCTGATGCGCGGTACCTACATGAGGAAGAACTACAAGGGAATTTTATTTAAAATCGTTTTATGTAGAAAATAGTTAAACATGAGAACAATGACTCAGGTTTCAATCTTTATCAATTTTATTTTTTTATACCCCATCTGACAATTATTTATCACGAATGGAGTTTTAGCAATCCTGCTCACTCTATGCATGTGCACTGCAAATCCAATTTACGAAGCCATTCACAAAATTCACGCATAAACAAGCTTTAGACTTTACCTATACACTTTAGAGTTTAGAGCCTTTAGAACAGCCAAAGCAGCTCACTCGATTTTAGTTAACAATATGGAACACATCGTTACGCAGTTTGTGCTCATTTTTTCGTCACACAACTGACAAAACATTAGTAAGCAAAACGCAACTGAGTTTTTCCAAAAAAAAAATTGTTATGTGCAAGCACGCACGATTTTCGTCACAGTGCATCCAAATTGGGCTTATCGCACATCGCATGCGCAACTCGCGGCAATGAACTTGCTCGCTGCGCCCGCGCAAGCCTTTGTGATACGACGAGCGAGCCGGTGTGCGCATACCCTTTTTCATGTACACCGCTATTTATTTATATACCTAATGTTAATTAACAGATAGATGCATTTTCTTATTTATTTATTATAATGTTGATTTATTTTCTCTTTGATGTAAGCCGGTGGAATAAAGCATGAGGCATACCGTTTATAAGAACTACAAGGATTGTTTTTAATGTAATAAATAACAAGGAAGTGTTTTTGTGCCATTATTATATTGCCATTGTTGTGTTTTAGACACAAAAGAATTAAGTATAAGGTCAAAGTGTAGTTAACATCTAATAAATCGCATCGAGTCATTTTACTTCCTGAATATTCGCTGATTGATCGATGTTTTAACACTGAATGATTTGATTTCGTCATAAACTCATAACATACAATCTTCTGGAATTCCAATTATAACTTTATTGAAAATGTATTATACAGACTTCTGCTAATATTTATGTTTTTTTTTTAAGATGATGGTGAAGAAACTTGAGTATTCACTTGTACCAGAACATCGAGCATTCGCTGTTTTTAAATTTTTCGAACTGAACAACGAACAGAGCCAAGCATAGAACATTGCTACGAACATTTCCACGATCATTCTAGCGAACTATCTAGTCAAAGCTCGTCAAAAAAAAATCTTCCCTAAGATGGACACGGAACTATGACAGAATGGCTCGGCTCGGCAAAAAGCTGAACTCGTTACTGTCGTTTCGCTAGAATGCTCGCTAGAATGCTCGCTAAAACGCTCCCGTTTATTTTTCTGTAACGTAACATTCGCTAGAATGCTCATTACAAGTAAATGCTCAAGTTTGTCAGCACCTAAGATTTCTGAAGAAGAAGTCCAAAGTTACAAAAACACTTCAAACACATTATACATTAAAAAAATTATCATCGATGCGCATGCGACGATCTGTGACATTGAGGACTATTTTTAATCTGTAACCACGGGACTTCGATCAATTAGTAAAAGGATTACGCAACTTCTTTCATAAAGCCATTGAGTCTATTCCTGTGCCTTCAACCTGAGTTATGAAAAAATAAATCTATCTAGTCTTCAAGTACAGCAAGTTGTCTACAATCCAGTCCGATAGACTTAGACCTAGTTTTTATATGAAAAATATTTATCTATTTTAAATTATATCTCACTTGTTTCTTGTCTTATGAAATGCTGTGTGTCGTGCCTGTGCTAGCTGTGTAATTACTTCTAAGCTGGAGAATATAATGCTGTGTGTTTGCAAGCTTCAAATTCATGAGATTAAAATCTCATTGAAATATTTTTCTTGAACATCTTCAATGTTAACTCCAAATTAATTCGATTTACCACTAAATTCATTACCATAAAAAGAGCATGTAATCTCTAATTTGATGCCTGTGTCATGCTTTATTTAATTAAAAACAAATCTCCATTCAGCCCACCCACCGGTTCCAATTTCAAAACGCAAAAAAAAAAAGTAAGTATGTATTCGCACAATCGCAGCGGTAAAACGTTAGTAACATGTGCGTTTAAAAGTTCCGTTTACTCTTTGCCAAGTTACACGCTCAATAGACATCAGAATCGCTGTCGGTATGAAATTTCATCGCAACACGGTTTTTTTTCTCGCTCTGAAATCGTTTCCGTACCGGAGTGCGTTGACCGGCCCGTTGAACCCTCGCGGGTTCACGACCGTTACCGACATTTGGACGCGAAAAAATCAAGCTCGTTTGATGAAAATTTGAAGGGGAGTCTGCTCGAAATTAAGTTTTGAAGGGGAGATTCCAGTGCGATGAGGAAGCGAGCAATGAGTGGAGTGATTCAATTAGACCGTTAGTTGGCCTAAATTCTCTGTTGTTTGTAAGGAAGTTGAATTTTTGTTCAGTAAATGAGTGTTTTCAGGCACGTTTGCAAGTAAACTTTTAACACGTTCAGTGCGAGCCCTCCTGGAGGGCTCACCTATTCGCATATGTGACCTCGCGGAGGGCTCATTTTAAATGTAGGTTTTTCTTAGCGAATACAGCATTATAAACCGTTAAAATAAAATCTGTTGTATATTTTAACAAGATTTATTATAGTATATGCGTTGATTTTAAAAACTAAAAATTTATAAGGTTGGAAACTACCTATAGCGACAACACTCCCTGAAAACACTATATTACTTCGTTTTACAGTATTTTATAACACGGTTTTAAACCTAATGCCGTTGACCGTCCGCGATGGTTAACTTTAGTGCAAACGTAATGCCAGTAACCCTCCCGGAGGGTTCACTTCCAATATGTATGGCGGCGTGGCGTATGAATTCAATGAAAAGTGGGTAGAGTCGAAAATGTAAAGGGCAGATTTCAGCAATGAAGCTGAATGCGATCACATCTAGACCGCGTTCAAGAGCTGTCTTTGAGACTAACAGCCCTTGGACGCTTTAGCACTTTTCAGTGCGTAGTACCCCTTTATGGGTGGGCTATAAAACATTAAATAATAAAATGCTTTTCGTGTAAGTAATGCAATAAATTATTGACTTTCCATATGAGTCTAGTATGAATAGAGTTATTATCAATTCCAGCTCATCAGATATGCAAACTGACTATCACATCAATCGGTCGGAACACATAGTTCAATTTCGTTAATAGTTTATCGACTGAATACCGAGAATTCGTGTACAACCACATAAAAACATCTACTACGTACGACTGAAGTATCAACTCGATTGAATAGTTTCATACCACATTCCACTGCGTTTTCTATCAGCTATTCTTATTGCCAACACTTTAGAAAAAGTGCTTTGGATTAGTAATCAGGTCTTGGAACTCCACAGTAGCAGTATACAGTAGTGGTGCGATTGTTTGACGTTTAAACAGTTACTGATTAATTTACGTCTTGTTCCAACGCTATGTGATTGAAATATTCATTGTGCGTGTGTTCCAATATCAAACAAAAGGCTATATCCGTTAAGTTGACGTGTGGATTGGGTTGCGTACGAATTTATTACTTTACTATATCGAATTTCAGTTGAAACAATCGTTTTTGGGTCGCCATACTAATAATTAAGTAGGATGCCTCGAATAACTGTTATAACTAATAATAACTGACGAGCAGAGTAACAAAATGATTACGAAATTCCTGATTTTATGGTCGTTCTTGGAGTCTTCGAGAGACCGTTAACAGTTCAGTGCCGGGAGCCCTCCTGGAGGGTTCACCTAGTCGCATATGGGATGCCGGGAGCCCTCGCGGAGCGCTCATTTTAAATATAGTTTATTCTTAGCGAATAGAACACTATAAACCGTGAAAATAAAATCTGATGTAAGTATAGTTTTAAATTCCAAACATTTTAATTTGTTTTGAATTTTTTGTTCACGTTTATAAATATTCACAAAAAATTTAAAAGGTTGGAAAGGTATAGCTACAAGACCCCTGAAAACTATTTTATTTCGTTTTTGTGTTTTATAATGGTTTTAAACCTAATGCCGTTGACCGTCCGCGATGGTTAACTTTAGTCCAAAAGTAATGCCGGCAACCCTCCCGGAGGGTTTTCTTCCAATATGTATGGCGGCATGGCGTATGAGTTCTATGGAAATGAGTGGAGTCGAAAGTGTTAAAAACGTACACCTTCCGCATTCAACACCGCTACTTTGAGCAATTTTCCGTTTTACATCAACAATTGGGCACCAAAACGGTAAAACGAAAATTACATAGTCTGTCGGATATGTAAAGTGCTTAATGACACATGCGGAGTGATGGAGGTACACGTGCGCGTACGCCGATGAACGAGTTCGATAAAACAAGCGATTGGATGATCGCGAATTGATAATATAATCCTATATTGTAAATTAATTACTGGTACACGATTAAATATGGGGTTTTTGTTGGATTTGTGAGTTTAATAAAGCATCGTACCGTATCTATCACACAAAATGAAACTAATACTGTTGTGGATTCACATGCGGAGTGATGGAGGTACACGTGCGCGTACGCCGATGAACGAGTTCGATAAAACAAGCGATTGGATGATCGCGAATTGATAATATAATCCTATATTGTAAATTAATTACTGGTACACGATTAAATATGGGGTTTTTGTTGGATTTGTGAGTTTAATAAAGCATCGTACCGTATCTATCACACAAAATGAAACTAATACTGTTGTGGATTTAAGGGGATGAAGGCATTATGATATGGGCAATGGGAGAGATTATTCGGTATTAAATTGCGAAGCAAAAAGTTGGCAACATCGCAAATAGCTGTCAAATATTTACCTTTTTAATTAATTTTGCAATATTACTGTATGGAAATAAGAAATATGGCTAACTAGTAAACTAGAATATTAATAATGAATTGCAATTATAACACTGAATTTGATGTTGTAACCGTTTTAGGTGTAAAAAAGGCATTTGGAAAACTTCAAATACTTTTTTTACTTCTTAAACTAAATATTCGGTGTTACGATATTAATTATTGCATTTCATAATCAATATTAAATTATGCCAAATTTATCAAAATAGCGAAATATTTGACAGCTATTTGCGGGAGTTTTCTCGTGGACCTACTTTTTTGTCCTACCAGTATGTCCCGATCCCGAGCGTACGCAGTTTCACACTTTCTGTATTTAAAACGCTCATAAATATGGTTACACAATACAATTTAAACCAGAACTGTGGGCATATCAGGGAAAAACAAACTTTATTATTATAAGTATGTATTACCTATTTGCAGAGCAGTGGTGGCCCAGTGGTAACAGCCCCGACTTACGAGTGGTTGTGGTCGTGGGTTCGAACCCAAGCAGGTGCTTTACTTTGCGTAAATAATTTAATCACCACTGCTCTCAAAACGGTGAAGGAAAACATCGTGAGGAAACCGGCATGTCTTAGAACCAAAAATTCGAAGACATGTGACATCTACCGACCCGCATTGGGCCCGCGTGGTGGATTACGGCCCACTCCTTCTCTCAGAGAGGAGGCCTGTGTCCCAGCAGTGGGAACATTAATAGGCTGATGATGATTACCTATTTATGTTTTGTTTTTCAATGGGATTTCGCTGGATTATCGTAGCGCCTATTACTCATTTTCAGGAAATTGAGCACCCAACAGATGATAAGCTAATCAATAAGTTATCAAAATATATCGCGGTTTCCCATCTATTCGTCATCCGCGCAATCTTATCGTTCGCGCCACGCGTTCGGGCGTTGTCGGACGAAGTCGTCGCGCCGCGCGCCGGCGCCTGCGCAGCTCATGCAATATTTATGCCCTACCAACCATCGCTTATTACTTACCGATCGACTAATTAAAAACCTATTGCTTTGAGGAAAAAAATATTGTCTAGACAAGCGTAGAAACTGATACGGACGTGTTGTGCTTCTAAGAGATTTTTTTTGTTCTGATGAAAGAGGTTACGGATACTCTTGAGTCGAATAGAAATTGTACGGAGAGGTAGACGTGTTTCGTTAAAGCAAAAAGTAATAGTGTGATAGTACCATTCTACTATTCTAGAGTTGTCTGCCATTAGCTTTTTGAAAAATTCTCATCTCGCAGATCTTATACCATTTTCTAAGAACATCAAAAAGGCAGGCAGTGCTTTAAAATATAAATATAGGGTGACTGGTAATTAGTGACCGATACATCAACACGTGTCTTACTCATCGTTACGAACAACTTTCACTATGGGATCAAACCTGAAATCGCGAAAAAATGTTACATAATAATAATATGTTCGCATAACTCGTGAAAATGTAGGGAACAGCTGATTTTTTTTTCGCGATTTTAGGTTTTGTTCCCAGTTTTTAAGTATCGGTCACTAATTACCAGTCACCCTATATTATTTATAAACAAAAAGAAAAATCTTACCTGCTATAATTATATTCAAAGTGGCTTTTCGTCAGCGTTTATTGGAATTAAGATGATCCAGACGGACTACAGTTCATTAAAAAAACATGCAATCTTTTAGGGTGATTGAAATCTCGATCTGTAAAAGCAATAAAACTTACAATATTAAAATAATAACTTAAGGGAAAGACCCTTCTCAAATATCTCCCCTCATCTTCCGCAACCATTATGAAAGTAACAAGTGGTTGTAGGGGGAATAAAATATTGCCTCTGGGATCATGAATGTGGTTTCAACATCAAAACTAATCAAGATAAAACTCTAAGATAAAAAGAAACTTAGGGGCTCTCTCTGCTAGAGTTAATTTAGGAATACTAAGCTTCTATTGAAGACCAATTTTACGTGAAGATTTTCTGATGCAGAACAAAGCAATCGGCGGAATACCAAAGTGTCACTACTTGACGAATGAAGGCCCAGAATGTGCTGTCTGGCAAATGTCCCAAGAAGATAAAATATTTATATGTATAGAAGCGGATTTAGACTCAGATAACTGCAATGATTCACCACAAAAAGCCATAGTACTGCTGAATTACGCATAACAAACTCCTGACAACGCAAATAACATATTCGCACATAACATAGCAACAAAGAGGTAATGAGTTATTGTGATTTGTGCAAACAAATAGACAATAATTCGCCACGTATCGATGCAATTACTGCTCACTATTGTCAACCGTCGCCTCTCCAGGGCTGACAATACGCACTTGAGCCAAGTGGACTTCAAAAAGGATGTGGTTCTAGATACGATTGTTTGTTTGTGTTCTTAAGGATGGTAATTGAGCGAGTAGATTATGTATAACATTGTCCATGACTGTTGCCAGCTTATTATGTAGATGCACGACGGATTTAACCAAGGAAATCATTGTCAGGTTGCATTACAGTTTCGGTTGTAGCTGAATCTAAGATGACAACTTAGAATGTTGTTAATGGTGCTTCTTCCCTGTTTCCAACACAGGAAACAATTAAGTATTCCGGCAACGTGTCACCTTACCTCAACTGAGCGACATCTCACATAAAATATTATGCTATCTGACACCCCTAATGTCTCACCACGTCGCCGCCTGCCACACTGTCAACGTTGACATATATATATGCCACCACTTATCATTATCTTCATTACGATGCTATGTAGTCAGCAATTGATTATCTGTGCCGCGATGTACGCGGATAAAAATGTTGCCTTCTGATATTTATGGGATATTTATGCTATGCTATCGCGTGTTACTAACCACTTAGCATATTTATATAATAAAGAAAAGTTATGTTGTTTCTTTGTTGGAGATTGACACGAGAGGTTATCAGTTGTGATTCAATCGGATAAACCTGTTGTACCTTTATTACTTGAATAATTCTTCCGTCAGGTACTATCTTCACAAGCATAAAAAATATATATATGTATAATAACAAATCCTTTCTTGAAACAGCTACGTTTTGTGGTTTTAACTATATACAAAG
Source organism: Conistra vaccinii (assembly GCA_948150665.1). NCBI lineage: Eukaryota > Metazoa > Arthropoda > Insecta > Lepidoptera > Noctuidae > Conistra > Conistra vaccinii. The sequence goes on from OX411325.1 coordinate 21,388,203, forward strand.
AGGTACTAGAGACTGTTAGATATGAAGATATCAATGAGAAAACCAATTTGTTTAACTACATCTAAACAAAAGGTTTTAACAGAGACCGCAGAGCTCCACAATCCAACGCAAGACGCACAATGTATTTGTGCAGTCATTGTCTATGGGCGTGAGAAGCGGGCTGTTAACGGACCCCGCAGACACGGCAAATTGACCCTAGACCGGTTACCGACCCGACTAACCGCCACCTCTAGTTATTTAGTCATTTAGTCATAGATGCTGGTGTGAAACTGTGAAGTCGTTACTCTGAAGCTTTGCGTAATTTCGGGGCAAAAGTCTTCGACGTTTTATGGGTGAACGAGCTAGTAGGAAATGTATACTTTGGTTGAATTGTTGTGAATTTAATAAAAAGACAGCTGCTACTGCGAGTCCTCTAAAAACTCCCAAATATTAAAGTCATTTTCGCGCAATGCGACCACAATCTTACGTTCGGCGGTGCTTCCAGAATTAGGATTATCGCACTAGGCAATGATAATGCTTTAAATTCTAGATTCTTGTACACATGAATAAAGGCTCTTTCTCCAACTCTGAGTGCAGCCAATTTAAGAAATAGCAGCAAAACACCGTAAGGTCTTCGTCTTTTACTGTTTTTGTTAAAGTTTGGTCATACCGTGCTTACCCGCGTCCAAGTCATCACATCGTATGATGCGCTGACGTTGCACTTGCGTCGTACGGTCGGTCGGGGTCTTGCGGTTTTCTGATGAAATTGCAGTTATAATATTTATTATAGGCATGAAGTATTTTGTTTAATTTTATTTGAATGTATTTTAATTCAGTCAGGCTAAAGAAGAAACTAGCGCTGTTGTAGAACTGGAAGACGTGAAAGCATTAGCAAATATCATATTTGGACAGTCTGAAAACCCGAATTTTGTTACTATCTTTGTAGCTAATATAAAGGTAACGTCCTTCATTGTTATGTAAGCAAACCCACAAAAGATTTAAAGTTACTAAAGCTGCTTTGGCATTAAATCCAAATATGAAGGTGTTTAATTTCACACTAGCATGTTATCCATTCGTTTCCATATTCATAAAACCATAATCGTCAAATTCTGACCATGAGACTCCTTCATCTCCACAATGATTTGGAAGAATAGCAATGCTATCATTAAATCCTGTACTTGAATCATTTATTAAATACAATTTATTTAAATAAAATTCTTTTGTTGTTGCGGTTTTCGACAGTCCAATTACAACACTTCCTATTATGCTTGATGTTAATATTAATAATGATTAATATCAATCAGTGAGTGACCCTGGTGATTGTCTGCAAGGCTGTCTCGGAGACGATGATGCAGCACATTCTGGTGTAAGTAAACAACGGTTGACACTGGTTGATATGCTCTCATGTGTTCCTGGTACGAGGTTCAATAGAGGTCAGGTCGTTCTTGGAACATGTTATGTAATTTTTTTGACCAGTGTTTGAGTTTCTCACTCAAATCCAAACTATCTTGAAGGTTTTGTTTTGATAGCGGTTTCTGACAAATTTGACCAAGAATCATTGTCAATTTTAACTTAATATTATAAATGCGAAAGTGAGTTTCTTTGTTTGTTTTTTAGGCTTTCACGCTAAAACGGCTGAACAGATTTGGATGAAATTTGGCAAAGGGGCAGACCATGACCTGGATTTGGACATAGGATACTTTTTACCCCGATATTCCCACGGGATCAAAACTTACGCGAGCGAAACCGCGGGGCGCACCTAGTATTATATCTGAATGTCCCTACCCTAGCCTTCGATTGATATTTTGTAATGCTTAAACTGCATTTTGTAAAAGAGTAATCATTTTTAAAGATTATTTATTACAAACCTTAAAGTTCTTTTGAATTCGTGTCTTTATGTTGCTCATTACTAGCTTATTATTGGAATTGCTCATTGATTGTGACCGCTTCTCTATCAAAAACGTTCAATTGAATTGAAATAATCCATAATCGGTTCCTTTATACAAACACTTAAAAATAAGTACTGTAATCATTTTCTTGGTACGCAATTTCCGAAATCCCATTATTATTGAGCAGTCTCCTTGACCCAATCAATTTCACGGTTGTAAGTACCTAGTAATCGTCCAAAATCGCATATTTGTAATACACTTGTAATAGAAATTACAGTGTAATTGTATTGGGTTCCCGCGATTCGTGAACAACTATCATTGTTCCTCGATTTCCGCGTTTGGCTTTCCCATGACCCGTTGTTCTAGTTTAGTGGAAATTGTTCAATGGTGTTTTATTGGTAGTTTCTTTCATATATTCTTTGAGTCATGGTGTGGTTTGCGTGTCAAGGGTTTTGGTAGTTCCGGTTGTATGGCTGTACTGTTATATGTATCGTGTTCTTGTAATTAAGTTTGTGAGATTTAAGTTTTTTTGTGTGTCATTCTTGTTTCGTAGTTATTGCTTTATTTTGATGTGAATTTACGTCATGTGACTCATGTGTTATTCTGAGTTTTGAACAAGTGGTTACTTTCTAAGGGCTTACAATGGAATGAATATCATCAAAATTTTCGGGTTCTCATCACTCTTATTTTTACTTTCACCAAAATGTCTTATACATGTTCCAAGTCTATTTTATTCAGTTTCATCAATGAAACCATTCTCTGTTGGCAATGCTCACCATTCTATCTTATAAAATTATCTAAAGGTAGATGCAACACATCCACTGGTATTTTTAGCCGGTACTATGGGCAGGTCACCGGAGTCACACACGGCATGCGTGGGTCGCTTGAATGGGCGTCTTTAAGAGTCGCTCGATGAATGGCCGGGCCATTCACGGCGGCGGACAGAGGGACGTTATTTGTGATCGCCCCAGGTCAAATAGACCAGGTTACGATTAAGTGTGCCTATGGAATTTGTTTTAAGTGGTAAAATGGCGGTGCATTGTCGTGTGTGTCTTTTAAAATCTAGTAATAAAGCGGTCGACAGGAAGCAATAAATTAGGTTAATAGTTAGGAATCGTAAAATTTTGCATTCACGCAAATTAAATTAGCATTTTTAATCGATAACTTGTATTTATTTTGACCGTATTTTGCTGTTTATCTATTTTTAAATGTCAAACCAATAAAAGAAAACGCCAGCCATTAACAACCGCCTACTCTTTGAATAAAATTGACCGATTTTTTAGTCCACGATTTAAGATGTAATCATCTTGAATAATCGTAAGTTTGTCGCCATGTTTAATTACATAAACGGTCAATAAATCTCTGCATAGTTGGACAATACGTATCGTGTCACAATCACTAACATTAAAACCATAATAGGTGTCACGTGTTGTGATGTTTCATGACAGCTTACCATATATGGTGTTATTGCTATCAATACATTTAATTGGTCGGCTGGCGTCGGGACGCCGCGCGGGCGCACCGCAATTAAATTTCCATATCTGCACAGAAATATGCATACCGAATGTAGAAAAGCTTAGTGCGACGGAATAACAATGACAGTTTATGAGATTATAATGTAAAAATTGCTTCTAGCTGCTAGATTCTTTATAATCAATTCAAACTAAGAAAAAATATATATTCGCAATAACTAGGCCTAAGCTCCGAAAGATGATATTGATTGATACCATGGTTTTACGAAAACTTGTAATGAAATCTGAACATGTTTAAAGAAAACAAAATAAGCCTTACGGACGTTGCCTAGTGCATCATTTTAATCTGAAACTCATAACAGCTGCCCTAGAAACCGTTACTTTATTTCCTGCTCACACGATAAGCTCTCACCTCGTTCAAGCGCTTATATTTATGAAAATTAATCAGAATGAAGAGATTACACAGCCATGGCTCGCAATAATTAATAACTACAACAAAACTGTGATTAAACATGCTAAGACCATTACTCTAGATGTAAAGCCCACCTCTGCGATAGCACTGTAATTGTGAGGAGAACACAAACTATGAAGTATGGACTCAATCAGTGCGCAATGGCGGCTAATTGAGAAGATGGTCGCTTGCGCAAGCTGTACGAATCAGTTAACTACTGCACTTTTTGCCATATGCTATTGATGAGACCTCAATCGTTCATGTAGGTCGTCCTAGAGACGAATCAATGTTACAGACCGCCAATCGAACAAGACCTGCATCTGTTATTAATTCAACAACCTTCCACGATGGCGATAATTTTCAATTAGCTGCTGCTCATCAAAAGCAGTAGACCACCCACTAGACTATTTCTTGCAATGAAAATTTTACAGACTGCTTTTTCTATGGCATTTGAGCTTATTCATCAAGTATGTTGTAATTGTGAAGAACACGCATTCAGTACGCATGGTTAAACTCATAGACAAGAAAGATACGAAAAAAAGGTTATTAAATCATTTCTGGATATAGCTGTAGCGTGTAATTCCTGTTTATCGCTAAATCATTTTGTTGATTCAATTAGTGTTTCCAATCCAAGATTCATGTGAAGTAATGTGAACGTAGTATCTTTGATATTTGCGTATGCCTTTGTAATCAAGAAATGCTTAGTGTTGTTGCTTTAAGGTCCTTAGTCAACCGAATTCTCATGCTTCAGTCAGTAAAAAATTGCAGATGATGAAAAAAATAATTTGAACAGTGGATCCTTCAAAAATATCTATTCGAAGACCTTCCAATATAGCACCAATTATATTTACAGAACCAAAAGAGCTCAATCTTGATTCACACGATCAAATAGTAAATAATATGATTATGATAGTGCGTGAATTGGTTCAACAAGGAGTCAACGAGATCAATATGAACGTACGCAGTCGCGACGCTGTGGGGTCGTAGTCGCGAATAAATTGCTGCCCGTCTGCCGGGTTTGTCTAGACTCTAGACTGACGCCCGTGTGGTCTTAGGATACGGACACACTAGATTTTAGATCGTTTCTTGGGAGAATACCAATTAATGACGGATCCAGTTTTGTGCCAAAACATACCCGAAGGGGAAACAAATCGTGAAAAACTAAAGGAGTATATATTATATATGCCAAGTTTTAATGCAACGCCGTCTACATCAGCACTCTAAAAGTTTAATGGATAATACTGTAGACTCAGGCCATGTTAATGTTATTCAGGGCGCAGTTTTAAACGAGGATTCCATTGCTAAGCTCGTTTACAAGTTTCGGTCACAGAACTCACAGATATAGAAACTGCGCCAGACGTCTTTATTGCTCAAAGTTTGGCACAACATAGTACTTAATATTTTGCTCTTTTAAGGATTGTGCTGGACGCCTTCCAAGATATTGCATTCATACGCGAATAAAACCAGTTATTGTGGGAGTTTGAATCTGGTATTACTTTGTCCAGTTAAACAGCTCTCAAAAACTCATTTGCATTAGTTAACCTGAAAACCTGACTCAAGAAGCCATCTGTGATATCAACGAAAACAACATCTTAACGGTCAAAAAGGGAAAATACGAGGCAGGCTCGATTGTGCCCACTTCCTTAGATAACAGTCACAAGGAACGCTTACTAAATGAAGTGGACATTTATGTAAATGAAGTAGCGAGTGTCAATGGGACCGCTTTTAAAAATGTGCTTGTACTATTTGTAGATTCATAAAAACGACCACATTATGTGGTAGGAAATGTGATTTCATTTAAATATGAATAGGCTTAAACGGCCCTCAGATCCTTAGGTTGATAACCTTCATAAATTATGTCGAAAGTGTATTGCAGGAAAAAATATTGAAGTTAATATTTTTGGAAGTTCCATTTATTTCCAATGAATCATGTTAATATTCTTGGTGGAATCTGGGTCAAGCTTAGCTTTAATAGCTATTCAGTCATCGTCCCTTCAAGGTTAATCCAGATAAAGGCACGGCTCGTTGAATAAAATAGATAAAATCTGATTACAGCCTTCAACTCATTAACTTACGATTCGAAAAATGTTTGAACAATTACGATAAATTCAATACAATCTTACATCAAGAATTTCCTATTGAACGAATTCAATGAGCGACCTTTGGAATAGCGTCGGCGTTTATTTGAATTTCAACGTTCAATGGACACCTCATTTATGTAAATATCATAATTTCTTGGTTAAATTATTTATTAAATTACTATCTGTCGTACATGGCCGACCTTTATCGTTGACAGCCAAATTCAATTACAGAGCCGTCATTACATCTTGTTAAATCCAATTTAATGTAAACATCGCTTTCATCATCCGATCGGAGATGAAATGTGACCCCTACTACCGTGTTTATATAATTACTTACTCGTACAATGTTAACTCTGTCCAAAAATTGGTATTACCCCTCCGTTTATGTAAATCTTTACATGACAACCTTTTGTGTCTGTCATCCCACAATCCTACAGCTGGTAATTTATTTCACCTATACTGAACAACAAAAATATTCTCAAATAAATAATTGTCTTCTGCAATCGTGACCATGTTTTCTATAGAATTATCAACTTTCCATCATTATGTTTTCTACTGAAGACTTTTATTTTTATAGCCTAGCTCTCAATTTTCTGATCAATTGACTCTAACTTTAGCTTCTAAGTTTCCAATTCAACATTCACTTTCCTTCAATTATCATCCATTACAATGACCTCATCATCTTCAAAATCTACATTTCGCAATTTTTCAAATAGTAAGTTAGCGCGTTACCTACGTCTTCAATGCTGCGTGGGCGCAGAGTAGTGGCCGTTGCACCGGCCCACGCGCCGTGTGTTGCGACACGTCTGCATTGACCACTGCGATCGTTTTTATTAACACATCAATGTTGTTTGCGCTCGCTGGTCCATCATGATGTGTGAACTTGGTTTCTCTATTTTGAGGAAGAGATTGAATCTTATTTCAATATTGAAGTTTCTTCACATCGTCTTGCTAGCTAAGTTATACATTTGCTCTTCCTTGTGTACTAAGGTGAACAATACGACTGACTGTTATGCTTTTAATTATCCTGATTACCTTTCGGTACATATGTGTTTCTATTTAGTTACTGGGTTTTAAAACTACAAAGTAATATATATCATGTGCGTCATAGACCAACTCATCAAAAAATATCGTATCCTTAAATGTCATCAAGAACACACACGTCACAACGCTTCAAATGTTGCCAGTTGCTCTTTATTTAGATACAATAAATTTTAAATATAGGTTACAACAATAATTACTTTAGCAACGGGTCTAACGTTTAACGACCTCTTCCCACGACCGTTTTGATTTACACACTCGCTTTTTGTGTGTTAAAATCTCGTATAACAGGTCCAATTTCGCGACTCCTGCGCAGGCATGGAGATTTGCTTATTGCTTTTAACTAATTCTTGTTTTTTGCTTGTTGCAGGTGAGTCACAGATAGACGAGTTTTTATTATTGAAGATTTTGGTTATGAAAGTCAACATAAAGGTTTGTTTACATAGTAAGAGTTAATGAGAGTCATAGTTATCGGAGATATGGCACTCAAAGGAACGATAACAAGTATTAATAAACAACACAATATTGCCTACTTTCAGTTCCGGGTACGAAGGTATGAATTCAATTTTAAGTAAACGACCAAAACAGCTCCATACAAACTAGTCTCCCGTACAAAATGACCACAAAACCATATAGACCAGACCCCGGCAGACACACGAGAACCCATACATTATTAAAATGACCAACGTGGTGAACAAAGAAGTAGATGCACAACACGTGCTCAATGAGCGCCACTAAGAATTAATTGGTGAAGCAATGCAAAGTGCAGTGTTAATTAATATTGTAAACAGTTCGCAGCGGAAATGCCATTGTCTGACATGTTTTAATTTTCGTATTTACGAGTTCGTGCGCTGAGTGCGGTTTGTTTGGGTTGCAATTGATCTTATTTGAGAAATGGCGAGTTCTTTGTTTGGCTGGTTTTCTTTTTCCAATGCTTTTTTTTTTGCTGCTCTTTCTCTCATCATCATCTTCCAGGATTTTATCATTCCCACGGATTCTCCTGCCCTTATGTCATGTTACTTAGATGCAACACGTTTTTAAACGCTGTTAACCGCCACGCAGAGAGCAGTGGTGGCCCAGTGGTAACGGCCCCGACTTACGAGTTGTAGGTCGTGGGTTCGAACCGAAGCAGGCGCTTTACTTTGTGTAAATAATTTCATCACCACTGCTCTCAAAAACGGTGAAGGAAAACATCGTGAGGAAACCGGCATGTCTTAGAACCAAAAATTCGAAGACATGTGACATCTACCAACCCGCACTGGGCCCGCGTGGTGGATTACAGCCCACTCCCTCTCACAGAGAGGAGGCCGGTGTCCCAGCAGTGGGAACATTAATAGGCTGATGATGATGATGAACCGCCACGCTAGTATTCACTTCCTTTTTATTATTCGATATCATTGCTTACGCAATTCATCCATCTTTTGTTTCGCTTTTCTTTTTTGCTGCTCTGTCTCTCATCATCACCTTCCTGCCCTTGGACTATGTTACTTGGTTGCAACATGGTTTGTTCTTCGATTCTCTCTTGTTAACCGTCTCTCACTATTATTCACTCCCTTTTCTTTATTCCATATCATTTTTCACGCAATCCATCTTTTCTTTTGTTTTAAGCTATTGCATAGCTTCTATCGCGGGCCTTGAGCGTGGAGACCTAATCCAGAAATTTCGTAACGAAAATACTACCTAAGAAAAGAGTGTTTTGTATTGAAAATTATGTTTAACTGCTTGACAACAAAGTTCAAATTTACTTAAACGAATGATACGAGAGTGTTGTATTGAAAATTATGTTTAACTGCTTGACAACAAAGTTCAAATTTACTTAAGCGAATGATACGAGAGTGTTGTATTGAAAATTATGTTTAACTGTTTGACAATAAAGTTCAAATTTACTTAGACGAATGATCCTTGACTATTAATAGTTAAATTAAAACCTTTTTATTAGTTTGATGTTCCCGGCCATTACGTTGTGTCAAGTTTTAAAAACTATAAATGTGAATAACAGTTCCTGTCAATGTCATCATTGCTATTTCTTGTATTCGGGTTAATATTTTACAATTGCGTAAGTTGATAAAAAATGCTATGCAATAGCTTCGCCGGGGCAGTCCCCGAGTGCCACACGTCTTTTTTTCTTTTTACTGCTCTTTCTCTACCATCATTGTTTACTTCAATATGTTTGAATTTATTCTCGGCTGTAATATTTGTATCTCGTCCTTTTATTGTCACATCAATTTTGTAAAATGCATAAGCATGATCTTCTTTATTTAGACTACCTCAATAATTCTGTGGGAGGAGGCTCCTCACATTAAGTTCTCCAAAATGATTTCCCCAAAATATTGCCTGTCCGAAGCTTTTAAGGTGAAACACTTTGATATTTTTTCCATACAAACTTCGGAGGGTTTTTACTCCACTGTTTGACATCGTACATTCAAAGTTTAACATGATATAGTTAGGTCTCATTATTAAAATTGTCTGTACGGAAGCAGAATAGTAAAATAAAAAGCCATTAAAAAGTTATGAGCCAACAAAGATTCGTTTTTCTTGCTAATTTTAACGCAACTTTGGGCGTAAATAAGTAATACAAGAAGTGTGAAATCTCGAAAACGAAATCCGTACCGACACAGCAAAATTATCGAAGATTTCAATAAATTTTATTTGTAATTGATTTATGCAGTGGTTTTTTCAGAAAAACCTTTTTACCAAAGGCCTTTTCGTAATTTTTGACGCGCTCGTTTTACTATAAACTATTGTGCGTTTCACTCAATAATGTTCCCCCGGCGCGGGTGGCGCGGTGCGGAGGGTGACGCTCGCGCACACATGCACGAAATGTCACACGCCTGAAGCTCTTTCGTTTGATTCAGGCACACACGTGCGTGTTGTAGTGTTTCCACTTTTACCTACTTTATCTGTTTGACTTCGCCCTGAGAAAATTATCGTAGGTATCGTTTGAAATTAGAATAAAATTGTTGGTTTGAGTGGACGCTGCTGTGTCAGTGAATTTGTGTTGGTTGATTGAAGAACAGAACCGGTCTACCAATCAATCTTCCTAGCCTTTTCCCAACTATCTTGGGGTCGGCTTCCAGTCTAACCGGATGCAGCTGAATACCAGTATTTTACATGGAGCGACTGCCTATTTGACCTCGGTACCGATACCCCTTGGTAAGACTGATGTCAGACTTTCGGGCTTCTGACGACTCGTAACGACTGTCGTCAAAGATCCACAAATGACAGCCGGGAGCCCGGGACCAACGGCTTACGTGCTTTCCGAGGCACGGAGTCTCGGTATGTAAAGATGGTCACCCATCCACTGACTAACCCCGGCAAGCGTAGCTTAACCTGATGGATGGACCCGTGCGGCTTGTTATTACTTAGCCACGAGCTCCTCAGAAGATTGAAGAACAGTACCGTAATTACGTAATACACGATCAATCAAAATTTGAATCGTTTTGAAACATATTACTAATCCATTGCTTCCTATGTTCGGAAAAAGATCTGCTCAACAACGTAAATAACGCAATGAATATTATTGAACGGTCAAAATGAAACTGATTAGTCGGAATCGTTTACAAAAATGTGTTGTGTAACAGACGCCAGCACACCAACCTACTCCAATCTGTCAAATTTTCTCAATCAACATTGAACCTTATTCTTTAGCCATAAAGTTGAAAATCTATTAAAGAAATTTGACAGATTGTAGTAACTTGATGTGCTGGGGCGTCTGTACAATTTATTATACGTAATCTATTTTCGTAGGTACCTACCTACCTCCTCGAGTATATTTTCTGTTATAAATTATAATATAATTATATCTTCTTTTGGCCAATACCTACTTAGGTACCTACATTTTCTACCTTACTGCTCGGCCACGACTTGCTTGAGGCTAAAGTGCCTGCTACACGGTTGCCAACCACGTCCCTGACAGAGGTGACCTTGGTTAGCGACCCGCAAAGTTGTTTCAACGTTTGGTCGTATAAACATCATCTTCACGGTTGTAAGCCACCAAGGTCACCTCTGTCGGGTCGCGGTAGGCGACCGTGTAGCAGGCGTTTTAGCGACCGGCGCGGCGCGGCGTTGCCGCGTTGTGTAGGTACGTTGGTAGGTACCCTATGTAGGCAAGACGTACGCTCTTTGCATTCACACTCTTTACCGACGCCGACGACGCGGGCGCGCTATGGCTTTTATTTTGTGGTCGTGGAAATGGGGGGGAGTGCTCGAGTAGTAGGTATTTAGTAGGTACCTATCTCTATCTGGATTTAAAAAAATAATTTTGCATTGGTTAGCTCCATTCTTGAGAAAGACTGTAGGCCACCACGCAACAACACGCTAACATCACGCTACAACCCTTAGGAGCCGAGCAAAAAGAAAAAAGTCAGAAAGAACGCTAAGCGAAAACGAAGTAAAAGCGCGGGCGGGGCGATAGGATGCGATGCGGTGGGTCGGGGGCCGAAATTTCACACGGACGAAGTCGCGGGCAGAAGCTACTGTATATGTATTATAAAGGTTTATGTAGGTACTTATAACATTTATCGTAAATCAATATTACAACGATATGAAAAAAAATATATATATAGGTAAGCTTCCTCTGGCAGTCGGGTAAAACTTTATTCTATTGATAACGTATTTAGGTATGTACTATATGTAGGTAGGTACATACTTATACCAACTGTTCCCCACGCTTTTACCCGCGTTCCCGTAGGAACCTATCCTACTGCTCGGCTCCCATGAGCAGCAGTGTGATGTTTTATAGCCTAATACATAACCAAAGGCTACAAAAAAATGATTAAACTGGTAGGTACCTACCTAGTTTGTGAGATTAGCGCATTCAAACATCAAACTAATAAACTGTACAGCTTTATAATATTAGTATTTTTAGATAAACCTAGTATAGTACCTATCTAAGTATAGATTACTAAATCAACAAATTGGCAGCAGCTGATTATGAGTTAGGAAAATACCTACGCCGCGTCGCGTCGCATGATCTTCGCCTCGCGCTTTCGTTCGAGCTGCGTGATAGGGTCTTCGTAAGCCGACGCGACGTTCGCGATTGGATTTTCGACACTCTGCTTAGCGTCGAGAGTTGAATATCCAACAGTGTATTTTCTTGACGCACTGGGATACGCGCTGAATGCGCTCTGTTTGATATTCAACTCTCGGCGCTAAGCAGAGCGTCGAAAATCTGATACGCGCAAAAAAATTGCGAATAGGTTTGCTGTTTTAATCATTGTCCACATAGCTTCCGTGGTCGAGCGGTGTAATGTGGCACTTGCGAAATCAGAGGGTCTAAGTTCGCACCTGGTTAGTCTATAATCTATCCGTCGTTTTTTTTAATCTCTTTGGTTTTTTTTTTAAATCTTATCAAAAACAAAACAGTTTCGTCACATTTGCATTCTGCTTAGTAGGTACCTAATGAAATAATTACCTCGACTGTTTGTGATAATTTTGCTTGTATGAAGGTTAGGTATACAAGCAAAAATATCACAAACAGTCGTGAACACTAAAATGTAGGTAAGTAGGTACCTACCTACCTTATGCGTACGTCCATGAATAGGTAACTAAGTAAGTAGGTACCTACTTACCTAGAAATAAGAAGATAGTAGTAATTTTGTAAACAATTTATAGACCGTAGTCAACTATAACAATTAGGTACACATAGGTACATATCTATAATTCTCGTCGGCGCGGCGGCGAGCGACACAGCGGCGGCGGTATCTTATAAAGTACTCTGTGGCGGCGCGCGGCGGGGCGGTGCACTATTGTGTGCTTCGTATAACATCCTTTCAGTTCGGAACGGTGTTTGTGTGCGCGCTAACTAGACGTGCGGCTAGACTAGCGTCTAACTGCTCATCACTGATACTATCTCTGTCGCACAGATGCCAGATGAGATAGCGTGCTTTTTGGCCGCGCCCACCAGTGAGTTCGAGCCCGCGACTTGTCGGTTCTTAAGCTCAGCTAATATAATTTAACGATCAACTCCTCTTAACATCTGTCTAATATCTCGACCCACTCTTTAAGCTTCATATTTATAACAAACATTTAATGTCAGTATTTGGAGCAAGCTATAATTTAGTCTAAATACCCACTGGCGATTCTTGGTTAATCTAGAACTAATCTAAACTGGGCTAGTCATCATATAGTAGGCTATATAAAACCTAACCAGTTTTCCCACAATGTATGAACTTATGTACCTACCTGCTTACATTCATATGTCTGTCTGTATGTGTCAATGGACCTGTGTATATATATGTATGTGTTGCGTGTTTTACTTTTTTACCTAAACAGCGCTGGCCAGGTTGAATGAGTCAGCTTGAATGTCACGCACTACTAGGGCTAAAAGTAAAACCTTGCTTGATTTTTATTTTTGTGTGGCTATTTTTGTACATTCTATAAATTACATAATAATAAGTATTTTGTGATTGTATGTAGCATAACTTATTTAATTTAGAACTTAAACTTGCACCTATACGTTTTAATAAATTAATTTACAAAACACCAGTTCACGTGAACTTAATTACAAGCTTTATATTTTTAATATCGCTCCCATTTATATAAAAATATTTCAGAGACGCGAAAAAAATGAGAGCACATCATAAATAATATTTTTCGGTAGGTAACCCTATAAATATCAGAGGCGCGTGGACTAAAATGTAAATATTGCCAAATATTATCCTTGTGCAAACACAAACAGCCCACGTTTTTAGGTAACGCTATCAAACGTGTTTGGTTTTCACAAATATTTGGGACCCGTCGCTGCCCAAATTCATTTTTCAGGGGAAAAGGCCATTGCGTAAAAGTGGTGCCTTTTGTTTTTTTGGCGGCTGTCGATAGGATATGAAAAAAATGATGCAGAATAACATAACAAATAAATTATTGTATGGGGTCTTATATCATAAACTCAGTCCGAACTGAGATATGGGTGATAAAAGGAAAAACAATACTATTGTAAATATGCCTTTTGTTTTTTGGCGGCTGTTGATAGGATATGAAAAAAGTGATGCAGAATAACATTACAAATAAATTATTATATGGGGTCTTATATCATAAACTCAGTCCGAACTGAGATATGGGTGTTAAAAGGAAAAACAATACCTACTATTGTAAATATGCCTTTTGTTTTTTGGCGGCTGTCGATAGGATATGAAAAAAGTAATGCAGAATAACATAACCAATAAATTATTATATGGGGTCTTATATCATAAACTCAGTCCGAACTGAGATATGGGTGTTAAAAGGAAAAACAATACCTACTATTGTAAATATGCCTTTTGTTTTTTGGCGGCTGTCGATACGATATGAAAAAAGTGATGCAGAATAACGTAACAAATAAATTATTGTATGGGGTCTTATATCATAAACTCAGTCCGAACTGAGATATGGGTGTTAAAAGGAAAAACAATACTATTGTAAATATGCCTTTTGTTTTTTGGCGGCTGTCGATAGGATATGAAAAAAGTGATGCAGAATAACATAACAAATAAATTATTGTATGGGGTCTTATATCATAAACTCAGTCCGAACTGAGATATGGGGTTAAAAGGAAAAACAATACTATTGTAAATATGCCTTTTGTTTTTTGGCGGCTGTCGATAGGATATGAAAAAAGTGATGCAGAATAACATAACAAATAAATTATTGTATGGGGTCTTATATCATAAACTCAGTCCGAACTGAGATATGGGGTTAAAAGGTAAAACAATACTATTGTAAATATGCCTTTTGTTTTTTGGCGGCTGTCGATAGGATATGAAAAAAGTGATGCAGAATAACATAACAAATAAATTATTGTATGGGGTCTTGTATCATAAAACTCAGTCCGAACTGAGATATGAGTGTTAAAAGGAAAAACAAGATTATTGTAAATATGCCTTTTGCTTTTTTGGCGGCTATCGATAGGATATGAAAAAAGTGATGCAGAAGAACATAACAAATGAATCATTATATGGGGTCTTATATCATAAACTCAGTCCAAACTGAGATATGGGTGTTTATAGGAAAAATATACTATGGTAAATAATTCAATAATTAGCACTTGAAGTTAGTTTTAACGTTGAAGGAACTCATGGCTAAGTAATAACAGCATGGGTCGTTCCATCAGGTTAAGCTACGCTTGCCGGGGTTGGTCCGTGGATGGGTCACCATCTTTATATAGCGAGACCCCTCCGTGCCTGGGAAAGCCAGTTAAATCGTTGGTCTCGGCTGTCATTCATGTATCTTTGACAGTCATTACGGGTCGTCAGAAGCCCGAAAATCTGACCAGTCTTACCAAGGGGTATCGTTACTAGGTTGTGGACTTGTGGAGCTCAGATAGGCAGTCGCTCCATGTAAAATGCTGGTATTCAGCTGCATCCGGTTAGACCGGAAGCTGATCCAAACATCATCTAGCTAACGAAGAGTATTTGCATAGACACAACCTTGTAGCCAGGATTATCCACCAGCAACTTGCTCTGAAATACAGCCTTGTGGAATCGTAATTACCGTACAGGTATGTGCCCGACCCAGTTCTCGAAAATGGAAAAATCACATTGTACTGGGATCGTTCCGTCATCACTGACGACTATTGTTGACAATAAACCTGATATAGTGGTGGTGTACTGTAGTATCAAGTATCTTGACTTGGCTCGGCGAGGTTGCCAATTCAAGATACTTGATACTATCGCGAGGTTGTCGCGAGGGACCGTTATGTCAATGATCATTGTGCGCCGCTCTACTCGATCCACCACCACCATGCTCACCATAATAGCTTCGAACTTGTTTTATCTGATAAGTACCAAGAGCATATAAAATAAGGTCATCCGTGATAAGAGTTGGAAAACTATTTAGTTCCGTGTGTCCTGCGGTTATTGCTTGAAATATAGGTAGCTCTGTGAGCAATCATTGTGCCGATAGTCGTATCAGCCAACGGCTAATTACCAAAAGCCTCGACCATCACCTAAGGAAGCTCTCGTTGGGCAGCTGGATCCAATTTTTTACATTTTTAAATGTTTTTATATTTTTTTTATATTCAAATATTTAAAAATGTTATTAATATGTATATAGTGAAATAAAGGAAATAATAATAAAAACATAAAACAAATATAATGTATATTAAACGCGTTATACTTATCCTTTATTTCATATACATACTTATCTATTACATTTTTAAATATTTTTATAAAAACAAATAGGAAACAAAAACATTTAAAAATATAAAAAATAGTAGCCCACCGGTATAGGGAACAGGGTCTAAGCTACCAGCCGGCGGTAAACGCGTTATTTTTTATTATTATTATTTTGTTTTTTATATTTATTATATCTTGTAATATGTTATAATTCAAATAAAACATTCACCATATGACCGGTTTTATTGTTTCTAACCAATACATAAATAAAATATATATGTATAAATACATGTATTTGAAGATTTAAGTAATAACTAAATAGTGAATTTCGCTTGGGAAGGTCAAAAATATGCTTTGTAATAAGAATTATTCCACAATAATATGAAAATAATAGTTAATCTTTAAACTAATATAACTCAGTCCGGACTGAGTTTTCGATATGAGACCCCATACAATAATTCATTCATAATATTCTTCTACACCGTTTTTTTCATATTGGGTCGACGGCCGCCAAAAAAACAAAACGCACCAGTCTTCATACTAATTTGGTCATTGTCTTTTACAACGCGTAAGATATTGGGATCTTTTGTGGCTTTATGTGGCGCTATTTTGGTGGAGAACTTTGTGGTTTAACTTACTAACTGTAGTTTAAATATTACCCATTTGACAACCACTTATATTTGTAGTCATAAATCAAGCACTGCCATTTAAAACCTTCCATTCCTAGAAAGTACTTAACCTGACTGCACCAAGATTTGCATGCGACTAACAAAATTATCGCCAAGAGCTTTCTTAAAACATTTTTAACACGCAAAACGCATAAATGAATACATTTCCAAGACGTCGCACATAAAACCGTGCATCCTGACGTTAGTGAAGTGCGTTTCCGAGTTTTCAAACGTAAAAGTTAACGTTTAAGTTAAGAGGGATGTGCCAAAGACGCCCGCGAAATTAAAATTTTCTTACGTTTTTTGCAATTTGCAGGTCAGTGTCAGGTTGTATCTTGATTAAATTATGTTTTGCGACCGTAACAAATATTATGCCTTTACATATTTATAATCATTAGAATCAGCAATACAACTCCTGAAGATAGCATTATCCTCAAATGTCATGATTTCATGAAATAGTCAATCAATAGGATTACATGAACTTAGAGTTGTATTGCTGATTCTAATGATTATAAATATGTAAAGGCATAATATTTGTTACCGTCGCAAAACATATTTTAAACAAGATACAACCTGACACTGACCTGTAAATTGCAAAAAACGTAAGAAAATTTTAATTTCGCGGGCTACCTTGGCGCATCCCCCTTAACGTGTCACACAAAGTAATGACTCCTCGGATAAAATCGCAACAACGGCTCACTAGAATAAAATCAAATACTTAATGAGCTCCATTCTAGCTAACTTCTTAATGTGCCAACTGTACAATAAATATATTATTTTAATGCTCCGCCACGAGTGGTTGCGGCGAATAATCCTTGCGCGGCGGTACTATCGCTGAAAATATTAATGGTTCTTTGTCTCGTACTCTACGGAACACTTCATTTTCTAGAGAAATTGCTTGATTTTGAGATATAGTCCCTGTACATTACAGCCTACAGGTACAGTCTGCAGGAAATTGTAAAGAAACAGATTTAAAAGTTTTATTTTAATCGTTTGTTGGAACCTCGTGATGTTAACACGAATAGTTTGAAGGGCTTCCAGTCCTGTGCGGTGCATTCCTTCCGATCATGTTACCGCGGGTGCAACACGTGCCACGTGCCGAGGAATTTGTCACTTCACTACCCGCCGCCGCTTTCACTCTCCATGTTAGAACGGAGCACGCAGTGGTGTTTATTCTGGCGCAGTTCGACGAACCGAAATTATGTTTATTTAACAAATCGCGAGCCGTCAGCGCCGCAGCCAGGAATGCAGCGCCACCGTACACGGCTTTAATGAACCATAAATCCATTCGATATTATTGAGTGTCCGCGCCTGAAATGAAAGTGGCCCGCGGCTGAACGTTGACCGCCCGACGTGCGGCATCCCATTCATGCGAAGGCCGAAGGGAAAATAAACGAGAAACGCAACTCTGCCGCGACGAGCGCCGCGCCGCGGTTTCCGTTATTCTAAAATTAAAATCACATACAGCGTCCAGACGCACCGGATTCACCGCGCATGAAACCGAAAGTGAACTCTCGGCTGGAGAAATTAAGAATAAAATCGCATCCACAAAAAAAAAAAAGCATCTCAGCGGGAGTCGTCATGACAATGGACGCGACTCCATTCCGCGGCGTACTATGTGGCGGTGATGATTCACTGCAGGCGCGCAGATTCAGCAACGATCCCCTCAGACTTACTACAGACGCTACTACAGCATCTTGAAATTTTGCCAATGGTAGTTTCGCAAGCGATTATCGTAAAATTCAACGGCGCTCTGGCAATGACCCATATTGAGGTAGGTCACGGTTAGGGATAGACTGCTAATAGACGGGTACTGAGCACACCATTGAACAGCATGTGCCGCCGACACATCCACCGCCAGTCTGCGTTGAGATAAGCATGTAATTTACTGCGCCTTTGATGTGAGGCGGCTCGTCGTGGCCGGAATACTGAGTGTCGCGCTCTGAGCCATTGTGCGCGTACAGTTAGCGTGGCCGGACTGCCGCCGTGGACAAAGCTCTGCTAATGCAGGTTTCTTGTCTACCAGCGCACCACAATGCGGAAATAAAGGTTCACCGTTATGCCGTTGATACCCCCGCTTCAGTCATATTATCATTCGATGCAGCTATCGCGCACTCCTCCCAAAGATGGAATCAAGTTGGCAGCCGATACCGACTACGAAATGCACTCGGTCCAGTTAGCCTGCAGCTGTAATAGGCTGGCTATCAATAAAATTTCAATATTTATGAAGTCAGATGCAAGACAGTCGTTGTCGTTCAACTGCGCCGGATAAATGGAATGAATTGAACTATACATTACAATAACAAAGACAGAAATATGATTTCAACACGTAAGAGCTTTTATGCTTGAGGCAATACAGAAATGTTCAACTATTCCTTTGTTTATACAAGCGTCAATGAATTTAAAATGTACGACTCAATCGAGTCTCCTTAACATACATTACCGTCCCTCGCGTTATTGCAAATGGCACGCTAACCCCGCAGCGCGCACGGCGAGCTGCGCGGGCGCATCGTTATCATAATATCCATTTCCGCCGATATCGTTCGCCCTCCATCCCGGTGCGTCAACCTCTGAGATGATTTATTATATCTCATTACCAGCCGCCATTAGATATTATATACCTAATCGAGATCTCGATGTTTCTGTCGATATAGCAATTAGCTCGGCGCGTAAGATACGAATCGAAGTCACCAATTAAATGCTACGACATCAATCACCGCCTGTCATAAGTGAATTAACAAACTCTTTAATTGAACAAATGAGCATATACTAGCCTTGAATGTTAAGTATTTGTAATTTTTTATAACGACAGTAAGTTGAACAGTAGCTGAATACTAAATTGGTTAGTTTAGGCGACCGCTCGAAGCGTAATTACTTGTTGACAAAACATTAATTAATTGCTGGTGATCATCTATCGGGCGCCGACAATGTCAAACACGAAGCAAGGAGCGGTAATAGCTGAAATATTGATTCGTCCTCCGAAGTTACTATCGATAGGGCTTCAGATATCGCGTGAAAGGTCCTTAATGACTGCCATTATGTGGCAGGGAAAGTGGTGTTGTGCAGGTAGACAGGCATCAGACGTCTAGACGAAGGCGTGGCGATGTGTGTTCGCACACTAATTGCTCCTGTAGGCAACTTTTCAAGCACGAGCGACCAACCCACGCTGTCAAGAAAAGCGTCTCCCTTATTAGCTTAGAGAAACACGTACAAATCTTTTACTAAGTGCTACTGACAAGCCGTAGAGTGTTTTTTTCATGAATAATAATTACCCACTCTGGTTCAAGTTGTGAAACGTATTGGCAATACGTAAGTCAATGTTACAAAAATGATGATGATTCTAACAAAGCCATCTTCGATGTAACATGTAACTGACAATGACCCACATGTGTGCTCCAAATGTAATTCTAAATAATATCTAATTAAATATCAATACCGTGCAAAAAACAATAACAGCCAACTGTGTTGATACAACAATGGTTGCGCACGCGCACAATGCGCGACCTTGCGCTCTTTTCGATCGTATGGCATCGATCGATAACTTGGTGCTCGGTAGATGGTATCGATGCATCGGTCTCGTGTCTTTGTCGTGTCTGTGCAGAACTGTGCTACTTGTTAGGTTAAATCGGGTTCAGCTTAGATTATTCGTAGGTTGTACCTTGTAGGGCTGACAACTTTCTTAATGATAATGTTTAATGGTTCCTGAATACAAGAGATTCGCTGGCAATAAATTCCGATGTGCTTTTCATTCCTTAAACTCTATAAATATTATAGATTCTTCAATAGATAGCAGACATTTTAAAGAGCAATCCCGACTGGCCTTCCATTTTTGAACGCAAGTTATTGCAATTTCCAATGAAACGATTTAATCTAACACAAGACCTTCTAATTAAGGGCACAAAACATAAATTAACTTTCATTTTCAAGTCCAAATCCTACCAGCCCTAGACCAGACACGACAAACAAACGCTCCAGCCATCAGATCGCAAGTTCGCAACACATTTGGAGTAGAATAGAATAGAAAACGGGCAGCCACGTACGGACTGCAAAGAACTCGTCGTGAGGTCAAGCGATACAAGATCAGTACGAGAGTAACCGAAAGGTTATCGGGAGAAAGTTTAGTACGAGTAGCAACAACGCATCTCTTTGTATAGACTGCAGAGGTAACTCGTCAGGCGGGATTGATGAGTTATTGATCATTGGTGCATTGATGTGCAATGGAGTTAGTGAAGCCGTCTTCGATTTCATATTAATAGGCGACTAAATTGTAATTAGAGAGAGTTATGTTCGACTCGTCATTCGCTCATCAAAATTTTACAAGAGACTAGAAGACCCTCAAGACGTCCTGATTCGTCATCATTAAAAACAAAAGATTTTTTATTTCATACTAGCTGACCTGTCAGACGTTGATTTTTCGGCAGTTCCATTGGGATTTTCCTAATTTTCTTTTTTCCTAAACTACCACAAACACTAGGATTCAGGCGAACTAAACAAAAAAATATATATTTGAATCCGTTTTTATTAGTCCCTTTATGGTCCCTTCCCAATCTAAAATATAAAATAGCATGACTACTTGGCTTGTCTTAGTTATGGTTACTTCAGCTTCTACCACTATGAATATCGATCGGTCAGTCATTAAGAATTCTGAATGAATAAATGATGATAAACTGCTAATGGGCCGCTGCCGTGACGTCGAAGTTTCATTCTTCAATACCATTTATTTTAGGCAGTGTATAGAGTGCCACCATTGGCACTCTATCCCTATCGGATAAAGTGCCACTACAGGCACCCTAGTAACACCGCCTCGGCCCGGCTCAAGTGCCGCAAGCATTGGATTGTCATTGTCACTGTCACTAAGTCACGTCACTTGGTATTTTGTTTGATTGTCGAGGTTAGATCGCTGTAAAACACCACATTCCCAAAACATTACATTCTCTTGTGCCTAAACGGACCCTGGCACTTCGCCGGCCGCTACCGCGGCACCGCTCGCTACGCTCGCTCGGCTCGTGCGTTGTGTGATCACAGTTCTAACCTAACCTAACCTAAATAACAAGTGACAATGACAATGCAACGCTCACGGCACCCTAGCCGGGCCGAGGCAGTGACACTAGAGTGCCACAAGAAACTCGCGGCACTCTATACACTTCGTTTATTTTACGGTGCTATATTGATCGACATGTGGCTTGACATGCAAGGTCTTCCATTTGTTGAATTGTGAAGTAAATTCCAACTTTCCTATCGATTTTTGCTATTTTATTTACCAAATCGTTAGTTTATCACTACAGACAGTGCAACATTGTCACTAACACATGCCATTGTTAGCTCGCAGTCAGAACAATGTGCTAAACTGGGCGATCTATATGTGGGCCCGGCCTTGAGACTTGGCGCTTTCTTTCTGCGCAGGCCGCGGCACCAGTTCTAAGTAAAATATCTTGTTCGAAGTATTGTCGGACTAGTTTTTGAAGTGTCATGTTGGATGTAGAGCGATGTATATTGTGCGGTTAAGTGTTTTAATCTGAAATTGTGATACTAGACTCCACCACAGTATAAATATGGATAGTATGGATACTAGTTCTATTAGTTGAAACAATAACCTGCCCTCCATTTTTTTAAACTATCGCGGCGACCACTCGTCTCGACACGATACCCGCAACTGACAGCACCGCCGGCACCGCGACATTCGCTTGGGGTCTCGTCAATGAACGCGTCTGAGTGAGTGTGCCGTTTCGAACGTTTACTACTTAGTTTCTGTACTGTATATATTTATACTGTGACTCCACCTTATTTTTACTAAACCTATAAAGTGCTATGCAAAATGGATTGATGTTGTAGCTAACTAGCTATCTACGTTTGTTAAGAATTAGATCTAGATAGTATATAATTATCAAAACAATCCGTGATCGTATAACTGCATTTCCAAAGACATTGTGTAACCAGGAAGAACCTGCAAATATAACTTAATTAGTAACAGCTTTGTTTAGATAATTACAAACATCTTCCACGTTTCCGCTTTACTTTCTAGAGATCCTCACTATATGACGCTCGAATAGTCGACTAATCATTCGGATACAAACGCATCGGATGTTTCATAATCGAATCATTTAATGACAAGTTAAATGAAGCATTAATTAATCAAGGTAACGATTATTGATATGTGCTGCGTATAATGGACTAATCAAATCGATTTTGTTACCGAATGAATTTTATAATCGATTGGGCTAATGATGAATAGTATACTAATTGAGTAAATGATTTAACTTCTAATTAACGATTTATGAAATATCCTGTATGGTGCAATATTTAGTCATATTTATTAAGTTAGTCAAGGGCGAAATTCTTTTTATTGGAACAAAAATAACATTTCCAGTCGGTATCGTACCATTGAGTTTAATTTCAAATTGATACTTGACAGTATGCGAGTTTGCCTGTGCCTCTGTTTAGAGTAATATATTAGTTGCTACTTCTGACACTTGGTGTCGCTGTCGTTGCTCACTGTGACATGTTTTTCGAACTTACTGTACCGGCAGGGCTATTACCTATCTTGCAGAAGCACTGCGATAGCGATAATTGCACAATAATCTCAAATATTGCGCAAATTGGTATTATGTATCAGCGATTGCGACACCGTAGCAAAAAAGCGATAGTGCTGCCTCTATGGAACAATCACTTAACTAAAATGTGCATTTTTCTCTACTGATCGTATGGTAATCGCGATTATTTCGTATTACGTATCGTTTTTGACAGCAGAGCAACAGTAATCGGCGAGCACATTTGGCTGTCAAATTGCGATAACCTTTTCCCTTGTCACTTTCGCTTGCTAATTACAAATTAGTCTTATAATTCGAAGAATTTTACTTAAAATTGTGTACATTTGAATCCGTCGTGTTTCGTGCGTGTGCTAGTTAGAATGAACTGAGTGTACCGTAAAAGATCGAACTATATACAAAAAAAAATTGTTTGCGTCTCTATTGAGGTATTCGGTAAGGATTGCTCGTGCTGTTCTCTTGCTTGAAGCACATGAGGTCGAGGCCAGAAGGATTGAAAGCCATAACACAGCACGGTTGCGACGTAACCTGCAAGATCAAGTCAAAGCTTTGAACATAAGTATCTGACGCCGAGTTCAAAGCTCATTACAGACTTTCCAAAGAGCTATTTATGAATTTGTGCACTGAACTAAGACCGTTCATAGCACGAACGAGAAGAAGAACAAAAGTTAGTGTAGGATGTAGTGGCTATGATCATAAATGCCTGTGCTGTATTGCATAACATCTGCAACAAACATCGGTTGCCAGTACTGAAGGTGATCTTAGCAACGAAGTCACACCACAACCACAGCAGGATGTGGGTGCTGGTATTGAACTACACCTCCTAGTTAGAGGCCGACAACAACGAGATCGCATTGTCCAAAGATTATGGTAATTTTGGAGCCTAATATGACATTTAATACATGCTATCTTACCATCATAATAGTATTTTATTTACATAAATTGTGTAATAAGCTATTAGTACGGTCTACTTATATCGAGACCATACTATACTTTATTTACCACTGTTTAAGTTGATCTATATTCTGATATCCCCTTTAATTAAACAAAACCAGCCAAGTGCATGTAGGACCACGCACAACGAAGGTTTCCATATTCGGGATGAATTTATCCCAAGAACAAACTTAACATTGTAGTTGAAAAACATAATTATTATTCTCTTTTATATTCCAACCGCAATAAAGTTTGTACGCACAATATTGAGAGATTTACGTAGACTTCTTATAGATTGTCCTGTAATCTATGAGTAAAGAATCATTTTCTGTATTTTTTTCAATATTTTAGGCTCAGTAGTTTCGGAGATAGGGGTAGGTAATTACTTAATGGAAAATTTTCTCTGAAAGTAGGTATTTATTTTAAAATGATACAATAATAATATTTGAAATACTCACAATAAGCCCTTTTATTTGATACGAAAAGTAACCCTCTTATTCAAAATTCATTTATTTACATTACACGTCCGTGTTTGGGTCACGGAAATTAATGTGTACGAAATTTCAACTAAATCGGTCCAGTAGATTCGGAGCAAATTGGCTGTGACAGACGGACAGACATACAAGTGTTCCTATAAGGGTTCCGTTTTTTCATTCGGAGGTACGGAACCTTAAAAGCACTAGGCTAGTGTTAATATTGGGATTAGTATGTAATAAGGTGATTTCTTTATTGGGGTTCTAAAATTATGGTTCTTAACAATAAAAAATCAGTACACATAGTATAGAAATAACAATTATTTAATTTTATTAATGGCTGTATTTACAATTCTTTGATATTATATTATATTGCGCACAGGATTGGTTCCATACGAGTTTCTTGCCTGTTCTTCTCCATAGGAACCTACTACGCTTTGGAATGGGCAACTAGCTTCATCTTTCTGACTGACTGACCCCTTGACAATTCAAAAGTACCTGTAATTGGTTTATTTGAAATAAATGCTTTGAGTTGAGTTTGAGTTAGACGAGAGATGTCCTCAGGGATCAACAGCACAGGCACGAAATTTTCAAGTACCTATTTACGCTATAAATCCCCGTCGTGTTTGATTTCTTGCATTGCATATGTATTGATGAGTGCTCTAGATGTTGTTCAGGGTTTGATGATGAAGCCGGAAGATGGCCTTATGAACTTCTCAAAAAAATGAGATAGCAACATTGAGTTTGGATTTGCACTCATTAGCTTTGTCTTAGCCCAAAGTACCTAATATCCAGGGTCTGATGATAAAGCCGAAAGCTGATCATAGGAACTCCTCAACCAAACATGATAGTATGTTGTGTTTGGACTCATTGGATATGTATTGACAAGTGCTTTTACACTAAGTCGTGTTCAGGGTCTGATGATGGAGCTGGAAGGTGGCCACAGGAACTCCTCAACCAAACAAAAAAGCCCTTTGGCTAAAGAGATTTAAGATACTAACTAAATAGTAGTAATTTAATGTCTTTGATGACATGTGAGTGACAAATGCATTCCCTTCATAGATAATGATTCCATAGTAAAAAAATATAAAAAGTCTTTATTAACTTGTGCTAACAGTTATAAAGAGGTTCAGTTAGTTTCGATAGATAGTAATATTGTGACATTATGGACAATGAATGCGCTGATCCTCTGGCCAAAGATGCTTACTCATCAGCAGTAGCTGATCTCACCCACAATAGTCATCAGGGATAAGACTTGCTGTGCCTTGACAAGTTAAGCTCCAATCTTCATGGCAGGAACAGTAAAACATAACACCACGAGAAAAAAAAGGGCAGGTTTTATTATGTAGTAGGCAACCAACCATAAAGTCAAAACCGTGGTTCTACGCTAGTTTTACGGCTATAATTTTTTTTGTTATATCTGTCATTTATCGTATTCGCCTCTAGGTTTTTGTTGTACTCCCGTGTCTTGCGTCTCTCTGTGTCTCTGAGTTCGGGTTGGCAGAGGGCAATCTGGATCACTCATCTTCTATGAATGCTCAAACAACGCCCCACCTCTAAAGCCATCTCCCTAAATTTTAAATCCCTCTTCCGTTTAACTTTAACTGCTAACACATACCTGAACTGCTCGTAGCGCTGATGACTTTTATCCGCCACAATTACATAAAATCTATGTACATACCTATATAAAAATGAATCTCTATTTTTCTGGTCACGCACTCACGCCGTAACTTGAGTACAATGCAGCCGTTCTCAAGTTGGATAATTATTTTTTTGTTGTGTTGGATAAGCTTCGTGCAGACCAGCGCGACAGTTTTCCACTTAAACAAACATTTTGGGGAAATGGCAAAATTTCATCAATTTTCTTTAAAAGTAGGTATTCATTTTAAAACGATTGAATAAAAATATTTGAAATACTCACAATAAGCCCTTTAATTTGATACAAAAAGTGGGGGTCACTTTTATTCAAAATTCATTTATTTAGGTACGTTACACGTCCGTATTTGGACCACGAAAATTCATGTGTACGAAATTTCAACTAAATTGGTCCAGTAGATTCGGAGCAAATTGGCTGTGACAGACGGACAGACATACAAGTGTTCCTATATGGGTTCTGTTTAATTTTTCATTCGGAGGTACGGAACCTTAAAAACACTAGGCTAGAGAAATACTTAATGTTAATATTGGGATTAGTATGTAAGGTGAATTCTTTATTGGGGTTCTAAAATTATGGTTCTTTACGATAAAAAATCGGTACACATAGTATAAAATTAACATTTATTTAATAATTTTATTAGTGGCCGTATTTACAATTATTATGCAAAATTATGTTATTATAATTATTATATTCGCATTCATACACCTGCTGCGCCCAGGAATGGTTCCACACGAGAGATGTCCTCAGTGGTCAACAGAACAGGCACGAAAGTTTCAAGTACCTACTTACACTAAATAGCCCCCTCGTGTTTGATTTCTTGCATATGTATTGATGAGTGCTCTAGATGGTGTTCAGGGTCTGATGATAAAGCCGGAAGCTGATCATAGGAACTATTCAACCAAACATGATAGTATCATTGTGTTTGGACTCATTGGGTAGGTATTGACAAGTGCTTTTACACTAATCGTGTTCAGGGTCTGATGATGCAGCCGGAAGCCCTAGGAACTGCTCAACCCAACAAGATATCCCTTCGGGTAAAGATATTTAAGATACTATATTATTAGGAGGGAGTAATTTAATGTCTTTGATGACATGTGATTGACAAATGCATTCCCTTCATAGATAATGAATCCGTTGTTTTAAAAATTAAAAAGTCTTTATTAACTTGTGCTAGCAGTTATAAAGAGGTTCCATTAGTTTGGATAGCTAGTCATTGTGGCATTAAGAACACTGAATGCGCTGATGCTCTTGCCAAAGATGTTTGATCATCAGCAGTAGCTGATCTCACCCACAATAGTCATCAGGGGTATGACTTGCTGAGCCTTCCACAAGTTAAGCTATAAGCTGTTTTCAGACCAGCGCGATTTGTCGCGCGACGCGACACCGTTTATTGTTATACCTTGAAGTTTTGTATTGTTCGTGTCGCGTCGCGCGACAAATCGCGCTGGTCTGAAAACAGCTTTAATCTTCATGGCAGGAACGGTGGAACAACACCAGTAGAATAAAGGGCGGGTTTTTCTTGTTTTTTTGATCGCACACTAACGCCATGTTGTTAGATGTATAGAGTACTTCCATACAAACAATAGTTGCCGATAGTAACAATAGGTACCGTTAAATCTGTCTCGAGTTAAGCCAATTAAGAAATTATCTGTTGCACTTTTTGCATGGAACATCATTCCATTCTGTATCTAAAAAAACTCATGTTATTTTCTTTTTTATTGATAAAATAGTTACATGGAAGATTAAAGACAAGATTTAAGCTTAACGTGTAGAAGGCTCAGCAATGGTACGACATTGCTATAATGAAATATGACTTAGAAAAAAGAATGAAAGAAAATGCATTTATTTAGCAGAGACAAAAAATGCATTTATTTAGCAGAGACAAAAAGGCACACAGCACAACACAAGTAAAAAAAGAGATAATTAAAAGGAAAACAAATAAAAAGAGTAAAATAATAATTTAACAGGAATGTGTGCCTCGCGGCTGCGCCAAATAGGCCCAGTTCAGCAAAAATGCCAGACAACTAGTGCCTGACGCTGGTTTTCAACTGGACCTGGCGTGTGAGGTGACAGATGTAAATCAGTTTTATACTGCAGTGTGCGTGTATGTAAACTTAAATAAAATAAATGAGTGTAAGATAATAATAATGTAAATATTTAAAAATGTAAACTATAGATTAGGGCGCATATCTCAAGACGGTTGTACTTTAGAGCTGAGCTGCCAACTATTGTTTGTGTGGAAGTGCCTCTACACATCTAACAAGGTGGCGTTAGTGTGCGATCACACGATAACACATTCTGCTCATGAACTGCTTGTAGCGCTGATGACTTTCATCCGCCACAATATTATAAAATTATCAATAAATATTCTGTCTGAGTTTTTTTTAAATCATGCAAACTTGTTTTTTCAATGCTAAATGCATTTTAGACATTGGCTGGCAGAATAGTCGACAACGGCTTTGCTTGCCAAAAATAGAATAACATAGACAAATTACATTGACACTAAATTGACTTTATAAGATTAGTTCCGAAGACTGTTACTTAATTGTTTTTGGCGCTAGTTAGCAACAGCGAGCGATTGACAAACGATCTAATAGGTAATACCAACTTTTATGACGTTTAGCCATTGATCGCGCAGTGAACCCGCGATGTCTGCGCAATAATTGCTGATTGCTATTTTTAGGTAATCAGCCTGCGGGTATGTTTGCTGTGTAGTTTTAAGTTATATAACTATTTATTTGTACAACACCAATTACATATAGAAACACAAAAAGATTAATATTGTCAATTTTGTTGTGTATAATTTAATTACTTAAACTAACATGGAAATAAGGACCCTTGCTTACTTTCTCTTACAGAACACCAGGTATATACGCATAATTTTATTCCATTCATCCGCAAACACATCACATTCAGGGTTGGCAGTCAGAAGGACGTTGAGCATCTTCAAAATAAGTTAGTAAGTTATAATTGAAATGGACGACAATATTTCATTATTAGATCGTTATCGAAGCGGATTAGCTACTAACAAGCAGTGACAATATACCGACAATTGGACCCAGAACCGGTTTCTTATGGTAGCCACACACGTTACGATTTGCTTGCGCAAACTTAGGCTTGCGCAAATTTGCTTGACGTCGGTATTGACCACACACGTTACGATTTGCTTGCGCAAATTTGCTTGACGCCGGTATTGACCACACACGGCTCAAATTTGCTTGTGATATCATTTCTGTTTAGAGACCGTCCAGGTGTGTTACGCGGTAATGGCATCAATTGATGACGCTTTGGCAATAGTAGGAGGAGGCGGAGCGCGCGAGGGAGAGACAAATGTTGCGACCTCGCGCCCCTAGCCACCGCCGTAGGAGACGCCCTGGGCGTCGGGAATCGCGAGCCGATTTCCGGCCACCGTAGGCGCGGGCTTGCGGACGGAGAGCAATGGGTAGCTCGATTGTTGATAAAAAAAAAACATGAGGGGCAGTCTTTGGGGACTGCCGATGGAAGTGAAAACAGTATCCTATAATATTATGTTAATCCAGGTAATAAACTATCTATCTGCCTCATCCAAATCCTCGTGAATTCATGCAGGCCTAGTAGTTTTTGTTAGGTTTCTGCTCAGATATTGTGCACAACGTCTAATGATTGAAATACTATCTTGAATTCATGCAAGACTAGTACTTTTTGTTAGGTTACTAACAAATTCTACTCTCCCTCCGTCTTAATTTTCGATCAGGTTACGTGTCCTGACGCAAGTTTATCATTTTTTACCCATCCCAAAAAAAGTGCACAACACCGCCAAAGAAGTTTTTGCTTCAAAAAACTACTGAAATTGGAACACATGCCCCACACTGCAAACTCAAATTTGCACAAGCTTGGAATCGAAAATTGAAAATCACACAAGCCTAGAAATTTGCGCAAACCTCCCACACACGTAACGATTTGCTTGCGCAAGCCTAAGTTTGCGCAAGCAAATCGTTACGTGTGTGGTCACCAAAAATCGCTACAAAAAAAAATATACGTAGGTACAATAAACCGAACCATGTGCGCCGCGACACGACTGATTTCAATGAATTTCTATGAAGTACCTTCCGATGCTAGCGACACGTCGACACGTCGGCACGTCGCCTTCTTAAAAATACATAGAAACCAGTCCTGTCGCGGCGACACGTCGCCTGCAGTTGCCGCCTGTGATCAACTACGGAATTGTACCCGGCGCACGCAAATAAAGCTCCCAATCGACAAGATTTTTTCCGACACCTTCAATCGTCTTCATCGTCATATTTCAGCCAATAAAACTTCCTCATGAATCACTCCGTCCATAGGTGAAAACCGTATGAAAATCCGTTCGGTAGGTTAAAGAAATCTACTGAAATTTGAACACATGCCCCACACACGCTCAAGCAAATTTGCGCAAACTCAAATTTGCACAAGCTTGGAATCGAAAATTTAAAATCACACAAGCCTAGAAATTTGCGCAAATTTCTTCCCACACACGTAACGATTTGCTTGCGCAAGCCTAAATTTGCGCAAGCAAATCGTAACGTGTGTGGCTACCATTAGACTATAGGTGATTGAATTACATGGCACGTATATAAGGCTGTAATATGTAAAACATTTATTTATATTAATATTTATAATATCTTATCAACCGAGGTCTGCTAGGGGTGAAAATATAAAAATACCCGCCGCCGTGCCCGCTAGTTTGGTACACCAACGTTTTATCAGATTTCCGAGCCTGTGAAAATAAAGAAAACTATTTTTCCCAGATATGAGACCTACCTACTTCGATTTTTCACCCCCGTTAACCCCTAAATTGCAAGTTACATCGAAATACGAAAGGTATTACATACATGTTAATGCACCTAAAAGCAGTGATAATGTTCTAACTCTTAGATAGTCAAGATAGTCCCATATAGCAGGTGATACAAAATCCTGATTTTAGCTATGGCAGTGGCAGTAACTTTAATGCAAAGCAGCACCCTCATTTTAGCTATGGCAGTGGCAGTAACTTTAATGCAAAGCAGCACCCTCATTTTAGCTATGGCAGTGGCAGTAACTTTAATGCAAAGCAGCACCCTCATTTTAGCTATGGCAGTGGCAGTAACTTTAATGCAAAGCAGCACCCTCATTTTAGCTATGGCAGTGGCAGTAACTTTAATGCAAAGCAGCACCCTCATTTTAGCTATGGCAGTGGCAGTAACTTTAATGCAAAGCAGCACCCTCATTTTAGCTATGGCAGTGGCAGTAACTTTAATGCAAAGCAGCACCCTCATTTTAGCTATGGCAGTGGCAGTAACTTTAATGCAAAGCAGCACCCTCATTTTAGCTATGGCAGTGGCAGTAACTTTAATGCAAAGCAGCACCCTCATTTTAGCTATGGCAGTGGCAGTAACTTTAATGCAAAGCAGCACCCTCATTTTAGCTATGGCAGTGGCAGTAACTTTAATGCAAAGCAGCACCCTCATTTTAGCTATGGCAGTGGCAGTAACTTTAATGCAAAGCAGCACCATCATTTTAGCTATGGCAGTGGCAGTAACTTTAATGCAAAGCAGCACCATCATTTTAGCTATGGCAGTGGCAGTAACTTTAATGCAAAGCAGCACCCTCATTTTAGCTATGGGAGTGGCAGTAACTTTAATGCAAAGCAGCACCCTCATTTTAGCTATGGCAGTGGCAGTAACTTTAATGCAAAGCAGCACCCTCATTTTAGCTATGGCAGTGGCAGTAACTTTAATGCAAAGCAGCACCCTCATTTTAGCTATGGCAGTGGCAGTAACTTTAATGCAAAGCAGCACCCTCATTTTAGCTATGGCAGTGGCAGTAACTTTAATGCAAAGCAGCACCCTCATTTTATTGTGCTATCAATCACAATCTAAATGATTTTAAAGAATATTGCTTATCTATCTATTGCTTCATTATGTTCGAAAAAAAAGTTCGCTGATGGGTAAACCCGTCATTCCGAGATTCTCCATTCCCAGAACTCAAATCAATGAGCATTTCCCATCATTGAGCACAACATCATCTTTCCCCACTCAAACGACTGCACTTACAAGCACTCCTGCGCAGAAGCAATCTATCACAGCTCACCGATACTCAGCTGCCATCTTATCTGAACAAAG
Source organism: Conistra vaccinii (assembly GCA_948150665.1). NCBI lineage: Eukaryota > Metazoa > Arthropoda > Insecta > Lepidoptera > Noctuidae > Conistra > Conistra vaccinii. The sequence goes on from OX411325.1 coordinate 21,420,600, forward strand.
TGATCTTAATAGTGAGCGACAATGTACCGGTCAATTAGACCAGGCGACCGGTTCGTATCGATGCGAATACAATGATACACTCGTGCGCAGGGTTACCCTCCATCAGGATTTGTACGGACATGTCCGGCTTTTTGGAACCGCGTTCTCACTTTTCGACATAAACGCACGTTTTCTGAATAAAAAAAAAGTTAAATGAGTATTGAAAAAACACAAATTGAAAAGTAAAATGTCCGGACTTTTTTGCAAATGTCCGGTTTTTTGTCAGGACTTTTTAAACTGCCTCATTGGTCTAGTGGTCGCAAGCGCTACTGCTGAGCATGAGGTCCTGGGTTTGACTCCCAGGTCGGGCAAAGTGTTATTGGGTTTTTCCATCAGAAATTTCTCAGCAGCAGCCAGGAGTCTGTATTTGAGCTCGGAGCTCGGTTGATGGCAATAGGCTCGCCACATGGGACTTAGTGGGTGTGTGCCTCTGCCTAATGGTAACAATACTCGTGCGCAGCGATCTACACGAGGAAGCTTTAGATTATAAGTCCAGCATTGGACTGGATTGCGTGTTTAAAGACTGTTTGGGGAGTTTTGTACGTTGCGGGATATGGGACTTGGAATTCAATTATTTATAATAAGGAAAATATTGAATTTATTTGGTTGATCGGGTTTGGTGTGTTAAGCCCTTTTTTTGTGTTTGATATTTATCCATCCAGTTTGAAAACTGCTTTATTTTGGATGTCTCTTGAGCGAAAAATGTTTTCAATTCATACACATTTAAAATATTTTTGTGTAAATCTATGGCTGTACTCAAAGATATCCGTGGGTACACCATTAGCCAAAATTCTTTTCGATATTTTATTCCCAATTCATACGTTACGTGCATCCATCGGATTCGACACAGCGTTTGGGGCGACTAGTTAGAGAATCATATGATCAAGCATCCATAAACAATGCATTTGCACGCTGACAATAAAAATATCTGTTCCCACAATTATGACACCTCATAAAAAGCGATGGTGAAAGAGGTAGACGGTTTTTTGTTCACCGCACTTGACATCAATAGAACCTGTTTGGTGTTTACTCTTTTTAGTCTTGAACTTCAAAACCATACAATTATTTGCTCGTAAAACGTCAAGTGACGGTGTATCAAAGGCGATGGGCGGTTGCGTGGGCGCACCTATTAATAATTGTTGGTAAGACGCAACGCTTCCGCGGCGCCCGCGCTTATGAGACCGTTTTAGCACTGATAATGACTTATTGAGGAGACTTGGTCGATGCTAATGACTATATTAGTCGCGTATCTAGTCTGTGTCATAAAGCGACGACATTTGATTACACTGAGTCGCCTTGGAGCTCGGATCTGGAGACAAGGACAGCCCCGACTGTTACTATGCCTTCATATAGCCATCAGACGTTATTTTAAATCGAAACAAAGGTGGTGTGAATGATAAACACGTGGAGTACCGGGAGCCCTCCTGGAGGGTTCACCTTGTCGCATATGGGATCCCGGGAGCCCTCGCGGACGACTCATTTGAAATGTAGGTTTTTCTTAGCGAATCATCATTATAAACCTTGTAAAAAAAATCTGATGTAGGTATAGGTATTTTAACAAGATTAATTAGTTTATGCGTTGGTTTTAATAACCCAGCATATTTTTTTTTTTTTCACGGTTAAGACTTAAGTATAAATATTCACAAAAAAATTGAAAAGTTGGAAACTATGTGTAGCGATAAGACCCCCTGAAAACACTATTTTATTTCGTGTTACAGTTGACCGTCCTCGATTAATCTGTGCCTTAGCGCAAACGTAATGCCGGTAACCCTCCTGGAGGGTTCATTTCCAATATATGTATACGGCGGCATGGCGTATGAGTTCTATGAAAAATGGGTGGAGTCGAAAGTGTTATGTGACCACTGATATGTGTATATTTCAATGTCATGCAATAGAAAAGTAAATATTATTCATATATTTACGTAGACTTGAAATGACGAGTTTTGTAGGCATTGTAAATTACGCATTGTTTGAGGAAAATAGACATACGTTTGTCTATATTAGTTGATCAAGTGACCATGTCTCACGATTTTTTCCTTTTATAATTCCTTTAAAATGAATTAGGTCAAAACCATACAACCGCATTACAGTTTCGCAATTCATTATTGCAAAAATATTTTAAGTGGAAACTCCATGGACTCGATATTTAAATTAGTAAAGCATCTAGCACGAAGGTTCGATATCTGCGAAACTTGATTAATTAAACCATCATTTTAATTCTGTTAACGAACGAAATTCCCATAGTCAATTAAAAAGTCGCCTTCGTCCGATGTTAACAAGCGGACGTCGAAAGAGCCATCGATACTGTGGCGGCATCTGCATTCACCACATGCGAACTACGCATCAAAGGCCTGATATCACACAAAGACCTGACGTCACACAAATCCTGCATCGCGCAATTAAAGCATATAGGTACTTATATAACTTCCCCGACAACAATCTTTGAGCAGTTGCCCGCCAGACAGTGAACTTTACACCCTGTTCCTCATGCCTCTAAATTCTTGACCCCGACGTGATACTAAAATCCGAAATTCAAATTCAAATGTTACAGAAGTATCATCATCAATGCAACTCTCTAAGTTCATATTACCCTTTTGAATGACTATTTCATGAAATCCTGACACTTGAGGCTAATAATTCATATGAGGCATTTGTTCGCTGATTCTAATGATTATAATTCGACTACATATGTTTTACAGTCACAAATTATATTTGGATCAACATACAACCTAACACTGATCTCCAAATTACAAAAAAATAATTTCGCGGGCTGCCTTACCATTTGCCATTCAAGGGTTTAATGTAGACGCTTCACCACTGCGTCACCCGCTACTTGCGCCCTAATTAGCTGTTACGCTAATACACCATTGTTTGCGTTATTGATGGGTCTAGGTAGCTATCGAGATCTCAGCAGCACATTTCCGTGATTGTTTCTGATCATACAATGTGCTCGTGGGCGAAATGATTGCCAGGCGGCAGCTCTATACTTGTATAGAAAAATGTAATTGCTTTATGAATCATTTAACAGTTGGCGGATTATGGAGAAGTACCTTTTATCAGCGGTGCGGCGTGTGTGGTTATTTGATAAATCCATAAAATGGATCGTGATGATGATTTTGCATAGAGAATCTGGAAATTTACTTATTCATAAGAAGCAACTCGTTAAACAGATGCTCGTAGAACAGGTGGCTGATGAGGCCGAAAGGTTCTGGAGTGGCGACCGCGTACAGGAACACGAAGCGTTAGAAGGCCTCCTACAAGATGGACCGATGACCTTGTGTAGGCCGCAGGAATCTGCTGGATGCGGGAAGCACGAATCGGTCGAAGTGGCGGTGCTTGGGGAGGCCTGTGTTCAGCAGTGGACGTCTTTTGGCTGAAATGATGATGATGATAAAGAAGCAACAGAATACAAATCGGCAATCAGTCGTTCCATCAACAATATGCGTACTTACACGTGCTTATTATTATGCCTCATTATACAAAATAATAACGAGCAGACAAAGTTACAAGGCACTCGAAACAAAATTCCTCTGCACCTTGGTTCACTGAATCCACAACCCAGCTGCACCTGGTTTACAAAACAGACGCCACAATCAAAATTTCATAAGGTGCCCTTGCTATAAATTCCCAATTTCCATATTTCAACCGTCAGCTGCGCACGCGCTGGCTCGGCAGGTGCTCGCGCACCGATTGGCCCGCCCTCCCCGCATTCCCCTCGCTTGTTTCTTGTTAGGGCTACAACGCAATTGGCATTTTGCTGTCAAAACATTTAGACTAATAGACGAGATTGATATGATAAAATCACATTCTTTGAATGCTCTTAGATATGACGTCATAAGTTGTGTCGTGTCTGTGCGCGTGTGCCATTCTGTCTTTATTGCATTAAAAAAATCCATGCATAGTGGCTTTATTTTGTATAAGATGTATAGGACCAATAAGTGTCATCAATTTAGGAATCAGAAAATGATATTCATGCCTATAAATCACAGCTACAGTGTATCCATTATTTAAGTGTTGCTGGCTGCATTGTTACATATTTGGCACCATCATCCCACCACAATATGACCGAAGTGGCGACAATACCAGGAAATTTAACAACAGCAATAAATTGTTGCTGTCTTCAATGTTTTATAACCTTCGATGCGAAACGATTAATTTGTCACATATTTGGAACTATAATGAATATTCAAACGCTTCACGGGAAACCCATCTGAACTGGTTGCAGAGAAGGTTCTAGCAAATGGAGGTATCGCAAAAAAAAAAACAATGACTAAAAGATCAGGACATCAATTCTGAAAGTGGAACTGGGTCCATGTCCCACCCTAAGAATGAGCATCCAAAAAGCCAATACTGCCACAGAGATGATTCATGAACTTTCTCCTCATTTGATGGTGATGGTGAAAATATTTGCAACCACCTCTGTGGCCAAAGGGCCAACCCTGGGGCTTATACAGGGAATTTTAATTAATCTAATTTGCATGTTTGGCCGCGACACGCCCGGCGCGCAATAAAATTTACATTTTGTTTCTAACATAGCGCACGCTGCGCCGGCGCCGGCGCAGCTCTGCAGTTTTAGGACAAAGAAACTGAGATACTTGCTAAACAGGGTAGAAATTAAAAAAAAATCTGCTGAATCCAACTGCTGCAGGACTGATGGCACAGATTTTATTTAAACGCCAACGTTTCACGCAAAATCCTTCAAAATCTTACCTTTATAGATAGTCTAGTATAGAAATTAATGAATGAGTTATACTTGATGTTGAATTGGCACTTGATGGTGTTCATTGTTCATACGTTTTGAGTTTCCTCCCGGAACCAGCTTGCCTTCAGAACCGACTATGTCATTGTAAGTAAACTTTTACAAGCAATTCCTATTCTTTTCTATCGATATTAAGAACCTCGGTCCGGTGAGGCTGATAGCAATTTTAAAATAAATTAGACAAGAATTCCTATGATATAAAATTCGCTCATAAACCAAATAACTTATTCAGCAAGCAATAAATAACAATTAATAATGTATATAAATAACAATTAATAATGTATTAGTGGTCACAATTATATTTTATAGCGCAACGTGTAAGCCCGTGTCTCTATTTGCGCGGCACGCCCCCGCAACTCGCAGATCGGCGCGGGCGCACGACGCTCCAATAACATTAATAACCCACTAGATGTTATCCCACTTAGGATGTGGCTAGGAAATCAGCGACTACCTGGGTATTTCATGCGAAATTTTCGGGCTTACTTACATTTTATTTTGGAGATGAGGTCATGGATTGGAGGGAAATACAGAGGGTGAAGACAGGCTTCTGCTTCCAAAATTTTCACGAAGTTCCCTTTGATGGAGATCCTGGCTTAGCCAGTGCTATGTAAAATAGGAAACTTAATAATATCTGGCTAGAAATCATATCAAAGGATCCCAAAATCTGCATGGTAAAGAAATTGAAGATTGCAAGATCCACCTGCCTAATATAATCCGAGACGAATTTTGGAGACAAAGAACGAAGGATCCTGCCGATTACTGGCCAATCATAGAACTGTTCGTTTATTAAATGACGATCTGCGCCCGGCAGTTTCACTATAATTCTCGATCCCGTGGGAATATCGGGATTAAAAGTATCCTATGTCCTAACCCAAGAAATGGTTTACCCATGTGCCAAATTTCATCCAAATCCGTTTAGCCATTTTGGCGTGAAACGTAACAAACAAACAAACAAACTCACTTTCGCATTTATAATATTAAAAGAAAAGAAATGGATGTCCTCTCCAGCTCATTTCCTAGCCCCAACCAAATTATAGTTTATAAGCCTCAACCCCACTTATATATTCTCACTAACAGTTTACTAATATTTTTCGCAATACTAAAAGCTCACTAAGATTATTTTATTATTCATTAAATTCGATTTTAACGATCGCCATTCACATAATTATGTTATTCTTTGCACAATATGTAACTTTTGTCGTATATGGACGTCGTTAGGACATCGTCTCCATAAGATATTCATAGTTATGGCCATTTAACAGCTTCGGTCCTGACATGGGGTTGGACGCAAAATGTTTATTGTTTATTTATGTTATAAATGTTCTTTGTTGATTTGCTTTTGCAAAAGTTTTAAGTTCATTTTATAATATTTTTATTGCTGATCTAATTCATCGCAAATTTGATAATTAGGCTTGCTGCTGGTATTGCAGGTTTACTGTTATGATTCACCTCGATGACATGATCATACCGTTCTATACTACTGCAAGGACCAGAAAGAGTCAAATTAGAAGCCCATATACATACGCCTACATATTACAATTTCAATCTTTCAACGTCCAAAATAAAGCATTGTGATATTTTTTTCTAGAATGATGAACTGTTTTAAGATTATAAAGTGCTAAGATGAATCTAAATCCTAAAGCAATACTGCTGTCTGCCACACCCCAATAACTCCTTGCGATCTATCTCACCGCTATCAGCATTGCGAGAGCGATGTCGTGGTGCCTCGATAAGAACGAGGTACTCAACTCATTGTTACTGAGCCCCATCAATCTAAAGTTGCGCAAACTACAGTAGATGGCATCGGCGTGAGGCAACCGTTGCTCCCAAACTGTCCGTATTATCCGCCCCGCCCAGATAAAACATCATCACTTAGCAAAAAGATAATAACTGCAATCCACTTTATTATACTTCTGATTGAGGCTATTTCTTAAGTGTTCCGACATCATTGCAGCCTTTGTAGAAAGGCTGTTTAAGACTCTAGCAGTCTGGGATTTCATCATATCAAGTTATTTTTGAGCAGAGATATCACTTTATTTTACAGCCAGAATCATGAAGAGGAAATTTTATTAACAACACATTATTTTGTATTTCATATTCAGCCCCATAAAAAATACCCCATTACTGCTACAAATCCTTGTTACAGTTAACAATGGAAAATTCGATCTCTAAACTAATTAACTCCCCAACTAGGGGTGTAATTCATTTCGATTGACGCACAATACTATTGTACACATTTCTAATTTAAAATTTGATTGCATCTCGTGGGAGCACCCCTTGCGTTCGCTTTGTCTGCTCGGGAGCGAGTCACGCTGACTCGTGTGTTGACCCCTGCTACTGCTGCCCATTTGCATGTACCAGCACAAGGGAGCAGTAAAGCTTTCTATAAATCTAATCGAGGGCCGGCGACAACAGTTGTAAAATTTTACGACTTCCGTCGATCGCGGGCTGCTGCGGCCATTTGCTCGCCTTCCACACGCGAGCGTCCGAGATACAAATCCCAATGTCACATGCACAATCGTCCCACTGATTCTGTCTCGCACTCCTTATAGTAATTAACTAGTCGCAAGGTCGCCGCGTTTTGTCATTCTCCATATTTATGCGACAGCAATCCTCCTTGGGACATAGACGTCCGCGGCTAATCACAACCAAATCGGGCTCGCGACCGACCACTCCGCGGCCGCGCCGTTTCGTCCATCCACATCTGACCGTAACCGCTTCTAGATCAGACCTTTTTAGTACAGCTAGACGCCGGCGCTGCGAGGGCACCTGTCCGCCGAGCCTTATTTATAAAAGCTAACATACCAGCGCGCGAATCTAAAACTTTTATGACATTCGCGACAGCTGAGTCATGAATTCATGATTCAATCGACTCGTAAGTCGCGCTCCGATGTACGATTTAACGCATTATCTATAAGATGCGATTAAGAAATACGATCGACATGATGGATGGTGCTGGAGGCGTCCTGTTACGCTGAGCGCGATCGATGGAGCGTGTCGATAGCCATCGGCGCGGAGGTATCGGGCGCGCATCGATCGCCGGCGCGGGCGTCGTTGTGCAACGCTTATGAATAATTACCGGCCGGTGAGGCGGCGGACGCACTCGATTCACTGCCAAGGACGCCTTTTCGCTTTTAGTCGGTCATCGATCGCACCGCGTTGCGCAACGCGACGGGGGTTTCGCTGTCGGGCCCGTCGACGTCGCGCCCGTTGCGCCACGCACCGTGAGAAGTGCACGCGACTAATGACGCGTTGCTCAAGCGGCGCAACCCGCCCACAAATCGCTTTATTATGCAGAAAGTGAGTCGGAACAAATGGACGCGCCGCGCTGCACCCGGGCCGCATTTATTACGGGACCGGCGGAAAGTGAACGCCGAGTAAGATGAACGGATTCATATCAACCTGATTGTGATTTATATCGCCGCACCACCACTCTCGGCGACGTTTTATATGAAAAAATGAGCGTTTAATCGGTGCACTACCCGCGGCTCGCATATTCATAAAACTGACGGGCCCTCATAAATATTTGTTGCAGACCAGCTTTATCAATATGATAGGGAGCGATAAATAACTAAATTACAAAGATCCGATGCACGGATTGCGTTGTAACTGATTATGACATTTTTAATAAGACGTTGTTCGATCCATAAAACGCGAGATGTTGCATCAAACTCATAATCTTGTGATCTAAAATGTTATCGCCCTCAATCGTAGTTCGATTCATCATAGCTATCTTGTAGGAGGGGCAATAAATGCTAGTGGTAATGCAGTTCATTTTGATTACGCTATCTTCAGCATCGATCTTCCAATGCACTCCCATTTTACTTTATTATTTGATGATGATATAGAATTTACAAGGGGAATGAACTTTATTTCGTATTCTTTAGAAAGACTCGTTTAAACTGTGTCCGACATCGAACATCGAAGCTACAATTTGAAAGAGTTTCTCATGATTTTTTGCAAAAGCTGCACACGAACAAGCTTTTTAATTATACCAACGTTTTATTTGATTTACAACGGCATGCGGCATGGCAACCAGCTTTGTAAGTAAGTGTGTATTTCCTTTCACACTATTATCGTGGCTCAAATTAGAGTTTCCTAAAAAAACAAGCTCTGCGTCCGTTCGGTGCGGGTTGCGTTTTTGCCACTCCTGCGCAGCTGTCGCTGTCGTCGGGCAGGTGCTTGCCTTTTCGCCGAATTTCGTCGGCGTCTGTTGCAGCACAGACTTCTTGCTCGAAAGACGTTATCACCGAAATAAATGCCCACTTTAAATGGGCAAAAAGATTTGATGCTATTTCGGGCATCCTGTGAGTGCTGCATATGTCTGGGAATTTACCAGTGACGTCAAATGGTCATGTTTGTAATAGTTAAGGACATATTTATTAATAAATGAATTTACCGGAATACGTATAAGTTATAGTATTCAGTTTAGGTGTTTTGTGTAAATTGGCTGAAATATGACTATGATTGTTGAAGATGTCAAAAAAAAACATGCGTATTGATAGCTTTACTGCAGTACCTACGTTACCATGGGATATTTTCTGACCTCCATGCGGGCCATTCCGCGGGCTAAAGGTAGTGGTGCATAAGATAATCAATTGCTATTTTTCTTTCTATGTTAAGATAATAGGTATACAGTAAATCTGCCTACATAGACGGTTGCACTGCGTAACAGTTGTGTGGAATGCGCACGCGCATCTCAGGTCAACGCGCTTCTTGACACAGTGACACGGTGTCAACAGTGTTTTCTTATGTTTTACACGATAGATAAACTTCTTAGTACTTACGTGGACATCATAAGTGTATATTTCGTTTTCTATCTTACTACATATTTTTTTGAGGAGGGGGGAGGACGACCGGATTTTTTTTCTACTTTTATTTTTTAATCATCTTTGCCCCATTCAAGCAATACATCATTTAGTATGTATAGAAGTTCAATCAACGTCTCCATCTACTTTTGATGAGTTTTCTAGTCTGTAATCATTATTTACAGCTACCTCAAAATAATTTTGATTCCATTTTTTGGGTGGGATATCATCTAATGACTTCTCCCGCTCTGGGCGGAGCGGAAGGGCGTGTCAGACTGACTAAAACCCACCCGTGTTCCTTCCCTTGCCTTGCCAGCAGCCACGGTTTCCCCTTGGGACTACCCGCACAACCCCGGTATGAAACGGAACCCTACAAAATAATTATACCGAGAGGCCTAGACTAAAAAAATCACATCAAACCAACCTGCTGCACCATTTCGTGACCACCCCAACTAGGTTGAACAACCCTAAACGTACACAAACCATCCCCATCCACAATATTGTGATTTCCATCCTAAATCAGGAGCGCTGTGCAAAGAGCGTCATCCCCTTTAACGGCCTATTTATTTTATTTGGGTTACGGAGGCGGGGTCCATCGGTCCGTGCCATGCTGCTGTCACGCCCATAGATAGCCAACTTGAAGTGTTCTTGTATTGGTTACTGTAACGTTAATTTACTTCATAGTTCTAAGGGATGAATTGGTAGTATAAATAGATTTCATTCTGTATCTGGGGAAGGGCGTTGTTAGCTGCGCTACAGTTTATACTTTTGCAGCTATCATCGTTTTATTTATTGTACCCTTGTGTCTTGTGTTATTGTTCCAAAATAAACTTTTTATTATTTTATTTTTTTTAGATGTATTTTTTTTATACAATGATACTAAAGTCAGGTCAAAATGTGGTATTAACAACCGCAATAAATTACCGAGTCAGGGCCGATTTTTCGATCGTTTGCGTTGCCTTCAAACGTCAGCCTGCGAAGTAATAAAATAAGTTCGTACTTTGAGGGTTATATAATAAATTTCTAATTCAAACAATTAAATGCATATCTAATTGAACTGTTCAAATATAATAACGTTCACAAAAACATCCCCTATAGTCATTTAAGTACTTTAATAATTACACACAACTCAACAGAACGAACCAATACGCGAATCCCAATCGATCTGCCCATTTCCCATTTTCGAATAAGACCTAAATATAACCCGTCTCGCCGGCCACCCCAGCAGCCGTGACCCGGGCGAGGTCACTCGGCCACGGGGTGGCGATACGCCCTCTAACCGCACCCGATTGCCCTCCAATGTCCTCCGTTGCCCTCTTTTGCCCTCACTACGTCCTCCACGTGCCGACATTGGCCTCAATACCCAATTGTTTTACGTTTACGTTACGGTTCGGTTTGCGTAACCCGCTCTGGTGAATACAGTTTTAATAAATTCATGTTACAATGACTCGCTAGTAATGTTTTTGTTAATTATTAGAATATAGTCATTTACCCACGAAACGACATTGAACTAAATACGTGGGAAATTCTCTTTACTTCGATTTTTTGTATGTTTTATTGTTTGATATTCATTTTGGGTGTCCCTTTTCGGTGACTGTATAATATTGAGAAATATTTTTTACCCGACGACGGTAAAACCAAAAGGAAGGGTTATGATTTTAGCAGTCTATGTATGTATGTTTGCTTTTACGCGTGTTCTACCGTAGCGCCTAAACTACTGAACCGATTTTGATGAATGAGGTATCAATGGATTCGTAATCATGGTGCGGGTGGCACAGGCTATATAAATTCTCCTAACGTCGAAAATGTTTAAATTGAGTTATCATGACATGTTTGGTATCAAAAGACGATGGCGACTTTACCCTGACCATTTTTGTACATATGTCTTGATTTCTGTCTGAAATATTTTCTTGTTTCATACTTTTTAGATCACTTTCATTTGCCCGTAATCGGGTTACAGTTTTTATTGAATCAAATAACTTAGAATCAAGAAGGATTCATCTCATGAGTCAGATTACGCAGAATTTTAACGAGCTTTTGATTCACCAGTGTATGTTCATTCAACAAGGCACGTCTCAGATGCATATTATATGTTATATGTTTCTAAATTCAATATTCATCTTTACCTTGGAACACACTGTTATGTATGAAGTAGCTTAGTCGCTATCTATAGTTTGCAACACCATAATGAAGGAGCTTAAATTCGCGTTAATCTGTCTTGAATAATATACATAATACAGCTCAGCACAGTTTCAGCTGAAATTGATTTTCAATACGAATTAGAGAACTGCCATGCTTCTTATCTTTGGCTAATGAATACCATAGAAATATCAGAGGAATCCTCTATTTTTATTCTGTTACAAACCGTGCGTACCATGGGTTTCCATCGGCAAATATGAGTTTCCATATTCAATAAAAACTATCATCCGATCCCCTATTTCCCTAGTAGAGATGAATTTTCAAAAAATAGCCTTTTTTGGTGCTTACCTTCGTTATAAAATAAACTCTTGTGCAAAATATAGACCCAGCAGTTAAAGCTCTGCGCGTTGACTGTCAGTGAATTAATAAATTTCAGATTTGTATTAAGTAGAAGATCAAGTTTAAGCTGTCTATCATAATCATATTATTCCAGTAAGCCTTATATCGCCTCTCAACTAATACAGGATCTTAACAGGATTTGCGTATTCAATGCAGATTTTGACCAAGATATTAGTGACTTTGCTCACATAAGTCACACACATAGCAATCTCATCCCACCTAAACGAAATACCACGAAATATTTCATACAGTCGATCTCTCGTTTGGCCAGCAGTAAATCTTGAATTATACCCTCGTAAATTTCGAGGAACGGTGTTGGCGGCGGCAACAAAGTGCAGAAGTGCAGAAAATCTAGTTATACCAGTACGCACGAGTTGCGCATTTTGGGCACTCATAATACCTTTTGAAAATTAAGGAAAAGATAATAATACATTTGCTGCAATCGCTTTCAAAGTTCTTTACATCATGTTTCGCTCTACCAACAAGATGTAGTTGTAAATCAAAGCTACTTCTGCACTGCATTTGCGGATAGCCAGCAGTTTATTTAGTAGATAGGTACTGCACATATCCGGCCACGAAATTGCCCTAAAATTATATCATCGACCGTTGCACAGAGTGATCCTTCTGTTCATCTCGTGGTGTGGCCGGCGCCGGCGCCCGCGCCACGCAGCTAATTGCGAACTGCGCGCGCGCAATCAAACCACAGATTTATGCGATACTTAGAATTAGCCGCAAACCTAAACACCTCGCTTTCCCACTCATTGTTGGTATAACTAAATTACTTAATATATGCGTATAATGTAAATTTTAATAAACCTTTGTGCTGCAGCATAACAGCATCGTTTACGGACCCAATGAGACCTATTCTAAGAAATTTAGTGCTTGCTCCAGCAGCTAGTTTTGGGAAATGGGTTTGTTATGCGCGAAAGAGAAAGTTTAAATAACGACCTATGCTAATTATGCTATGTTAATGTAGATAGGTACACAATATTCTGAGTTCCTGATCCCAATCAGGAACCTACCATGTTATATTTATATGTTTCGATACCCTTCCTGAAACATTATCTACAATTTTCGTTTATCCGCCGTTCCAATACATTTGAGCTGTCTCATAAAAATACTTTGGAACCAATTCCCATAAATCCTTGATGTACGGCGTCTCCATAGATCACCTGTAAGGATCCCCTCACGACTCCGCGGCTGTGCGCGTGCGCCGCTCCTCTCGGCTGGTAATTATTCCGACTAATGCCGCCTAATGGCCGCCCCTGATGTGTTTACGAGCAACACTTCGTCTCAAACGGCGACAGTCTAATGAAATCAACCGATTACAATGACGGTAATATCACATTTGCCTTCAAACCTGATTTAAGGGGTCTCAGTTAATTTCGTAGGCTGTAAGACTTTCTATTGCGATAGCTTTCGCGCTGGCATTTGATTTTATGTCCTCCGTTTTGCTATCGCAGTGGGAACTAATTTTAGATTTGCACATTACATAAATTTGTTTAAGCCCTTCCTACTGACCTAAATCTTGGGAATATATTGGACCGACGGAATTGTAGCCATAACCTTATTTATCTCCGTGAGAATTATCCACAACGTTTTGCATTTAAGCTTTTAGATTGTGCAACTTTTTAGTGTCCCTTATCGGCATCGATATTAATTTCTAACTTTTCTCCTTTTCCAGGGGGAAGTTTGCATCAGTCCGCAAGATTCGCCACCTAGTTTCCGGAGAAGAGTACGCGGCAAAGATCATACGCAAGAGGAGACGCGCGGCCGACACGACGCGCGAAATCCTGCATGAAGTGGCCGTGCTCGACCTGTGCGCAGAGTGCACGCGCGTCGTCAGTCTACACGAGGTAAGATATAACGAAGTTTAGTTTATGAATTTATATTCGTTTTCTGCTGATTTCGTTTGAGCGCAGGAAACTTGGGGCCCCAATTTCGACAGATATGAGTGCAAGTTTTTGTCGAATCTACGGAGTGCTGTGTAGATGTTAGTCTGTCTTGATTAAACGTACTCGAGATTGATATTACATTCTAATAGCCAATGCCACTGGCGATGGCACAGTCAATCTATTTTATCTTATTCAATTTCTTAAACGTTACAGCAAAAACGTTCTTGGGATAAAAGATGATCCAATTTTTAACAGCAGCACTGGCTTATATTTCTTGTCTTCATTCATCTAAACATCCACCTAAACTTTCCAGGTATACGAAACCCGTTCAGAAGTGGCGATTGTCCTAGAATTATGCGCTGGCGGGGAACTGCAGCGTCTCCTTGACGAAGAAGACCGCCTGTCCGAGGGCGCAGCCCGAAGAGCCCTACGCCACGTGCTCGAAGGCCTGGCGCACCTGCACGCGCGGAGGGTGGCGCACTTGGACCTAAAGCCTCAGAACCTACTCCTCACAGCTGGTGGTGAAGAGCTGCTCATATGTGACTTCGGTATAAGTCGCGCTATACAGCCCGGAGCACACGTCCGGGAGATATTAGGCACAAGGGACTATGTTGGTAAGTGTTTTAGAACTTATTTTTTTTGGTTTTCTAAGGAAGTTGTAGTTAGCTGAATTGATTTATAATGACATCATTATGTCAACTCATCAAATATGTGTTGGCATGCGCAAATCAGTTGAGTTTCTCCGTTTAGATTCTGATATTCTATTCAGTCGGGATTCTGCGGTCCCTAGTAACCAATCAATCTGCCTAGCCTTTTCCCAACTATGTTGGGGTCGGCTTCCAGTCTCTTCCAGTCTAACTGGATGCAGCTGAATACCAGTATTTTACATGGAGCGCCGGCTTATCTGACCTCCACAACCCAGTAACTGGGTAATACGATACCCCTTGGTAAGACTGGTTGTCAGACTTTCGGGCTTCTGACGACCCGTAACGACCGTCAAAGATCCACGAATGACAGCCGAGACCAACGGCTTAACGTGCTTTCCGAGGCACGGAGAAGTCTCGGTATGTAAAGGTGGTCCCCATCCACGGACCAACCCCGGCAAGGGCAGTTTAACCTGATGGATCGAGCCGTATGGATGTTATTACTTTGTCACAAGCTCCTCCCCCTAGTAACCAACCCCATCTTATATAGAAAACGATTTCGCGTAACAACTGTCTAGGCATTAATGAATTCTAATACAATGCCTAAGTGAAAGTCTAGGCTTTAAATTAGAAATCACATTACAACAACATTTTAAGAGCTGCCATCGAAATTTAATGAGTAGGGAGCGACTTGTTCTATAAATCGGGGAAAGTCTTCATCGGCGCACCTTTAGAAACCCCTCGTGATCGAAAAGCTCTAAGTTAAAAGTAGCTTTACACGTCCTATGTGGGTCAGACGAAATTGGTTCGTCAATACGCTAAGAAAGTCCCATAAAATTCTACTTTTATACCTCTCATAGGAGTCGTGAAAAAGTCGTGTTTTTCGCAAAGTGTTGTCACGTAAAAGGTAAAAGATACAAAGCAGATAGTACGAGTATAAGTGAAATGAAATGAAATTGTTTATTCTGTAAATAGGATATCGGAATCACTTTTACACGTCATATTTAAAAAAATGTTTAAAATAAGCTAGATGAGGTCGATGAGGTATAAGCTATTCGTTCATTATTATTAGAAAATAACCTTTTACGGTTTTTTGAAGTGATAACTTCTTATGGGAGGGTAAACCGATTCATTACGTAACGCGTTACGGCGCCAATCTGTCAGTTTAAGTTATCACTTCTGTCGGGCGTCCCAAGACGCACACGTTTTTTTTAAATAGCGCCGTTAAATCAAAATTCTCATTGATTAGTTCTTGTTCAACATCCAATTTTTTACCACGACTCAGCATTTGGCATAATTATGTCGTGCAAATCGCTAAATAAACTTAGACTAAAACGCAACAATTTTCTCTTACAGCCCCAGAAATCCTATCCTACGAGCCCCTCTCCCTCGCAGCCGACATCTGGTCGATCGGCGTGCTAGCCTACGTCCTCCTCAGCGGCTACTCGCCGTTCGCGGGCGAGACCAAACAGGAGACATACCTTAACATCGCGCAGTGCCAGCTCAGCTTCCCCAAGGACCTGTTCCGAGGAGTCTCGCAGAGGGCCATACAGTTTATCAAGGAGACGCTTGTTGTTGATCCTAAGTGAGTATTTAAATACCTATGTTTTTCAGCCTGGTGTACATTATATTATATCTTGAAATTGTCAATGCCTGTGCACTATGCAGACAGCAATATTATCGAAAGCTTGAGAGTCAAAATTCAAATTAAAAACAATTTATTTGCAAATATGGGTAATAATTGCATAGCACATATTTTAATTTCGTTATGCTCTGTTATAAGTTTGAATATGTGTAAAATTCGGACTTCAATATTTTGAAACTTAGATCAATCCTTGTGCGGAACTGCTGTTATGAGGAATTAGCAAAAAAAAAAAATACTGGTGAAATTAAAAACTTTTTATTTTCGTTCAAAGTTGTTCTTCATTTGTAAGTTAACCGGTTATTAATTGAATTCTTGCAAACTTTCAGGGGTCGTCTTACAGTGGAAGAGTGCCTGGAGCACCCCTGGTTGAAAGACGAGGCGGACTTGCCGCGCGCGATCGTCGGCGTCGGCTTTGACGCCACCGAGCTTGCCAGCGACGCCGATGCCGACGCCGACGACGATGCCGCCGACGACAGCGTCAACGGCGTCAACGGAACTAACGGAGTTAACGGGGTTAATGGAGTTAATGGCGTTAACGGAGTTAACGGAGTTAATGGATGTAACGGAGTTAATGGAGTTAACGGTCACCATGGCGTCAACGGATGCAATGGGACCAATGGGTCACATGATGATGAAAAAGGTGAGTTAATGTACGTTATCATCATCAACATTATCATACTATCACTTACTTTCTTATTACTAACTTAAACTTACTATTGGTTGTGGACAATATTGCCCTAATCCTAAAGCTTGGTGAATGGATCGAAGTCTTTAATTTAATTTAATATACCTAAGAGAAAACTATCGTGTGCTGGTTATGTCATAACAACATTAATGTTTTGACAGCATACATTAATATAATAAAGTTGATGCATTCAATAAATTTAAATAATGAGATATAACTTATTTTTTTGAAAGACACAAACAAAACTTATTACTTAACAATCCACACATAAACAGTCTTATCAACTATTTATTATTTCAAAGCTTGATCTTGTCTTCTGCGGAAGAAGTCAACAAAAACTATTCATCAATAAATCTTTCCAGAATCATCAGAGTCCCGTCCATCATCACCTCTGGGTCACGAGTGCGAGGAGCGCGACAAGCCGCTGAAGCATGCGCACGCGCGCGATGTGTCTCCCCCCTTCCCCGACGCACCCTCCACGCCTAAGGTGAGACGTGGCCACGCGCCAGTGTGAGCCCGCCCTAAGGATCACGTCACGACACACACACACGCCTATTCACTGGCGGTCAGGTTAGAAGTAACATGTACAGTGTGAACGTAGTTGTGCTTCACGAATGTTCGGGGATGCAAGGCTGCGCGTGAGTTTGTCTCGGCTGATTTGTAAATGCTAGAAAGGAATGGTCGTGTTTTGTTATGTGACTTGCAGCAAACGCATGTGAGTGACGCTTCTGTGACCGCTAGTTGTAGTCGTGAGATGTAGATAGGTTAGAAAATACACAAAAATTGTACTAATATATATTTTTTGTATCAGGTGTCCCGCAAATCCCACCCACACGCGCCATCCGTGCTGGCGCTGTGCAAAAAGTTCCAGCCGGACTACGAGAAGCCGGCCAAGCTGCACCACAGCGTGACCCACGTGGGCCACAGCGAGTGCGGCTCGCTGGAGTGCTCGTGCCGCGCGCTGCGGCCGGCGCGCGCGACGCCCGGCGTGCTGTGCTAGCGCTACGTGTGCTGCGCGCGCCTGCGCACGCGCCGGTAGCACGGCCCGCCCTGTACATATAGACTAAGTGTCGCCAGACAGTTGTATATTTTCTTAACGAAGCCCCGATCGCGCGGACTGCTCGTTCGCCGACGATCGCGGCGCTCCCACGACGGTACAAAATGCATAATGATGCGCCCGCGCACAGCTAGCGCTTGTAAATGTGTAAGAGGACGCGTTGTACATAACGCTGAGTTTGCACTGCCGCCATGTACGTGAGAAATGTTTAAGTTCATACTATTGCAGTATTGGTTTACGTTCGCGCTGCAGATGACACGTTGTATTACAAGTGTAGAGACATTTCATCTGAAGTATCAGAGACTGCTGCTACCCAGGAACTTGTGTATTCTCAGTGCTGACGTAATGTCAACGAAATGTTTCGAGGCATGTTTCGACTCTTGTGTTTTGAGCGTCGTAACATGCTGCATGCGGCGTGTGCAAGCTGCAGCAGGTGTGTGGCTGTACATAGATAGGTCGCGTCGCGTCGCCGTTATATTTATTAGGACGCCGGCGCCGCGCCGCTATTACTTAGATAATTAAATTGTTGATGTGTCGATCACATTTTATATTGTAGTATCTAAGTGTTCAAATGGTTTAACAGATGATGTACGTTGTATGTTAGCCGAGCGGTATAGATATATTACCGATATGTTCGAGTGTTGGGACCAAAATTTTGTAAAGTAGGAGAAACGATTCCATATCGGTGCAGTTGTTGTCTTGTACGATATTAAAATTTTATCACCGTGTGTGACCGTTAAAGGGATGTTGCTTAGGTAGGTAAATTGTTTATGATTGTCATGAGCTCAAATGTTGCGACTTAATTTTCTTTGTAAATGTGCTTAGATGACACTTCATTGAGTGTTTAGTTAATTCATCCTCCATACTGAAAAATATTTTCCTAATATTGTATACTTTTGTTTTTCGTCCATTTTGAATTCATTTTAACCATTTCGTTCAACTAAACTCGAAGAACCATTACCTTTGAAAGCTGTTGTGATCAATAACTCATTTGTAAAAAATAAATTATTGTGATATAAAAATACTTCTTGTTTTAATTAATATTCGCCCTAATAAATGCTCCTCCGCTATTTTGGCAGAACAATTTTCATGAAGTTTTCATAGAAGTTGTACTACAGTCGCGTCGCACCTGTCTGCGGTGCCTTAACACTTTACTGAAGGCAAAGTAAGTATTACAGACCAAGTAGGAAACCGGAAATGAATATGATGACAATAAGGGCGCAATTACACACTGCTGCGTGGAATGTGTACGAGAGGATGGTTAGTCTGCTTTTCCACTAGAGATGTGCTGTATAGCACATCTCTGAGTTAAAACAAAGAAATAATAATTCTAAACTGTGGGTAATTTGCGTAACTTTTCGACGAGTATGCTTAGTGGGGGCAGCACGGTCGCCGGTCGGTCCGGTGGTGGGTAGATATTGTTCACTCAAAAAATAGTAATGTGGTAAACGATACCGATTATATGAAGTTAACAAATACGATAATTATGTTATTAGATCTACTTTTACCTATGGATGAAATTAATGGGTTATATTATAATGTTTGGGATTTTTTAATAAATAGAATTTTTGGTCTGATTTAAGATAAAATTTTTGATCGTTGGAAATTTAATTTGTTCGTGAACTCGTTTTAAATTTGTATGAAAGGCAGTGTTAAATGATATTTTGATTGCTTTATTTTGAACCGTGTCCGTTTCGACCGCGCGGCCACGGCGAAATTAAAAAAAAAAAACCACGCCAAGATTTTGTAAAAATTTGTAGAAGTTGATTCCCAAAACCATAAATTTGTCAAAGTTATGGTTAAAAAGTTATAAGGGTTTGAACGTGGCCGCGCCATTGAAACGCGGCGAACCGCGCGGCCACGGAGATCTTTAAAACTAAGCGTTGCAGAGATCTGAAATTCAGGTAAATAACAGATTGAATTTGTAAAAAATTTGTAAAAATATAGAAAAAAATCCTAGGTTTATATTTTGGGAGCTATAAGACTAAAACTCCATGGCCGCGCCATCGAAACGATGAAAAATACGTTGTCGCCGATATCTCGCTGAAAAAGCATCGCAGGGGTCTGAAGTTTTTTGTAAAACGTAGATTTGAATTTGTCGAAACTTGTAAAAATACTACAAAAAATCCTAGGTTTATGTTTCAGGAGCTGTAAGACTAAAACCTCATGGCCGCGCCATTGAAACGGTCAAAAAACACGTTATCGCCGATATCTCGCTGAAAAAGCATCGTAGGGGTCTGAAGTTTTTTGTAAAACCTAGATTTGAATTTGTCGAAACTTGTAAAAATACTACAAAAAATCCTAGGCTAATATTTCAGGAGCTGTAGTACGGTATCGCGTAGAAACAAGTCGTGATTATTTATCGAAGAAAGTAATTGTAAAGCGAGTTTTTTGTAAACAACACCAATTAATATGTAAAACTACCGATACTAGGCAAAAAACATGTATTTTTTCGGTATTTATAACTTTCAATACGTTTTGAATATTTCGATAGGGTGACCATGGCTTTTTGTTTACAGAAAACTTTCCACCTATCGTTTTGGAAATTGTATCTCAAGGATTCTAAATTAAATTAAAATGAAACGACAAGATACAAAAAACATATTTATATTTCTTTTATAATCATATAAATCCACAGATTATTTACTTACCCTAACCATGGGGTACCAATTCGAACAAATTATAATTAGTCTTGAAAAAAGATCATAGATGGCAGCATATGTAACAATTATGAAATTAAAGTCACTAAAAAGCGATAAACGGAAGATTTTGGCTGAAGTAAGATTAGTAAAAATCAAAACTTCCTGGTTTAATGCTGATTTATCTATTGCAACTCATAAATCTCGTATTTTCAACAAAAAAAGATAAAACCTTTTTGTTTAGGGCTCTTTGCAATAGATGGCGTTTTACTCAATTTGTCATAACTGTAGTACATTTAGCCAGTCAATAGCCCGACTAGGGAGGTCTCATTTCTTTGTATGGGATTGGGTATCTGTACGTAGTATTATATTATCTGTGCCCTAACCATTATATTATCTGTGCCCAACACATATATTTCTTTTAAACTCACAAATCACAGATTATTTACTTATACTTTCTTTCAAAGTCACAAATCACAGATTATTTGCTTACACTTACTTACACTACTATATAGGGTGACTGTTAAGCAGTGATCGATACTTAAACACGTGAATTAGCTCATCATTATGAACATGGCAACAATGGGACCAAACCTGAAATCGCGAAAAAAATATCAGCTGTTCCATACATGTTGACGAGTTATGCGATCGTAAATGTATGGAACAGCTGATATTTTTTTCGCGATTTCAGGTTTGGTCCCATAGTAAAAGTTGTTCATAATGATGAGCTAATTCACGTGTTTAAGTATCGATCACTGCTTACCAGTCACCCTATATAGTAGTGTAAGTAAGTGTAAGCAAATAATCTGTGATTTGTGACTTTGAAAGAAAGTATAAGTAAATAATCTGTGATTTGTGAGTTTGAAAGAAATATATGTGTTAGGGTAAGTAAATAATCTGTGATTTATATGATTATTAAAGAAATATAAATATGTTTTTTGTATCTTGTCGTTTCATTTTAATTTAATTTAGAATCCTTGAGATACAATTTCCAAAACGATAGGTGGAAAGTTTTCTGTAAACAAAAAGCCATGGTCACCCTATCGAAATATTCAAAACGTATTGAAAGTTATAAATACCGAAAAAATACATGTTTTTTGCCTAGTATCGGTAGTTTTACATATTAATTGGTGTTGTTTACAAAAAACTCGCTTTACAATTACTTTCTTCGATAAATAATCACGACTTATTTCTACGCGATACCGTACTACAGCTCCTGAAATATTAGCCTAGGATTTTTTGTAGTATTTTTACAAGTTTCGACAAATTCAAATCTAGGTTTTACAAAAAACTTCAGACCCCTACGATGCTTTTTCAGCGAGATATCGGCGATAACGTGTTTTTTGACCGTTTCAATGGCGCGGCCATGAGGTTTTAGTCTTACAGCTCCTGAAACATAAACCTAGGATTTTTTGTAGTATTTTTACAAGTTTCGACAAATTCAAATCTACGTTTTACAAAAAACTTCAGACCCCTGCGATGCTTTTTCAGCGAGATATCGGCGACAACGTATTTTTCATCGTTTCGATGGCGCGGCCATGGAGTTTTAGTCTTATAGCTCCCAAAATATAAACCTAGGATTTTTTTCTATATTTTTACAAATTCAATCTGTTATTTACCTGAATTTCAGATCTCTGCAACGCTTAGTTTTAAAGATCTCCGTGGCCGCGCGGTTCGCCGCGTTTCAATGGCGCGGCCACGTTCAAACCCTTATAACTTTTTAACCATAACTTTGACAAATTTATGGTTTTGGGAATCAACTTCTACAAATTTTTACAAAATCTTGGCGTGGTTTTTTTTTTTAAATTTCGCCGTGGCCGCGCGGTCGAAACGGACACTTTTGAACCACTTGCAACTTATTGTAGTTGTTTTTATCAGTCGGGCTGGTCTTTCTGTTAAGAATGGGCTTTAACGCATTAATAGCCTTCAGACCCTTTTCGCGAAGTGCATGTGTTTTCATTCCAGTTAATTTTGCTATCTAAAACTACACCGAGATTGATCGAACGACTCCAGGGTATGGAATGATTTTTTAATGAAATGTGGGCTGCGATGTTACGATCAATTATATAAAGGTATTCTCTCATTCAAAAATGAATTAAAAGTCAAAACTCTTGGAAATACATGTTTTATTTCTAAAACTACAAAACAGTCTTGCTGTGCAGTTGTATATTGGATCATTACACAACTATAAAATATACAAGCTTAGTTACCTTTTAAGGGATTATTGTTCTCATCATTATAAACCACTTTAACTATACTATAGCACTAACCCTGAAAACGCGAAAAAGTATCACCAGCACAGTTATCATTTTGTGCTCACGTAAAACTACAAAATACATATATGTATAGAACTACTGATTTTCGCGATGTCAGGCTTGGTCCCATAGTACAGGTTTTACATAATGATGAAAACAATTAACACTTTAGGGGGATGCGCTAAGGTAGCCCGTGAAATTCAAAATTTTCTTACCGTTATTTTCAATTTGCAGGTAAGTGAATTTCGTGGGCTACCCTGACGCTTACGCCATAACCGGTTTAGGGTAAACAAAAACTAAAGGTTGTACAGACGCCAGCACATCAACCTACTCCAATTTGTCAAATTTTCCCAATCAACATTGAACCCTATTATGTAGCGATAACGTTGAAAATCTATTAAATAAATTTGACAGATTGTAGTAACTTGATGTGCTGGCGTCTGTACAAACAATTGGCACTAATTTGAGACGTACAAAGATTCAAGAAATTACTTGTATCTAATCACGGCATTTATAAAACTACTGTTTGCAAAAATCATTACTTACAAAACTGTAATAATTCATTAGGTATATTGGCAGTTTTAAGCCTTATTTACAATAATTATTAACGCTAAGAACATTATCGTACATAGTACAAAGTACATAAAATTGTTCCGATTTCTTTAATTTAAACATAAATAATATTTAAACTATATATTGGAAGAAAATGCAATATTCGGACACGCATTGGTAGTTAATAAATGATCAGATTGAAATCGCTAACTAGAGAACTAGAATATTAATAACAAATTGCAATTATATCACGGAAATTGATGTTGCAACCGTTTAAGGTGTAAAAAAGGCCTTTGGAAAGTTTTCAAATACTGTTTTTACATCTAAAACGAAATATTCGGTGTTACGATATTAATCAATGCATTTCATAATCAATATAGTAGTTCACTAGTCACATTTCATATTTTTATACAGTATATTGCTAAATTAATAGAAACAGCGGAATATTTGACAGCTATTTGCGACGTTGTCCACTTATCAATAAAACAATATTGAAACGTTGAAACGATATGAAATTTTTACGGGTCACTACCCGTAAAAATTTGGGTTTGGTTTTGACTTTTAAAAGTCTGACAACCAGTCTCACCAAGGAGTATCGCGGTCACATCACGTGATTAATGGACGACCCCAATCGGGCACAAATCCAGACTCCTTTATACTTTTAATAGGGAACCAATTTGACTAGATCAAAGAAATGATATTCCGAAATATAAAAACATATAATTTCTTGATATTTTCGAGTATATTTTATTTTGATAGTTAAACTGAACCCTGATTGCGTAACACACGATCAATCCCAATCTTTTTCATTTTGACAGCTCAACAACATTCATTGCATTAATTTATTTTACTAATAACGTACAGTTGAGCAGACAAATTTTTCGAAGTAATGGATTAGCAATATCCTTCAAAGTGATTGATTGTGTGTTACGCAATTAGAGTGACGATTAGAATAGCGAGTAAGTTTGTAATTTGCAACTCGCTACCTAAAAAAATTCACTAGAAAACTGGATTAATTTACAACTACGATATAAAATGAGGAAAGAAACAAAATGTCAGTATTTCAAATAATGATTAACATTATGTCCCGCATAATATACAGCGAGGGAGAGGAAATGATTTTGAGAGACTAGGGAGTGAATGATAGGATAGGAGCTTGTGGCTAAGTAATAACAGCCGGGTCGATCCATCAGGTTAAGCTACGCTTGCCGGGGTTGGTCCGTGGATGGGTGACCATCTATACATACCGAGACTCCACTGTGTCTCGGAATGCACTCGGCTGCAATTCGTGGATCTTTGAGTCGTTACGGGTCGTTAGAAGCCCGAAAGTGTGTCAACAAGTCTTGCCAAAGGGTTTCGTATTACCCAGTTACTGGGGTGTGGAGGTCAGATAGGCAGTCGCTTCATGTAAAATACTGGTATTCAGCTGTATCCGGTTAGACTGGAAGTCGACTTCAACATAGTTGGGAAAAGGCTAGGCAGATTGATTTTGAGGGAGTGAATGACGGCGTGACGATTGACAGGGGAAATTAAAGAAGAAAACGGGATGCGCCAACTCCACGTCACATGGGACAAGGGCAGGAAGATAATGATCGAAACATAATATCACGCTTGACTACCGCAAACGGGTAGTCAAAGATATATAGGGTCATATTAAACTAGCTAGTAAAACTCTGCAGACGTGATGGTATCGTTATCAAAATATGCTAAAACAACAAAAACTAATAGATGATGTTTTTTTTTGGGTCAACGACCATTAGGCTACGTTTCCAGTTTTCCACTAGAGATGAGCAAGGATGTGTAGCGAGAGACGTGTGTGAAACTAACCAATAACATCGCTTTACTGTCATAGCTTGAGCTGCGTTGAAGCGAAGCGAGCGTTGTTATTGGTTAGTATCACACACATCCCTCGCTAAGCATCCTCGTTCATCTCTAGTGGAAACGCAGCCTAAGTGGGTAAAGCTCGTCTACTGTGAAATGAGGCGCTCCACTACCGCATTTTTTTACGCACACGGTAATGCGGTAGAGGCGTCATTTCAGAGTGGACTAGCTAAAATGTAAATATTTGTTTATATTTAGTTGTGTAAACTTCACAGACTTAACGTTTATATCTAAAACCGATTTAAAAAAAATGATTTTCCGATCTTAAACTTCAAGTAAATCAACTCATACTAGCGGAATTGACCCAGAAAAAAAAATCAAATAGTTTTTTATTTTGTTTAGGTGTCGATACCCGTCATGTCTGGGTAGTTTCGCTAGCTACTTTCATTTGACCCTGTATAACACAATGATACACCCACAATAAGCCAGCTGTTTCTCAGTAATATCGAGCCATACATCTAGGTATAGTTACAAATATATTTATTTTCATACACACTAAACTAAGTGCGATCGATTATTGACAACATAATTGGTGTTTCAATTATTAACTTTATGTGGCTTGGAGAGTGCACGAAGGCACAGAAAGTAAAAAATCGTTTATTTCAACGTTTAAATTACAGTACTGAGGTACCATTGCACGCTGGTACCAAACTTGGCACAGCCTGTATCCTGGATTCTTGGGCACCATTATAAAACCCTTAAAAAATCGGCTAAGTGCGAGTCGGACTCCCACACGAATGGTTCCGTACCTTATTAAGATTGAACAAAAAACGCCGAAAAAAAAAACGTTTCTTGTATGGGGAACCCCAAATAATTTGAACTTCTTAATTTTTAACTTTATTTATGTTGTTATAGCAATAGAATAGAAATAGTCAAAATCAACTGTCGACCTATTGCAGTTAATGAAATACAGCCCGCTGTCAGACAGACGAACAGCGGAGGCTTAGGTATCTCTCCAACTGCCTTGCCTTTTCCCAACTATGTTGGGGTCGGCTTAGTGATCTCGCGCACTAGAAAAAATCAAATGAATTTTCCAGTGCCAACTATGCCAATCGGACCTTCCAAACCACATATATGACGATACATAGTGAACACGATATATGACGTACTTATAACTACTCTATCTAATCATAAGATGATATGAACACAACTGTACTGGCGCGTTGTGTAGTACATTGCATTATTATCCGTTACTGTGTATTTTATCTTACTTGTCTTATTTGGTAATAAAAACGGTTCAATAATTACCCTATGAGGATGCCATACAACGTGGCAATGCTGCCAGCCTTTTGGGCACTTTTCCTGTTGACAGCGATGCGGACGAATTTTTTGATGCCCTAGGATCGTTTCTCCCCTTTTTATAATTCTACATATTATTATTATTTTAATTCTGTTAGTTGTTAAATCATGTAAATACGTGTGTGTAGAAATAATTCAACAGTCTAGGTATTCTTCGGCAAATTTTATATTTTTTATTTGTTAATCACCATAATAGGTAGACAGTTGAAATTTTCAACGTATATACTCGTATATAACCTATTATTCATGAGATACAGCCCGCTGACATACAGGCGGACTGACAGCGGAAGCTAATAGGGTTCTATTTACGGAACGGGTACGGAACCCTATTAACGAACCAATTTAAAACACCTTTTTAATAAATCAAAATCCAGTAAACTATACCTTTATGAGTATTTGTGTAAGAAATAAGACAAGTTCAGAAAAAATAACAGTTTATTTACGCTTACATCAGTTGGGTACCCATCACACGTACAAATACTTTAGAAATGGGGGGGTAACCAATTAATGCTAGCGTAGGTATACTTAGGTCATACATTTTGTTTCACCAATTTGTTTTAGGGATGCATTAAAAATCGTCTCGTCTCCAGGGGCTGCGATACTTACACTCAGTTGCACAAAGACAAACATTACGTAATGGATCATTAACGCTAATGATTTAATTAATTTGTTCTAAAATCGAGTCGAATGTTGCTTTCTGCAACAAGTTAATGGAAGATTAGCATTTAATGACAGCTTTAAAAGTTAAAGTTCGTTTCTGCAACTGGCAGTCAGGCGAGTATTATGTATCTATCGGCACCAATGAATACAAATGGTAACTCCGCAAAATCATTTAAATAAAAAGCGACTCATGTTACGACACAATAAAGTGCAATTCAGGTCGCACAGCGCTAAATACCTATATTCCATTTGAAATAATATTAGACATCAAAGCAAACCTTTTGTACAGTTCGTTCAACTGATACTGACTTCTTTACCGTAGGCATAAGGATGGCATTAAAAGCAGAAGTAGTTACAATACCAACTGTTTACTGCAGCTGCCATTTGTCATGCCAACAACGCAATAGAAGTCAAAATCGGTTGAACAAACTGTCAAAAAGGTTTAATTAAATGTCTCATCTTATTTCAAATTTAGTATAGTTATATTCACCTCACCACCTATTAAGGATACCATGGACAGCCCACCGCACAAATGTCTCGATCCTGAAGCAACTAAGATTAGAGAAAGCACAACAACTGTCCTCAACCTGCCTGCAACGTGTCGTGAGATACTTCGGCCACATTGCTCGCAGAGGTACCAATAACATGGAACGGCTAATGGTGACTGGGAAAATAGAGGGCAAAAGACCTAGAGGCCGAAGCCCAAAAAGATGGTCGGATCAAATATCCGAGAATCTGACAGTACCCATCAGCGCCGCACTCCACCAGGCCACTGATCGTAACAGATGGAAAAAGACCGTTGATAATTTGATACGGAGTCACGATTCTCAGCAGTGAGAGAGCGATTGAAAAGAAAGATATTCACCTAGAAGCTGCCTCTCTTTCTATCGCGTAACTCTTATATCTTCTGACTACGTTACGCCCACTGAATTCGACAAGTTGAGCGCGCCGTTGTAGCTTCATACCTAAAATGCGGAGTGTCCCATCTGAATTAATTTGTGGTATCGATATCGGTATGAATTACACGAGAGAAGAACAAGGCTAAACGTTTACTAAAAGCAAGACGATATATTCCTTTACATTAACATACATATCAACACGCCTTGTTTCTCCGACGGGTTAGACAGAGGTCCCATGTAATAGGGAGCGAATCTATTGTCATCAACCGGGCACAAATCCAGACTCCGGGCTGCTATGGAGAACTTCCAGATAGAAAAACCCTGGGAATCGAGCCCTGTACGCGTAGCATGCGCTTTCTATGTCTACGAAGAGTAGACACAGCTCTTTCTATACAAAGTGACATTTCCTTTCTTCATCTTTGACATCGCACCGTAGAAATCTTTCTTCAATCTGTCACTTTGTCTTTCGTTTCTAACTATCTTTGTCTAGGTCATTTTATATGTAGACTATTTCAGAAGAAAGTTTTCTATACCAAATTGTCAAAATCACTCTGACGACTGACAGTTGTCTATGGTAGTTAAATATTCTACTCGACGGTCACAAAGTATACAGGGTTATCTGCAAAATCATGATTTTACAGAAGAGCGTTTTAATTGCAAAACTGTGATAACTAATAGAAGAAGAAAGCTATCTTCTCCTATTTTACATCATTTAGTTCATATTACCAAGGAAATGGTTAAGGCCAATATTACTGTAATGTTATTTGTTCCAAAACACGGTACTTCGACACACTGAAAAAAAATAAGCTGTACGTAGTTGTGTTTAACGTGACTTAAAATCAGTAAAAATTGACAATCAAACAGTAAAAACATCCTATGACAAAACAAATAATTCTGAGTCGAATTATATTAAAGAGTGAATTTCGTAAAAGTGCAGTTGCCTCTTTCTACTTTGCTGCCGTCGTACTGTCTACACGGAACGTCACTTTTGTCTACTCTTCCGTCGACAAAGCGGTGCTCATGCTACGCGTGCAGGACCTGAGTAAAGAAATATAATGTCTTGGCCTTGTTCCTTATTTACATCATAACTAGGTCCAAGGGTTGGACTGGACGTTGATGAGCCAGTCAAGATTTTTATTTTTAAGTATTGATGAAAAAAAGCCCATCTATTGTAATTTTACTGCGCTCAAATTGATTCAAACAAAATGCAATGACAATTTTAATATAGGAACTTATGAACTAGGCAACATACATAATCTAATTTAAGGCGGATTTCTCTTCAAATTTTTAATTTATGATTAAACGAACTTATCTGTAAGTGAAGTTCGATTATTTTAATACGAAGTGCTCCGTCTGGAGGGATTAGAAGATAATCAACTTGTAGTAATGCGTACGTATTGCCATAATCACGCTTATTTGAGGGTTAACCAGGATCAAATATAAAAAATCATTAGGTACCTTTCGAGGAGCTCGTGGCTAAGTAATACCAAGCCGCACGGGTCGATCCATCAGGTTAAGCTACGCTTGCCTTGGTTGGTCAGTGGGTGGTTGACCATCTTTACATACCGAGACTCCTCCGTGCCTCGGAAAGTACGTCAAGCCGTTGGCCCCGGCTGTCATTTGTGATCTTTGACAGTCGTTACGAGTCGTCAGAAGCCCGAAAGTCTGACACCAGTCTTACCAAGGGGTATCGGTATATTACCCAGTTACTGGGTTGTGGAGGTCAGATAGGCAGTCGCTCCATATAAAATACTGGTATTCAGCTGCATCCGGTTAGACTGGAAGCCGACCCCAAGATAGTTGGGAAAAGGCTAGGAAGATTGAGGTACCTTTCTTTTGGGCTACGCCGCAGTAACTGTTTTCTAAATATCAAAAATACGGCATTTGCCTAACCTAACCGTCCGTTATAGGGTTCGTAAGAACATTCTCAATAATACAGATAGTGCCATCACGAAGACGCGCCCCCCTCTTCCTCATCGCTTACAGTACGAGTGTGCAACATACCGCTAGTGTTTTAGTTTTATCGTGTTTACTAATTACCCACTCATAGGTAATTAGTGTATATTGAAGCGGTGTATAGTATACTACACCGCCACTGGGGAACTGTGGGTGTGCCACACACATTTCTCCAGTTATGTTTAGCTCCCATGTAATAGGGGGCGAGCCTATTGCCGTCAACAGGGCACAAATCCAGATTTCTGGCTCTGTGTGGTTCTCTTCTCAAAATACCATATCAGACACTAACCTGAATGGTCCTCACAAGATCTGACTAAAATAATTTCTGAACGAGAAGAGACTGCTGTCGCATAGGAAATACCGTCCTTGTCTAGTTTTAAAATAAATTTTAATATACACTTCTGTTTGAATGATTAAAAAATTTTACTTTCTCTTTAATAGGATTTATTTTGATACTTCCGTTTGATTACTTATCTCCTAATTTCTCCAGACGAAGACAAGTATAATACACGATAACGCCCATAGTTATTGCTTCGACACGTTCACAAACAAACTAGTTAAAAAACACATTTATAAAGATACTGCCCATTTATACATTACAATCTTTAATTTCTAACAATCATTCATATAAGCAAGTGTGCTGCCATCGAACTATCAACCTTAAGAGTTGAACATAAGGCATATTTCATAAATACATTCAGAACATACATTTTCTTTTCTTCATCTGTAATCAAAGATTTAAGTCGTTAGATTCGGCCGAACTCGGCAAAAGATCACAATTTTTGTTGTCTCGCTCGATCATGCTGAAAATGGTATCTATCGTTGCGGGATGTGTGAGCTTACTCTTCTCAGCACGGTGACGTCAAATATAACGATGTAAATCTTTGTTTTGCGACTCTTTAACATTTCTAATGCCTGATTTTTGAGCTCTTCGGCTAAACTCAAACTGAAGAAAGTTACTATTCAAGGGAGTTCTTACTAAATTTCTTATCGCAATATGTCGAGATCAGACTGCCCCGTTGGTCTAGCGGGCGCGACTGTTGAGCTTGGGGTCCTGGGTTCGATTCCCAGGCTGGGCAAAGTGTTATTGGGTTTTTCAATAAGGAATTATTTCTCAGTAGCTGCCTGGTTGGAAGTTGATGGTGTGGCACGCCCGTGGCCCAGCGGCCTTCGGCTCCGGGAGTTGCGGGTTGTCGTGTGTGACGAGCCGTCCCTGAGGACTATGAGAGTGAGTGCACCTGTGTCCGCGCACACACACCTGCACTATGATAAGTCTCGCGCCAATGGCTAGTCTCCGTTGAAATTAGCCGCCATTGTTCGAAATTCGATCGAAAAGTTAAGAGGCCAGAAAAAGGGCATTAGAAAAGTTTAATATAGTGAACTTTTGTTTCGACCCGATACAAATACCTAAGCGAGGTTCCATTAATATAGCTGTTTTAGAAGTCTTCTTTAATATCAACATAAGAAATACATACAGCAATAAATACAGATACGTTATACAAATCTCAAATCGAATTAAGAATAAAATACACTCACAGAGTGTTTCAAAGTAAAAAAATTAGAGATACTAATATTTCTCGATGCACGACATAAAATAATACATTTCTTTTTTTTAAACCGAGCACAGATAATTTAGGAACCGTATTTTTAAATTTCCATACGAAATCAATGCGTTACAACCTAAAAACACCTCATCTGCACACTCGAGATCTTCTCTCTCGCTCTAACATATAAATATGTTGTATACCTACTCTATCTCCATCTCTTTCGCACGTGGTGTCAGTGCCCGTTGACTACGGTACCTTGTGTCTTCATATCTGTTAGTTGGTCGTTGTATTCTGCATACATTCTCTGCCAGCGAAGCTGACGAATTAGGAGGGAGAGCATCTCTTCTAGGAGATCATGTTTCTTTATACCCTGAAAGACAAATATGAATCAGTTAATAAACGTCGGGATATTTTAGAGTATGAGGAACAGGGTGTAAAGTCCTCTCATCCTATATAGAAAAGGGAGGATCGTCAGGCCAGACGGGTGTCGTGTCTGGCGGGCAACTGCCCGACGATTGCTGTCGGGGAAGTTATATATATGCTGGTCGCGCGGTAAACCCTCTTTGCGCATTTTGTGTGACGTCAGGTCTTTGTACGTAGTTCGCATGTGGCGATGCCGCCACATAACTTCCCTCCGAAGACCAGAGGTCGATAGTGGGGTTACTATCGAACCTCCGGAGTCTTGTATCTTGCGATGGTTGCCAATGCCGGCTGAGGTTCCAGTGAGTTGGAACCGGGTGCCGCATAGTTCACGGTGAGTCGGAACCGTCTGCGGTGATTCCCCAGTGAGTCGGGTGTGGTACAGCGCCGGGTTGTGGCTGACTGTTGGTGTCGACCAAGAGAGGGTAGAAAGGCTCTGCTTGAGGACCGATCGAAAGTGCAGTGTGCTGTGCCAAGGTTGCTGATGAGGCTGAGGGTGATGACCAGGAATGCGCGCCCGTTACATGCTGGTGGTCAGGATACCCGTTGAAACCGTGGGTGCTGGCTGGCTGTGTGACTCGCCTCACGAAAGCTTGCGGGAGTGATTATGATGACGTCACGCTGAAGTAGTTGCACGAAGGCTGCGCTGACGTTCATACTCGGGGCCACCGGGGTTCACCTCGGGGTGATATATTTTTGAAATCTTCCTCCTTCGTTCATTGGAGCTATGTCGGACTATACAGCCGATACGAGCGAATAAGAAGGTCGAGATGGCCCGTTAGTGGACCCACTTCTCAATCTCACGAGTATGCGTTTTCAAATCCTGGCAAAAGCATGGAAATATGACTTTTTCTAAATCGTATTACTTTAGAAATTTATATTGGACGCCACTGACTTAGGTAAAGGAAATCATAGTGACGAAACCTGCACATAGCTTCTGCTCGCGATTTCGCCCGCGTGAAATTTCTTGTTCGTCCGACCTACCCCGTCGCATCGCATCGCCTGCCTGCGTTTTTACTTCGTTTTCGCTTAGTGTTCTTTCTGACTTTTTTTGCCAGTTGATTCTTTGACAATGTCTCATTTAGAGAGTTATGTAAAAGATATCAAAAGGAACCTTGTAGATATAAGTCAAAAACCGCACGCATTGAGCAAGTGTAGTGAATGTAGTGATCAAAGTTTGTTTCCTCACACTCACCAGTATCGTGGGCTGCCATTTCTTGGGCGTGGAGGTGCAGTGACTCGGTCCCAGCATGTCATCCAATATTGACCGCAACTGATCTTCCGTGCCTGAAGAGGAAATACAGAAAAAATTCAAGCCGCAAATAAATAGAAAACGTTGTATAATTATTATAATACCGAATAGAATAAAAAACATTATAGGGTCGTCGTATTTTTCTGAATACAGCACTTATCAATCAATCTGCTTAGTTTTTTCCCAACTATGTAAGGGTCGGCTTCCAATCTAACCGGCTGTCTACCTGACCCCCACAACCCAGTAACTGGGTAATACGATACCCCTTGGTAAGATTGGTAAGTCAGACTTTCGGATTTCTGATGTAACGACTGTCAAAGATCCACGAATAACAGCCGGGACCAACGGCTCAACGTGCTTTCTGAGGCACGGAGGAGTCTTTGTTTGTAAAGATGGTTAACTATCCACGGACCAACCCCTGATTGATTGACCCGTGCGGCTGTTATTACTGTAGCTGTTTCACCGCCACATACAAACTACGCAGTAAAGACATGACGTAACACAAATAATGCTTCGCGTAATTAGAGTTTACCGCGCGAACGACATATATGTATAAGACTATCCGACATCAACTTTCGGGCAGTTGCCCGCCAGACCAACACCTGTCTGGTCCGAGGATCCTCCCTATTCTATGGTGAATGAGAGGACTTTACACCCTGTTCCTCATACCACTAAATTACTTAGCCACAAGCTCCTCTCTTCTCAATTTAGATTTATTTTCTGCATAATCGAAATATTTAGAAATTGAGCCTTGACTCTGTCATTCATAGCATGTGCCTACACAAGAGAGGAAGTCCATGTTTGAACCACATTGAGCCCTACCATGGTTGACGAGATGCGTGAACAGCGCCGTGAGCCAGTGCCGGTAGTCCCGCGCCAGCCGCAGGTGCAGGCACGCCGCCAGCTGCGCCTCCAGCCAGCTGCGCGCCGCGCCCGCGCTGTAGCTGCTAGGGAGTACAAGGTACGACGAGTTTTAATATTCAGATGTGTTTGTAGTGTTGGAAACATGTTTTAAAGTTCCTAAATCTATATAAAAGTAATATTTTATATTATAAAATTAACCTAGATATAAATTAACTTGCTGCGCCCTAACAAGGTCATGTACTCGTTAGTTAAGCTAGCATTTACAACACCATATACGCACTACGCATCAAAGACATGACGTTACACTAAAGGACATCGCTCATTACGACAGCACCGCTCCGACACGACAAATAACTTGTAATTAAAGTTAGAATTTAATAGTGGACGGCTCGCCGACCGCTCACTGCCAGCGAGCCGTCACACGTAAAATAGACTTTAATACATTTGATTTTAAATCCTAACTTGAATGACAAGATATTTGCTGTATCGGAGTGGTGTTGTTATAATGAGAGATGTCATTAATCCTGCATCGCGCAGGCAAAGTTTACCGCGCAATCAACATAATATATAACTTTCCGACATCAATCGTTGGGCAGTTGCCCGTCGGACACCCGTCTGGGCAGAGGATCCTCCCTTTTCTTTAGAGGATGAGTGAACTTCACACCCTGGTCTTCATGCCTCTATAAGCTTAGTCAGTCTGTAACTTTGTGTACATTGTGCAATAAATGAAT
Source organism: Conistra vaccinii (assembly GCA_948150665.1). Classification (NCBI taxonomy): domain Eukaryota; kingdom Metazoa; phylum Arthropoda; class Insecta; order Lepidoptera; family Noctuidae; genus Conistra; species Conistra vaccinii. The sequence goes on from OX411325.1 coordinate 21,455,625, forward strand.
AAATAAATAATATTTCCAGCAACATAAGTTCATGTTGCTGCAACATGTTTATTTATTTATTATAAGGTAACTTCACAGCTGACAGTAAGAATAACATTATTATAATAAAATTCTAAACATTACGCCAATTACGAAGTACACAGAAAATTATGAAATATAGAGAGTGACATAATTATTAATATTAAATTGTGTGCGGGCGTGTATCTGTGCGGTGTAGGTGTTGTAAGTGTGTGTGTATGTCTGTGTACGCATGAATAAACTGGCACTACTGAGATCGCTGGGTGTCCGGCGTTTGATGGAGGATGTGGAAAATCTCTTTTTTAAGTTTGTTCCGTGTGGTATTGAAGAGGTCCAAAGTCGGGAATTTATTATTATATAATGCAGGGAATTTATCATTATGTAGTTACCTTACGATAGCAGATGTATTTGTTCCATAAAAAGTACTAGTAAAATTATTGGCTAAAGTGCTTCGATGGTAGGATGGACTGAGTCAATCTAGACTGGATTAAGTCAGTCCAGGACTTATCTATGAGTTTAGATTTATCAGTAGCGTTCTAAGTTCCTATAATGTGCAGGTACTTACTCGTATCTAGTTATACTATGCATTTTTTTTTTTTTTCAAACTAGCTTGGAAATTCGAGTATTTTTTTGGCAACCAACCAATCAATCTACCTAGCCTTTTTCCCAACTATCTTGGGGTCAGCTTCCAGTCTAACCGGATGCAGCTCAATACCAGTATTTTACATGGAGCGACTGCCTATCTGACCTCCATAACCCAGTAACTGGGTAATACGATACCCCTTGGTAAGACTGGTGTCAGGCTTTCGGGTTTGTTTTTTGGCAACCAACCAATTTAGATAAATCGAAAATGCTGTACTGGTCAAATATATGCGAGCGGAATATTATACAAGCTATGGCCGCAAACAGGCATTGATGGACTCACGTATGTGTGCCTTGGCTGCGCCTCAGCCCACATTTTCTCTTTCGTCCATCAATGCCCCTTTTGCAGGCCGCAGCAGTCATTTACTATCTTTCCAAAGCTGGTCTTTGCACTCTAAGCTGAAATCGTTGATTAATCTCCGCAAAAGCGGGTTTTTCTTGTTTCGAACAACCTCGATCAAGGTTAGCTAAGGAAATTCATGTTTATGTGTTACCTGTTGGCGAAGGAGTTGGGTCTGTTTCTGTTCATCCTGGCGAGTGGGTACAGAGGAGCTTTGGGCACGCGAGTGTTCGTGGCCGCGCCGCTGCAGCGCCACACTGGGTCACACGCATCTGCCCATACCACCCTGAAACGAGACAAAGAAAAGTTATGAAAAATATTCGACATATTGGCTGTTATAACGCAAATGTTGCTTGTTTGCCTGAATTTTGAGTTAAGATCGATTTTGTACAGTCAATCGTAAGTCCTTGGTGACACATTGACCTTTATTTCGTAAAACTTTTTAAGGTTAGGAGGTTTTTCCTGTTTTTTTTTACTTGTTACGGTCCCGCCGCCGCCAGATGGCGCACGGCAGGTACTATCGCCTCGCCTGCGTGTAGCCATGCCGGTGCGCCTTGGAGCCTCCCCGCCGCTGTCTCGCTCTCACTCAGTCCGTGAGCAGTATCGTGCGAGCGAGATAAGGAGTGCATTTGAGCTGAGGTATTTTGTACTCTTAATAATAAATAAAAAAAAATAACTCATTACCATGCGCACAGTCCTTTACTGTAGATGTAACTCTTGCCGTTGCTCAGAGAGATCATAGGGTTGCCGTCGTCCAACAGAGAACAGTTCGTCACCGTCACTGTAAATATAATAAATCAAATTCTTTACTGACAACACAATAAATGTACCTATCTATTTAGAATAGGGTATTTTACTCTATATAAGAAAAAATCTAAAAATATATTATTGAGATAGTTTAGACAAAAAAAGAACAACCGACTTCCAAAAAAGACACTACAAAGTCAAAAATAACTTTAATTTCGGAAGTCGGTGTATTTGGTTTTGAACTTTCGTTTTTTGCCACCGACTTCCGAAATTAAAGTTATTTTTGACTTTGTAGTGTCTTTTTTTGAAGTCGGTTGTTCTTTTTTTGTAAAAAGTTTTTATTTTGCACTTTTCAGTTGTGGTACCTACCCCATACAAATTTGAATACCACTAACCTGTAAATAACAGTGATTGGAAGTTATCATCATATCATCCATATAAACTAAGTGGGAAAATTACGTATTATTGAAGCTAACTCAAAAACTATCCAAGTAAAGTTAATAAAATTTAAATGGGACCACCTCGGGAGCATACTCTTTCAAACAAAAAAACAATTTTTAAAATCGGTTCACAATTGACGGAGAAATCGCGTAACAAACATACAAAAAAAAAAAAACATACAGACGAATTGAGAACCTCCTCCTTTTGGAAGTCGGTTAAAAAGCAGTCTGAAAACGTTACTCTTAGTTCATAAAATAGCAAACTAAATTTTTAAATTCAATTCAAAGGTTTCAGCATTTTTAATCTGTTTCATAACACCAAATAGTATTCGCCATGTTATTACGTCATACGGCTATGTAAACTTAGAAGTGTCAACTGTCAACTATCAGTGTACCTCCAATCACTGCATTGGTTTACACAGCCAACTGACGTCATGACAACAGAGCAATATGGCGTCCACTGCGTTCAGCGTTTCCGTCAAATTACGCGCGAAGATTGAAAATGAAAAATTTAAATGTATTTTTATGGCACTTAACGATTGAATAAAAATTTTGTGAATTTTTTAGTGGTACATTAGCACTACAGAATCCAATTGAGACACTTTTCAGAAATGGGTGTAATACCCTATTGTGCGTCTAATATCTGGGCGGTCGAGCTCTGTTCGGGTGAATATAGAGCAAACTAATTTTCCCAGATACGAGACCAAGCTAGATCAATTTTTTACCCTGTATATTGCAATATTCATTCTTACCGCCGTGCGACAGTAGCGCTCTGAAGCAGAGCGGTCGTATGACGCAGGTGGCCGTGCTTAGCTCCCACATGGCCAGCTCAGCCGACGTGCTGACTACTGCTAAAGTGTCGCCCGATAGTGTCAGCTTGGCTGCTTGAGACATGAGGGCTGTGGAAGAGAATACAATACATCAAAATATGTCATAATCTTGTGGTTAAACAATAACAGCCGCACGGGTCCATCTTCAAGGTTAATTAGCGCTTTTCGAGGTCTGTCGGTGGATGGGTGACCGTCCATTACACACCGACACCCCTCCGTGTCTCGGAAAGCAAGTTGAAAGCAAGCAGTTGGTTCTGGCTTTGATTCGTAGATCTTTTTTGATAGGCATTACGGATAGTGAGATGTCCGAAATCTATCAACCAGTGTAACCAAGGGGTATAGTGTTATCCATTAACTGGGTTGTGGAGGTCAGATAGGCAGTTGCTACATACAGGGTGGCAGGGACATCGACGCGAAGCCGGTTACCATGGATTCAGTACATGGTTCTAAACCCGCCTGCGTTGAAATTTTTCGTCGGTTATAAAAAAAAAAATCTGCTGTTTCATAGAAAAGTGCAATACCTACGCGGTCAACATGTATGGAACAGCAGTTTTTTTTTTTAAAGCGAAAAATTTCAACGTAGTGGGGTTCAGAATCATGTACTGAATCCATGGTAACCGGCTTCGCGTCGATGTCCCGGACACCCCGTATAAAAATACTGGTATTCAGTTGCATTCGGTTTAGACAGGAATCCGACTCCAACCTACTTGAGAAAAGGCTAGCCTAATGATAAGATTTGAACTGATTGACATCAAAACTATAGTTTATTTTTATTAGGTCGGTTTTTTAAGTAGTAAGTATACTGTGATTTAAAGTCAGGGAGTTCTTATGTCATGTTTAACACTTTCGACTCCACCCATTTTCGTCGAGCTCATACGCCATACCGCCATACATATTGTAAGTGGACCCTCCGGGAGGGTTCCCGGCATTACGTTTGCGCTAAAGTTAACTATCGCGGACTGTTAACGGCATTAGGTTTAAAACCGTGTTATAAAACACTGTAAAACGAAGTGAAATAGTGTTTTCTGGGGGGTCTTGTCGCTATAAGCAGTAACAACTTTTTAATTTTTTTGTGAATATTTGTAACCGAGAACAAAAAAAATAAAAAAATGAAATTCTTGTATTTTAAAACCATCATCAGATTTTGATTTCACTGTTTATAATGCTGTAACCGCTAAGAAAAACCTACATTTAAAATGAGCCCTCCGCGAGGGTTCCCGGCATCCCATATGCGACTAGGTGAACCCTCCAGGAGGGCTCCCGGCACTAAACGTGTTAATACATAGGTAGTTTATGCCAGTTTCCTCACCGATGGGCGGCAGCGCGCGCTGCGCCGTGTGGCGCGCGAGCTGCCACACGTGCAGCGTGCCGTCGGCGCACGCCACGCACGCCCAGCGCACGTCGCACGCGATGCACGTCACTGCTGAGCCTGGAACACCACAATGTATAGTGGATAACATGGAGTTTCTTGCCCGTATTTCTCCACAGGAACATACTACGCTTTGGAATGGGCAACAAGAATCATAATTATGTCAGTCATATAACTGACTGACCGACTCCTTTGTCAATACGGATGACCAAAAATTTTTTTTCCCGTCATTTAAATTACTTTTTCTTACCCAGGCATCATCCTTATTCAAAAATGCCTGTAAATGGTTTAATTGAAATAAATGCTTTGAGTTACTTGATACATGGGGACCCATCCAAACAGTTAAACAAAAGTTGCACAACTTTGTTTCAGTTCTAATTAAAAATCTGCTGCTGGCAACATAGCAGACAGCATGCAAGTACGAACAATATTTCCTACGAAATTTGCATAAAACAAATACGGGGTTTAGGTTAAAAATTAATTGTTACTTTGAAAACAACAAGCAAAATGTAGTGTATTAATATTATGCTGCGGTTGCATTTGCGTCTGCGTCGACCAACCATTGTCGGTTACCGTCGCCATAGTTCAGGCTGCGTAGCACTTATCGTCCGGGCGTAGGTACATAATAAACGTGGCAAAACCGCTAATGTGACCATCGCATTAGCGCGATAACTTTTTAGCGAGCAAAACATTCGAAGCTTCGGCACGCATTGCTTTATCATGATAGACGCAGAATGTAATGTAAAATGTCGTTATTTTTAATGACAGTAAAAAAAAATTATAACAGAACTTCTTGATATTTACCTAAATAAGTCTCCCACACAGGATCACTGGAGGCGGAGTTATTGGGTAGCAACTGCAAGCGGGACAACGTTCCGTACTGCGTGTTGCAAGCTTTGTTCACTACCTGGAAGTTGATGAATTATTATTACTATACTAGCTTTTACCCGCGGCTTCGCCCGCGTGGATGTCGCAAAATATCCCACGGGAACGTTCTACCGGGAATACATACCTAATAGCCAAGGAAAAGGTCATTGACTAACTTTCAGCGGACGCAGTGGTAGCCTACTGCGCCGGGTTGCCGTCAACCATAATTATTTTGTTACGCGTAATTTTGAAACTGAGATAACTCTTAAACTATTCATTTAAATGATATGATGTAAAGGCATATTTTAATCGAAATTTAATGCCCAATTTAAATAACATATTTTATTGGATAAGGATTAATATGATACCGGTCAAAATAGCTCCGGAAATAACAACGAAAATTTTATAAAATTTTGAAAGATAAAAATTATTACTGTGGGTCATCCTTAGAAGATAGACATATGCCATCGCGGACTTTTTTGTTGAATTTGTTAAGATATACAATACTCTAGAACATAAATTTGATTTATCTCTAACAGCTTACGCGGCGCACGCCAGTAAAGCTCCCAGTCGGCATGATTTTTTCCGACATCTTCAACAATAATCGTCATATTTCAGCCAATTTTCTCAAAACCTTAATGAATTATACACTAAAACCTTCCGCATGAATCACTCCGTCCAATGGTGAAAACCGTTTGAAAATAAATCCGTTCGGTAGTTTTTGAGTTTATCGCGTTCAGACAGACAGACAGACAGACGCGGCGGAGGACTTTGTTTTATAATATGTAAGAATTTCCGTTTCGCCCAGACAATATCGACACAAAAGAATGCTTATATCGCTAACGCGCATGTAACTACGATTTTTTTGTATGTTGCTGGTTCTGTTTTTTTTTTTTTGGTGGGTAATCATCAAATGACTTCTCCCGTTCTGGGCGGAGCGGAAGGGCGTGTCAGACTCTTACTGACTAAAACCCACCCGTGTTCCTTCCCTTGCCTTGCCAGGGCCACGGTTTCCCCTTAGGACTTCCCGCAACCCCGGTAGGCATCGGCCCTAGCGGACCTAGTCAGTTTTGCTCTCATCTCGTATGAGGTTTTCTCCGTGTCGGGCTACTTGCTCGCAGATCGTGATTTATCGCTCAAAACTGTTTGGGAATTGCACAGAGTTGTCAATCTATAATTTTTTAATTTCGGTTACACAAAAAGGGCTAGTATTTCCATGGTAGTAAGTTCGAAATGAAATGAAATTGTTTATTCTGTAAATAGGATATCGGAATCACTTTTACACGTCATATTAAAAAAAAAATGTACAAAATAAGCTAGATGAGGTCCGCGTTTCCTAACTGACTACTCTGAGAAGAAAGGCTGAAACAAACTCAGACGTCACAGTCTCTTTTAAGGGCTTGTACACAAAACTGCGAATCGGTGCGATGCGAATTCGCATCGCAGAAGCTTCGGAAGAAAATCTTAGGGATTCTTCAGGGAGCCCTCGCTGCAAAACTGCACAAAACTGCGATGCGACGTCGCATCGCAGTTTTGTGTACAAGCCAGTCCAGACATAATCTTGGTCAAGCCAGTGTCTGAAATGGTCTTTTGTGGAAAGAACCACACAGATTTGAGTGGACCTGTCCAGTCAGTGCAAGCATTTGTCAGTAATCGTGGAGCTCAACTCAGAACTTAAGGAGCTCAACTCGACGAACAATACCAAAGAAAGGACATTTGGGTAGCCGCATCAACTACTCAAACTGCTAGACCATCATTAAAACTACCTGAGAAATAAAATTAAAAAAAAAAAATAAGAGGAAAAAAACCCACATAGTCCTCACATTCACAATAATTAAAATAATTTAATACTTTACAAAGTAATCATGTTATTTTGAACATAATTTTAAACAATGTCAATTATAAATCTGGTTTATTTTGATGATTATAAGTAATAATTAAAATGTCTAGGTTTTATGGTTTTATCACAAGGCTTAGCAGAGCGAGCAGCTGAATCCCAAGCTTTTTTATCTTCTAAATAATCTGAAATTTTATAGTACCCTTTTTTACAAAGTTTGGTTTTAATACAGCTTTTAAATCGTTTAATAGGTAAGTTTCGAATGTCAATGGGAAGTTTGTTGTAAAAGCGTCTACATTAACCCATGAACGAGTTGCCTACTCTGTGAAGACGTGTGCGATGTACAGCAAGGTTGTGTTTATTCCTGGTATTTAAACTATGAATATCGGACATTTTCTTAAAATTTGATATATTTTTGTGTACATACAATAGGTTTTCAAAAATATATTGTGAGGCTACAGTCAGAATATTTATTTCTCTGAATTTCTCTCGAAGGGACTCTCTTGGACCTAGGTTGCAAATGGCTCGGACAGCCCTTTTCTGTAGAACAAAGATAGAATTAATGTCCGCACAAGTTCCCCAGAGAAGAATCCCATAAGACATCAGTCTATGAAAATAACTAAAATAAACAATATCTACGTCCGTTATCTGTCTAATTTTTTTAACAGCATATGCGGCTGAACTAAGCCTTCCTGACAATTTTTCTATGTGTGCCCCATTGTAATATACCGTCAATAGTTATTCCAAGAAAAACAGTTGACTCAGCAGGGTCCAACTCTATTCTGTTAACTTGAACATTGGTAGTTAGTTGCCTGACATTTGGTGTTGAAAATTTAATGAGTTTAGTCTTTTTTTCGTTCAGGAGAAGATTATTTACATTAAACCAATGCACAACTTTAGAGAGTGCATCGTTAACTTGTTCAAAGTTGACTAACTGACGTTTGATTTTAAAAATGAGGGATGTGTCATCTGCGGATAATACGATCTTGTGATTATCCTTTATGTGGTAAGGTAAGTCATTAATATAAATTAGAAATAAGAAAGGACCTAGAATTGAACCCTGCGGAACGCCCATGGTGACCGCGGATCCTGCAGATCTCTTGCCATTAACTTCAACCCTCTCAATTCTGTTGTTCAAATAAGAAGTCAGAAGGTCAAGAGCCTTGTCCCTCATATCATGGTGGTGCAGTTTCCTGATGAGTGTATCATGATGTACGCAATCGAAGGCCTTGAACAAGTCACAGAAAATACCATGAGCATCTTGTGACTCCTTCCAGGCCTCGAATATGCTCTTCAGTAATTCCACGCCCGCGTCTGTAGTTGAACGACCCTTTGTAAAGCCAAATTGTTTCAGATGCAGTAAATTATGTGCATTGAAATGTCCTAACATTTGTTTTAAAATTAATTTTTCAAAGATTTTGCTCAAAGTAGGTAATATCTTGAGGTGCAAACCTTCCTAAACTCACAAATGATGACGTTAAATAGGGAAGCATAATCTTGATCTTCTATGGTTCTATGGTCTATTTAAATTCTTTTTCCAATTGATGTTACTTCTACTTGAACAAACATCAACTTTATGTCAGTGTAAGTAAAGTTGATTTTAGACTGACTAGTACTGTTCAAAAAGTCCTAAAAAATATGAAGTTGTGTTGTGAAGCGCAAACTGAACCTTATGTGTAGGCGGTACAGTTGTTTTTCTTAAAACTCGTGTTTGATTACATGTTTGGCAAATAAATTGCAGACGCAGATTATATTTGATCCCATCATCGCGCATTCGTATTTCCGAAGATAGACGATGATTCCCGAAGTGCAAACTTTTCTTTAGAAAGCTGTGCGTGTGTGTATGTTGGCGTCGTTATGACCTTTAGGAGGTATACCTGCAATCTCAGCTGTCCGGCGGCTCTAACCACAGGTCCGGCCGTGCCGAGCGCGGGCGCCGGCAGCGCGCCCACGCACTGCGCGCCGCCCGCCGGCGGGCCCGCGGGCGCGGCGCCGCACGGCCGCTTGGCCGACAGCTCGTCGGCGCGCGGGCCGGGGAGCGACGCCGCGCCGCGCTTGCGTAGGCGTTGGTCGAGACCGCTGAGGAATTAATCATAATGTTGGTAAGTACCATGCCAAACTAATGCTAGCCACACACGTAATGATTTGCTTGCGCAAATTAAGGCTTGCGCAAGCAAATCGTTACGTGTGTGGGAAGAAATTTGCGCAAATTTCTTGAAAATAGTCACTTCAGATTTGCGCAAGCAAATCGTTACGTGTACATTATAAACAATGGTTTGCATCCGCTCCGGAGCGGAATAGCTAAATAGAAGTCATGCAAGGAGGCCTAAAGACCTCCGCATCATCCCACTGCCGGCCAAAGCCGGCAGTGGGATGATGCAGGCTAACCAGTAAAAACAGAAAAAATGTTGAAAAGGCTGCATAGTAGACCTCATTATTGCTTTACCACTTTTGACAATTCACTTCAAAAATAAATAAATTTCACTAAGGTAGAAACTGTACATCTATCACGTACAAATATACCGTGTTATGACGTGCAAATGACAGTCAACAATACGTGTTTTGTTTGTTGTTGTGTAGGATTTCATCAAATAACTTCTCCCGCTGTGGGCGAAGCGGGAGGACATGTCAGACTCTTACTGACCCACCCGTGTTCCTATAGTTACTTGTACGTTGCCAGGGGCCACGGTAACCCGTTAGGACCTTCCCGCAACCCCGGCAGGCATCGGCCCTAGCGGACAGTCAGTTGTGCTGATATCTCTTTGAGGCGCGCGTGGAACCCAACGCGCCGTTGACCCGGGCCTAGGCCTTATCGGACGGCGAGCTACCCATTGCTCTACGTCCGTAAGCCCGCGCCTACGGTGACCGGAAATCGGCTCGGCGATTACCGCCCGACAAACCCACTTATACAGAGTGGCGATTAGGTTATCACATTAAATAGTACAGCGGTTATTACAAGTTGTTATCAGTCTGTTAAAATAATAAAATAAACAATTTACCTAAAAATAGAAAACTGAATTTTTCAAACAAACTAAATAGCTCAAAATTTGGCACAAAATAAACCATCCTGGATACTATTAGTTTATTGACCGGCGACGGCTTGGCGACGCACACACACGCCAAGCGACAGTAGGACGTGGGAACTTGCGCATGTAGGCACTAATCACGCGCGGGGCGGGGTATCAACAATTCAACACAATCTTTATGAATTTTTTACTTACCAAATAATCATAAATTAAGTTTTTTTATCACGTAATCTTTGGACTACCCGTGTGGTATTAAACCTCTCTCGGTATGTTCGTAACGCCACCAACGTTGCGTTTTGATAGCACTCCTCATAAATCAAAATCCTATCGGTGTACTCCGATGACGTGAAATTGGTATGAGGCACCCTTACTTTTTTATTGGTCTGAGGAGGCACCTTGAGAAGTTTAAGAACACAACACAACACAAAATAAACCTAGCTAAAGTCCCACTGTAGGCATAACTAATTTTACTGTTGTAGTAACGTGTCCAGGTGTCCTAGCAGTAAACGTGTCCGATCTCGCACGAACTGTCACAACACTTAACTAATCGACAACTAACAGTAACGTATCCTATTCCTATTACAAACAAAACGAGAAACTGAACAAAATGTCCTCAAAACAATAACAACAAAAAAAAAAAACGCAGGGCGCGTGTGCGAAATTGCGAATAGGCAACTGTTATCGTGAACTATCCTCAAGGAAACCGGCGCGGGCACTGAGCCCTGAGTGAGTCACAATCACGGAACAGAAAAAACAGTGGAATTGCAAAGTAGGCGTGGCACGCGTGTCACAAATAAGCGCCGCGTACGCAACTTGATTCCAGACTCCAGTCGTGTTCTAACAACACGTCGAGTTGCTAGTCTCGCGACAAATTTATTTTTCCGTTAATATATTGTTCTGTTTTGGAGTGCAAAAGTGATAGTAGGAGAATTAATCTTAAAAATGGAGGTGTTTCGTATCACCGGTAAGTACCATTTTATTTATTTTTAACCGACGAAAAAAAAAGGAGGAGGTTCTCAATTCGACACGTATATATATATATTTTTTTTTATGTATGACCACGCATAACTTTTTACTGAGTGGTCCGATTTGAACGATTCTTTTTGGTGGAGTCAGAAGACAGTCGCGAGAGCTCCTCACCAGTTTACAGCAGCTACATCGTGTTTGGGCTTATTTCATTCCCCCTGATGAGAACTTTACACCTAGCTGGGGTATGACTGTCATCGACGGTCAGAGGTTGAGGCAAACATTAAAACCGCCTGGCCACGGAACGGGCGGCGCGAACGGCGCGGCGGCGGCGGTGCGTCTTGCGGGGCGAAATTCTATACATTTGTTTTAGTCGCAACACGCTTCGCCGTTCGCACCGCGCGAATTTTCGGTGTAGCGAATGTCCCGTGGCCAGGCGGTTAATGGTAACTCAAAAGTTAAAAATAAAAAACTTTTTTGCAAAAAATTAAACCGACGAAAAAAAACTGATAAGCGAAAAATAAAAACTATTTTGCAAAAAAAGCGAAAAATAAAAAATAACTATGTATTTAGTGACAAATTGATGACCTTCAAATTAAAAATTTTGAGGCGGCGACAAACAAACATATTATAATTACATAAAGCGTAAAATGTTAGCTTGATAGATCTTCGTTGAATGTGTTTTAGGCGCCGCCTCAAAATTTGTTGCCTTTGTCAGAGTCTTTTAATTGTACATGAATTAATATCTTCTTATATGCGGATATGAATTGTCTGGCAGTGGGATTATTGTTTGCCCCACCCAGTGCCCTAATATTGCAGAAAAAAAGCTCTAAATGATCCTGGCTTAATTTATAAAATGGCAAATATACCAGAATTTTCGTTTTTATTAAGCTTGCATATAAATGTTCTAAGGCTTTGATATACCCCAAAAAACCTAAGAACCCTGTTTTTCTTCTACTTTTTATTAAAAAAGTGCCGTTCTCCATTTTTAAATTGCTTATATAAGCCGATGCTTCACTTAAAACTCAAAAATTTTTTTCGCGTTCTTCTCATTTAAAGCTTTTTAGGGTTCCGTACCCGTAGGGTGACAAACGGAACCCTATTCATAAGCCTCCGCTGTCCGTCTGTCTGTCAGCGAGCTCTATCTCATGAACCGTAATAGGTAGGCAGTTGAAAATTTCACAGATTGAGCATTTCTGTTGCCGCAAGAGCAACAAATAATAAAATTAAAAATTAAAGGGGGGTCGCCATACAATAAAATTAAATTTTGAAAAAAAAATAATCTGACCCTGGCATGTGGGGTATCATTTTCTAGAGCTCATCGAGTAGAGAATAAATATAATTTTTATTTGTTTTTATCTTCAAAAATGATGAATTAGGGGGCCGTAGAAGTTGTCTGTTTTAGACCATTTTTGTACGAGCTCTATCTCAACAACTAAACAAATTAGGAATTTGAAACTTGTGTGTATCATGTAACATATACTGTTTATAATCAACAAATACTAAAAACGCCGATTCATAACGTATTTTATATAATATGGGCGATTTTCTGCAACTTAAAGTAATCATTCTGTATTTCATGCTAATATTATGCGATATAAATTCCACAGATAACTATTTAATAGTCTGAGTAATGACATGGAATTAGTAAGTACCTACTATCATGGCAGCATATACTATTTCGATCATTTAAATTTCGATCATCCAAAAAGGTCTACAAAATAAACTTTCTTCACAAGATTTTAAAACCGGCCAGTATTTTTTGAGTTTAAGAACTTTATCGACTTTTTTCAAAGTATCTCTAGACGGTGTTGATGTGTGTACCTCATGTTAAAACTACACTCCAATAGACAATATATTCAGTAACATTGAAATGAATGCTGGCACATACAGTGTACTATTCAGTTACCTTAAACCGTTGTGGATACAATTTCATATTGAAAAAAATTATTGGTGTAAAAATATTCGGTCACGGCGGGGGCGGCCAATCTCAACGGAGACTGGCCTTCGGCGCGGGAGATATTATAGTGCATAAGTGTGTGCGCAGACACGAGTGCACTCTCTCTTCCCTCACTCTCATAGTCCGATGGGATGTGTAAAAATAATAAGTAAGAAATAATAGATTTCTGTATGACTATCAAAAATAACGTAAATAAATACCTGTATTGACCCGTGCGTTTGCACTGGCGAAACATCACGTTCCTGTCAAACATTGTATGAAAAATTGACAGAAAATAGAGATTCCAACATGTTTTGTTGTGAATGTTTCGCCAGTGCAAACGCACAGTTATAATTAAAATTTGGCGTACTACTTACATTCTATTTTGTACAATATAGTCTGATGTAGCAAGAGAAATCCTTTTATTTATAAGTAACTAGCTTTACCCGGCCTGGCTTCGCACGGTTAGCACTAAGTACTTATCTACGGCGCATCTACCTTTCCTAATTACCTATTTCTACCTAATTACCTAACCCACCCTACCCTTCTTACCAGGATAGGTAGGTACCTAACCTACCCTACCTACCCTACATATCTACCTGCTTACCTACCATATATACCTATTTATACCTACTAATACTATGTTAGTAGCAAATAAATAACTTTGACTTTAGTTAATGCATGTTACTGGACAAAGTTAACTTAATATTTTACTCTTCAAATAAATGAAATATACTCCTACACCTATATTTTAACACAACCACATTTTTTCATTAAAATTAGACAATTTCTTTACAAATCTATGTTTTTTTATAGCGCCTCTGTTGTTACCTTTACGAAAGTATTACAAAAATTCATAGTGTTAAATCTTGTACGACATGGTATGGAACCCTTCGTGTGCGAGTCCGAGTCGCACTTGACAGATTTTATTTAAATCCGTATAAGTGTAAATTCCTTGAATTAAATATATCGAAAAGATTATTGCAAGTAATCAAAAACTTTTCCGTGGGCTCGCTATCATGAAATGAATCTATCCCTGACTGTCTGCAAAATTTAAGATCTCTTTTATTTTTTTTTGTTATTTATGTTCGCAAAATTCGTCAAAATGTAGGGAACAGCTGATTTTTTTTTCGCGTTTTCAGGTTTGGTCCCATAGTAAAAGTTGTTCATAATGATTAGTAAAGTCACGTGTTTAAGTATCGGTCACTAATTACCAGTCACCCTATATAGATATAGAAGGAAGATATATAAGATTTTATTTTTAAATAATACTACGTTATTCGTCCTACAGTTTTACTCAACTCCAAATAAGTCTTATTTTCTCGAATTAAGAAATCGGGCATCTATCGATATCGATTATGTTATTAAAAATTCAATGTGTTACTGCCTTGGTCGAGTAGCAGAAGACACGACCTATGACGCGAATGTCAACTTTACGTTTATTTTAAGTTTATAATTGCGACCACTGAGAATACCGCCATCTACGGTCGGGTAGCGGAATTTACTTGGCGATCGAATCTAGTTTGTCTTTAGATTACAAAACGTCGTTGATACTTTCTGCACTAACGCAAAATAAATCCTATTATAAGAGAGCGAAGGTTTCTTTCCAAATATAGAATCTGTGACTTATGCTAGTTTTGACTAAAATTTAAACGACAAATCAAACGATCGGCTTATTTGTAGTGCATTATATGAATATGAGTTTATTTGTGAGAGTTTGACGACAACGGTGCTCATAGTAATTTTGTTGCATTGCACTTCCACTGTTTTTTCTGTTCTGTGGTCACAAACGCACGCGCCGCCCGCCGATAAAATAGGTACGAAATTTGACGACACACACACGTCCATTTCGCGCGTAGAGATTTCTGCCTTAAGAGGGTTTATTCTGAAAGTTGGCAACTTCGCAAATAGATGTCAAATATTTCGCTGTTTTGATGAATTTGATAATATTTCTGTATGGAAATAAAAAATGTGGCTAACTAGCGAACTAGAATATTGATTATGAAATGCAATAATTAATATCGTAACACCGAATAGTTAGTTTTAGATGTAAAAAAAGTATTTGGAAACTTTCCAAATGCCTTTTTTTCACCTAAAACGGGTACAACATCAAATTCAATGTTATAATTGCAATTCATTATTAATATTCTAGTCAATTGGTTAGCCACATTTCTTATTTCCATACAGTATTATTTCCAAATTAATCGAAACAGGTAAATATTTGACAGCTATTTACGACGTTGCCAACTTTTAGGATGCACCCTCTTAAACCGTTAGCAGTAAGAACATTTTATCGCACATGGTTTTCATTCCCCCGCTGAGGTCCTTTATTTTTTAATTTTGCGCATAGAGAACGTCTTAAACTATTAGCCGTAAGGACATTTTTCGCTTGATTTGTTTACGTATTTTGTAATTGTTAGTAATTCCAAGTAATTCGATGCCATCGTTTGAACTATCTTCGCCGGCCACGGCTCTTTGACCTACTATTATTGATCAGGTGATTTTCTTTATGCAATACATGATGTTGTTAAATACTAAAAGGAAAAAAAAAGGTGTCACGGCTAGAATGTTAACTTTTATTAATTGTTTTATTTATGTATGCTTAAAATACGTAATGTAGAATACGTGGTTTGAATTAATGTGATAACCTAATCGCAACGCTGTATATTGCCACTTCGGCTCGGATCGCTATCAGCGCGATTAGGGGCGAACAGTCGCAGTAAAAGTGACCTTGGAATAATCGTATTAAATAAAAAGTCACAACAACATAAGCAATCAATACATACTTCTCACTGGTCCTGGAGTTGTTCTGCTGTGTAGACGTAGCATGATTACTGACGTTGGGATGTATGACGATGTCGTCACGCACTTCAACTTTGATCCGCGACTTGCTCTGAGATGAGGTGCTGAAACAGTTCTCAGTTCCACCCGGTTGCGAGCCTAGAGATTCACTGGAAAAGAATATGTCAGGTTAGATAACGTATCGCATCTTAACTTAATATTATAAATTCGAAAGTGAGTTTGTTTTTTAGTTACTCTTTCACGCTAAAACGGCTGAAAGGATTTGGATGAAATTTGGCACATGGGTAGACCTTGGCATAGAGAAGAACATAGGCTACTTTTCATCTTAGATCGCAGACGAAATCGCGGGCAACAACTAGTTATCAAATAGTATATCTTCTTCTTAAAATAAAGAAAAATTAAACTGGTTTGTTCTATATCAGACTTTGTTTCTTCCAATGAACTTATTCTAGTCTAGTTTGAATAAACGACTTTTGAGTTTGATTTTTTTATTATTTTATGTTCTGTCACATACATTCGTATATTAAACTGTAGCGGTTAGACCGCCACATACAAAAACTACGAAACAAAAAGACATGACGTCACACAATTCCTACATCTCGCAGTTAGAGTTTACTGAGCGAATAACATAGATAAGACTATCCGAAATCAACATATGGGCAGTTGCCCGCCAGACATAACAACCCGTCTGGTTGGAGGATCCTCCCTTTTCTATGGGGGATGAGTGAACTTTACACCCTGTTCCTCATACCCCTAAATTGGTGACCCCGAGTATGAACGTCAACGCAGCCTTCGTGCAACTACTTCAGCGTGACGTCATCATCATCACTCCCGCAAGCTTTCGTGAGGCGAGTCACTCAGCCAGCCAGCACCCACGGCTTCAACGGGTATCCTGACCACCAGCATGCAGCGAACGCGCATTCCTGGTCATCACCCTCAGCCTCATCAGCAACCTTGGCACAGCACCTGCACTTCCGGCCGGTCTCACAAGCAGAGCCTATTCTACCCTCTCCTGGTCGACGCAAGCAGTCAGCCAAAAACCCGGCGCTGTACCACATCCGACTCACTGGATGACGACGCAGCGCCTCCCCGACTCACTGGGGAATCACCGCAGACAGTTCCGACTCACCGTGAACTATGCGGCACCAGGTTCCGACTCACTGGAACCACAGCTGGCACTGTGAAGCATCGCAAGATCCAAGACTCAGCCCACTATCGACCTCCGGTCTCCGGAGGGGAGTGATGTAGCGGTTAGACCGCCACATACAAAAACTACGAAACAAAAAGACATGACGTCACACAATTCCTACATCTCGCAGTTAGAGTTTACTGAGCGAATAACATAGATAAGACTATCCGAAATCAACATATGGGCAGTTGCCCGCCAGACATAACAACCCGTCTGGTTGGAGGATCCTCCCTTTTCTATGGTGGATGAGTGAACTTTACACCCTGTTCCTCATACCCCTAAAAAACTGACGCAAGATCTGAAAGTAATGTTAATCAAATCAAGTTCATTTCTGACGTCTCGAATCGTAGAAAATTGCCTTTTGCAAATACGAGGTTTGGTGTTTCAGGGCTTTCCAGAACCAATCAATCTGCCTAGCCTTTTCCCAACTATATTGGGGTCGGCTTCCAGTCTATCCAGATGCAGCTGAATACCAGTATTTTACATGGAGCGACTGTCTATTTGACCATCACAACCCAGTAACTGGGTAATACCCCTTGGTAAGACTGGTGTCAGACTTTCGGGCTTCTGACGACTCGTAACGACATCCACGAATGACAGCCATCGGATTAACGTCGACTTTCCGAGGCACGGAGGAGTCTCGGTATGTAAAGATGGTCACCCATCCACTGACCAGCCCCGGCAAGCGTAGCTTAACATGATGGTTCGACCCTTGCGACTGTTATTACTTAGCCACGAGCTGCTCAGGTCTTTGCAGAATACGTAGATCAAAGTTAGAACTTACTTGGCATCAGCGTGCGTGAGAGGTATAAACACGGGCGTAATGCGTCGCTTGCCGTCCGAAGTCCGTGTCTCGATCTGTCGGTCCATCGGACGTAATGGCGTCGATGATGTTCCGCTCGAACCCGCTGAAGGACTTAGTAGGCTCTTGGGCTGTAAGATAATAAATTATAAAGTACTAGCTTTTTCCTGCGGCTTAGCTCGCGTGGAAGACAGAAATTATCCCATGGAAACGTACTACCAGGATAAAAAGTATCCTATGTGTTAATCCAGTTTATAAACTATCAGTCTGTATCCAAATCCTAGTTATTTTTTATTTTTTTTATTCATAAGGTATACAGGGTGTTTGGCAGAACGTTGAACATACGAAAATGGTGTATAGGTGGGGTCATCTGCTACTTACTCAGCCCTAATTTATTTGACCCTGGGCCCCGGATATTTAAAAAAAAAACATTTTTTGCTTTGTTCCTTTTTCACCACTTTAAAGTGTAATTTTTATTAAAAATGTTTTTTTTTTAATCTTTAATGTTGGCAGATTCTTATAAAATTATTGCTTTATTCAGATGTTAGCTAGAAACTCTCTAAAACGCTCAAACTTACAGAAAGATGTAAAAAATACTTAAATTAATTTCAACTTATTTAAAAAAAAAACAAACCAGGGGCAGTTAAATTAGGGCTGAGTAAGTAGCAGATGATCCCACCTATCCACCATTTTCGTATGTTCAACGTTCTGCCAAACACCCTGTATAATGTGTATTTTAAATTAACAACTAACATGAACTTCCAAAACTAAAAATAATTAACCTGCTAATCCTAGTAGCATAACATAATGATTGACTATCGTGAATTCATGCGTGCCTGGTACTTTTTGTTAAGTTACTGTTCAGAAATTGTACACAACATCTAATGATTGAAATACTTTCTTGAATTCATACAAGCCTAGTACTTTATGTGCCAAGTTTCAAGTTTATTAACTCAAGAATTATGATTTTGGCAACGAACAGGCAAGGGAAGGAATACGGGTGGGTTTTAGTCAGTAAGGCTGCTATACCACTGGCGTTTTACGAGCGTTGGCGCTTCTCCAACGTCTGCGCAGCGCCAACGTTGCGCAGACGCGACGTTTATATGAAAAATTGAGCTTCAGTATTACATACTACAGAAAACAGTTATGAGTGTCAAAGACGATGCTCTAAACTGCATTTGTACTTTACCAAACTTGTAAACATAACTTTAATACCTACATAAGTTATGCCTATAAAGTTCAATATACTACTTCAAAATGTCGACGTACTATTCATTCTGAAATCAACTTTATTTACAATTCCATAAAGTTGATATTTGTTAAAGGATTTCAATGATTTACAAAGCTGATAAAGATGACAGTACCTGTGACTTATCATTCTTGGGCGTGGTCTCTTCTTTAGCAGCTTCTTTCTTAGCGTCTTGTTTCTCTCTCGCCAGTAAGATCTCGGGGCACTCGACCAACAAGTTGGCCGACAAATCGCCGCCCGATTCGTTGGCCAAACATTTGCCGTAAATTTTTTCGTAGAAAGCGTTCTGAAAACGGATGAATGTGTTTAAGGTGGAACTAGTCGCGGGCTCGAACTCAATGGTGGGCATGGCAAAAAACCACGCTGTCTCATCTGGCATCGTGTCCGACAGAGATAGTATCAGTGATGAGCAGTTAGAAACTGGTCTACATGGACAACGTATAGTTCGCACGCACAGAAACACCGTACCGACCAATTTTAGTAAAACGAGCGCGTCAAAAATTACGAAAAAGCGTTTGGAAAAAAGGTTTTTTCTGAAAAAACCACTGCATAAATCAATTATAAATAAAATTTATTGAAATCTTCGATAATTTTTCTGTGTCGGTACGGATTTTGTTTTCGAGATTACACACTTCTTGTATTACTTATTTACGCCCAAAGTTGCGTTAAAATGAGCAAGAAAAACGAATCCTTGTTGGCTTATAACTTTTTAATGGCTTTTTATTTCACTATTCTGCTTCCGTACAGACAAAATTAATAATGAGACCTAACGATATCATGTTAAACTTTGAATGTACGATGTCAAATAGAGGAGTAAAACCCCTCCGAAGTTTGTATGGAAAAAATATCAAATTGTTTCACCTTAAGGTGACAGTGCTTCATTTTTTAAATGAAAATGAAAGTACTGTCGTGTAGAATTAGCCTTGGTTTTTTTTCCAATATTTTTTTAATAATATAATAAAGTTTTATTTGGTTCTGCTTGCGCGACATTTCACTACATTTACATTACATTACATTTAGCACTAAATAAATTTAAAACGTCATTCTGTTTATGGTAGTTGTTTGCAGATTACAGAGGCAAACTGATGTTTTAAATCTTTAATTATATTCTAGTTAGCCATATTTCTTATTTCCAGTAATATATATACAGTAATATCGCCAAATTAATCAAAACAGTGAAATATGTCATAGCTATTTGTGACGACGTTGACCAATTTCTTTATAAACTCTTAAGGTAGCGTGCTAAGGTAACACTCGAAATTCAAATTTTCTTACGTTTTTTGCAATTTCTAGGTCAGTGTCAGGTTGTATCTTGATTAAAATATGATTCGCGAGACGATACCTCAATAAAAAAATTAAATTCACCGCTTGCAAACACTTTAAAGTTCGTTTTTCAATTCGCGGGGCGGTTAGGTAAAATGACAATGACGTTTATACATATGACGTATAAACAATAAACCATAGACTGAACTTACCTTTTCATCGAAAGTAAGCGGTGTTCCGATTTCTTTGTTTGTGAACTGTATGCATGCGACAGTGCCGTCCGAACTACATGCCAGCAGGTTTAGACCTGAACAAATAATAAATATACAAAATATGTAAAATACTAAAATAGGGAATTCTTTTTTGGTTAATGCTCTATTAAGCCAATCAATTCCTAGTAAACAAGTTGCGCAACATGTTTTTATGTTGCAGGCACATTTCATACAGTTTGGGTGTGTAACATGTAGACAGCAACACAAAATGATGTTGCTGTAACAGTCTTGTGCTATCCTGAACACGGAGTTTTACGAGACGAATCTAGAATTCTTCAAACCCTTTTTTTTAATATTTGTTTGAAATTCACTAAGTACACACAGAAAACATTTTTAAGCTGGCCAAAACCTCAATATTTAGCTGATCATTTAAATCCTAATCATTTTAATTTTATATGCTTTCTTGAAATTATGAATTTACCTATGACTTACGAACACAAGAATTTTTTTATTGTTCGAAATAAAATATATGTTTATGATTATAAATTAGATTAATGTTATCTGCGTCAAAAACAAGATTAAATATGATTGCAGATTAGTTGATGTCGTACCTTTAAGTCATAAACTCATAATGCATTGAACTTATATCGGTAATCAATGCAAGTACAGTTGGTGCAAAATAATATGTTTACCCTCCGCCAAACAGAGTTGCTGAGTTTTATTTAATGTTTTTTTTTTAATTTTGTCTATAGTATAGATAATTTATGGGTCGGAGAGTGACATAAAGCCTTCCAAAAGAAGTATGTGCTTCGGTAACCTTTGTGTTTTCGAATTAGCACGAACGTCGCGCTCACGCCACTGAGTAACCCCCCACAGAGGCAATGCTTCTAAGTTTTGTACTACAGCGCTTTGTGCACCTATAATTGCGCGTTTGTATGAAGTTTTCTTTCTGTCGGGTTACCTACTCCAGTGTTAGATCGTCATTTGTTACTCAAAAGTTTTTTGGAATGACATAGAGTTGTTAATCCTACAACATGCTAATGCAAAATAGGCATGTACTTCCATGGTTGTAACAGCTCTATATTAGATCTCATCTTCGCGCGTTCGTATTTCCGAAGATAGACGATGATTCCAAAAGCAAATATTTTTCTTCGGAAAGTAGGTACTTATTTATAAACTTGAAAAAATTACGGTGTGTTGCAAGGTAGTAAATAAAATTTACCATCAGAGCTCCAAGACAGATCAAGCACGCTGTCACTGAACAAGTCGTGCACGACCACGAGGGGCCGCTTGAGTGACGTCAGCCAGATGCTGAGCGCTCGGTCGCGCGACCCCACCGCCGCGCAGCAACACTTCTTGCCTTCCTTCACGAAGATGTTGTTGTTAAAGCGCTGCGGACAAAAAAAAAAGTCATTATTATAGACATCGTGGAGATCGTGGGAACGTGGTGTACTTACACTCTGTCAATTTTTTTAAACAAAACAAACATTCGAAATCGGTATTCAAAATTAGCATCATACTTACGAACATAATTTTGTGCGGATTTCACCAATAAAATTTAACGCGTTCAGCACATCTTAACGCGTTCAAGAGCTGTCAGTGTTCCATAGCAATTTTGACACTGACAGTTCTTGGACGCGTTTTTGAAATGCTGATAAAGTTCAATTTTATTGGTGAATTCAGCCCTTAGATAAGGATTATTTATTTATTTATCTATATACATATATAAAAATGAATCCCTATTTCCTTGGTCACGGCATCACGCGTGAACGGCTGGACCAATATCGCTAATTTCTTTTTTTGTTGGGTTGTTATAGTAAGGAGAAGGTTCTTAGGATAGGTAGGTGAAGGTGGGGTAGGTAGGTATGTAGGTAGGATAGGTAGGTAAGTAGGTAGGGTAGGTAGGTAGGTGCGCCGTAGATAAGTACTTAGTGCTACCCGTGCGAAGCCGGGGCGGGCAGCTAGTTTATTTATATATTATATACTTTATTTTACACCAGAAAATACACAGCAAAAAATATATTTAACACTAATACAATGATATTATTTTATGTTTATTTTATTATGTGAGTCTTATTTGTGCAGACTAAACGATTTTTCTGTCTTCTTTTTTTTTAAGCCTCTTGCTGTTCCTCTCAAGTCAGTTTGAAGGTGTTTGAGACATCAGAAGTAGGTTTTATTATCATATGGCATCCGCAGGTCAACCTAGGAGGTTGTCGGTTGCTTAACCGGACCACAGATAATATAATACTACGTACAGATACCCAATCCCATACAAAGAAATGAGACCTCCCTAGTCGTGCTATTGACTGGCTAAATGTACTACAGTTATGACAAATTGAGTAAAACGCCATCTATTGCAAAGAGCCCTAAACAAAAAGGTTTTATTTTTTTTTGTTGAAAATACGAGATTTATCAATTCAACAATAGATAAATCAGCATTAAACAAGGAAGTTTTGATTTTTACTAATCTTACTTCAGCCAAAATCTTCCGTTTATCGCTTTTTAGTACTATTAATTTCATAATTGTTACCTATGCTGCCATCTTTGATCTTTTTTCAAGACTAATTATAATTTGTTCGAATTGGTACCCCATGACCAGACTTCACTGTGGGAGCTTCAATAAATTAAGGCCTCCAGTCAGGGCATAAAACTTACAAATTACAGTAACTACACGCTAAGGGTAATATGAGTGGCCCTGTGGGGTACGGACCTCGGCTTAGGGCGTCGCTGGGGGAGGACAGCCCATGTTGTCCTCCTACCTGTCCCTTGACAGGCAGGATATCATTAATATTATTATTAGGGGACGAATTTAAAGCTACAGGCTCAGCGGCGCAGGCTAGCTCGAGCAAGGGTCCACCATGAATCTCTCACTTGTGTCACAGATAATATAATACTACGTACAGATACCCAATCCCATACAAAGAAATGACACCTCCCTAGTTGGGCTATTGACTGGCTAAATGTGCTACAGTTATGACAAATTGAGTAAAACGCCATCTATTGCAAAGAGCCCTAAACGAAAAGGTTTTATCTTTTTTTGTTGAAAATACGAGATTTATGAGTTACAATAGATAAATGAGCATTAAACAAGAAAGTTTTGATTTTTACTAGTCTTACTTCAACCAAAATCTTCCGTTTATCGCTTTTTAGTGACTGTTAATATCATAATTGTTACCTATGCTGCCATCTATGATCTTTTTTCAAGACTAATTATAATTTGTTCGAATTGGTACCCCATGACCGGACTTCACTGTGGGAGCTTCAATAAATTAAGGCCTCCAGTCAGGGCATAAAACTTACAAATTACAGCAACTACACGCTAAGGGTAATATGAGTGGCCCTGTGGGGTATGGACCTCGGCTTAGGGCGTCGCTGGGGGAGGACCGCCCTTGTTGTCCTCCTGCCTGTCCTTTAACAGGCAGGATCGCATTCATTAATATTATTATTAGGGGACGAATTTAAAGCTACAGGCTCAGCGGCGCAGGCTAGGTCGAGCAAGGGTCCACCATGAATCTCTTACTTATGTAGTTGAACAGTCATACAAAATACGCATCAAATTCTCAAATGAAGCTCTCTTCACTCTCACGTCTCTTTGTCTCACTCTATCACATTCAGACCAGGACCAGCCAGCTATGTTCATAGTGTTCATCAGTGGGACAGTTTCTACAGTCTATTCAAAATTCGTGATTCCAATTGATATAATTTACGTTTAAGCAAATATCAACTTTACGCCACTGTAAATTAAATTCATTTTCAGAAAACCTGAAAGGTCATAATTTTATGTCTGCGTTTTTTTCGGAAAACACATGATTATTTGTTAACATGTTTAGAAACTAAATTACAAACTCATGATATGCCGGTTAGCATGCATAGTACAGTAACTCACAGCACAAGTGACAGCCTTCCTATGTCCTACGAAGTCCTTGTCGCACCTCCACCCGTCTCTTTCTACCACTTGCGCAGTAGGACCGCCTCCGTTCATAGCGTGCGCAGATAATACATACTGGCCGTCTGGAGACCAGGATAGGCGTAACACGTGGGTTGTACCTGAAAGAGAAGCAACGTAAAAAGACTTGGATTGTGCCTCATTTACACTCTCGCGGGAGCGGCGAGACTGTAGGTGCGCTCGTGGCTCGGCTCGCAGCTCGTCTCGCCATTTGCAGCGCTCGCTTCGGAAGCGGTTTTTTGGGCACGAGTCAAAGGGGTTCGCGAACTCTTCGACGTCCTCCATAGTTGATAGTTCGAAAACAAATGAACGCGCCGCGAAAGTGTGAACATAAATTGATTAACTTGACGAGAACGAGCCGTGGCCGAGACACGAAACGAGTCGCGAGGCGTGAGTGTAAATGAGGCAGAATCAAAAATTTGCAGAATCAGGAATATGAAATGTTTTTAGTTTTAATTTTATGAATAGTTCCTTCGTTTATCTTGTAATAAAGAGTGACATAAAAATTATCACACTGTACGTGCCACGCGTGTATTCTGCGATGCGATGTAGTGTACTATCACAAATATTACCATATGGCGCACTCCATACAAAATTTTCAATACCTAAGGCTATAATAGCCTACACTTTCAAGTCGCTAGACGCTGCGAACGAAAATGTACCTAATCTTACAAGCGTAAAGTGAGTTTTGCTTTGTAGCTGCGCGCCGCCGCCGTGGTTACTGTGAATTGCCAAGGCTGCCTCTTTCAATAAAGATGTCAGTAGGTATTTGTAGTGCACTTTATGAAATAATATAAAATGCTTTCAAAGCTTTGTGCAGACTAGCGCGACTTGTCGCGCGACGCGACACCGGTTATTGTTACACCGTGAAGTTTTCTTAGAAATTGTATTGTTCGTGTCACGTCGCGCGACAAGTCGCGCTGGTCTGCAAAAGTCTTTAATGTTTTAGCATGTTATTTTTTTGCTATAAGTACGTAATTTTCAAATGACAGTTGATAAATGGAGGTCATTGACCTTTCTATTCTTATCTCAGACGCTTAGAAGCATAGATTACGTGGTAGAAGTAATTCCGTACTTACCAATAAAATACAAAACATGAAACATGCGCGTTTAAACAATTTACCTATTTAAATAAAACCGGCAAATGCTTGTCGGACTACGCACAATGAAGAGTTCCGAAGTCATCCCAAGAACAAATTCAACATTATAGTTGAAAAACATGTTCTACAAATGTATTAGTAGTGTAAATAAATTAATTTGGTATGTATTATACCAAATTAATTTATTTACACTACTAATACATTTGTGTACCAAATTTTAACTTAATCGGTCCATCGTCCATTAGATTCAGAGCAAATTGGCTGTGATAGACGGACAGACAGACAGACATACGACTGATCCTATAAGGGTTCCGTTTTTTCCTTTTGAAGTATGGAACCCTAAAAACGATAGTAAAACAAATTAGATACTCACATTTCTGTATTTAGCAGGTAAACTGCAAAAAGATACATTTTATCTCTTCTTTTGCTGGATGTAGGTCCAGCAAAAGAAGAGATAAAATGCCAGGCCATTTATGTGTGTCCTGCAACTAACTAACTACCGAAATGTCCTTTCTTTGGTACTGTTCGTCGAGTTGAGCTCCTTAAGTTCAGAGTTGAGCTCCGCGATTACTGACAAATGCTTGCACTGACTGGACAGGTCCACTCAAAGCTGTATGGTTCTTTCCTCAAAAGATCATTTCAGACACTAGTCTACATGGTCCTCATATGGCCTGACCAAGATTATGTCTGGACTTTAAAAGAGACTGTGACCTCTCGAGTTTGTTTCGGCCTTTCTTCTCAGAGTAGTCAGATAGGAAACGCCGAACTCATCTAGCTAATTTTTAACATAAATTTTAATATGACGTGTAAAAGTGATTCCAATATCCTATTTACAGAATAAACAATTTCATTTCATTTCATAACTTCGGCGGATGTGTTCGGCTATTGCGCTCGGCGAACAAGCTGCGCATACGGCTCGTGCGTTTCCTATGGTCACACATAGTAGGTATTTTCTATGCTAAAATAATTAAAGGTTGTTACATACCTCCACACTCTTCAAATGGTTCTGTGATAACAATTTCCGGCGCCCAATCAGCTGTTTTCCACACTCTCAAAGACTTATCATCAGATTGTGAGGCTAAGTATTTACCCACCTGGAATTAGTTATAGCAAAATTAAATCTACTAAATTAATTAAAGTATAAAAATAGTATTTAAGCCTAGCGCCACACCTGCCGAACGTTCCGCGGCGGAACGCTCCGACGCGTCAAATTTCTATGGACGTAACGTTCGGCTGATGTGCCATAGGTAACTTGAAAAACATTAGGAGCGTATTCAACCGAACGTTCCGTCGCGGAACGTTCGGCAGGTGTGGCCCGACCCTAAGGATCGCACGGAGCGGTGTGTAGGCGGAAAACCTGGACAAAACCTATTATTTGCTTTTAAGAAATCAAGTGCGTGTCAAAATGTGTTATTTGAATTTACTTAGTGCTTTTATATTATTTTTAAAATTTTGGAGAGGAGAAAGAGGAAAAATTGACCTTTCGATAAAAATTATACTTCTTGTTATATATTTTTATTTAAAAATAAGTCTCGGTTTTAAGCAAGAACACATTTCTATATAAGGATCAATATTATCTTAATAATTTTCTTCCTCTTCCTTGTGGTCTGATTCAGTACATTGACTAAATTGTTCCTGTTAGGATAAATATGATCTTTTTATCCTGATCTTTCCAAGGGATTGAGACTTATGCGGGCAAAACTGCGGGCTAATGAATAAACTTATGTTTAAAATACTTTACATAACTTCTACTTCAATATCAATGTTATTTCAATTTTCGATATTGCACCTACCACTGTTTGTCTCTGCATCACCCAAAGGTTGACTGGTAGAAAATTGCTATGGCATTAAGTCCGCCTCTGTACATTTGTGTGCTTAAAGTGTTAAATAAATAAATAAATATCATTTAAAAAAAAACAAAGCCAGTTGCAAGCAGAATGATAAGGTAACAAGTAACTTGATCACAAAAAAACGCCGAGAACAAATATGCTGACTTGTGACGTAGCCGGCCCCCACTCCCCTTTTTTATTAATAATATGATAAAGAAAAAATAAGTGTCTATAATTTTTTGAAGTGACAACTTATTTAGGCGAGTTGAGCACCTTTTGGGTGAACAAAAATGATGGAACTCGCGTTATCGTCAACGAAGGCGTCATTGTCACCGAAGGCGCGTTGAGCACTATTTTGTTGACAGCGAAAACTCTTTGTTTTTTTTTTTATGGAGCTGCTGCTTTTTTTCTTGTACTGACAGCAAGCCACATAAATTCCTGCCATTTTCGTTAGATGGCGTTACTTAGTTTTCACTTCTATCGGCAGTCCCGGACTGCCTCGTTTTATTATCTGTCTGACAGACTGAATTGTTTTCTTTTTCTCAGTTATCATCCCTATTCATAGGACCAATGAGCATTACTATGTTTTAAATTATTCAGAAATAAGATGCCTTTTCATTTATATTCAGAAAAATAATATAGGCTTTGAAAGATACAATACTTACTGGATCCCACGCCACACCCTTCACAAGCCCGCTGTGCCCGTTCAATACGCACACCATTTCTGGGAACTTCTCTGCGTTCCAGATGATGATGGAGTTGTCCACGCTACAGCTGGCCAGCCACTTGTCTAGCGGTGACCAGGCTAGGTCTAACACATCACCTGTGTAACAGGAAACAGTCATTTCATTTTAAAGTCCTGATTGTTACAAATGTAAGCTCAGTTGGATTTCTAAGGCAGTTCTTTACATTTGACAAAATGTTTTTTTTATTTTTTACACAAAATACTTACAGACAATAATACATTCATAGAAGTAAAATTTTATTATAGTGCAACAATTACTGAGAGGTAAATATCACATACATCCAAACTAATATTATAAATGCGGAAGTTAGTTTGTTTGTTAAACTTTTATGGTAAAACGGCTTAACAGATTTAGCTGAAATTTGGCACACGGGTAAACTAAGACTTGGATTAGGATATAGGATTCTTTTTATGCTAATTTATTATAACTAGCTTCTGCCCACGATTTCGTCCGCGTGGAATAGTTACTTTGGGCTAACACAAAAAAAAACCCCCGATTTTGAAACATTCTTCATTGGTGCTCCGCGCCTTTTGGTCTTAGCGTGATGATATTATATAGCCTGTAGCCTTCCTCGATAAATAGGCTATCTAACATCTATCAAATGGGACCAGTAGTTCCTGAGATTAGCGCGTTCAAGCAAACAAACAACCAAACTCTTCAGCTTTATATATAAAAAAATACTAGCTTCTGCCAGCGGCTTCGCCTGCGTAATAAATTATAGCTAACTATGTTATGCAAATATTATACATTATACCTTCCTCTTGAATCACTCTATCTATTAAAAAAAAACGCATCAAAATCCGTTGCGCAGTTTTAAAGAAAGTGATTATAAGTAAAATATAGAAGTGTAGATATAGATTCCCACGGGATCGAGATTCATGCGGGTGAAATCGCGGGGCACAGCTAGTAAACAACACACACAAACATGAAAAAAATAATTGTATCTTACTTAGCATTAAGCACTGATAGTTGATAAAATTTAATTTGATAAAATTGTTAAGTATCATTTAAAAATTGGTAAACATCAGTAAGTACATTTTTAGATGAATTTAAAATGGAGGAAAATCTGATTAAAACTGATATAAGTACTTCAATATGATCTTATAATTGCCACACAAACCTGCATGTCCTCTCAATGTAGCCAAGCACCGCCAAGTCTCAGCCTTGTGCTTGCCAGGAGTGCCCATAGCAGCAACACTGAGACCCCACACCATAACCAATCGGTCATCACCACCTGATGCCAGGTATTTACCGCCGTTGCTCCAACGCACACAGTTTACACAAGCTGGAAATTAATTCAATTATTATAATTTGTCAAAATCGTTTTATGAAAATTCATGGCCATTATTTTGATCTGGATAGAGGGCAATGGCTCCACTGTACAGTTATGCCCGCCGTGATCTTCCCCGCCCTTAAAACTCCCACTATCCAATACCGAAAGAAACTGGCAATTTTTTTCTCGTCAGCTATGGTTTTGCGCACTTTGGGGTTTTTAAAAATACACTAAAAAGGGTCTATCCTACCAAAAAAAAAATAGCTACTATAAAAAAGCGCCAGGCATAACTGTACAGTGGTTCCAAACAAAGACATGCTGACCACAGGGACTGATTTGGGTTAATTAATAATAATAAATTATACCTTTGAAACAATTGTATGTACTCTGTTTCGGCACAGATGGTTCACTCCACATTTTAGTTATAAAGATATTGAAGTACGTATATATACATATCTAATAGATAGATACAGAGCTACTAACCTAAGTGATTGTCCATTTGACAAAGCATCTTGGGAACATTGGGGTCCACTTCAACTGCTTCAAACAAAACGGGGTTCAGGTTCCAAACCACGACCCGCCCGGAGTCCCCGCCCTGACCCCCGGTCGCGAACCGCTTCCCCGTCGGATGTATATCAACGGAAAATATCGGTTTATCTGAAAAA
Organism: Conistra vaccinii; assembly: GCA_948150665.1. NCBI lineage: Eukaryota > Metazoa > Arthropoda > Insecta > Lepidoptera > Noctuidae > Conistra > Conistra vaccinii. The sequence goes on from OX411325.1 coordinate 21,485,725, forward strand.
ATTCCACTTTTCAACAACAAATCCTCCCTCCAACTTACGTTACTTTTCAGCGACAAATTCAAGAATATTTACCATCATGATTGACCCAACTGGGTTTTAGCAGCTTCATTGATGATGTATTGATTAAATTAAACTGAAAATAACAGCGTATAAATTAATAATGGAAATAAATTAAGATTTTCCCACTTTATTTATTTTATTGTTAAATGACACTGACAGCATCAACACCGCCCGCCGCCCGGCAATTCGACGCGTGCGTTCCGTTCGTAAATATTTTGAATAAAAGAAAAAATTTTTTTTTTTATATTCTGATAAAAATATATTTCTTCAAAACATTTAAATAATTTTGCTGAATGAAGTAATTTATGAGGAAAATTCATGTAGTGGCGAAATATGGAACTAAATTAAAATGTATGGAATGAATGTGCGAACTGACGAGCTGTGGTGACGAGGGTTTGTATTTTCCTTTACTATCTAGCAGCGCCCGCAGCGCCGCCCGCCATGAAGTGCAAAAGTGCAAATCACAGAGCACTATATTGGTGCAAATCTGCACTATTGGCATTGGCACTTTTTATGCGTTCCAGATAGATTTTTTATCTCGCTAACTCTATACATTAGAAAGAGTAAACTGCAATTTGCTGCAATATCAACCAAATGCGGCATTTACTGTGAAATTACTTGATTTGAAGTGGAACGCAATTCGTGTGCACGTTTTGAAGTTTATGCCCTGCTTGTTTCTTGATAAATTGAAAAACTATTTATAAAAAAAGCGGTATGAGAGGAGCGGACACTCTGATACCGGCTAGATTTTTAACTTTAACTAGTCATTTATCAGCGGTGATAACTTTGCTATGGGAGAGCCAGGAGAGCACTCGACACTGTTTGCCGAGCCACTTTCACGACGATCATTTCCAAATATATCACAACCGGTAAGCTTTCTTTACCTACATTTACAGGGTACAGTTGTCAGAATAACTGTAAAAGTTATTGCTAAAAGAGGCTACTAGATTTATGTAACTTTTTTGTCATAACTTTGCATTTTAAATGACCTTTTGTACACACGCACGCACGGCAGATGACGGAAACAACACGATAGTCGATACGGGTCATTACGGGTTTGTGTAGGGCATTCAGCCAAAATTTAAATTGGGACAGCGAGGCAGTGTCATGCAGATAAAACTGCGGCATTTACTGAAGTAATTTTTCGAGGATTCGAGGTCCTTTGTTAGTTTGTGCCGCGCTCTCATTATATTTTCAAACGCCTGAAGAAATTGCTATAGCAACTTTAACGCCACTAGGTATATTGTTTTAGTTATATAGGGCTTATTTTATTTCCTAAGCTATATTAAACCTTACTGTAAAACTTGAAACATAATTTATATTTCCTTGTAATCTTGTAATATTAGTTATTTTATTTTTATTCCTAACAGCACACAGAAAGACAAGACTAGTAATACCCAGATTAAAAATATTTTTCTATTGCTAACTAAGAAAAAAATTACTTAAATAAACAGGGCTATTAGTTATAATTATGTTGGCAATCCATTAAGGGCATGTATGAGAGGTCATTTACAACCAAATGAACCCTCTTGAAATTTTGTTTTATTTGAATTTTTAATTTAATTTGAAAATTGTTGAAATTTGCATAAGAGTCCATATGCAAGTTTCAAAAATTTTCAAATCATTTCACATTTTATATTATAAAATGTCAAATTACTCGAGAATGGTTGACATTGTCATACAGGTCATGAGGGGTCATTTGGTTGCCAATGACCTCTCCTACATCCCCATAGTGGATTGCCGACATTCTGACCCATAACCCTGTATACTGTTCTATTTTAATGTAGGTACCTATCTAATCTAATCAATAGTACCCAGTGGCGTATTTTAAGATTCAGCGCCCTGGGCCTGTAAGGTTTGCCGCCCCATAAATTAACGAAAAAAACCAAAAAGTTTTAATATTATAATATAAAACCCCAGTGTGTGTCCATTGAAAGACTTTTTCATGAAAAATAATGACATTTGAGAACAAAAATATAACTAAGAGTTATAATGATTCTAACGATTTTAATTCTGTAAATACATATTTGTTAGGAAGTGTTTTTCTCATCTACATTCCTCACTATCGGATATAGTGCCACAGCAGTGGCGATACCTAGACCCATTTATAGTGCCGTAACTTTGCATTGTACGAGGTGGGCAAGCTCTTTGCAAGAGTCATTGTAGACCGTCTCGTCGGGCGGCTAGTGCGGGAGGGGCCGGATTTGGCGGAGAGACCTTTCTCTGTCGTGTGGTCGAGGACTATTTGACGGACAGGGCCGTCATCTATCCCAGTCACGAGGTAGAATGTAACCGACGAGAGATGTCTTGCGATGTCCCACAGGGATCGGTCCTGGGGCCGCATCTGTGGGATGTCGGATACGACTGGGTGCTGCGCGCCGACCTGCTAGCGGCGTCAGCGTGGTTTGCTACGCTGACGACACGTTGGTCCTGGCTCAGGAGAGGTCGCACCAGGCGGAGGCCGAACTAGCGTCACGCGGGTAGCGACAATCATCGATAGGATCCGGCAATTGGGACTCGAGGTAGCCCTACACATTTCCGAGGCTATGTGTTTTCATGGTCCTCGGAAGTCGGAACACGCCACCGTCGGGTTCCCAAATAATGGTAGGAGGGGTTCACATCGGCGTCGAGTTGACGATGAAGTACTTGGGACTCGTCCTCGATAACCGGTGGAACTTCGTGGAGCATTTCCACCACCGCCGTGTCCTCGTGGAGGCGATTGGTAGCGGTGACCTCTCGCGTCCGGCCATGGTCATGGTACAGAGCGTGAGGACATGGGAATCAAGGGAGAGGAAAAGTTCGGAAAGGGATACCGTGGCCCCTGGCAACACCCAGGCAACCCGCACAACGCCCTCCCGCGCCAGAGCAGAAGTTATTCCATAATTTCCCACCCAAAAAAAAAAGCATTTTGGTTGAGTGTTAGCGCAATAAAACATTTCGTGTATGGACGAAAGCAATGTTACTACTAGGAAAACTTTGGATGCAAGGGCGAGCGAAGCGAGCTTGGGACTTGGGGCACCCTGACTCGGACAGGTTAGGCTGCTCCGCCCCTCGCAGCCTACCGCCCCGGGCCATGGCCCTTTTGGCCCTAGGGTAAATACGCCACTGATAGTACCTATACTGCAAGTATTATTTGATTGACATAACAACACCTAAGCAATACATTTAGAAAACAATTAGTTAATGGTCTGTCACAAGTTATAGCAGCAATAACATTAGTAGGAAGCTTTGCTCTGCCAATGTAAACATCTTGTAAGTTTATGGTTACCTGGTACCAGCACGAGGCAAACAGAGAAACACTATTGTTTACAATTATGGTCTGTGACCATGTGGCTGTTTTATACACAATGATGGTGATCAGCTCATTAGCATCAAGTCATAGTTACTGTGGAAGACTCATGTCTACCTAAGCTGGATTAATTTAACAATTAAGACAATATTTATTACCACATCCATTAAAAAGGAAAAATGTTACTAGTGACAGATTTTGTTCTCTATGATGGGTAGTTCTACTTTGGAGGACCTCTCGGGTAAACAATCACTAGTTAAAATAGATGCTCATTTATTTATATAATACAAATAAATAAAATTGAAGTGTCTGTTTGTAATGTCAAAATAAAAGGTTTTTACAAAAAAATATTGTCTGTCTGTTTGTTCAGGTTAATCTCCGAAATAACTTGGCCGCTCTTGACAGGACTGTCACTGGCAGATAGCTGATGTTATAAGAAGTAGGTAACTTAGGTGCTTCTATTAAAAAAAAAATTTGGGTCCACGCGGGGGAAGCCGCGGGCTGCACCTAGTTATAACTAAGATAAAAAATCCCATGTTTTTCAATTGAATGTTCAAAATTCAAATAATCTGCATTCGCAATTTATTTTTCAAACATGTAATCAAACACGAGTTTTAGGAACTGTAACAACTTTATTTACACTTATATAAACTTGATGTTTGTTTAAGTGGAAAATAAATTTGAAACGAGGATTCGAATAGACCTTAAGTACTATTAATTAATTTATGTAACTAAATTCTTGGAATCTATACATACACCAGATTTTGATTAGGATTTCACCATCGTTTATCTAAGAAATCTCGATGTTATGTCAAGTCGTAAATACTGTGCGAAGCAGAAGCAAGTCGCTAGTTCAATAATAAAAAAAGCTCCCACCAAATTTTGGAAAACAGTATTTTAACATTCAAATTCAAAATTAAGTTTCTCAGCAATTAAAAACATTAAGTCCTATAGTCCGCGCGCCACTAGTTGGCTCTCATCTCATCACAAATCATCTCGCTATTGCAATCTCATGTGCGTTTTGTCTAAACTAGCCGGAACTTTCACTTCGCGGCGGCAACACGCGTTGAAAGTACCGGCTAGTTTAGACAAAACGCACATGAGATTGCAATAGCGAGATGATTTGTGATGAGATGAGCGGCCAACTAGTCGCGCGCGGACTATAACTGACCCCTACCTACATCGTTGGGCGGTAAACTTATATTTACGTACTAGCTGCCCGTCCCGGATTCGCACGGGTAAGCACTTATTCACGGGCGCCTACCTACCCTAACTACCTACCTACCTACATACATACATACATACCTACCTACCCTACCTACATACATACATACCTACCTACCTACCCTACCCTACCTACTTACAGTACGACACAACTTAGATGTAGCATCGGCAAAATTCGTAAAACCGATCACTATCCGAACTGAGTGCGCCTTCATAATTACTAGTCTTTATTACTTCTTCAGGTGAAAATGATCTTTACGCAAACGCAATAAGTTGTAAAGTCATTTAACCAAATACATTCGTAAAATTGAGATGAATAAACGCAAATTTTCAAATTCATGCTACATCTAAGTAGTGTCGGTAAGTAGGTAGGTAGGGTAGGTAGGTAAGTAGGTAGGTACAGTAGTACCTACCTACTTACCTACCTACCCTACCTACTCTACCTACCCTACCTACCCTACCTACCCTACCTACTTACCTACATACATACATACAAACCTACCTACATACTTTACCAACATACATACCTACCTACTTGCATACCTACCTACCTACCTACCCTACCTTCAACTACCTATCATAAGAACCATCTCCATACTATAACAAACACAACAAAAAAAAAATAAGCCAAATCGGTCAAGCCGTTTTCATGTTATGTCGTGACAACGGAAAACGGGTTTCATTTTTATTATATATATAGATATAGCCTATGACACTCACAAATAACGTGGCTTTCTATTGGTAAAAGAATTTTCAAAATCGGTTCAGTAGATCCAGAGATTACCCCCTACAACCTCACAAACTTTACCTCTTTATAATATTAATTATAGAAGTATAGATTGGATGTAATACAAGACCAGGTGGGAAACGCCTCACTGTGAGAAGCTGAACCAGCTTGAACTGGTATAATGGAGTATGTGTGTTTACACTACTTCTGTGTTTGGGATTAGTGAGCCATTGTAGAGCACCTATATGTGTGCTGAGCTCGATTGTCGGTGACGTAGGGCTGATGGCTGTTTTTTTTATCTACACTATCCCACTGCTGGGCAAAAGTCTCTCTTATGTTTTTCCATTCATCTTTTTGTCTGTTGCCTTTTCCGGCCAATCAGTTTTAAGGCTTGCCTCTGCATCGCGTTTGCAATGCAGAGGCAAGCCTTATATCGTTTCATCACACGATTTAACCACTAGCAAACAAAATGACCAGAATCTTCCTTTTGCGTTCAATCAATATTTATCGTCAATTTGCTTTACACGAGCTGTAAACTGCACACCAGTATCACAGTATAATTAAGTAGCAGTATTATATTTTCATAGTAAACGGCCGAAACGACTCGCTTCGAAATCTCAGTGTATATTAGTACCCAAAAAGGGTTTACTCCCTAAGTCCATCAACGAAGATACGGGCCCGTCTGAAAGTATTTCGGAACCTGGGAGTGTACACTACTCCCTGTTGATATCGGTTTCATGAGTATCGAACGGAATCATAGACAATATTTAGTGAACGATTGTTGATGACACGGAGTAGAAAACGCCCGTAACTAAGGCCGAAACTACGGATTTCGTGGTTAGAGAGTAGACCCTCAGTATCGATCGAGTGCGCGGAAGTTACGCACGGACGCGGAAGGTTTATCTACCGAGCGGCCAGGTAATTATTTTAACGTCACGGAGATATAATACTGTTACTTTATTATACTGTGCCAGTAGCTACATAAAAAGCAAATATTTAAGTAATTAAGTCAAACCATAACTCCTTTATAGCCCGCATTGTTTCTTATTTATCTAACTAATGCATTATTGCTTTTCTGTAATCTTTTCAGTTTTATCAGTGTTTGTACTGGCTACTTGCGCAGAGTACTTACTGAAGTAGGAAAAATTTCTAGTCATACACATCGTTTTGTTGCACAAAGATATACCTATGACATTATGTGAGATTTCTTATCTAGGGACAAAGCAAACAGTAGAGAATGAAGGCAGTTTCCGTTCCCTTCCATATCTGCCCTTTAACGTGTTCTTGTGGTCTCATAGCCCTGTTCAAATAACAGCCGCACAGATCGAGCGAAGGTTCTACGCTTGCCGTGGTGAGTTTGTGGATGGGTGGCCAAGGCCATACATTACATATCGAGACCCCTCCGTGCCTCGGAAAGCACGTAATTCGTTGTTCCCGGTCGTCATTCGTAGATCTTTGTCAGTTGTTACGGGTCCAAAGTCCTTTATTCAAACTAGGCTGAGAATCAGAACTTTTCGAACGTCAAAATCACATAAGACAGTCACCCCAAAAACGCCCGCCCTTCACTTCCTTGTGCTTAGCTGGGTAGTTGGAAGCCCAATAGTCTGTCAACCAGTCTTACCAAGAGGTATCGTGCTACCCAATAATAGGGTAGGCCTATCTGCTCGCCTCAAGGTCAGATAGGCAGTCGCTGTATGTAAAATACTGGTATTTCGCTACATACATCCGGTTAGACTGGAAGCCGACCCAAAAATAGTTGGAAAAAGGCTAGGCAGATTGACTTAAAGGTCATGCTCACGTCAGCTCATTGACTTCGGCGTTATCCCGGAATATCCCGGATGTTACGCCAACGAGGTGCTACAGATGCAATCAGAATTTCGGATGTTACGGCACCGGCTCCTGAACGATATTAGGCAATGCTGTTATACTCTTGTCTCTCACCGTTCTCGTAGAAGTCTACCGATCTTTTTCAGTGTAAAGGGCGTGAATATTTGGTCCTACCCACACTTCGTGCCAGCCCTGAACGCCTTGACCTGTCTCAACATCCGATTATAACCGGTTAAAATTGCCACCGGCTATCCAAAGTTTACAAAACACGAGGTGTAGAGTCGGTTGTCCGGACACTAAGTACGGCTGTAGTGCGCCTGCGCAGCTCCGCAGCGGTCAGGCGGCCAATAGCGTGCACGTGACTAGTGTCTGCGTAAAAGTTCAATTTTTTAAATCAATCAATTTGGCTATATCGAGCTGTTTTATACCTTCAGGTTTTATTATCAGCCAGATTTCAGTTTTTAAGTGTCCCCCAGTTAAATATATGGGGTCTACGGCCTCAAGCGAAGTAAGTGTTTTTTTTTTTTTTTCTACATTTTGTAATAACGTTAATTCCTTGGATTTAACGCTCGATGTCGGCAAGTAGGTTCAATTTCAATCTGCCTAGCCTTTTCCCAACTGTGTTGGGGTCGACTTCCAGTCTAACCGGATGCAGCTAAATACCGTATTTTACATGGAGCGACTGCCTATCTGACTTCCGCAACCCTTAACTGGGTAATACGATACCCTTTTGTAAGACTGGTTGTCAGACTTTCGGGCTTCTGACGACCCGTAACGACTGTCAAAGATCCACGAATGACAGCCGGGACGTGCTTTCCGAGGCACGTAGGATTCTCTGTATGTTAAGATGGTCACCCATCCACAGATCAACCCTGGCAAGCGTAGCTTAACCTGATGGATTGAACCGTGCGGCTGTTATTACTAGTAGGTATTTTCTAATAATTTAAAAGTGTACTTTAGTGGAATAATCAAGACAAAAAAGGCCAGCCCAGAACCTTAATCCGGACAGTTTCTCTACATTTGACGTTACTAAGACGTAGCTCACACAATGCCCGCTAGTCGTGCTGAGTCTTCGTGCTAGCGAGCATAAGACCCAATTTCACCAAACACAAAAATTAGCTAACAGGTCATTAAACTCAGGTTACTGCTTTGATTGGCTCACTGACATGACAACAGCCAATCACAGCAGTTGACATTGTGTATAATATAATATAATTTAAATATTACATTTTCAAAAAATTATTTCAAGAAGAATTGTCAATTTGACGTGTATGATTTTGGGAGGGGCCATGACCCCTAGGAAAACCCCCCCCCCCCTCGGACCGCGCCTGGACTGTCCAGGATGTGCCAGACCAAATAGCACCGTCGCTCTTGGAGAATTATTTCCCCGAGCTGATTCGCCGAAGCTAATAAGGAATAAGCTATTTTCATCTTAATAAAAATCTTAATTCATTCACTCATAGACAACGCACAGCCTAGCCTAAGCCTAGGTCTAGCGGTTTGAAAATTTGCACAAGAGTTCGTTAGACCTCTAGCTGTCATTAACGAGACAATAGAATTTTAATTGTTATGCCCACCTTATGTCCACTGTAACGGTCAAGCGGTGTCAGGGACATCGACGCGTATAGCGTAAGTGAGCACTAAGGAATGATTTCTGAATATTCACCCCCAAAAGGGGATGAATTTTGGGGGTGAATAGGGGACGAAAGCTTGTATGCAAGTTTGTAATTTTTAATGATGAGAATTCCCATCGAGCAACACAGCTTGTATCTACTAGAAAGCTTAGTCCCAAACACAATAGGAAAAAAAAAAAGGGACTATATCAGACGGCACCTAGAGTAGAAACAAAGGAACTAGGCCATTCTTCGATAACTCACTGCGATTCGAAGCTTCAGGCATCTGTCTCTACTCACCATCCACCAAAGTGAAGGGAAGAGATCAATAGATGTCCGAAAACAACCGTTAAATTGTCATAATTTTTCTCATCTCTCGCAAGCCCGAGAAATAACGAAATCCTTTTGGTTGTTCCATCTCCGCTTTGCTGTCTTCAGTCCCTATTAAGAGCCCAGTCCCTAAAAATCTAGCGTTTCTAGTAGGAAGGGAGGAATTTGCATTTGAATCCGCCATCATTGTTATCCTGTCGTTATCCCCCATCCTAATTTATTTTGGGGTCGGCGCAGTAGCAGTATCTAAGTCCCTTCATACATTTCTATCAGTAATCATGTCAAAAAGATTTGTATCCGCAAATATGTATAAAATTTCCCCAAACGCCTCGTGCAAGCTGTTTCGTAACTTGTTTGCAAGTTATACGGTGTTACGCTCCGAACAGTTAGGAGAGTTCAAGGTTGGTTCTTCCGATCGCACGCGGTATCCGAATATTTACCTCATTCACGATTTGTCTCGCATTAACTTTGGTGGTGTTTATGTAACACATCATATTTTAATCATGTCTCGGGAACATGGAGAGAAAAAGGTTGGCAACTAAAAAGTTTTATTTATTATCGTTCTGTGTTGTGTTTTAAAATTTTGTGTCTGTGGTGTCTTTTTTTTATTATTACGGTGTTTAAAAAAGGAATGTTTTTTTTTGGTATCGTGTGTTGAATGTGGTCTGTGGCGCGCTTTTTTCGGAAAAAAAAATGTATGGATTTAAGTATAATTATTTTCTAGGTAAGAAAATTTAATTTTACTCGTGGGCAGCGATGGCAACAACATATTGGTTTTAATTTGTTTTTAATAAATGAAACCAAGTTTATTCCTCAATTTTCGTTATGCACCTACCATTGTTTGTCTCTGCATTACCCAAAGGTTTACTGCCGACTAGTAGAAAATGCCTTTTCTGTACATTTGTGTGCAAAGTATTAAATTAATTTTGGCGGTTATTACCCGACTGCGATGGGTACTTCAATTATTATTAGCAACTGGGTCACAGCTGAAAATTTAATACTTATCGCTAATGTTTGTGATTTCCTCGTACTAAATCACAATACCGGAAAAAAAAAACTATTATTTTGTGTTTAAATGGATTATTTAGAAAATATTTTAACGCTACAGTGGCAGTAGGTACATATTGTAGAGAACAAGTTATTAAAACAAGTTTCGTGCGGCTGCAGCCTACTGATCTAAATCCCTTTTTATCACCGACCTTCATAACTTTGGTACACATAATCAAGCAAATGTCATTAGTTTAGATGATTAATGGTTTATGTATAAGATAAGATTCTATTCATCTCTTTGTATGGCATTATCTTTCTTTTTAGGGTTCGGTACCCGAGGGTACCACACCGAACCCTATTACTAAGCCTCCACTGTCCGTCCGTCTGTCTGTCAGCGGGCTGTATCTCATGAATAGGTAGACAATTGAAATTTTCACAGATTGTGCATATCTATTGCCAAAAAAAATCCTAAAGTTAATAGGTAATTAAAGGGCGTACAAGAAACATGTTTTTTTCGGCGTTTTTTTGTTTCCCTTCGTGTGCGAGTCCGACTCGGACTTGGCCGGTTTTTATTTATTTATTTTAATTGAACACAATGGAATCGTATAAGCATCTACGTCAGAAAGAATAAGGTAGGTAGTAGGTACCCTCAATCAGGGAGAATTTTGGTGAAGTGTCTTGAAGTGATTTCCGATCTCGCTGTAAATTGCTATTCCAAAATAATCCGTCCCTACCCAGCTCCCAACCGACCCAAAAGCTTGAAGATTTTCTACAGAGGCTTTGTGACTTTTCATATACTTAGTTTATTTTTATTAAACCTCTCCGTAATGTACCATACCTAACTAGTAAGTAAACTATAACTGAACCAGCACATTACTTAATAATTACGAGGTAATCTGTTATTGTAACCAGAGCACCTGCGCTTGTTTTAAATAACTCATTAATACGGAAAAGAAACAGCTGTGATTGTGATTATCAATATTATGATTGAATGCCAAGCATCGTTATGGTAGCCACACACGTTACGATTTGCTTGCGCAAAGGACCATGGGCAACTTTGTATGGAGTCTGGTACCAACGCTCAACAGTGATGAGACTCATCCCATATGAAAGCTTTTGGGGTATTGTTTAATTCATTCTATGGCAGCTAAGTCGAAATCGAGCGCGAACATGGTGTTTTTGAACATTCAAAAAAAGTTAGGTTAGGTTAGGATAGGGATGAAACTCATGCCATATGAAAGCTTTTGGGGTATCATTTAATTTATACTATGGCAGCTAAGTCGAAATCGAGCGCGAACATGGTGATTTTGAACATTCAAAAAAAGTTAGGTTAGGTTAGGTTAGAGATAAAACTCATGCCATGTGTAAGCTTTTGGGGTATCATTTAATTTATACTATGGCAGCTAAGTCGAAATCGAGCGCGAACATGGTGATTTTGAACATTTAAAAAAATTTGGTTAGGTTAGGGATGAAACTCATGACATGTGAAAGCTTTTGGGGTATCATTTAATTTATACTATGGCAGCTAAGTCGAAATCGAGCGCGAACATGGTGTTTTTGAACATACAAAAAAAGTTAGGTAAGGTTAGGTTAGGGATAAAACTCATGCCATGTGAAAGCTTTTGGGGTATTGTTTAATTCATTCTATGGCAGCTAAGTCGAAATCGAGCGCGAACATGGTGTTTTTGAACATTCAAAAAAAGTTAGGTTAGGTTAGGATAGGGATGAAACTCATGCCATATGAAAGCTTTTGGGGTATCATTTAATTTATACTATGGCAGCTAAGTCGAAATCGAGCGCGAACATGGTGATTTTGAACATTTAAAAAAATTTGGTTAGGTTAGGGATGAAACTCATGACATGTGGAAGCTTTTGGGGTATCATTTAATTTATACTATGGCAGCTATAGTTGTCCTCCGCCCACCCGTGGATGTCCTCCGCCCTCTCATGCATGCGCTCCGCCCTCTCATCCCACCTAACCTAACCTAACCTTTTTTGAATGTTCAAAAACACTTAGCTGCCATAGTATACCTAAATTAAATGATACCCCAAAAGCTTTCACATTGCATGGTTTCATCCCTAACCTAACCTAACTTTTTTTTTATGCTCAAAATCACCATGTTCGCGCTCGATTTCGACTTAGCTGTCATAGTATGAATGAAATAATACCCCAAAAGTATTCACTTGGCATAAGTATCATCACTGTTGAAAGTCGCGTCCAAAATGACGCATGGGTATTGAATGCATTGGAGATGTCCAACGACACCGCCGACATTACCCTGCCCCGGGACTCCGCTTCCTCCGCACGGCACGGTGAACCTAACCTAACCTAACCAAAAAGGGTACCTTGCTACCTTACCTACATACATACCTACCTACCCTATCTATCTACATACCTACCTACCCTATCTACCTACATACCCTAACCTAACCTAAGTTTTTTTTTTTTTCCTGGTTGGAAAATCCTTATTGAAGTCCCGCCCTGGGGCGGACGAAGGGATCTGTCAGAATCCTACTGACTAAAAACCACCCCATTGTTCCCTTCCCACACTTAGACCGAGAATCATGAGATCAACCTAACCTAACCTATCCTGACCAAACATAACCTAACCTTTTTTAATGTTAAAAAACACCATGTTCGCGCTCGATTTCGACTTAGCTGCCATAGAATGAATTAAATAATACCCCAAAAGCTTTCACATGGCATGAGTTTCATCACTGTTGAGCGTTGGTACCAAAATGACGCATGGTCCTTTAGGCTTGCGCAAGCAAATCGTTACGTGTGTGGGAAGAAATTTGCGCAAATTTCTAGGCTTGTGTGATTTTAAATTTTCGATTCCAAGCTTGTGCGTTTGCGCAAATTTGCTTGAGCGTGTGTTCAAATTTCAGTAGATTTCTTTTATCAAATGCGATAAACTCAAAACCTACCGAACGGATTTTCATACGGTTTTCACCTATGGACGGAGTGATTCATGAGAAAGTTTTATTGGCTGAAATATGACGATGAAGACAATTGAAGGTGTCGAAAAAAATCTTGTCGTCTGGGAGCTTTACTGGCATGCGCCGGGTACAATTCCGTAGTTGATCACAGGTGGCAACTGCAGGCGACGTGTCGCCGCGACAGGACTGGTTTCTATGTATTTTTAAGAAGGCGACGTGCCGACGTGTCGCTAGCATCGGAAGGTACTTCATAGAAATTCATTGAAATCAGTCGTGTCGCGGCGCACATGGTTCGGTTTATTGTACCTACGTATATATTTTTTTGTAGCGATTTTTTGGTGACCACACACGTAACGATTTGCTTGCGCAAACTTAGGCTTGCGCAAGCAAATCGTTACGTGTGTGGGAGGTTTGCGCAAATTTCTAGGCTTGTGTGATTTTCAATTTTCGATTCCAAGCTTGTGCAAATTTGAGTTTGCGGTGTGGGGCATGTGTTCCAATTTCAGTAGTTTTTTGAAGCGAAAACTTCTTTGGCGGCGTTGTGCACTTTTTTTGGGATGGGTAAAAAATGTTAAACTTGCGTCAGGACACGTAACCTAATCGAAAATTCGTAAGACAGAGGGAGAGTAGAATTTGTTAGTAACCTAACAAAAAGTACTAGTCTTGCATGAATTCAAGATAGTATTTCAATCATTAGACGTTGTGCACAATATCTGAGCAGAAACCTAACAAAAAGTACTAGGCATGCATGAATTCACGATAGTATTCAATCATTATGTTATGCTACTAATAGGATTTGGATGAGGCAGATATATAGTTTATTAACTGGATTAACATAATATTATAGGATACTGTTTTCACTTCCATCGGCAGTCCCCAAAGACTGCCTCTCATGTTTTTTTTTATCAACAATCGAGCTACCCATTGCTCTCCGTCCGCAAGCCCGCGCCTACGGTGGCCGGAAATCGGCTCGCGATTCCCGACGCCCAGGGCGTCTCCTACGGCGGCGGCTAGGGGCGCGAGGTCGCAACATTTGTCTCTCCCTCGCGCGCTCCGCCTCCTCCAACTATTGCCAAAACGTCATCAATTGATGCCATTACCGCGTAACACACCTGGACGGTCTCTAAACAGAAATGATATCACAAGCAAATTTGAGTCGTGTGTGGTCAATACCGGCGTCAAGCAAATTTGCGCAAGCAAATCGTAACGTGTGTGGTCAATACCGACGTCAAGCAAATTTGCGCAAGCCTAAGTTTGCGCAAGCAAATCGTAACGTGTGTGGCTACCATAATGGTAGCCACACACGTTACGATTTGCTTGCGCAAATTTGCTTGACGCCGGTATTGACCACACACGACTCAAATTTGCTTGTCGCGGCAGTCTTTGGAGACTGCCGATGGAAGTGAAAACAGTATATAATATTATGGTCTGGTCATAATAGTATGGTCCTATAATATTATGTTAATCCAGGTAATAAACTATCTATCTGCCTCATCCAAATCCTATTAGTAGCATAACATAATGATTGAATACTATCGTGAATTCATGCATGCCTAGTACTTTTTGTTAGGTTTCTGCTCAGATATTGTGCACAACGTCTAATGATTGAAATACTATCTTGAATTCATGCAAGCCTAGTAATTTTTGTTAGGTTACTAACAAATTCTACTCTCCCTCCGTCTTACGAATTTTCGATCAGGTTACGTGTCCTGACGCAAGTTTAACATTTTTTACCCATCCCAAAAAAAGTGCACAACGCCGCCAAAGAAGTTTTTGCTTCAAAAAACTACTGAAATTGGAACACATGCCCCACACACGCTCAAGCAAATTTGCGCAAACTCAAATTTGCACAAGCTTGAAATCGAAAATTGAAAATCACACAAGCCTAGAAATTTGCGCAAACCTCCCACACACGTAACGATTTGCTTGCGCAAGCCTAAGTTTGCGCAAGCAAATCGTTACGTGTGTGGTCACCAAAAATCGCTACAAAAAAAAAATACGTAGGTACAATAAACCGAACCATGTGCGCCGCGACACGACTGATTTCAATGAATTTCTATGAAGTACCTTCCGATGCTAGCGACACGTCGACACGTCGGCACGTCGCCTTCTTAAAAATACATAGAAACCAGTCCTGTCGCGGCGACACGTCGCCTGCAGTTGCCGCCTGTGATCAACTACGGAATTGTACCCGGCGCACGCCAGTAAAGCTCCCAGTCGACAAGATTTTTTCCGACACCTTCAATCGTCTTCATCGTCATATTTCAGCCAATAAAACTTCCTCATGAATCACTTCGTCCATAGGTGAAAACCGTATGAAAATCCGTTCGGTAGGTTAAAGAAATCTACTGAAATTTGAACACATGCCCCACACACGCTCAAGCAAATTTGCGCAAACTCAAATTTGCACAAGCTTGGAATCGAAAATTTAAAATCACACAAGCCTAGAAATTTGCGCAAATTTCTTCCCACACACGTAACGATTTGCTTGCGCAAGCCTAAATTTGCGCAAGCAAATCGTAACGTGTGTGGCTACCATTAAAGCGATAGGTACTTTCGTGCGGGGATTTCATACTCTGCAGCCAAAAACGAAAGCCGGAAGTACACTATCAAAATCATATGAATGAATGAATGAAATGCCCCCCCAGCGTGATTTAACCAGACTCGATAAATCGAATTAACCCCAAGATTCCCTGCCGGGGTTGCGGGTAGTCCCAAGGGGAAACCGTGGCCGCTGGCAAGGCAAGGGAAGGAACACGGGTGGGTTATAGTCAGTAAGAGTCTGACACGCCCTTCCGTGCGCCCAGAGCGGGAGAAGTCATTTGATGACTTCCCACCCAAAAAAAAAAACCCCAAGATTTTCACTATCCCCTGGAGCCTCATGGTTCATGGGGCTACAGATACCATAGTATATCAAGAAGTAGACCGGGGGGCGCGGTAATGGGGGGTAGACGTGCCTTTAGGATATGGAAGGATTTGGGAGCCATACCGGATATGCATCCTAGAGTAGGCAATGGAATAGTGGAGAGACGGGTGATATTTATCTATGGATGGCATCTTTTTACGACGTCGCCATCAGTTTGGTTTAGGTTTAGGTCCAGCTTCACCAGTAAGCCTGCTTTTTGGTTGATTAGACTGTGATAATATGGTAGATCAGGTCAGGTCAGGTCATCTACGCACAAGCGCAAACAAACAAAAAAAAACAACGCCATGTGCTGTGGGTCCCCCATAGCACAGCATTATGCTGAGTGGAAGCCTTCTTATCACAGTCATGACGTGCACTATTTCTGTTCTCTAGAGTCTATTTTGTTACTGTGATGAATAAACCTATTTTTCTTTCTTTCTTTCTTTAAGCGCGTGATGAACCTTATCTACACCGTTTTTATTAAACGAGGGTTTTTATTCACATACCAGCCATTGATCTTAACCTTATCGTGTTGTCAAGTGCACGTAATGTAAACACGTTTGTGATCGCACGTGTAACGCGAGGTAACGCGGTCACGCGAGTAAATGCGATTGTTGACCGAACTGCATTATTAATTTACTAGATTATTTTTGGTGTCGAACTGTCGACTGTTTATTGGGCTTGACTTGGTTCCTGATATCATGATCGGTTCTCTTTAGTCTAGACAATATCGACACAAAAAAAAATCAATCGTCGCAAACGACTTTAACCGACTTGAAAAAGGAGAAGGTTCTCAATTCGACTTTGTTTTTTTTGTTTGTTTGCGCGATTACTCCGCCAATTATGAATTGATTTTGAGGATCGTTTTTTGTTTGGTGATCATACTTCAGAGGTGGTCCCAGATAAATTTTATTTACTTTGCTCTGGTAGATTTAGAGTTAGCTTGAATAATACGTATTTTTCCCACTTATCCTATGTGGAAGATAATTAATATGACGATAATGTCCTGTCACTGTTATTTAAATATCAGGTAATAGTATTCGAATTTATGTGGGGTAGGCACCACAACTAAAAAGTGACAAATAAAAACATTTTACAAAAAAAAAAAAACAACCGACTTCAAATAAAGACACTACAAAGTCAAAAATAACTTTAATTTCGGAAGTGGGTGGCAAAAAACAAAAAAACCAATGACACCGACTTCCGAAATTAAAGTTTTTTTTTACTTTGTAGTGTTTTTTTATATGTTGTTAGGTCTGAGAGTAGTTTATACTCAACTTTGTAACCCTGAAAGCCTTGTGCTACCATCGGATTTGAAAAATTCTCTATAGGCTATAGAGACTATTTAACATCACGCAAGGACCCTAGTACCCGAACAAAAAGAACGCTAAGCGATAACAAAGTAACAGCGCGGGGAGGCGATGCGACGCGATGTGACGGGTGAGTCGGGGGAACAAGAAAAGTCACGCGAACGAATTCGGGGGCAGAAGCTAGTCAAGAATGTTACAACAGTCATCTACAGACAATATTCAATAAGCATTTCTGCTTACTTAATCTTTTTCTCACAGTAATCTTAGAAACAATTAAATTGATTGATAGAGTACTTTGTTAGTAATTTACCTTTGTTTAACAAATACATTCTACCCCATTGTAACTGCGTGTTTGACATTGTCCTTTGTTGAATTTGTTAAACACTTCATACGTTTGTACCTATTCCTTGTCTTTCTGTTGTCCTAGTATAGGTATTTGTAGTGCGGGAAATAAAATATTAATTAAATAGGTCATGTACAGACGCCAGCACATCAAGTTACTACAATCTGTCAAATTTATTTAATAGATTTTCAACTTTACCTCTAAAGAATAAAGTTCAATGTTGATTGGGAAAATTTTACAGGTTGGAGTAGGTTGATGTGCTGGCGTCTGTACAGTCACGATCATAGATGTACCTTGTATTTACGCAAGATTCAAAAGCGGTTTCCGCATAAAGTATTGATAGATATTTTTTGGTGTTACGATATTACGAACATGGTATTCTCGAAGCCATACTCAGCCGGTACTGTTTGAAAGGCCTTCCATACCTATTAACACTGTTATAAGAAAATATAGTACTAGCCAATTATTTTTATTTAAAGAGTAACCGTGGAGTTTCTTGCCGGCTCTTCTTCATAGGATACTACCAATTGGAACCGTGCACCTAGCTTTATAAGTGCCCATGTAGGCCTCTATGTGAAATAGGTTTTTGTCAAACTTGCACAATCGTTATTCAATTTTCACGAGAATATTACTTTTGAATTTCGCGTAAATATGCTCGTATAAGGGGGCGTCCATAAATCACATGATACTCGAAAGGGGGGAAGGTGGTTCGAAAAAAATCACGAAATGTCACAAGCGGGGCTTAAAAAGTTGCTAAAAAACATCACGTAATTTATGGACGCTCACTATGTCGTGAATTCGTGACCGGTGACAGTCAGTACCTATTGTTTTATGCGTTCCGGTTCATGCCAACTTATAGGTAATTTTCTTATAGTAAAGTTGCTGCAAACTTAAAGTTGCTGCAAACTTATATCGAAGCTTGTAAGTTGTTAAGAAAATCACTGCCTGCCTGCTTGCCTGCATTAATTTTAGCTTTTTTTTGAGGTTACGTTTTTTTCGTCTGTGTACTATGTTGCTAATTGGTGCCTTTTATGTTTAGTAATCAAGTAGTGACTTATACCCTTGTGTTCAGTATTAAGGCATGCGCATGATTGCAGGTTGGTAGCTGGCTTCGGGTCATCGCTAGCCCTAATCCTGCTAGAGTACTTCACCTTCCTGTCCGGACTAACTATGTTCTCCCCTGCAGCCTGTCTTACATGTATCCTTTAATGTTTCGCTTTTATACAGATCGCATATCTGTGGTGACAAAACCAGTCGAATTATTATGTAAAAATCTCACCGAGAAAACTTGGTGAAGCTGTCAATAGCGTACTATCGAACTTCACATTGTCATCTAAGCAGTTTGAAAACAAAATCCCTTGAACACGATGACCACATCTGCTACCGCCCCGGTTCTATAGTCGCCGAGCACTGCAAGGAGAAATAGTCCTTACGGTGGTGTATAGATATGAAGTTCTTCGATGGTATATCCCTAGCATTAGTAATGAATGACATCTCTCTTCACCTTAGTTTTGACAGTGATATTTTACAGCATGGACCTGTTGTACCTATAAGCTGGTCTCGCATTCTATTGAAACTCCTTACTGTCACAGATTAATACAGATGGTTCAGTCCGCAAAATCATTTAAATAAAAAGCGACTCTTGCTACGACGCAATAAAGTGGTCAGGTGGCACAGCGCTAATGACCTACAGTTATATTCACATAGAAGTTGCCTCTCTTTCTATCGCGTAACTCTTAAAGCCAACTCCCACGGTGCGCCATATCGCGGACGCGCACCAGCCCGCACGAGGACGCACCGCCACGCACGCGTACAACGCGCGTCTGCGCTACCACGCACGCTAGGTTTCCCACGGTGCGTCGTGCGCGTGCGTCCGCGATATGGCGCACCGTCGGAGGGCGGCTTTCGGTCTTCTGACTACGTTAGACTCACTGAATTGGCTCAACAAGCCGAGCCCGCCACGGGCGCCACGTAGAGTGCGTTTCATCAAATAGTTCCTATGCCGTAATGTTGGCTCCACTATAGGACCAATACGAATACGCCGCCGGCGCCACGGCGCTACCTAATATGTCCGTTTTTTTTAATTTAACATTACTTCATACCTAAAATGCGGGGTAGCCTATCTGTATTAATCTGTGGTACTCCGCTTGGCCAGCTCAAGGTCAATGTTACCAGTGATGTGCGGTCACCTGTACTTGTTGGCTTTCCTGTACTATGTATAATGGTATGTGTTGCTTGGTGAAAATATCTGAAGCACCAGAAACTCCTAGTTTTCTTAGGTCTTTCACGTTTGGCTCTCCGAATTGCTGGTCTTCTGGTATTCCATCAAGTTATTTAATAGCAATTAAATAGTGAATAGATATAACATATTTTTATGAAATTAACTAATACATTAAACCTCTAATAATGATTAACTCTTAATTAGTTGCTTACTTAGTTTTAATTTTATTTTCGGAGCTCTCTGGTGTCTGTATTTTTATTTTTTTGGGGAAAAAAATGCTATATTCCCCTAGCCTAAGCCTTTTTTACCATGAACAAAGGTGTTATCTACCAGTCGGGTAATAAAATTAGAATATAATGAACCGATAATAATAAGCCAGAACTTATCAAGAGATGGTGCAACCGACAATATCCTTGAAAGGCGTTAAAAGTTACGCGTAGTTAATGAACGCATTTACACACTACATAGTACAGACGAGTTACTACAATCTGCCAAATTTCTTTAATAGATTTTCAACTTTATCGCTATAGAATAAGGTTCAATGTTGATTGGGAAAATTTTACAGATTGAAGTAGGTTGGTGTGCTGGCGTCTGTACAAGTGTATTCACACTGGGCCCGCGTCGTGGATTACGGCCCACTCCCTCTCACGGAGAGAAAGCCTGGGCCCAGCACTGTGAACGTTTTAGGGTGATTATGTGGTCGACCGAGCTCTACTCGGGTGAAATAGAGAAAACGAATTTTCCCAGCTGAGACTTAGGTAGATCGATTTTTGCCCCCGTAAACCATATTGCCACAAACATCGAAATCTTTAGAGCCGTTTTCGAGAACCTGATTACAATTATACAGTGTGAGACTTTATAATGTGCACATATGGAAATGATCCCAATCTATGCTTAATTTTATCGACAGCAAAAATATTTAAAAAATCTATAAGTACACTTGATTTATTAAAAAAAAAAAATGTTACCTGTTAAACAATAGTGCGTAACCAATGTAGCCATGCGCTGGGCCTATCTTTGACAGTTGATAAGAAATGTTTGGATTGAGTTATAAACATGCAATTTTACTATTGGGTAGCTAATACGATTCAGATTAATTTAAAGTAATAAAAAAGGTAGGTAATGGGGCGTCTTATTGAGAAATTTTACGATTATTGTAAAAATTTATGAAAAAAAAAACATGTTTATTTTCAATTGAGGGCAGTTTTTTTCTACAATTTTCATTGTATGAGAACGCCTAATTACTTCCAATCATTATGGAGTTTGTTTCATCGTGATAGATCATTTATTTTAAAAGTTACACTGTTTTGTTTACACTGGGGTCACAGTAGCGAACATTTTTTTTTAAACTTCCATAAAAAATAAATATTTCGATTTTTTTTTATAATAAAGTAAAGATTATAAAGACACACTGTTTATATTGGGTGACTGGTACTTAGTGACCGATATTTAAACAACAACAACACGTGACTTTACTGATCATTATGAACAACTTTTACTATGGGGACCAACCTGAAATCGCGAAAAAAAATCAGCTGTTCCCCTCATTTATGTTCGCAAAATTCGTAAAAATGTATGTAACAGCAGATTTTTTTTTCGCGATTTCGGTTTTTATCCCATGGTAAAAGTTGATCATAATGATGAGTAAAGTCACGTGTTTAAGTATCGGTCACTAATTACCAGTCACCCTATGTGTATAAGTATACAAATATTGCTCATTTATTAAAGGATAGGATAGGATATAAATGTTACACACTAGTTTAATGGACATAATACGGCTCAAACATGAGGTGTCTACTACTCACATGATAATTATGTTTTTAAAACGAATGTTATTCGATGGTCTGCGAAGGTCAATGTTGTTATAATTACGTCATATACATAAGCAGGTGTTTGTTCGTCTTAAAATGGTAGTAAATATTCACATTGTTGCCTCTAACATGTTTACTTCAATTTTGTATGTAATACCTACCTACAAAAAAAAATACAAGGAAATTCTATCCTTGTTATGACTGCTAGGTGCTAGCTTTAAATGTAAATACCAGATGTAGATTGGGAAAAGTAGTATTCAATCAAATTATTGTTTTAATTCCGTACCCTAATTACGTATACGCTATCAATCAGAATCTGAATCGTTTTGAAACAGATTGCTAAACCATTGCTTCAAAAGTTCGAAAATAAATTCTGCTCAGCATCGTAATTATCGCAATAAATGTTGTTGAACTGTCAAAATGAAACATATTAATCGGAATCGTTAACGAAAATGTGTTGCGTAATTATTAGATAGCTGGTTAAAATACAAAACTTTAAAATTAAATCTAAAATTGGTAGATACATTCTAAAGCAGATCCACAGTGAACAAAGTACGCAACAAAATAATTTCAATACTTTGTAGCACTAATTAAAAATCGCTTATCCAGCTTTGCAAACTAAATGAAATTGTAGATAATTACTACAGACCGGTTTCTCCAATCACGCATAGCTAATAAGCCTTAGCAGTCAGTTTCTCAACGTTTACCTCATAAACTTGTTTTAGAATAGAGTATCTATAAGCTGTGGTTAAACGAATACTTACTTTCCAGTTTAATGTCTTCAAGTAACCACGGTTTCTCACCGCCTAAGTGCCTATGGGTTTTCACTGCCAAACAAATATCTACCTTGCACTAGTTAGTTAGCCATATTTCATAATTCCATTCAGTAATATTGCCAAATTAATCAAAACAGGCAAATATTTGACAGCTATTTGCGAAGTTGCCCACTTTCTGTATGAATGCTCTTCTTTACATAGTATAATACACACATCAAAAGTGTCTAGGGATCAACATATATTTTTGCAATAACTTTTCTCCTGATTGATATTAATTAAAATTTTCTTTAAGGATTCATCAAATAAAGTGTTTTCGTTTGTCACAGTAACGATAAACCAAGTCACCTTTGCATTAATAAAGAAATTTGCCATTTTCCTAATAAAGGGATTTTTGACATTTGAACCACTAACATTAAAGTTCGAAAAAAAGACTGAAATAACAGTTTTCTTTAAAATTTTATTGGGTAACTTAAACAATTAATAATCCGTGTTTCTACCGCGAACACTAACAACACAAGAACATCGGTTTGGCATACTCAAAATGAGTTCATCCAAATCACGCTGTGGAATGGCCGCCCATGTTCGTTGCAACAACAAAAAAAGGTCTTCTTGCGACTGGATACCCTCCATATTCGGCAGAGCTCTTCTCTGTAGCATATCCCATGCATGCTCAATCGGGTTCAAGTCTGGCGACTGAGCAGGCCAGGGCAGGACATTGATGTTAGCTGCGGCGAGAGTCTGTCTTACAACTCTTGCGGTGTGCGGTCGTGCATTATCATGCATTAACTGAAATAAGGGACCGATTTGCACTTGTAGAGGAACGATGACGTCTGATACAATCGTCTCAGCATAAATTTGAGCGTTGAGGTTGCCTCTAATCCAAATCAACTCAGTTCTTCCGCCGATCCAAATACCCGCCCATACCATGATGGTTCCACCACTATAAGGATGGACTTCCTGGCAGGATTTTAATCGCTGTTGGCGTCCAGGGGTTCTCCAGTGTCGTATACGTCTTGTATCCGGTCTCATACCAAAACGAGACTCATCAGAAAAGCACACGAAACGCCATTGTTCTTCTGCCCAATTTCTGTGTTCAAGAGCCCATTGATATCGAATCCTACGATTGTGCATTGCTATAGGTGGTACCCGTAGCGGTCTTCGGGAATGAAGGTTCACTTCATGCAAGCGGTTTCTGACTGTTTGGTCGCTAATTAAGTTCCCTGAAGAGTGATGAAGCCTCACGGCTAACATCATGGCGGTTATTGTTGGAGCTCTTCGAGCTAAGATTTGAATGTATCGGTCTTGTCTCCGTGTGGTGCAGCGATACCGTCCTCCATGGCGCTCAGCCACGGTACCAGTGCTTCGGTAACGTGTCCAAAGTCGACTGATAACACTCTGACTTGTATTCAGAGCTAAAGCCACAGTACGTTGCCGGGAACCAGCTTCTATCATTCCCACGGCTCTGAGCATTTCTTCCCTGCTTAAATGACGTCGCTGCTCCATAATAACGTTGGTTTTAATCAGTAGTAGGGAAACAGTAGCACTAATAATGTCTTCAATGCGTTGTATGTTTTTATAGGGAAAATATTGACAGCTGATTTTCATCTTTTACTCGAATTTGATTCACAGTTCCTGATTCAAATTATGAAATGCACCAAAAAGGATCCATATAAATTTATAAAATCATAAATTTATTACAAAGCCACATCTCAATCTCAAGAAATCCGCATAAAAATGCTTGATCCCTAGACACTTTTGATGTGTGTAGTTTGGAAAATCCAAAAGTGCACGCCTCATACTTATCGCTCATTCATAAACGAAAAAGAAATTCAAAACATAGTTTAAAAATGAACAATTTATCACTTTTCATGAAGTCGTAATGTCAACGACTGACAAAGATATTTACTTGGCGGTTGCTAGGCAACTCAAGTCAAAGGTTGGAAATATTTAGTTAAAGATATTATATTTTAGTTAGTATTTTATTAATTATAATTAAACTACTTTGAATAAAAGAGCCATTTTTAATAGGGTTCCTTCTACGGCTGAAACGAATGTATAAAAAAAAAATTTACTCAATTAATTGATTTTATCGCAAGCTACAATGTTTTCAGGGTTCATAAATTGACGGACAGGAATTATTTTCAACTATTTTTATGCTTTTTCCTTTTCTGCTGCATTAAATCAATTGTTAAAAAGTACAAGTATTAATCTCCATTTAATCATATATACAATGGTACTTATATAAATTAAGTAGGTTCTGTGTACTAGCAGGAGTGTAACAATAAAAACAGTTACAGAAATGGGGCAAAAAAAATTTTTCGATCGTAGAGCACACTCTAATGCTTCGCATTACGAGTCGTGCAAAATGAAGTCGCCTCCGCTGTCCGTTCGCTTAGATCTTTTAATATTCAACGGATTTTAATGCAGTTTTCAGCAATCGATAGAGTGATTCAATAAGAAGGTTTATATAAGGCTTTTAGCGATAAGACCGCCCATTGTGTCACCCTATGTAAAATTTCTACATTTATACCTGTACTTTTTATGGTGTACATAATAAAGAATATTCTATCTATCTATATAATAAATACATATTATAGTATAGAATAGAGGCCACGCGGCTAAAGCCGCTGGCAGCAGCTAGTAATAAATAAAAGAAATAGCATGCATATTAGCCACGGGCCACGCCAATTAACGAGTTCGACGTCGTAGACTCTGGCACAATAATAACAACAACTAATCGTAATAGTTAAATTGAGATTTGACAACATTCAATTGACCTTTCGTAAGTTAAGTTAGCCATATCATTTTAAATTGGAGTCAGTGACCTTTTAACAGCTGGCGCTGACCACAAAAGAATCTATACTAATATTATAAAGAGAAAAGTTTTTTTTGTTTGTTTGTACCGAATAGGTTCCGAAACTACGGGTCCGATTTGAAGAATTCTTTCAGTGTTAGATAGCCCATTTATCGAGTAAGGCTATAGGCTATATATCATCACGCTAAGACCAATAGGAGCGGAGTACCAATTAAGAATGTTTCAAAATCGGGTTTTTTTTTAGCGTAAGCCCAAAGTAACTATGCCACGCGGACGAAGTCGCGGGCAGAAGCAACAATAAAATTAATAGTTAACAAGGTTTGTCAGTTGGCTTACTTACGGAATGATAATGGTTGTTATAGGTAGTTCTGTTTTTTTCGAATGGTTTTATGTGTCAGGACTTGGTCGACTGAGCTCTGCGATTGCTCATTTAATAGTAGGATAGGATATTCCACTTATAGTACACACGGCTACACATCAAGCTATACATTTCCAGTTTAAGCTGACCTCGCATTGTACGGAAATCGTTTACAATGCGATATCACCATAAACTGGAAATGTATAGTTTGTACATCCTAATTCCAAGCTGCCATGATAGTAAATATTTACAAATTCCATGCTGCATTGATATTAGGTGCTTACGAATTCCATGCTGGCACGATAGTAGGCACTTACTAATTCGTCGTAAAACACCCTAATTGCCATAATTAAATCACATTTTTTTTTTGACACATTCATTGCGTTATTTACATTATTGAACAGTTTTTTTTTTCGAAAATATGAAACAAGTATTAGCAATATCCTTCAAAAAGATCCAGATTGTGATTGATCGTGTATGACGCAATTGAGGTGCTGGTCATGGTCTATCCGTGTGCGAAATTTCATCCATTTCCATTCAGTCGTAAAGGCGTGAAAAGGTGAAGAAAACGCAATGTAAAAAAAAAAAAGAAAAAAGATTTTAGAATTTTTTTGTTTTTTTTTTGATAAATATATTTTCTTTCTTCTATTCTTTCTTTCTTTCTTTTCAATGTATTGCCGTAATCTTTCGATTTCGTAAAAAAAGAAAAAATACGTGTTCAATATTTTTTAATAATCTACATGACGGACAAAATAATTTTGAAGTGAAAACTTCTTTAGGCGCGTTGATCACTTTTTGGGTGAACAAAAATCATGGAACTCGCGTCATCGTCACCGAAGGCCTGCTGAGCAGTTTTTTGTTGATAGCGCACTCTGTTTAATTTTTTTAATCGAGCTACAGCTTTCGTTCTTGTACTGACAGCACGCCACAAAATTCTTGACATTTCTTCGTTTTTTCGTTAGTTTCCGTTACTTAGCTTTCACTTCTACCGGCAGTCCCCAAAAACTGCCCTACATGATTTTTTTATTCAACATCCCTTCCCTAGTACCTACATCTACACGAGCGACCTTTGTATACAAACAACATTAATGAAGCTTCTGTCACAGAATTAATAATAATTGTACTTACTACTCTTCATTAACGTATTACGTTTTATCAAGAGAATGAATAAGTCATTTAATTCAATAATTAGGACTTCTCATTGTATAAAAGTGGGTTATAAGGTTATCGGTATAAGATAACTTATTGCTTGTAATTGACCTTACTTTACTCATGGCTGGACAGTGACAGGAGGCTGTTTTATTTCGCAGAGACCACGTTTGTAAATTTGGTACAGAAATATAGAACACGTAATTTAGGTAATTAACAACATGTAGACTTCAATCCGCCCCTAATGACCCACTGACCGTAGACTTAGGCGCACTTGGGGATCGTCCATTAACCATGCTTAAAAGGGGGGAGGGGGTTCGGAAGAAATCACGAATTATCACAAAGGGAGTGTAGTGAGATATCACGTGTATTAATTTTTTTGTTTAATGCGCATTTCTAAACCGAAAAGCGGTCCCCCAAATAAAGTATTATTCTTTCTTTCTATAAAATATTAAGTACTTTTTTAAGATACTTTGTACCAATACGATACACGTGACTTTGGGTAAAGGGGGGAAGGGTTAGTCTAAAACCTCATCACGTATCACCAGGGGGAGGGGTTAAAAACATCACGTGATTAATGGACGACCCCTTGCACTGCCAATCACTACAGGATCAAATGAAATTAGCTAGCGAAACTGCGTTACTGCTGAGTACTACAGTAAATGTAAATTGTCTTTGGTCTCTGGCCCTGCCCTGACAATTGACCAAGTGACATTGCATCAATGCCTGGTTGCAGCCCAGGCTTGTATAGTACTTTTCTCAAATAATGCGCAGAAATTAAAACTATAGTACATTACTGTCGCGGCCAGAAATTAGGGAATTGATGGACAATAATGTGAGCCGAGGCGAAGCCGACGCACACATACGTGAGTCCATCAATGCCTGGTTGCGGCCAAGGTTTGTATAGTATTTTTCTCAAACAATGCGCGGAAATTCAAACTAAGTATTCAAACAAAGAAAAATTTATCACGCGCCATTTGTTTCTTCGATTTATTCCCTTGATGTCGAGTCCCGCCACGTCGAGTCGCCGCCACGTCTACTCTGAAAACTCTCGCTTTTATTCCCGCCACGTCGAATCGTTGAAAAAGTCAATTTTATCACCGCCACGTCTACTAACCATTTTTATTTGTACAGTCGTAAAAAAAATACTCATAGTTGGCTATCTATCTATACATATGATGTATAAAAGGAGAAACTGACTGATTGACATATCAACGCAGAGCCGAAACTACTGGGACTAGGAACGTGAAATTTTCCACACCTTTTATAATGTAGGGGAGCAACAAGAAGGGTTTTCGAAAACTCCACTGGGGGAGAAAAGTCGGGATTTCGTTTGTATGAAACATTCTTATTCCTTGAGTTAATAAATTTGAATTTTCCCATAAAAAGTACTAGGCTTGCATGAATTTAAGATAGTACCTATTGCAATCATTAGACGTGTACAATTTCTGAGCAGTACCTAACCTAAGAAAAAGTACTAGGCTTGCATGAAGTGAAAACAGTAGCCTATAATATTATGATAATCCAGGTAATAAAATATCTGTCTGCCTCATCCAAAATATCCAAATCCTATTATGATTGAATACTATTATGAATTCATGTATGCCTAGTACTTTTTGTTAGGTTACTAACAAATTCTACTCTCTGATTCTTTGATATGGTCTATGGGTATGGGATATAAAACAAAACATCTTGTATAATTATCCTATCTATTTATTCCAAGTAACCAACTATGAGCATTCTTTTACGACTGTACAAATCAAAATAGTTAGTAGACGTGGCGGTAATAAAATAGACTTTTTCAACGATTCGACGTGGCGGGAATAAAAGCGGGGGAGTTTTCAGAGTGGCGGCGACTCGACGTGGCGGGACTGGACGTCAAGGGAATAAATCGTTTCTTCTATGCTTTAGACAGCTCTATTTGCTAAGCCAGTTCGAAATTTAAATAAAATCTTTGATAAGTTACCTCCTTGGTTGCTATGTGTTGAAGTAAAAAGTTAGTTCCATTTTTAGATAACACGACAGATTTCACTTTTCATAGTAATTTATTTGGCCGCTAAACACGACAGATATGGATTTTCATACTAAGATTGCCGGCCGGGCGCTCGCTTGTTTTTGACCAGTACAGCAATTTCGATTTATCTCGAAGAAGGTTGTCAAAATAATGTTCGAATTTCCAAGCATGTTTGAGAAAAGTAGATTATTTGGTCCATAAACACGAAATATATTAATTTTTATACAAACATTGCCGGCCGGGCGTTCGCATGTATTTGGCATAGATAATACACTTGTATTCGGCCAGCAATTTCGATTTATCTCGAAGAAGGTTGTCAAAATAATGCTCGAATTTCCAAGCATGTTAGTTGTAATAAATGATTTGTCTGACGAGGATAACCATAATTCAACCGTTCAACACCAACATCCGACTGCATCAGCATCCTCAACACATCCTGTCACTCAAACGGAATCAAAAATGACACGTCTTAACAACAAAATTGCTCTGTTCTTAATAATAACTCCTTGACGATGTATATCAGCGATTGCCGGCCACGGAGCAGCGTCAATAGCTCTCACATACTTCGTGATTGAAGGTTGGCTCTGCGACTGGTACTGGCCACTATTCGCTCTGTGTAGCGTGGTCCCGTCAGTCGTGGATGTGGCCGCAGCGTTTCTGTCTATGTGTAATGTGAAATGGTGAAAGTGGATGTTTTTTAGACTGTATTTAGAATAGTGTTTTTGTGCTTGCAATATGAAGATGAAGGATTTTATTAATTTCTTTGTAAGTTGTTTTCTTGGATATCCTGTTTTTTTTTTTAAATTATAAACAGCTAAGAAATTATTAAGCAAAATTAAACTCATGAATACTGCTAGATATTTGTACATAATTTCTTATCACGCAGTTCAAATCAAAGCATTTTTTTCACCTTGAATTCATAATAATTTCTCTAGATGCAATGGCAACATTTTTAAATATTCAAGCATGTTTTAAATTTATGCTCCTATAGCATCATCATCCTTTTTGGATATAACTGTACAGTTTCGTAGGCATAACTTTACAGTTTCCTGGGCATAACTGTACAGTAAGTCCTGGGAAAGATGAATGGTTATATTTCGTCGTTCATATGGTATACCTTGCGCGCGCGCCCTTGTAAGCTATCTTTACAGATACCAACCCTTTATTTCCAGAAGATTCCTTATCCTTTTGAAATAAGAACTCTTGAACAACCATTAACCTCCACATGGTGGTGTCCCCAGATCACCACCGAGCATCAACACCTAACGACATCGCACGACTACAAGGGGGGATGGTCCTTCTACTTAATTCTAGCCGGGATAGTCACCACACTGGGCTCTTCGCTTCCTGTCGGCTACAATATAGGAGTTGTTAATACGCCTGCTGAGGTAAGTGCATATTTTACAGTCATTATCCAGAGCTGCTGCTCGAGCAGTTTTTTGGTGATCATTTGAAAATGAGCTTAATAATTACTCACACAGAGTTCAAAACAGCGTGTAAGAGAGGATTCCCTTCGCCTCATGAGCCAATTCTTCATTATTTTTTCGAAGATCTTTGATAATAGAGGCAAAAGGGAAATCGGTCTGTAGTTAGCAAGATCTGTTTTTAGACCTTTCTTAAGATTTGGAAGCACACGAGGGATATTAAACTTACTTTTACTTCCTGGTTTCTGAAAGCTAAATCATAAGATCCAATCAAAGGAAAAATGGGCGAGCAATATGGTCAGTTGCAGTAACCATGTTACCATACAACAACTTTGTCAAAGGAAAGTGGAATTTTTGCATTCAAATAATATAATTATAATTTACGCCGGTAAAGATCTTGAAAAAAATGGCGCCCGAGTTATATAGCAACATTAGCAATGCGCCCCCGCACCCTAGACGTTCCTGAAATGACATCTTATCATCTTTTTTCGCGCATGTTCATTGCAGGTCAAAGCATCTTCTCTAACGCGCATTGATCAATGAACACTGCGCTTGCTTATAAGTTCACTATCAACAAGTCGTTTAGATTTTAGAGCGATTAAAGAGTAGTAAACAATTTACGTGCCGCCTCGGTATTTATGGCTTCAACACGTGTAAGCAAGAAGAAAGCAATCAACTAGAGTTAACTAGTCTTCATCTAGTGGATTCACTGATTGCTTTTCACTCTTTTTATTGTCCATGCTTTATTAGATGAAGTGGCAGCCTTATAAGTGTAATGAAAGTCTACTCTTATTTATATTGCTTTTTTATGCTATTATGGGCTACGCATATTTTTACCCGACCGCGGCGAAGCCAAAAAAGGAGGGTTATGTGTTTGACCAGAGGGCCAAGTCTACTAATTTACAAACGTCATAATGCTCTCTCCATTGTTAGTTTTTGACAAATTTGCCATACAAAATCTGTCAAAAACTCACCATCGAGAGACCATTGTGACGTTTGTAAAGTAGACTTGGCCCCCTGTATGTTGTACTAAACGGCTGATCCGATTTTGTTACACGGTGGATACATTAAATGTACACAGTGTGACATTTACTTGCACAATGTAACATTTTACAGGCATGTTTATTTTCGCCATAACAGACTGTATGCAAGATATCAAAAGAAATCTTCGATTCGAAATTATATTTTATCAGTTAGTAATTTAAGCCATATATCTGTTTCACAAACAAAGTAAACCAACCAGTAACCTTTTATGTCTGCTTATTCGCTTATAGCTCTAGAAGTAGAAGGTTTCATAGAAATTGCACTCGGTAGGTAGGGTAGGTACTATTGAATTAAATTGATGACGCATGTCATGACGATTCACGGGACATCGTTATTGCGCTCATGCTAATTCGGAACGGGTGTAAGCACGCTCAGAACGATTACAGCGTAATTCGGAATGCAGCCCATTGTCTCAAGGAGAGGTACTTGCAAACATAACAATGACACAATCGGATATAAAATACAAAAAAGGTCAGGTAGGGTATATTAAAATAAAAAGGGTCTGTAATAAAGTCGATAACCACGTGATCAAATCGCCAAGTAATAACTCGGTCCTGCACAAAGACAATTTGTACTACTTTCATTAGAATGCTGCTTTTAAAACATTTGAGTATGTAGCTTATTAATTTTTATTTCTTGCTGTCGGGACTCAAACATGTGACCCTGAACTTCAATACCGGTCTATTCACTGCCTTTCATTCAAGTTAATAATAAATTATGTATGAGTACCTCATTGGTGTAGTGGTCGCAAGCGCTACTGCTGAGCATGACGTCCTGGGTTCGATTCCCGGGTCGGGGAAAGTGATATTAGGTTTTTCTATCTGGCATTTCTCAGTAGTAGTTAGTCTGTATTTGTGCCCAGTTGAGGGCAATAGGCTCGCCCCCTATTATATGGGACTTAAACATGACTGATGAAATGGTTACACCTCTGCTCAACCCTTCAAGGAAACAAGGCGTGATGTTATGATGATTAGGAATATTGTTTTACTGAGGAAGGGTTTGCAGAATATCACCCGTCTCTCCACTATTCCATTGCCTACTCAAGGATGCATATCTGGTATGGCTCGCAAATCCTTCCATATCCTTATGGCACGTCTTCCTTACCATTACCGTGCCACCCGGTCTTCTCCCTGATATGCAATGGCCTCTGTAGCCCCATGCAACTTGAGGCTCCAGGGGCTAGTGCAAATCTTGGGGTGCATTCGGTTTATCGAGTCTGGTTAAACCACGCTGGGATCGGTGCATTTCATTAATTCATTCATTGTCTGCAAAAGTACAATTATGGAGGTTTATTAGTCACAAACACGCAATGAGGAAACGTGCTCATCAATACTCGTTCTTCTTTTGTTTAAACGAGGACTTTGCCCTGTAGTAGAAAAACAAACAATAAAAAAAAACTGATAATGATAACTTCTTAGTCATACCACGGTAGACGGTATTCCAACTTCATACAAACGGACGAAGCGCGAGCTATACCTACGCGCCTCGATCGAGGTATGCGCGAGGTACGCAGACAGTCGCGTCTGTGCCGCAGTGACGAACGAACGGTGTGTTGTTTTTTTAACAATAACCGCGCGATTTTTACACTAAAAATAAATTCAAGTACGTATTTAATATGACGAGTAGGATATATTGGTGCTGTTTTTGGTTGTATGAATTTGGCAATAACGCATCCAGAGATAACTTTTTTTAGATTACCTGGAAACTTTGAAAGGTATTATTATTAACAAACAACAACAACAAAATTATTTTATAGTCTTACTATAAAATAATTTTACTTACTGGTAGGTAGGTACATAATGTGTGTCTTTTTAATGGATAAGTATTTCCTTTTATCTCCCGAAAAAAAGATGTCTGGATTAATAAATAAAGTGAATAGAGTAAAGGAAAGTGATAGACACGAGTGAAATAGGTAGTTATAGGAGGTTCATGAATCATGATACGGTAGGTACGCTTGTTTTAAAACCTCGGGCATTTGTGTTTTGTTTTGTTATTCAATTCACAAAGTATTTTATTTATTTGTGTAGATAAAAAAAGTATATTTACAATCACAAAACTAAATGGAAACACAAAGTAGGCAAATGTAATTAAAATACTGGAGGCGGGCAGCCCTATCGCATGTTTACGTACCGCGCGGCTGTAGGCATTTATTTCTAAGATATGGCTTAGTTATTATACCGTCTACCGTGGTCATACCGAGCCTTAGGGCACAGATGGTTCACTCTGAAAAATCATTTAAATAAAAAGCGACTCTTGCCACAACCACAACACAATAAAGTGCAATTCAGGTCGCAAAGCGCTAATTACCTACAGATATATTCACCTAGAAGTTGCCTCTCTTTCTATCTCGTAACACTTATATCTTCTGACTACGTTACACTCACTGAATTGGCCCAAGAAGCCGAGCCCGCCGCGTACTTGTAGCTTCATTCCTAAAATGCGGAATGAACCTTTCTGTATTCATCTGTGCTTAGGGCAAGATTCATAGAGAGTACTTTGAATTTTTAAGTAAAGTAATCGTTTCATACGAATGAATATGTATGTTAATTCTATACGAATAAAGATCAGATTGTATTGATATGTAACTTATAAAAAATTTCAGGTAGTAAAACAATTCTGCAACGAGAGTTTTATAAGCCGATACGACGTGGTCCTTGACGAAAAATGGCTGAACGTGCTTTGGTCTTCCATCGTGTCCATCTTCATTGTGGGCGGATGCACCGGGTCGATACTCGGTGCTGTGCTCGCCAACAGCTTGGGAAGGTAAGAGGAACATGAATCACTACATCACAAATTATTATAAAATAGAGGACTTTGTTTTATGCAGCCTCTGTCTGTCTGAACGCGAAAAACTCGAAAACTGAACGGATTTTCATTCGGTTTTCACCAATGGGCGGAGTGATTCATAAGGAAAGTTTAGGTGTATTCATTACAGAACTTTTCCATAAGTTTGTTCTTATGGAACAAATCTAACTTATAGTGATGTACTTATTAATGATTCTAACATTCTAAAGTGGGCAACGTCGCAAATAGCTGTCACATATTTCGCTGTTTTGATTAATTTGGCAATATTACTGAACAAATGCGGCTAACTAGCGAACTAGAATATTGATTATGAACTGCAATAATTAATTACAATATTAATTGAATGACACTGAATATTTCGTTTTAGATGTAAAAAAAGAATTTGGAAACTTTCGAAATGCCTTTTTTACATCTAAACGGCTAAAACATCAAATTCAATGTTACAATTGCAATTCATTATTAATATTCTAGTTCGCTAGTTAGCCAAATTTCTTATTTCCATATTATTATATATATATTGCCAAATTAATCAAAACAGCGAAATATGTGACAGCTATTTGCGACGTTGCCCACTTTCAGAATGCACGGTTTTTAACACGTATTTGCTTTGGTCGCGAATCATATTTTGATCAAGATACAACCTGCAAAAAACGTAAGAAAAATTGAACTTCTACTACCACTGCGGAACCTCCTTAAGGTTTTATGTAAACCGGCTGAAATACAACTACGATTGTTAAAGATGCCGGAAAAAATCATGCCGACTGGAACTGGGTGCGCCGCGTAAACCAATAGCAGCCCCTGGCCTTGCAGTTTCGACATAGATAGCCTAGACGGTCAAAATGGCGTGACAGCACGAAAAAATCAAGTGCTTGTCAAGCGCGTCCCTAGACAGTCAAAATTGCGTTACAAGCACGAAAACATCACGTGCTTGTCATGCGCGTCGCACGCGTCTAGTGACGCCATTAGGACTTTGCGACCGAATTTGGTCGTATAGCGATCGCTATCTATGTCTGCAACCCCTGGGCTGTTATCATTTCAACCCAACACAATCCATACTCCAGCAATACTTATCTCTCACAAAGCAAATCCAATTAGTCAGTATTTACACAGTAGAAGACACATTATTATGTAGACATCAGAGGCACGTCCTTGTTTGTGTCATATCCTTTATATGACACAAACAAGGATCAGATCATTCCACACTAACACTACAATGATGCATAGCTTCTCGCGGCCCGAGCTGGTATGCAATAACAAAGACTGGTTATATTCAACAAAATGGTGTTCTGGTGTAATAGTGGATCCTTTATTTATAGGAACACTAGCTTTTACCCGCGGCTTCGCTCGCGTGTTTGTCGGAAAATATCCCACGGGAATGTACTATCGGTATACATACCTAATAGCCGAGGAAAAGTCATTGACTCCTACCTCTGCGCCCGCGTTGCCGTCAACTAAGATAATTTGTTACCCGTAATTTTGAATCTGTGATATCTTTTAAAGTATTCATTTTAATGATATGATGTCATATTTTAATCTAAATTAAATGCCCAATTTAAATAACATAATATTTTATTGGAAAAGGATTAATATGATACCGGTCAAAATAACGTCGGAAATAACAATGAAATTTTTATCAAATTTTGAAAGATAGTAATGGTTACTGTGGGTCATTGGGTTAGAAGTTAGACATATGCTATCCCGGACTTTTTCGTTGAACTTTTTAAGATCTTTAATCCTGTAGAACATAAATTTGATGTATCTCTTACGGCTTACGCGGCGCACGCCAGTAAAGCTCCCAGTCGGCATGTGTTTTTCCAACATGTTCGTCAATAATCGTCATATTTCAGCTAATTTACACAAAAGCTAAATGAATTATACACAAAAACCTTCCGCATGAATCACTCCGTCTATTGGTGAAAACCGTTTGAAAATCCGTTCAGAAGTTTATCGCGTTCGGACAGACGCGGCTGCGGACTTTGTTTTATATGTATATATGTAAGGAAAGGATAAAGGAAAATATCCTATGTGTATCGATTTCATAGTAGGTGTATTGAGATATATTATGAGGAACAGGGTGTAAATTTCACTAGAAAAGGGAGGATCGTCCAACCAGACGGGTGTTGCGTCTGGTGGGCAATCGGGCTGCTAAGTATATATAGATATATACTTAGCATAGGGCTTGAGTTCGAACCCAAGGTACGCACCTCTTGAGTTTTCCGATTCATGTGCATATAATATAATTATCACTTGCTTCAAAAATGGTGACGGAAAACATCGTGAGGAAACCTCATTATAATGGCAGGGAATCTAGCAAATTTCTCCCGCTTGGGGGCGCTGTTGTAGATGTAGACCTGTCAAATATTTTTCCTCACGAAATACTCGAAATAGTTCATAGTTCCATAATTGTAGTCTGTGGTTCCACGAAAAATATTTGGTATTTTTCTATGGGCCTGTGTCGCCTGAAATAAATGGTATTTTTCTATGGGCCTGTGTCGCCTGAAATAAATGGTATTTTTCTATGGGCCTGTGTCGCCTGAAATAAATGGTATTATTATTACCTACCCTACCTGCCCTACCTACCCTACCTACCCCCCTACCTACCCTACCTACCCTATAAACCATCCCTGGACTACGGCAAACATATCAAGACCAAAATCAGCCAAATCCAAAAAACAAAAAAAAAAACTAATTTATAAATAAAATAAATCGGCCCAGCCGTTCTCGAGTTATAAAATTACGACGAAAAGTGGCATTGATTTTTATTTATAGATATGTTTTGTTTGTTTCAGAAAAATGGCCACAATACTAACGAACGTGCTGTCCATCGCCGGAGGACTATTGTTTTTCTTCTGCCAACAAGCTAACTCAGTTGAAATGCTTATTTTAGGGAGATTACTAGTCGGTTTGGCTGGAGGTAAGTTCTTACGTACAATTTGAACTGACTTTGATGAAAATATATATTGAACTAGTAGCAATTTAACTCTCTTTTAAGTGTTGGCAATATTGGTCCCTATAAAATGGTAAATTATTATTGCCTATTTTTTATTATGATTGTACAAGGTCCCATTCATTAGATGGACAAATTTTAACACAGCGTTCAGTACGTCTAATCATCAAGAAAAAAAAAACACTGATTAAAGTGATTTTATTTTGGCCTAAAATTATAAATAGCATTGGGTAACCAACATTTTTAGTGTATTTAGTTAGAAGATTAATTTTTCTTGTAAGTAACTAATGCTTTCTTCTTATTAATTTTTTTTACCATTGTTCTTAATTTGGTGGTCTGAATGATTTCTAAAAGTTTGTCCATCTATTTTAATAGGATCTTATAAAATACATAGAGAAGCGACATATAACTTTTGGGTACAAAGATATATACCAACTTTAAATTCTGTTGCTTTTTCAATTCCATACTTGTTTCCTCGTTTTAATATCTTTGAAAACTGCTTCAAACTCTAAACATTTATTTAAAAAAACCCATTTACTGGCACTTTTGAATTTTCAAGGTCTTGCCGTCCTGTTATATTGTGTTGTAGATTAAAATATTGATATATTTGGTTGCCCCCAGGTCTGACCACCAGCATAGTGCCCATGTACCTGACGGAGCTGGCGCCGGCGCGGCTCACGGGGGCCTTGGGGGTGGCGTGTCCCATGGGCGTCAACGTGGGCGTGCTCGTCGGGCAGGTCATGGGCTTAGATTTTATATTGGGTGAGTAGGAAAGTGTACGATTGTGGATTAAAAAATACAAATGGGTCGGCCTGCTTGGTAGTTTAGAATTTTTGGAACGGACAAAGTACCCATTGCTAACCCAGGGTC
The DNA here is from genome assembly GCA_948150665.1 of Conistra vaccinii. Lineage (NCBI taxonomy): Eukaryota > Metazoa > Arthropoda > Insecta > Lepidoptera > Noctuidae > Conistra > Conistra vaccinii. The sequence goes on from OX411325.1 coordinate 21,523,517, forward strand.
TGACATAATGAAACATCAAATATTTGAAAGAAAAAAACGCGGGTGTTCGTCTGCCCGTATCTGAGGGGCAATGCAATGCTCGTATTTTTAAAAATGAATGAAATAAAAATGTAATAAAGGACGATGCGTTAAAACGTCCCCCCAAACCTTACACCGACCAACAGATTTAAAATGTATCTCAGTCCAACCATCTTGGTAAGGTGATCAATTTTTACTATGACGACATCTGTCAAAAATATGGGATATCCCAGAAAAATCATGTTTTAATGTTATTATTTTTGGCACAAAATAACATGTTGTAAACCATATCTTTGATTTTTAATCACTATTTTTACTGCTAAATAATGGCTAGTATCGTCTGTGAGCTGTTTCACTCTATGGCCTGACGGATGTTCTCGTCAATTGTTAGGTTAGGTTAGGTTAGCCTAACCTAACCTGCTGTTTTCTTTAATATTTTGTACAATTACGCAATCACAAGGATACGGTGATGCTGTTCATCTTTGAGTAGTTCCATGTAGCTACCTTGAAAATCCAAGATCAGTAAGTTGATCACTGTACTGTACTGTCACTAACCTAACCTAGGTTAGGTTAGGTTAGGTTTTGGCGAAAAGGCGTGTCACCTACAGGGGACGTGACGGCGGGTGTTGACACGATATATTATGTCGTGCGGTATTCCACAGTGCTCGGTCCTGGGCCCACTTCTGTGGAACATCAATTGTCAAAACGTCCCCCCAAACCTTACACCGACCAACAGATTTAAAATGTATCTCAGTCCAACCATCTTGGTAAGGTGATCAATTTTTACTATGACGACATCTGTCAAAAATATGGGATATCCCAGAAAAATCATGTTTTAATGTTATTATTTTTGGCACAAAATAACATGTTGTAAACCATATCTTTGATTTTTAATCACTATTTTTACTGCTAAATAATGGCTAGTATCGTCTGTGAGCTGTTTCACTCTATGGCCTGACGGATATTCTCGTCAATTCTTAGGTTAGGTTAGCCTAACCTAACTCACTTTTTTCTTTTAATCTTTTGTACAATTACCCAATCACAAGAATACACAAATGCTGTTCATTATTCAGGAGTGCCATGTGACCTTCAAAATTCAAGATCAGTTTATCACTGTTAGGTTAGGTTAGGTTATGTTCACTGCGTCCATTGTCGGGAGGACACGGCGCGGCATACATTGGCAGAGTGTGCCGCGTGGGAGGAGCCGCGCCGTGCCCTCGTTCCAGAAGTTGGAGCCGACTTGTCACTGCCGGCCATCGTTCGTTCGATGGTCGGAAGTGCCGAGTCGTGGGACGCGGTGGTTTCCTTCTGCGAGACAGTCATCTCGCAGAAGGAGGCTGCGGAAAGGGAGAGGGAGATCTCGTCCACTCACCCGGTCCGCAGCAGGCGCACCGGGCGTCGGCGGAGGGCGGATAACGCCCTCTTCCAGCCCCCCTAAATGGGTCCAGGGGCGACGGATTCGGGAACATCCGTCGCCCCCCATCACACAGGACCCGAGATGGCGGCGCGTAGTGTTCCACGCGCGCCACTCTAAGACGTAACGGGGGGAGTTTGCACACCTCACTCCCCCTACGGGACGGGGCCCGCAGAGTGCGGGCCGTCACCAGTCCGGGGCAGCGGAAGTCGCAATTTGCTCCCGCAGCCCCCCGACGCAAGTGTGCGAGGGAACACCGGGGTGGTTTTAGTCAGTAAGAGTCTGACAGACCCCTTCGCCCACCCCAGGGCGGAGGACATCCATGAGGATCTCCACCCCGAGAAAAAAAAAAAAAAAAAAGGTAAGGATGGGTAAGGTTAGGTTAGCCAACCAAAATGTTTTTTGTTATTACAAAAAATCCCATTGATTTTGCAATTGAACGAGACAGTAAGTTTTTTTCTGGATCCTTATAAACATATTGGCATGTATCACATGGCTGTTGGAGGGGGGGGGACGGGGTCCGACCCACAATGCGGGCCACCACATGCCCGTGAGTCTCGCACCTCACTCCTGCTGCGACGTGCAAAAAGGGGCGCGCTTGGAACACTACGTGCCGCCACTACGGGTCCTTCTGGAAGGGAGGCGGTGGACCTCCCCGAGTCCGCTGTCCCTATAGACCTGTTTACGGGGGCTGGTAGAGGGCGAGGTTAGGTTAGCCTAACCTAACCCACTTTTTTCTTTTAATCTTTTGTACAATTACCCAATCACAAGAATACACAAATGCTGTTCATCATTCAGGAGTGCCATGTGACCTTCAAAATTCAAGATCAGTTTATCACTGTTAGGTTAGGTTATGTTAGGTTAGGTTAGGTAAGGATGGGTAAGGTTAGGTTAGGTTAGCCAACCAAAATGTTTTTTGTTATTACAAAAAAATCCCATTGATTTTGCAATTGAACAAGACAGTAAGTCTTTTTCTGGATCCTTATAAACATATTGGCATGTATCACATGGCTGTTGGAGGGGGGGGACGGGGTCCATACAAAATTGGTCATGGTCCTTTACGTTCAATAATCTTCAAATGCCATCAGTAAACTCTGAAATGGAGACAGACAATGACATGACACTGAATGGACAAAAGACAGCCCAAAGCACACCTAAACTTGCATCCAAACCCACTATTTACCGAACTGTCAAATCCGACAGCGGTGGTAAATAGTCTGAAGAGGAACCACCTTCTTTAGGTGGGAGGTGCAGCACTGGCTGCTCTGAAAAAATTACCTAGCTTTTGACAAGTTTTCTACTTTGATAATTCCTTAAAAGACCCTTCTGTATTATAGCAAGGTGGAGTTTGGATTTGTTTGATAAATGCCAATAGGGTCGCCACAGAGGTGGAGTAGGAAGCTATTGGGCTAGGTAGTGATGCACACACCTCACCCCCCCCCCCTGCGGGGTTGACGTGGCCCGCAAAGGCCAAGTGTGGGAACTGACCACCGGGGTGGTTTTTAGTCGATAAGAGTCTGACAGACCTCTCTGCCAGTCCCAGGGCAGAAGACATCAACAAAAAAGATAGTGAGCATGAGATACTGTAATTGGAACGAAGTTCTTTATCGCGCGTTGCGAAAGGGGGCTAGACGGAAAAAATTAGTACCAAAACTTGTACCGACACTTTTTTTTAAGACCAAAAGTTGACCGACACTTTTTTATGTATTTGAGAAAAGTTTTACAAATTAAAGTCGAAGTCGAAGTCGAAGTCGAGGTCGAAGTCGAAGTCGAGGTCAAGGTCGAGGTCGAAGTCGAAGTCGAAGTCGTCGAAGTCAAAGTCATATCATTTATATACGTCAGCCAATATGTCAGATGTTATTGTTTTATAATTCAGAGCCATCTAGTAAGTATAGAAAGATTTTTAGCCTTGTTAAAAATTATACTAGATGGCTCTGTATTAATATTAATATGCAGCTAAAAGAACTTCCTTCCCACCGGGGGTGTCCCACGACACCTCCCGACTTTTTTTCTTCATTTTTAACCGCCTTCCAAAATGGGGTAAGTTCTCAATTCGACCCGTATGTGTTTTTAATTGTAATTCAAATAACTGTTGTATTGTTTCAGGTCGTGATGTTGACTGGCCCTACCTTCTGTCCGTCTACGTATTGCTAGTCATTATTTGTTTACCGTTGTTATTTATATTGCCAGAGAGCCCAAAATACTTATTTGTAGTTAAGAAAAATGAGGAGAGAGGATTAAAAGGTAAATATACATTTTGGTATCACAACATTAAGTTTTTACACATAAATAACGAATAATTATTCGTTATTTATGTGTAAAAACTTAGCACCAAACGCAACTGGCGAAATGTGTGTTTACTATAGGTACACCTCTGCTTAACTCTTCGGGGAGTACAGACGTGATCTTTTGTTGTGTTTATGTGTAATCTGGATGCAGTTATATCAAAAATTGTTGTCCCTATTGATTCGCCACTAAAAAAATCGAATAAAACATCAAATGATTCTATCTCACGGTTTGGCTGTCCTAGTGTTTCCTGTTGCAAAATTAATTTTACAACCTTATTTTTTGTTTATATAAGCTGTATCTATTCATACACGAAATCTCTTAAGGGGTCATTGTACTCATCATTATGAACAACTTTTACTATCGGACCAATACTGAAATCGCGAAAAAAAATCATCTTTTCCCTACATTTTGACGAGATTTTGCGAACTTAAATTATGTAGGGAACAGCTGATTATTTTTTCGCGATTTCAATTTTGTCCCCCTTGTGACATTTCGTGATTTGATTTTTTTTGTATCCTTGCTGGCGTGCTCGGAATGTAATCTTATATAAACCTATAGAAACTTTATGGTACCAGTAGTGACGCGGCAGAACTGCCGCGGCGGCACTGACGCGTGCAGCAGGGTTCGGAATCATACCTTGAATGAATTTAAGATTTTTATTAAACAGAATATCTTTTTATAGAACTGAGTCGCCTCCGCGGCGTATCCCCAAGTCTACTGACTGATGACGTGGAACTCCTCCGCGAAGAAGTTCGCTGCGGGGAATCAGCCACAAACAACGGCGAGACCTGGTCTATGGTCCGGGTGTTGCAGGACAAGCGGCTGCGACTGCCGCTGTTGCTTACCTGCTCCATGCAAGCAGGCCAGCAGACCAGCGGGATTAATGCTGTGAGTTTTTTATTATTAATTTATTTATAAAGGCCGGAGCCTCTTTTCCCACGAAATGTATGAGAAAAGTTTATTGCGGTTTCTGACTTTTCTAGTACTCAAACCTCAGTTGGTCCCATAGAGTTTTTTGATCCTTATAAGAAACAGGATTGATTGACATAAAAAAAATTGTGAAAATTGCTAATTTTCTTGCTGTCTGTAACTTTTTTTTGTCAAAATCTGTGAATGCAGATCAAAATGTCTCAAAAAGTTAAGGACAGTCTCATAAGACCGTTTTCCTGTAGCTACAACGGTTATGGTACCTGCCCGTACTGCCCCATCTTAAAAATCCACTCTGTATGTAATTTTAATATTAACTAACGTATAATATACACTTGAACCGCATCGAAAGTGGTTGCGTAATTTAGAAGAACAACGCGGTCACACGGACAGACACAAAAAGGGACTTTAATTTATAATATACTAGCGCCCCGTCCCTGCTTCGCACGGAGTGTCACGACATAAAAAATCATAAATTCATAAATTATTATAATCATAAATTCAATGCGAAGATTTTCTATTCTCAAGAAGACAGCAATACAAGTAGCATGCATAAATAAATGATATCGAAGAAACACCAAAACTATCTGATGCGTCATGCGACGTCAAAATATAGGATACCGCATCAACTTCAAAAATATGTCACCTTTCAGAATGCATAAATATCGGATATATCTTGCGTTATAAATATCTGTCTACTCAGTTCAGTTCAGAGGAATGTGTTATCTCGTTGTGATCAACAATATCTGACATCACTTATAGCATAAATATCTGATTGTTAAATGTTTCGAGCCGTTTTCTTCTATATTGCAAACAGTAGGTACCGCTCATATTGCAAAAAAAATTAACAAGTGCAAAATTTAAAAGCGTAAATAACAGGGGGCGCCTGCTATTTACGCTTTTGAATTTTGCGTAATTGTATTTTAAATGTTTTTTGTTTGTACACCGGTTTCTCCGTGATTGAGTGATAGAGGAAGCCCGCGCGGTCCTATTATGCACTTCTGATGAATAGTTTTTGAGTTAACTTCCAAAATTCCAAGTATTTCCATCTCAATCCATTAGGAATGTTGACAATTTTTTTTTTGTCTTTCAGATAGATAATTAAAAAATATTGAACACGTATTTTTTCTATTTTTTTCTTAATCAAAAGATTACGGCAATACCAATGTATTGCCGTAATCTTTAATAAATAATATCTATCATATAATAAATGTATTTTCTTTCTTTCTTTCTTTCTTTTATATCATTATATAAAAGAAAGAAAGAAAATACATTTATTTAGCACATATAAGGCACACAACACAAAATATTGTACTATGTATAAAATGTGGCATGACGCCACTGTCCGGTAGATTTTATACTGAATTGTGGCGTAGCGAGCCCCCACTCTCCAACTTTAATACGTTTTATCTAAATCATTTTGTATTAATATGATAAAGCAAAAAATACGTGTCAAATATTTTTTATTATTATGACTGATGGCCTAACTAGTTTTTTTTTTACCCAGTCAATGGTGCCGATTCTCTTGTCACAAATGCCTCTAAACTAGACTAAAAATCACCAAAATTTAGTTTAATCCTGTCAAACGAGGGTTTCCCATTCTGAAATAGACTAAAGTGACACAAGTGAAAATGGCAATTTTGCTATTCTGAATTTGACGTTTTTCACCAAAAAATTTGGTGTAAGTATCCAACTAATCTGACTATTTTTAAACGCGATTAAAAACGAGTGGAATAAAAATAGTTGGCATTAGCTAAAATTCACACCAACACTTCGACTTCAGTGCAAAAACAGTACTATATTTTTGTTTTCTTTTGCTTATATCTCGAAAATGGTGCGTCCTATCGCAAAAATAATGAAAATTCGACCCCCTTTATATAACGCTTAAACCCCTATATCCCAAAATGTTGGTAATAATTTTTCATATTTTCCATACAAAAAGTGAGAAATTCCATATAAAACACGTCTAGGCGGTACCTTGCGCGCGTCCGTCTCTAAAAAAATTCACGGGGTAGAGTAAACAATTACCACGTGGAGTCGTCACGCGATTGTCAAATTCGATTTTAGATGTGTCAAAATATATTTTTATTTTAGAGATATTTTTTGTCAGAATAACTTTAAGATTCTCATAGCCAAAAGTAAGGAATTTTGGTGATAGTTTAGTTAGTTTAGTTCGGTGTACAAGAGAATCGGCACCAATATCTCCATTCCACTGATTTTTAAATCGTGCAAAGGATTTTTTTCTTTAAAAAGGTTTCATCTATTTCTATACATGCCAATATTTGATTTACTTTCGAAGACTTGACAACTTCACCTGTATCAACCTGTATTGTCAGTGTCATTTTTTTTAATGAAATGTTTATTTTGTTAGCATTTTATTTTTTATAGATATATTTTTTGTATGCTATTTATCTATTATTTTCCTTACCTTATTCAATCAGTCTGAACAAAAATGGAAGATTCAGACAGTAACGGTGAGACGGTGCCAGTCGAAGTGTTATTTTCAGTACATTCCGTGGCGAGTTCTGAGGTTCAGCCGATGGAAGACTGGTCTTCATTAGAAGTTATATTGCCTGAAGAAAACAAGAAGAAAATATTATATCACGACGGGTTATATGACCCTGGTAGCGGAGAAATATGCGGAAAAACTATTGCCATGTCTGCCAGTTCTATGTTCATACACCCTTACTACAACTACGCGGCGATCACAGATCCAGGAATAGAAGAAGCATTGTTTGGATCTGAAGATGCAATCAAATACCCGGTCGATGGGCAAGCCTTGTACCTAGCTATCTGCAAGGAGATGAATCAGTGCCCCGTCAACATTTTCTATAGAGGGCTACTTGAAAACCGAATAGATCTGCGGTATTACTGCATCAATCCGAATGGATTCCGGGCAATGGCCAAAGCTCTGCTACACAATACGACGGTCGAAGAATTAAACTTAACTGATAATTTTTTGAACGATGATGCTTGCTATCATATGGGAGAAATGCTTTTGACGAACAGAACAATTACTGAAATTAATTTGCGTGGTTGCAGAATTGGCCCTCAAGGTGCCAGACGATTGTTTTGTAGCTTGCATCTTAATAGAACACTGAAGGTTCTTGATTTGAGTTATAACAAGTTGGGCGATGAAGCGATGGAGCATTTAGCAAAGGCTGTATGTTTTGGACTTTCTGTGAAACATCTTAATTTAAGCTACAATAATATAAGTGGGAAAGGATTCGCGTTACTAAGAGAACCATTCGAAACCCATAACAATTTTACTCACTTAGACCTTTCTTGGAATTACATGTTTTCTCCAGGAGGTTACGCGTTTCTTGTAAAATTATCAGAAAATACTTGTCTTGAAGTCTTGAATTTGTCTTGGAACTCCTTGACTGGCGCTCGGATTGGCCTGGCCGTCAGTAAAATTTTATTGTGTCCGCTCTTGAAGGAGCTAAATCTTAGCAATAACCAGCTAGAAGGAGAAGCTATAACGAATATCATAGGAAATATAACGAATGCAAAAAAATTGAATACGTTGAATTTGTCTTTCAATCCTATATCTACTAAGGACGCCTTGAATGTTATGGATCAAGTAGCGATGAATGCTTCGAAAGTGAAAAATTTGCTAATGGAGAACATATTCGTTAATAATGAATTTTTATCTTTGCTTGAACGTACAAAACGAAAGAAATCAAAGAAAAACTTAGTGGTAACGTACGAAGGCGTTAAAGATGTTTTTAAAGCTAAAGGGCCAGACCTCAGGGAATTAGTTCTTAACAGAATTGAATATGTTACAAAGTCGAAAAAGTGCAAGTCTAATATTGCATTGATTGCGCTCCAACTGAAAAAAGATAATCACAGAATGATGGATATTAAAGAATTTACTAGCGCTCTAGAGACGGGCGGAGCGTATCTAGATGACGATCTTATAGATGAATTGGCCAATGTTTTTCCGGCAGTTTCGAGAAATCCTAAACTGAAATATATAAATATAAACTTATTGGTGGAATATATCGAACGAAAATGGCCAAATAGGAAGTTACCTCTCACTCCTCCTGAACCGGAATCTATACCACCCGAAAAGTAAAGAGAAGGGAAATAGTGAAGAATTAGATTTACTCTCATATTTTTATAAATGTTTTTTTTTAATGGATTTATCTTAATTTTTTATATTTTTGGAAGTTTTTATTTTATAAGACGATTTTTTGATGCCAGTTTGTTTAGATTTATTTTTGAAGCTCATGATATAGTTTTTACACTTTTGCTGTCCGCAAAGTAGCCACAATAGTTTAAGCAATTGCCCTGAACCAAATGTGGTTCATGGAACAGCGAAAGTGCTAACAAAGTTATTTTTGGAGTTCATGTTATAAGTTTTGTTAAATAAAGTTATTTTTGTTAGTCTTTATATTTTTAATTATGAATGCTTTCGTATAAAAAACAAACAGACATTTATGTATTTTAACTCCCGACGCAAAAAGAGCAAGATCCAAGGCCAAGCGTTACGAAACTTATAAGAATTGTGTGCGTTGCAATCTGGAGTATCATAAAGAGAATGGTGAACGGCTCGAGTTGATCCGGTGCAGGGCTTACACGTGTGCTTTCAGCTTAATCATATACATCTTTAAGTATTATAAATCAAATTTGCTAGCGTCTGTCTGTGCGCTTACTTCAAAGTTAAAAGTCATAGTCAAATAACTTATATCAATTAGGCACAAGGCACTTTTCACTTCATTTTCATTTCCTTTCATTTGAACAAAAAAAAAAGGTTTGTCGCGCTTTCCAAAAGATAATTTTCGTATGGAGAAGAATGGGCAAGAAACTCCACCGCTAGGTACTCTTTTAAAATTCACAATGGATTCACAGAGAAATCTCGATGTTTTGACATGTCGTCCGTCACATCGGTAGATACCACCCGCTCGATCATACCGCTTAAACAATAACATATAGGTACATGGGACTTTAACATAACTGGCGAAATGTGGGTGTACGAGTACTTTAGGGTGCATCACGGGCCCTATCAGAATACCAGCGCTGCGGTATTTATTTTTTAAATATCGCAGCAAATGCACTTGTCGTAATAGTATTATTTTTTATTTTCATTTATTCGATTTTTTTTTTGTTAGTGTTAGATGCTGCTTTCTAGTTTTTTTATTAGTTTGTATTTCCTGTGCGTGTCCCGAATAAAATATTTTTCTTTCTTTTTTCTCATCATCATCATCATCAGCCTATTAATGTTCCCACTGCTGGGACACAGGCCTCCTCTCTGTGAGAGGGAGTGGGCTGTAATCTACCACGCGGGCCCAGTGCGGGTTGGTAGATGTCACATGTCTTGTCCTTCACCGTTTTGAGAGCAGTGGTGATGAAATTATTTACACAAAGTAAAGCGCCTGCTTGGGTTCGAACCCACGACCAACCAACCAACCGACCGACCGACCAACCAATCGACCAACTCGTAAGTCGGGGCCGTTACTCCCGCCCCGACTCGCAACTATACAGGCGAGATGTTATGTTAATTTAACGTTCTTTCCAGGTATTCTACTACTCGCAAACGATCTTCAAGCAAGCAGGTCTAACGCCGAAGAGCTCGCAGTACGCGACGATCGGCTGCGGCTTCATCAACGTGTGCACGGCGGTGCTGATGCTGAAGCTGTTGCCGCGCTTCGGTCGCCGGCCGCTGCTGCTCGCTTCTCTGTTCAGCGCGGCGCTTATACTAGCGGCGCTGGCCGCTTGCTTGCGGTTTATGGTTAGTGTTTTATTGATTCACTAGTCCCAGATTACAGGGTACCACAATGTATTTCACCTGCAGCCCCAATACGGTATAATTATTTTGTTCTCGTGGCGCCCCGCAGTTTCACCCTCATAAATCTAGATCCCGTGGGAATATCGGGATAAAAAGTATCCTATATCCTTATTCAGGTCAAAGTCTACCCATGTGCCAAATTTCATCCAAATCCGTTCAGCCGTTTTGGCGTGAAACCGTAACAAACAAACTCACTTACTTACGCATTTATATTATTATATATAGTTAGGAACTTAGGATTATGCCCCTTGCTCAAAATGTGTTCTCTCTGTTTCCAGGACGTGGTGTCATGGATGCCTAACGTGTGCATGATAGCAGTGATGTCGTATGTTCTAGTCTTCGGGTTCGGACTTGGCCCGATACCTTACTTCATAGCCTCAGGTGAGTTATAAAGTTCCGTTCATAATTGACGAAAATATCGATGAACACAATATTTTTTTTTATGTATACAGGGGGACTTGTAATTTGACGTATTCCTTTTAGGACGTGATCTGTTTGCAACAATTAAGCACCCCATAAACCCTAGGCGAAAAGTTATGCGTTTAGAGAAAACAAAATTTTTATGTCTTTTTTAAATTTCCCAAAATTCGTCACTACTATAATAGCTTTTCTCTTAACTCTCTTTAATGGCCTTCATTGCGATTCCATTAGATACCTAATACTTTAATAAACTTTTCTATGTAACCAAATTCTAAAACATTAAACAGTAAAAAAATAAAGGAAGAAGTTTATAAACCATTTTCAAAAATCTTCTTGTTCAATCAATGAACATTGAACCTTATTCTTTAGTGATAAAGTTGAAAATCTTTTAAAGAAATTTGACAGATTGTAGTAACTTGCGTCTGTACTTTAACAATTTCCGAATTCGACCTTTGCACTTATTATCGAAATTTTCATCGGCACCTGTTTAATAATTTTTAAACTTTTGTACCTCGTTAGATAGCTGATTAAATGAAGATGTTTACCCCGTAATTTGTACGCTCAATGTGATGTAAAAATTTTGAGATAACTGTTGTCACAGTTCAAGTATCCTTAATGGAAACGCAAAAACCATATTGGAATATTGTTTAAAAGTCAAATAACCAAACTGTTTTCCTTCCTCCTACAGAGATGTTCGAAGTAGGTCCCCGGCCGGCGGGCATGGCGTGGGGCTCCCTGGCCAACTGGGGCGGGAACTTCCTCGTAGGGATGTCCTTCCCCACCATGCGGGAAGCCATCGGACCGTATTCCTTCTTGGTCTTCTCTGCTATCACTGCGTCGCTGTTTGTGTTCCAAAAGTAAGTATTCTTCATTTGAAATAAGGTAAGACATTTAACTGAACCATTTTTACAGTCCGTTCAATATTGCATTGGTGGTATGACAAATGGCAGCTGCAGTAAACAGTTGGTAATATACAGTTCGCGTTAAATAACATTGCCGCTCTGAAGTAGACTACAAATAACTGCGCAGTAGTAAATCTACCTTATAAAACAGCAGCGCGTACGCATGCGCAACCTAACTTCAGACCGGCAAAGTTATTTGACGCGAACTGTAACCTCTTTTTTGCTTTTAATGCCATACATATGCCTACGGTATAGAAGTCAGAATCGGTACTAAGGACGAATTCGGTCTAATCTTATTTCAAATGCAGTACAGATGTAGAAGCTTTTTGAATATACGCCTCTAGTTAAGACACTAGTAAAATCTATTTCTAGAATGGTAAGAGGAAGAGAATCGTGGTATAAAAACTCTGCCGCTCTCTCTCCCTCTTCCTGTTCTTAATTGTTCCTACATTCATTTAATATTTCTTTTCCCCAGGATCTACTTCCCAGAAACCCGAGGTAAGACACCTACCCAGGTGACTCAGTTATGCAGTCGTGGTCTCAAGTCGAAACCCCTCTGTACACCCGACTTATCCAGCGTATGACGAGTATACACAATATTATGTTTTTATGTGTAATACGTAACTGGACTGCGATGTTAATGTAATCAATTTTGAAGTGAGAATTTGTAAATGTATAAAATTTTGCTGTTAGTTTTAAAGCCTCGATATGCATATGTACAGTTCGCGTCAAATAACTTTGCCGCTCTGAAGTTAGGTTGCGCATGCGCACTACTGTTTTATAACTAAGATTGATTACTGCGCAGTCATTTGTAGTCTACTTCAGAGCGACAAAGTTATTTGACGCAAACTGTATGTACTCTTTTCAACAAGATAGTACAGGAAAATAGTATTCTGTCAAATAAGTTTATTGATTCAGTCACAGAGCACGGAGTCCTCTCTCTTTCTGTCAACACTTTTCATACAAATCATTCGTGTCAGTTGAACGTCACCGTTTACTCATAGACACTGACGGCCCGTGACAATAGGGATGATGCCTGGGTCAAAAAAAAGTAACTCTATTTAGTCCGTCAGAGAAATAATAAAAAAATATTCAACACGTATTTTTTGCTTATTAATAAAAAATTACTCGGATAAAACGCATTTGAAGTTGGGGAGAGGGGGTCGCTACGTCACTAGTAAGTATAAAATCTATATACTCGTGACGTCATAGCACATTTTAACTCAATGTATTGCCGTAATCCTTTGATAAAGTAAAAAGAGCAAAAATACGTGTACGTTATTTTTTCATAATATACATTCCGGACAAAATAAAATTTTTTTTAGTCATCATACCTATTCTAAGGCCGTGTTCTACTTATTTGTCTGTCGGCAAGACTACGCGTTCAAGTTCATCGAACAAAAATTTCAAACTATTCTGTATTCGAGGGACAATCGTTTTAAAATAAGAAGCGGGACAACAATGCCCTGTGACAACTAGCTTGCGCTCAGTTGCAACAAAATAAGACACGATTTTTTGTCGTAAAGGCGTGTCTAGTTGCTGCCGTGGAAGCGATTTCGTGCTCTGTAGATTCCCTGTTCTCACTTCTGTAGCTGACCAAGTTGATAGATAGCTCAAATAGTTAATATGAGCACAGATTAATACAGATGTTTCTCTCCGCAAAATCATTTAAATAAAAAGCGACTCTTGCTACAGCACAATAAAGTGCAATTCAGGTCGCACAGCGCTAACTACCGACAGTTATATTCACCTAGAAGTTGCGTCTCTTTCTACCGCGTTTCAGAGTACGTTACGCTCACCGGATTGGCCAGACAAGTCAAGCCCGCCGCGTACTTGTAGCTTTATACCTAAAATGCGGAGTGCAGGCACTCCGCAATTTCTGTATTATCTGTATTATTCTGTGATATGAGTAGGGAATGACCATCGAAGAATGACAGTACTTTGGAGACGTATACTGCTAGATACGTCAGTAAACGTTCTTGACAGATACGGCTCTAAGGACGAAACGACTAGTGCAGCTTAATAGAAAAAAGTAAAGTATAAAAAATAATGATTGTTTTCCAAAGACTATAGATTTCATGCATCACAAAAATCTATGACACATCACTAGATGAAAAAAATATTTAAACTCATTTTAAATGATTCTACTGACATTAGTATAGTGAATAGATATGTTCAGTATAATCTAATACCTTTAGACGAGCAATTCTTGTTTATAAATATATACAATGTCGCCCATGCGCATGTGACCGCCCGTAATTTTCTGAATATTCATGAAAAAATGTCGAAAATAAACTTCAAAAGGGGGGGTCTATCTATAACATTTTTCATGTTATTCAATTTTTTATTTTTTATAGATTTGCTTTCTGTTTTTTGACACATCTCCGAAGTTTATGGGTCGATTTTGATTCTGTTTATTATTTCCAAAAGCTTTTGAGTTATTTTAACAGGTTAATTAAAATTTTTACAAAAAATTATCGACTCAAAAAAAAAACGGAATCGAAGTCATTTTTTCGGTAAAAAATTGTGTATTTATTTTTTTTAAAAACTATTGAAAAATGTTATAGATAGACCCCCCCTTTTGAAGTTTATTTTCGATATTTTTTCATGAATATTCAGAAAATTACGGGCGGTCACATGCGCATGGGCGACATTGTATAATCTGAATCTCGGAAACGGCTCCAACGATTTCGATGAACGCTGCAATTTTGGGGTTTACGGGGGTGAAAAATCGATCGCCGATCATCTGTCGATTGGCCTTCAGAAGGCCATAACAATTACAAATTCTATTGTGTCTCGTTAATGACAGTTGAAGGTCTACCTAGGTCTCTTAACTGGGAAAAATCGTTTTCTCTATTTTCACAGCCTCGGAAATCTGATAAAACGTTGGTGTACCTGGACGATATTATATTTTCATAGCCGAGCTGAGCTCGGCTTGACCAGATATTATTTATGAAATTGTAAAACAATTTCAATTTATGTAATAAATCGCTCGAATCTCTTCCAAATTATAATGAAATGTTGTTTGAGTAAGGCAGCATTTCAATACCTAGCATATCTGTCTTATATTTTCGATATTTTTTTGCCAAATATCCAGATATATTTTTATACTAGGCGGCAAGGAGAAGCGAATTCATTTTATGTCATTTTTTGGTAGAATCTCTAGAAGCAAAATTGTTGATATTATTTTTGTTAATTGAATATTTATTTTATAATTTAATGACTTCGGAATACGCCCGTTTTTGTAATATTATGAAATAGTTTAGGCGTAAAGCTCAATATACAAGGTATAATAAATCGTAGCGATTTATCTGAACACAACCTAGAAACTAGTCTTTATTTTATTACAAAAGTACCTTTGTAGCTACTCTTCTATCCCTTAGTTACTGGCTACAATTTTTCATTATACAGGGTCAATTTAAATTAGCTAGTGAAACGCCGCAGACGTGATGAGTATAGATATCACGACAAAAAACAAGGTTTTATTTTTTGAGGTCAATGACCGCAGTTTTATTACTTGAAGTGTGAGTTGACGAAATCTGTTTGATCGTGTTGAGAAACCAGTGAAGTTTACACAAAAAAATTTAACATTCTAAAGGCGACTGAGGCCCAAAAAAAAACACTTAAATTAATTTATGTTTTGTTTTATCATGTTCAGAAATCGACACCCATCACGTCTGGATTTTCGCTAGCTAATTTAATTTGACCCTAAATATTTTGGTAAGGTTCAATTAATTAAACACAATCACAACATATCAATCAGTTTAACGCTACGATTTATGACAAAGTTTTCGTTTAGTTCGTTAGCGGATATAATGATAGTTATATTAAACTAAGCCCGATTCCTCGAGCCTGATCAGTATAGTTTCATCGAGACCGCTGTGCCTTAGGTATGTGCGCAGCGAGACGGGGGGGGGGGCAGTGCAGGCCGCTCATTTGTAAACGCTCGCAGCGTCCCGTCGCTCATTCGACAACGCTCACGGCGTCCCGCTCCCCGCATCGCCGCGTATTCGGTACAGCGGTTTTGGTTAAACTTTAAATACTTGACATAAGATTTGAATTGGGAATCAGAAACCACCTCCAGAGGTGAACGTGCTGTTGAATAACATGTGCTCGGTGAATTTGTGTTAATATATCGATAGGAGCGTGCATTCTGAAAGTGGGCAACGTCGCAAATAGCTGTCACATATTTCGCTGTTTTGATTAATTTGGCAATATTACTGTATGGAAATAAGAAATGTGGCTAACTAGCGAACTAGAATATTAATAATGAATTGCAATTGTAACATTGAATTTGATGTTCTCAGTTTTAGGTGTAAAAAAGGCATTTGGAAATTATCCAAATACTTTTTACATCTAAAACTAAATATTCGGTGTTACGATATTAATTATTGCATTTCATAATCAATATTCTAGTTCGCTAGTTAGCCACATTTCTTATTTCCATACAGTATTATTTCCAAATTAATCAAAACAGGTAAATATTTGACACCTATTTACGACGCGACGTTGCCAATTTTTAGGATACACTCTCTTAATATTGTAGTGTAAGTGCACTTTTTAACTATTTCGATAGTACGCCAAAAGTCCGAGACTTTTAGACAACTTCCAGCGTTTTTGTATTTTGTTAAAACATATCGGACGCTTCACTTTTTGATCATTCTCGTCTTTCATTCGAAAAATGAATTCATTAGTGAAACAATTAACTTAAAAAACATTACCCTCCTTCTGGGGCAGTCGGGTAAAAATGATGTTGGATATCGGCACTCGGCTATCACTCGCTTACCAAGTGATCGAAAATTAAATGAAAGGAGCAGATGAACGTTCGCACGAACAGTGCAGTTTGCGTGCATCTTAGGAACATAGTATGGACACCTTTGGACATGTTTGCGGGCCATAGCGAAAGGTTCGCGTGCAAGAGACAGTCAAAACACTTGTTCGCGAACACATCGTGTGCATACCTGTGCTACCTCGGACGTGCTCAATAGTTCGAGACCATTCGGGGCACGTAGCGTGACGGTTCGCGCACGTGAGCTTGAATTGTGCAGGTGTGAATCCTTGCACGCGAACCGTTCGCAATACGTGCGCACGGTTCATTCGCATGCGCTTCTGTGGACCCGCGTTTACATCGGTGTCGTGTGAACGCGGAGTGAAACAAAAATGAATAGAATGAATTTCATTCGAGTGAAGCGTCTGATAATGATAATGGCTTTAATAATGCTATATTTACACTAGTCACAACTAAAAGCGAATGGGCATGCATTTTAAAAAGGCATTTGCCTGTAGCAGCTAACTCAAACTGTGACTGATGTAAATACAACATTATGCAGCTAGGAACAAATTAGTTATAGGTAAGTTTGAAGAAAATAGTTATAATAATTACCTAATTTGCCTCATCTCCAAGTATCTGAGAGATCCGTACTGTTTAGTGCTTGCATGTTTTATGCCGACCGAAGTGAGAGTACTGAAATATGAAGTCGGCCACTAGTCTACAAGTGGTGGCAACTCAAGTGATTGCTGGGGTTCCTGGGTAGATCTGCGGGTCATTGGTTTTTACTATAAGTAAATTCTTAGAAGCAGCCCAGAACCAGAATTCATACCAAGTTAATGGCGATAGGCTCGCCCCTCTCATAACAAAGGACTGGCGCAATGGTGGCATTCGAAAGGGTGGGAGAGGGCCACCCCTATCCTATCCCAGCAGCCATTCGAAGAATAATAATGATAAAATAATTTAATTTCATATATATAAGTCGGTACTCAACCTTCGGAACGGTGTCCGTCTTCAAGGCGTTTTAAAGTACAAAATACGTAGTAACATTATGGTTCCGTACCAACTTTTTAAGATTAGAATTAGACATCTTCCATATCATCTGAGATTGTAATGTACTTTGGCGTTTAGTATGCTAGAGAATTATCTACCGTACTAAATGCATTTTCTTGGTGGGCGCGGTTATAAAAATGGGAGCGAGAAGGCATGACACTCACTAATGTCTAAAGAATCCTGCTCGCTCTGATTATGACCGCGACTGCCGTGAGTCTTGGTATGTAGTATAAAGCAGCGTCCTATCTAAAAGCGATCGTCACGCGAGTACGCGATCTGTCGCGTGCTTATGTCACTTTTTGTTACGGGGTGTCCTGCGTGAGCGACGAATTAGACGCGTCGCGACTCTGCGAACGCGACGAACGCGATCAACTCATTGGCATACCTTGCTTGCGGCCTATATGGCAGTCTGCGGCGAGACGCGACGTAATGCGTACTTGTTTTGAGGGCGACCAGACGCGACAATAGCAAAATTGTACTGTACTTCTCCATGATTCGAGAAGTATTTCCCAAAATCACGTAGGAAATTTGTCTCGCGTGTAGGATCGTGTCGCATTGCGTCGTGTTATGTCGGGTTGCGTCGTATTTGTCGCTTACGCAGGACACCCCGAGTAAAAACGGAAAGCGCCCTCTAGCGGCGCGACCTCGCGTTCAGGTTCACCGAACAAAAAGTTCGAACGATCGTGTATTATAAATTGCGCGATGATTGCTTTTAAATAGGACACAGGGTAAAGGGTACTATTATTGTGATAAATTCAAGCTTCGTTAAACTTAGTATCGGAATCTACAGAACCAGACTTCAGAACCTACAGTTTACTAGTTAGAGTCTAGTACTGCAGTTTTTTATTCAAACATTTTTATAATGTATCAATGTGTCTTCAATATCGCACAAAGGTTTTTTGTGGGCACTGAATACTTATTGTAACGTCCATCAACTCGTGTCTTCGAACATATTTACAATTTTTACTAGAACATCACTTTTAGCGCATAATTTTTAACTAAGTAGAGGGATAAGAATTATTTTGTTTTTTAATTAATTTGTTTTAAATAATAATAAGTTTGAATGTACGCTCCAATTGTATGAGTTGAGCATATTTTATCGTGCAGTTTTACAATAAACATTGAAGTACCATTTACTTGTGTATTTTATTTAATATCTTGTAATAAAACTAAATTGCAGCATACTCTTATAATCGTAAATATTTGAGCATAAAAGAACTTGTCGGGATCTTTGAAAAAGAATGTTGTAAAAAAAAAAAACAATTAATAAATAATTATAATTTTATTGAAAAAACATCATCATCAAGCAATATTTATACAGGTTTTTAACAAAATAAATAATATGATAAAACTGACTAAACTAGTCTAAATAAAACAATGTATAAAATGGTAACTATTCCTTATCACAGAGGTTTATTGTTAAGGTTAATCTCATTATATATTTAAAAAAATATGGTTCAATGCCAGCAACCGCAAAAAATCAATACAGATGGGTCACTCCGCAAAATCATTTAAATAAAAAGCGACTTTTGCTACGACACAATTAAGTGCAATTCAGGTCGCACAGCGCTAATCACCTACAGCTATATTCACCTAGACGTTGCCTCACTTTCTATTGCGTGACTCTTAGATCTTCTGACTACGTTTCACTCAGACTAGCGAGCACGGCCTACTGTGACATGCATGGCTCGAGTCACACATTTTATACGAATAAACTGTGATAAAATGTGTGACTGGAGCCATGTCGTCACAAGGCCGTGCTCGCTAGTCTGAATTAGCCCAGCAAAACGGGCCAGTTGCGTACTTGTACCTTCATACCTAAACTGTGTATTGTCCCATCTGTTAAGGGTTAATCTGTGGTAAAATGTAGATTCGTATAATCTTAAAACTATAATGGCCACTTCACATTCTTCCATTACATAATGGTGTGCAAAGGTGGCATACCTACTATCCGCCATTTTTTTTGTTTTTTTTTCAAAATGGCTGCCTTGCATGAACCATAAACATCGATAAAAGTAATCTGTCGAACCATTTTCAAGTTTTTGCGAGACTAACTAAGCATGGGAATTGATTTTCATATTTAAAGATAGTTAGATACAGATTTAACATCATTGGGTTTCTTTCATGCGTCTGGAATAGGACCATTTAGTAAATAAGTTGCTAGAATGTAATAGTAGTATATTATGTTGTTTATTTCTAGTTCTGATTTATGATTTAAGGGGGTCAACCGCGAATATAGTCATCAATGTCTTTCAGCTTGTCCCAACACACAAGTAACAAAACGGTATGGGGGCCAAGTCTTAAGTAGTTGGCCCCTATGCCTTTGTACAAGGACAGTGGTCCTTCGAGCCGGATCATCTTCAAACCGCAGTCTATCATTCCTTTGTATAGTTTTCCTTTGTTTTGGGCGTCGACAGCTGAAATAAAATGTATTTAATTAGCCGACTAATTAAATACTACACAGTTAAATTTAATAACAGTTCGTTTTTTCCCAAAGGCTAATTTGACAAGTGCAAATGTCAAACGCCAAATTGAAAAAAACACAACAATCAAATGTCAAATTAGTCTCTGGGATTTTTTAAACTTTAGGCAAAATGTAGCTGCAGAATATGTCGGAATTTAGGACCAGCTGACTTCGGGATGTAAAGAAGGTGGAATGAGTTTTGTTGCGTCGTATCGTATCATGTTTTTTTTTTACTTGTACTGACCCTCTGCTGGGCAAAGATCTCCGGAGCCATAGCCTTCTGCACTTCGCTGTGTAATGCCTTTTCTCAATTATTATCATAATCATTAATTAATTTGCTATATAAGTAATAAACTACTAGTTTCCGTCAGCGGCTTCGCCCGCGTGATATATATTTTTATAAATTATTGTATTGTTTAGGACTAGCAGCGCCCTGTGGTTTCACTCGCACTATTCTCGATCCCGTGGGAATATCGGGACAAAATGTATCCTATGTCCTAACCCAGGTCAAATTTAAATTAAATCCGTTCAGCCGTTTTAGCATGAAAGCGTAACAACCAAACAAACATACAAAAAAACAAATCTTTTTTCTTTATAATAATATTTCAGATAATATAGCTTTCTACTGTTGAAACAATTAAAAAAATCGGTCCAGTAGATTTTGAGTTTATTAGCGAACGCGCGCTCTCTCTTGCTCAGCGAGATGTCGCTAGACTGCATTTGCATCCGGTTAGACTGGAAGGCGACCCCACAAAGTTGGGAAATAGCGATTACTATGGCATCTATTGCAACCGCTACTAGAGATAGTAAAAGATGTTAGAAATTAAAGGGTAGGTTATCAAACGTTTTATTAAATTATAGTTATTTCCAAAAAGTCAGGGCCCGATTTAAATGGCGGCTCGCCGGCTCGGAATATGAGGCGAGTCGCTGCGCAGTAACGAATTTATGGGTCAGCAGTGTGACGGGTGGGGTACTGCGCAGCGAGTGGTTAACTTCCGAGCCGCCATTAAGTTTGAATCGACCTATATATATAAGTATTTTTACTTACGTTGATTACAAAGTCTAGTAGCGATAACATCGAAGGGGTTCAAACACAGCGTCATGACGATTCCTCCGAGGTTTGCGCCGAAGAACGACAGCATCAGTGGATGTCCAGTGAACCAGTTGTTTGCGCGCAGCCAGTCTTTAGCGTATGTGAAGCTTAGAATTTGTGAGGCGCTGCCCGCCATGCCGCGAGGGATTTGAGGACCAACTCCTCGGAACAGACCTGTAATGGTGTTTAACAAAGTGATTATAATTTTCTTCTTACTTAGCAACAATTTGACAATCAAATTATATCCGGTTCAAACGTAGTTCCAATTGTTCAGAAGCCAAATGGAGTTGCGTTTATAGTTTTTTTATACAACGGGTAGACGTCGAATCCACGACCACATCCGTGCGCTGCCCATACCATTGCGTACTGATTTTTATTTTTTTATTTATTAATTTTGTTTGGAGCAGTGGTAGCCCAGTCGTAGCGGCCGTGAATTACGAGTTATCGGTCGTAGGTTCGAACCCAGGCAGGTGCTTTACTTTGTGCAAATTATTTCACCACCACTGCTCTCAAAACGGTGAAGGAAAACATCGTGAGGAAACCGGCATGTCCTAGAACCAAAAATTTGAAGACATTTGTGACATCTACCAACCCGTACTGGGCTCGCGTGGTTGATTACGGCCCACTCCCTCTCATAGAGAGGAGGCCTGTGTCCCACCAGTGGGAACATTGTAGGCTGAAAGGCTATAAAAGATTCCTTCCATTTCCTGACAAGTCCATGCTACCTCTTTCAAGTTTGTAATGACTGCTAAATATAAATAAAACCACGTCGTAGGTACCTTTAACACCTTCCTTTCTAAATATATCAACGAGTGCGCTCGTGGTGCTGGTGCATTCATGTTGGTGTCCCACAGCTATAGCCCTGGCGGCCTGGGACTGCAGCCTGACCTTCACCAGGTAGAATGGAGTGCCGGCTATGGAGCCCAGGGCTCCACCTACGCCCGCCACTCCTGCACCCCTTAGCAACGATGTAGTACCAGTCGAGTCTTTTAGTATGCCCCTTCTTTCAGCAATTCGGAAGGAGCCTAATCTGCAAATGTGAGAGGGTTTAGATAAGATGTATTGATTCCAGACTTCGACGGCCCTGTTGGTCTCGTGGTCCAAGCACGATTGCTGAGCGTGGGGTCCTGGGTTCGATTCCCGGGTCGGGCGAAGTGTTATTGGATATATCCATTAGTAATTTCTTAGTAACAGCTCGGGGCTTGGAAGTTGTAGGTGTGATACCCCCGTCGTGCCTCGGAAAGCATGTCATGCCGATCTTGCGACTAGTCAGGCTCTCCGGTCGTGTCGGATTACCGTCCCATCTGAATATTAGAGTGAGGGAAGAGAGAGTGCATCAGTTTGCGCACATAGTTGTGTTCTATAATAACTCCCGCTCCGAAGGCTGGTCTCCGCTGAGATAATTTATCGCCAAGGCCGAAAATCGGCCTGGACGACTATTATTATTGATTCCAGATGCAGTCTGTGAGTAGGTATGCCTTTGTTTTTCCCATGCAATTTGTTTTTGTCACTAATTCTGCTCGCAGTACCAAAAAAAGTAAAATTTTAAAGGGACCAAAGATATTTTATTATAAACATCATTCTCCTGCCTTTATCCCAATTTATTTGGGGCTGGACCGATGACCTTGTAAAGGCCGCAGGAATCCGCTGGATGCGGGAAGCACAGAATCGGTCGAAGTGGCGGTGCTTGGGGGAGGCCTATGTCCAGCAGTGGACGTCTTTCGGCTGATATGATGATGATGATGATTATTTGGGGTTGGCTCAACAAGTCTTTTTCTTCAATACTTCTCTATTATTGGTATTGGTCATCTCGGTACTAGTCATATTTTATTATAATGTAAAATACCAAAAAATTCAAAAGCGTGATACTTAAAAAAAAAAAATTTTTTGAAATCTTACCTAAAAATATTCAAAAAGAACTGAAACCCAAGCATGGCAGTCAGTCCGCTCTGTAGCGCAACTAATCCCTCATTTTTGCCCACAACATATAGGCCGTGGGGGACGTTCTTATAGAATATGGCATGTGTCCCGCTCTTCTTCAGTTCCCCCTGAAGCTGCAACCTGACCTTCACCACTTCTATAGGGTTTGTGAAGATGGATGCAAACATGGCCGAGACACCGCCCATTAGCAAGTCGGTTATGTCACGCCCAAATTCATTTTTGATTTTCGGTTCTGTTGGTGTCGCCATCTTGTCTTAAGTTCTGTGGAAGATCAGATATTTTTGTTGGTAGGTCTAAAAACTATTCAGGTTCTAACTTAAATTAAATTAGGGAAAGTCCGTAGACGTGAAGGGTATTTTATACACGATAAAATAAAAAAACAGTCTGATTTCATAAACAAAATATTGGGTTCAACGACCGCTGTTGGTGTAGTTACCTACTTAGTTAAAAAATGAGTTGAGTATATCCGTTTTTGTTTTGTTTTATAGTGTTTGGATATCGATAACCATTACGTCAGTGAATTTAACTAAAAAAAAAAACTGATTCCTTAAACTGATATTTCAAGGTACTACAGTACCTACGGTCGTTGACCCAATAAATATTATAAAAACTCTTTTTTGTTTTATTAAGTTTCAATAGATCATCACGTCTGTGGAGTTTCGCTAGTTAATTTTATTTGACCCTAGATTTTTCACCAAAAAGATACTTATATTATCTTTTACGTAATGCACTATTTTGTCTAAAATAGTAAGCACATACAATAAAACTATTCATATAAGCCCATTTTGTGCAGCTAAGCGAAAAAACCCGGATTCATATTACTGTGTTGTGTCGTGTTGTGACGCTTTCTGACGCAGTGTTAGCCAATCAGAACTCGTTGTGATTTGACGTAGTCCTGAACAGATTCGTTTGACTGGTGTATCCCGCGGCACGACACAACACGACACAGTACTGTGTCGGTGACTAATGGCCCGTTTGCACCACTAATCACTTTTAGCGCTATACTGATTTAACACTTTCGACTCCACTCATTTTCGTCGATCTCATACGCCTGCCGCCATACATATTGCAAGTGGACCCTCCGGGAGGGTTCCCGGCATTACGTTTGCGCTAAACTTAACCATCGCGGATGGTCAACGGCATTAGGTTTAAAACCGTGTTATAAAACACAGTAAAACGAAGTGAAATAGTGTTTTCTGGGGGTCTTGTCGCTATACGTAGTTTCCAACCTTTTAAATTTTTTGTGATTATTTGTAAACGTAAAAAAAAAAAAAAAAAAAAATGAATTCTTTGAATTGAAAACCAACGCAATACTAATAAATCTTGTTAAAATATACATCTGATTAAATTTTCACGGTTTATAGATGCATTCGCTAAGAAAAACCTGCATTTAAAATGAGCCCTCCGCGAGGGTTCCCGGCATTCCATATGCGACTAGGTGAACCCTCCAGGAGGGCTCCCGGCACAACGTGTTAAAACATCGTTCTGATTCTGTCAATCATTTGAAGATGACAGAGACAGCAATCAATCTGCTTAGCGTTTCCCAACTATGTTGGGGTCGGCTTCCAGTCTAATCGGATGAAACACGATACCTCTTGATAAGACTGCCATGGTTGTCAGACTTTCGGGCTTCTGACAACCCGTTACGACTGTCAAAGATCTACGAATGACAGCCAGGACCAACGGCTTAATGTGCTTTTCGAGGCACGGAGGGGTCCCGATCGACCCGTGTGGCTATTATAATTTAACCACAAGCCTTTCAAGATGACAGATACAGCATGATGTTTAAAATATGTTTAGAACTAAACGCATTCAGTGATTTGTAGTGCGAGCGGGCCGAAGTGTAATTTATAAATACCTACATAATTCCGTTCTACATAA
Organism: Conistra vaccinii; assembly: GCA_948150665.1. Lineage (NCBI taxonomy): Eukaryota > Metazoa > Arthropoda > Insecta > Lepidoptera > Noctuidae > Conistra > Conistra vaccinii. Next base: position 21,548,478 of record OX411325.1, read on the forward strand.
ATACCATTTCAGCTTAAACAAAAACCGGCCAAATGCGAGTCGGACTCGTACACGAAGGGTTCCGTACCACCGTACATTATTTAGCAAAAAAACGCCCAATAAACCATCAACCATCGCAGAAAGCGATAAGGCCGCCCATTGTATGTTTTGTATTTGTAGTATTATATATTTTTTTTTGCTATGTATATTCTGGTGTACAATAAAGTATATATAAATAAACAAATAAACCCTTTATTTTTTTACTTTATTTCATTTTTATTATTTGTTGTTTTCAGTAAAAGAAATACACAATCTATGAAAATTTCAACTGTCTACCTATTACGGTTTATGAGATAGCCCGCTGACAGACAGACGGACGGACGGAAAGCGGAGGCTTAGTAAACGGAACCCTAAAACTATAAAAACGACTGTAAATACATCATGTTTGTCTTATGTAAATAAAAAACACCAATTAGTGGGAAAATAATAAGAAAAATATACTAGAACGCACTTGAACTTTTGCCACGATATACACTTTGGATTCCGGATTCCGATATGTCTTTGTCTTCTTAAGGGTTAACTCCATATTTTAGTTATTAAATACTGAAAAAATGTATTTATTAATGTACCTATTATTTATTTGCAAGTTACTGTTTGTGGGGGAAAATCTGCATCATATCAGCAATAATATAACAACAAAATAATGTTATAGGCTGACTTTCTAGGTTTGTTGCACCACTTCTTTCCAACTAAAAGCTCTAGGAAGGGTTTTCGAAAAGTGCTGATTCTCAGCCTAGTTAGAATAAATGACTTTTGAATTTAGGAAACAAAATTAAGATATTTTGAGCAATAAATCTCGTTTATTGAAATGGCTCTCCAAAAACCCATTTGCAAACTTGTGTACTTATAGCTCGTCCAGTTTGAAATGACACGCCCCAATACTACCGCATTTACGCACCGTTTTCTATGGGTAATGCGGTAGTGAGGCGCGTCATTTCAGGTCAAGCTAAACAGCAAATGAAACACCGTAATCAATTTAAAACTTTATTGCTCCTCACTTAAAGTTCAACTTTCAATAACACTACTCTATAAACATGATTGTACATTTTTCTACATTAATGGCTAAAAATAACAAAATATCAGGCCCGGATCTAGGGGGGACAAACTTCAAGGGGCGACAAATTCAAGCGTAGCAGAAAAGTGCATCACACAGCATACCGCAATTTGACAATAAATGAGACTGCGCGTCTCGCATATAATATTTTTTTTTTTGTTATGGCGCCCCTGTTGGATTGGCGCATTATCGATCGATACAATTTGATTATTACGTTGCTGCCAAAATTTTCATTTCGAGAAAATTTTATTTGGGCTACCTTAGCGCATCCCCCTTATAGGATTGGCGGGGGGCGGCAAACGGCAGTTTTTGCCCCGCCTCAAAAAATCTAAATCCGGGGCTGCAAAATATGTTTAAAAAGGAACTGAGATTTGTTCAACAAAGGAGATTTCAAAATTGTACAGGATATAGCAGTAGATAATTTTTCTAAGAGAAAAACGTATCAATACTTTTTATCCGATTTTGGATAAGAATTAGGGCGTTTGTGCACTTCACGGAATTTTACCGTCCGACAGTCCGATTTTTTACGGTCCTATATGAATGTTTATACTAGTTTGGTCGGAATCGGACTGCCAGACGGTAAAATTGCGTATAGTGCACAAACACCCTTAGTATAGTATAGTCGACCTCGTAATTTTGACTTATTTGACAACAACTCAACAATTATGAAATACGGTGCCGAAACGTGGAGACTGACAGTCGGGCTGGTTCACAAATTCAAGGTCACTCAGCGTGCTATGGAGCGGGCTATGCTCGGAGTTTCTTTGAAAGAAAAAATCAGGAATGAAGTTAACCGGAGTAACCAATATAGCTTGAAGAGTAAGCAAACTGAAGTGGCATTGTGCTGACCATGTCCAAGGACCGATGGCCGGTGGAGCAGACGAGTCTTGGGGTGGAGACTACGTATCGGCAAGCGTAGTGTGGGACGCCCCCCAGCTAGATGGACCGATGACATTAAGAAGGTGGCTGGGACAGACTGGATGCGGAAGGCGGAGGACAGGGTGTTGTGGCGCAGCTTGGGAGAAGCCTATGTCCAGCAGTGGACTGCAATAGGCTGACTTGATTGGCAAGAATTCACATTATGTTAAAATTTCACTAAGGTCGATAATATCTAACTGGTACATAGACAAATATGTACAGCAGGAGAGCAGTGGTGGCCCAGTGGTATCGGCCCCGACTTACGAGTTGTAGGTCGTGGGTTCGAACCCAAGCAGGCGCTTTACTTCGTGTAAATAATTTCATCACCACTGCTCTCAAAAACGGTGAAGGAAAACATCGTGAGGAAACCGGCATGTCTTGGAACCAAAAATTCGAAGACATGTGACATCTACCAACCCGCACTGGGCCCGCGTGGTGGATTACGGCCCACACCCTCTCACCGAGAGGAGGCCTGTGTCCCAGCAGTGGGAACATTAATAGGCTGATGATGATGATGATGACATAGACAAATATACCTTGTTATATGACGTGCAAGCGAAATTCACCTAAGGGTGGTCTTAGACGAAATAAAAACCAAGACAGCGCTGTCAACGCTGAAATTAAGGTGTTTCTCGTGGACCTACTTTTTTGTCCTACCTGTAGGTCCACGAGGGTATGCTATTTCCGTTGGTCCTACCGACTTGTCTTCCCACCATGTATATTTTGATGAAACTCAGACTAAATAAAAAACCAAGACATAGCGCTCTCAACAGTGACGTGAGACCGGTTTCGTAAACATGTCTGCACTTAATGAGGTGTAGTTTGGTTGTAAATGTGTGCGTGTGAGCGTGTATGCACAGAGCGGAGGTGTAGTTTTGGCATGCTTCACTGTATTGTTCGCAGCGCTATGTCTTGGTTTTTTAATTGGTCTGAGAAGGTGTTACAGAAATTACAAGGTCAGCTATACTTGCTTTTTCTAAACTCTTCAAACGATTCAGTGTATTTTAATAAATAACAACAATATCGACAATAACAATTTAACTAATAAATAATACAAATGTGGTTTGGCTATAAAATAATAACATGGTAACAAAATCATTAGTCACATTACTTTGGCTAAAGCTTCAATTCATAAAAGGATAGGTACCCATATAAAATAATATCAACTATAAAATTTGAGGACAATACAATTTGTACTTTAATTCAATTGAAATAGTATTTTGACTTCAATTCTATTTCAGTTAAATGCTATATTTTTTAAGAAACACTAATTAAGTTAATTAAAATGCTTAGATTATGGTATTCGTTTGCAATAATACTGAGATACACACGGTTCGGGGTTATTGTTAATGATAAAATGATCAGGTACTAAAATGTACGTAAAAACTAATGTATAACAATAGCACTTTCAGTTTAATATTTATTGTCAATGCAGTAAAACAGTTATTCACTATTAAAATGTAATTTAAATAAATAAATAAAACGTGTGCGTCTCGGGACGCCCGACAGAAGTGATAACTTAAACTAATCTAAGTTGAACTGACAGATAACGTAACGTGTTACGTATCGAATCGGTTTACCCTCCCATAAGAAGTAGTAATCACTTCAAAAATTCTCAAACATGCTTGGAAATTCGAGCATTATTTTGACAACCTTCTTCGAGACAAATCGAAATTGCTGTACTGGTCAAAAATAAGCGAGCCCGGCCGGAAATCTTAGTATGAAAATCCATATCTGTCGTGTTTAGCGGCCAAATAAATAACTATGAAAACTCATTTACATCGTGTTATTTAAAAATGGAACTAACTTTTTATTTCAACACATGGCAATCAAGTACGTAACTTACCAAAGATTTTATTTAAATTTCGAAATGGCTTAGCAAATAGAGCTGTAAAGAAGAAACAAATGAACATTCTGTATAAATAATTTACTTGGTTTGAATTTCCACGCATTGTTTGAGAAAAATACTATCTAAGCCTTGGCCGCAACCAGGCATTGATGGACTCACGTATGTGTGCCTCGGCTCGTCTCGGCCCACATTTTCACGATCATCCATCAATGCCCTAATTGAGGGCCGCGGCAGTAATGTACTATTTTTAACATGATAGGTAATTGATAAAATTAAAGACTATCTCGACATAGCACTGATATACTTACCTTTACTGATTACAAGCGGAAGTGAAAATACGCGTTACGTAAATACATACCGATATTCCATAGATAAAGTCACAAATATATTGTAAACTAAGTAAAAACTAACATCAAAGATATTCTCCACTCAAGGTCGTGACGCAAACTGACGTAAAATACGCTCACGGAAGACATTTTTTAATACAATATCAATATTTATCAAACGTGTTTGTTACATTATCACATTATTTACAACATTCGCGATAGTTAAAGAAAATATTTATATTAATATCATATAATGTTACGTTATAGTGCTTGTACTAAAACGATACCAAAAAAATGGGATAGAAATCGATTATAAATAAATTAACTATTTAAAAACTTAATAAAAGTAATAAAGTCGATAACATGGTAAAGAGAATCTTAAATCTATTAGAATAAATATAATCTCACTTTTCTATTTCACACCTTGAATCGAGGCTTACGCCTTTCCGCGAGGCATAAACAATTTCACCTACAAAATTAAATAATAATAAAAACTACGTGTGCAATTCAATACTTTTTTGCAGATCTTTAAGCATATCCCAGAAAACTAATAGCAGAACGGTGTGGGGCGCTTGCCGTAAGTAGGAAGGTCCCATGCCTTTACAAAAGGCTATAAGGCCTTCTGCTTTGACGATTTTTCTCGCGCAGTCGGCGATGCCGGTGTACATAACGCCTTTACCGTTCACGTCAACAGCTGAAACAAATATTTTGGGTTAAACTTGGTTGTTTATGATAATTATTGATAAGTATGATGACCTATAAATGTTCATGACACCATAACAGTTTGTATCATGACAGGAAAAAAAAGAAACATTTTTAGTACTTAATAACTACTTACTAATAAGTTTTGTGTTTTTTACTTAACAAATAAATAAACGACTTAAAGTTGGTGTGCAGATAGATGATAACAAATAAATACACACGTAGTATTTTTTTATGAAAATAAACTATTTTGATAAGGAATATTTTTCATTAGGGTCAATCACGTCCGATACCGAAGTTTGCTCCAGTTGCAATGCGAGCGGCTCATTAACATAATCTGCATTCGCAATTTGGATAAACAACTGTAATGCCTAGTTATAAGGTTCAGTTTGCGCTACAACTTCATATTTTCGTGACTTTTTCAACAGTACTAGGCAGTCTAAAATCAACTTTATTCATATTAGCACAAAGTTGAGTTTGATGTTTGTAGAAATAATAAATATGAATTGGAAATAAGTTCATAAATAGACCTAAGGTAGAGTGTATGTGTATAGAGGTATGAGGAACAGGGTGTAAAGTTCTCTCATCCTCTATAGAAAAGGGAGGATCCTCCGACCAGACGGGTGCTGTCTGGTGGGCAACTGCCCAACGATTGATGTCGGGACAGTGTATTTATATACAAGGTGGAGACGACAATACAAAAATAAATATTAAATGGTGTCTTTAATGACGTTAACATTCTGCATACAAAAATTCAATCGGATATATGTATTATTCAATAGTTTAGTAGAAAAGGTAGAAGGAAGGAAGGGAGGAAGGTAGGTAGGTAGGATAGGTAGTAGAAAATCGGCAAAATCCATAGTCGGCTCAGGTTCGACTAACCTGAGCCGACTATGGATTTTGCCGATCTAACGAAATACCGTTTATCCACCCCAAAAAATCTACCCTAAGGTGGACACTGGGAAACGTATGTCCGAGAATCCACCCTAGGCCTAGTTAGATAAACGGAATTTATAGATTTCGGGTGGATCGGCATACAAAATGAGTTCAAAACAATTTTTTTCTAATTTCGATGCTAGGATTTATTCGATAGTTAAAAAATACTCTTGCATTAGTAGTGCCAGTATTTTCATTTATTTTTGTAGTCTCCACATTGTATACTCGTCGCGCGGTAAACCCTGCTTGCGCGATGCAGAATTTTGCGTGACATCAGTTTTGCGTGTTTTATCATGTTAAGATATGGATACCACGTCTGCGGAGTTTCGCTAGGTAATTTTATTTGACTATGTATTACTTGGCTAAAATTGCAGAGGCTTTTAGAAGAAGGATGCAATATCTACCTTGGTTATAAAGCCGCGTCATGATGACATCCATAGGGTTCAGGAATCCGGTCTTCACTAGCGCTCCGATGTTACTCGCTATGAATGCTGACAAATACTTGGATTGTTGAAAAACGTCGTTGTTGTCCATCCATTCTTTGCACCTGAAAAGCCAAGAAAATGTATGATAATTCATTTGAGAATATTTGGATGCTTCAAATTCACTCTTTATCTCGCTCGCACACTACTGCTTGCGGACTGAGTGAGACTGTGAGTGAACGGCGCGGCGGGGAGCAGGTTCCAATTGGCACCTTTGAATTTGTGTAGGTGCTCGTATTTTATATTTGTTTGGAAAAGAAAGACATGTAAACCTAAGTAGAAATGTAACTAGGGCTACCATGGTAACGTTACACTCAGTACATACCTAGGTAGTGTATTTAAATAAATGTAAAAAATTATTGTAAGGTAATTTTTATTTAGGTAATATTTTTTTCTAGAAGGAATCGGGTTGTAAATCACAGATTAATAATAACACGATTTGTAACAAATAAAATAAAATCTTTGTAAATACAATTTTGGTTGAAATTCACTTAAGGTAAGTTCAATACTAAATAGCGCATGGCGTCGGCATTTCTTATCCCTGAAGTTTACCTAATAGGCAAGAATTTATACACTAAAGTAAACCTTTAAAATCACAGATAAACAATAATTTGTTCTGACTGGTTCATTAATGTTTCCATTCTAAATTCAAAATCACAAATTGAGTATGATTTGTCCCCTAAATAGAAAACGAAATGATATTAATTATTCTAACTACTAACAATTTAACTACACACAAACAAACAACCAATAAGAACCAGTGGTGGGGCAAAGTGGAAGTACTCCGCTGCGTACCTACTTGTAGCTCATATTGATCTTGTTGTTGTGATCATATTTTGTTAAACCTACCACCTAAGTTCACATGTGGAAGCAATAAATATATTGAGTATTGAGTAGCTTCTCATCTAAAATGCGGAGTGTCATCTGTATTCATCTGTGGCCCAGTTTCTTTTTATCAGAACTGAATGTATTACGAATGATGAAAAAATGGACACTGTCTTAGATGTCTCCTGCAAGTTATTGCTAGGCAGCAAAATCTAACGTAACATTTTGGTCCTTCGGTACAAAATATGAAAAAATAAAACTTACACTGCAAACGAAGCAATTTGCGACGCAGACCCAATGGAGTTCCTCATCATCATTCCATGGGCACCTCTCCACAATCCCAATAGACCGTTATTGGTGTAAATCTTCTTCATAGCATCTATCATGCCAGGATGAGCGTGCTGGGTCCCCACAGCTATCTTCTGTGAGGAGTAGGACATGAGCTGAGTCTTTACTAGTTGTAGGGGGCTCCCGCAAAGTCCCCCACTCATTCCAGATATACAGCCGAAGAAGAGGCTGTTTGAGAATTTAGTTTTGTTGTCCTCGTCTCTGAGGAGGCCATAGTCATCTGCATGCTGGTAGATGCCTAACCTACAATGGAATTACTAATCAGTGAAACGATTTTGAATTATTTTTATCTAACATTTTATTGTGACTTTCGCCGAAGTATTTTTTTTATGTTGGACTATGATATCGAGGGCGTAGGCGGAGAACTAAATACTTAACTGCGATTTTTTGGTCAAATTGACTTTTCACCATTTTGGTAACACCATGCAATAATCCCGCATATTTTCACCTAATTTCTCCATACAAGAAAATTTTAGTTATTTAGTTCTTCACCAACGATATATTTTTTTAAAGATTTTGATCGTTCTTTTATTACTACAATAAGTATTTCAGGTAGTGCCATTCACGATAACGCGCCCCATTCCACGATCACTGTTCCGACTCGGAACATGAGGCGAGTCGCTGCACAGTAACGAACTCATGGGTCAGCGGGGGTGTGGGGTGAGGTACTGCGCAGCGAGTAACTAACTTCCGAGCCGCCATTAAGTTTGAATCGAACTATAGCTTTACTTTAGTACGGAGCGGAGTGGAGTGGGACGCGTCTTCGTGGATGGCACTATCTATAAATTACAATAAAAAGAAAAATATATAAAAAAAACTACCTGTTTTAATAAAAACATTAAAACCATACAAATTACCATAGGACATGCTTTGGGGATTCAATTGGAAATAACTGACAGCTCAAATTCAATCAAAACATTACCATATACAAACAAAAAAACACAATAACTAAACAAAACCAAAAACAGCTTACCTTACCCCGTTTACAACAAGTTGGAACCACAAAGCAGGTGCAAGTCCTTTCTGCAACGCAGCAAATCCATCATGTTTCACAATGTTTATCATCGCACGGGGCACGTTTTTATAGTGGACAGCGTGCTTTCCCCGGGCTCTGAGCTCCCCTTGCAACTGCATGCGGGTCTTCACAACATCGAATGGGTTGCTGAAGAACCCAGCACCCACCCCCGCCAAACCACCCACCACGAAGTCCATTGTACTACGGAAGGTACGTTCTTACAGCGCACAATTTTGGTTAACACTATCCTAAGGCAATAACCTAATAATATTTGATTCCCAGAAAGTTATAGGATTCTGAAGCAGGCATATGATAAAACTTTTTTAACATTAAAACAACATTAATATTTTTAAAGAAACCCACCATGCAATAATTTTTACACATGTAAAGTATTAGTATTTTGGTGGTATAAGGAACAGGGTGTAAAGTTTACGCATTCACCATAGAAAAGGGAGGATCCTCCGACCAGACGGGTGTTATGTCTGGCGGGCAACTGCCCGTAAGTTGATTTTGGATAGTCTTATCTATGTCGTTCGCGCGGTAAACTCTAACAGCGCGATGCAGGATTTGTGTGACGTCATGTCTTTGCTGCGTAGTTCGTAAGTGGCGGTGTAACCGCTTCAGTATTCATATTGATCTCAAATAATACACAATTAAACAAGTAGAAAAGCTAATTACATGTGCCGTAAATAATGATAATTCTGGGCCCTGTTTAATAAAGCTGACAATTCGATAGGTATATATGTCAAAAACACACAAAATTGTAGAATTGTCGCGCTTAGGCTGTTTAATAAAAGTGACAAATATGTCAATAATCGACAGGTGATACCTTGACATATTTGTCATTTAAAAACGCGTTTAATAATATATACCTATTGCGAATTTTCCACCATGACAATTATGTCGCCTGTAAGTTTTATTAAACAGAAAAATTGTCAAATTGTCACTTTTTGACATATTATGTCGGACTTGTCGGATTGTCAGCTTTATTAAACAGGGCCCTGAAAGGTAGCTATTTGTCATTGTGTTTCTATTCCTCAATTATTTTTCTATAGATATCTCATTTTTCATTTATTTAAAGTGTGTTCAGCTACTTGATGCATTCAATCAATTATTTCTGTTCACATGATTCACTCTCAAGACGCAGACATATACCAGTGACCTTGAGTGGTTAGGTTAGTACGTCCAGTCAGTAAACGGACTCGATCATCAAGGAGCGCTGTCCCAAATTAGACATTATTCATATAATATACATAAAACAAGAGGTATTTTAATAAATCAAATGCATGTACTAAAAGATCAATAATTAAATTATCTTTAAAATAGTGAAGGTTTCAGAAACATAATCATGCTTTTGCTTGATAGATATTGTGTGATTCTCAGTTTCTTACTGCGTTAGATATAACTTTAAAAATTAATTTCACTATGTAATATAAACATAATCTAAAATATTTCTTAAGTTATTAAAAAAATGCTCTAATTTACTTAACATTTTTTTTTTCCAAGTCATTAACACTACTCGTTTTGATGTGACCTTTAGTATAAAATCGTTAAGGCGAGGATAAATTAAAACTCGGCTTTCCTTGCCTTAATGCAGATTCTTTTACTAAATAATTGCTAGATAACTAATTTTTTTCTAATGAGTATAGGGAACATAAGTATTTTCTATGTATATTGGTTTAAATATATCAAGGGTATTCTTAGAAGCAATGTACATAATAGAATTAAAAAAAAAAAAAAATTGAAATATAAGTAAGTAATTCAGTTTGGTCTTGCAGAGTGAGAGTAACTTTAACTTTCAGTAGAAGAGAATCGGACAAAAATAACTTAAACATTTTAATAACATTATTGTTTTTCATTAGTACCTACTTACAAAATTGTTCATGACTTCAAACACCGCCCCTAAGGCTACCCACCAACCCACATTTTATATTTTCGCACTCAAGTGCAGTTCTTACACTTTGTATTTTTAAAGTATCTGATCTGGTTTCTCTGGCTTTTATATAACTAAATATTGTACTTAAAAGAAGTTTTATACATAACAAACACACCTTGAACAGCAAAATACACGGTATACAACAGCCAAATTTTAAAATTACATCGCATAAACACTCAATCTTCAGAATTCTTTGATCTAGATTTTGTTCACCACAGGATTTTAGATTATTTTATTTTTCAAAATAAAAGTATTGTAGAGTATTGCTATACAATCTTTTAGACACGGGATATTTTTAACGAAGTTTAAACTATATTTAATATTAGTAACAAGTACTTTTAATTCATAAAAGAGAAAGATTCAGATTTTCACACGGTACCTTTTTGTAGTGGTAGCTACGTGTGAATTGAATCGCAAAAGTTAACGAACTGTGACGTAATAACAGTTAATTTGCTCTGTATTATCGCACGCACATGCGTCACGCAAAACACTATAAGCTATATTATCAATATTATTATAATTAGAGAACAAATACGTGCATCTGTAACATACCTTAATATTCAGTGTCGGTGAAAAAATGTTGCAGTCATCTATTGTATTCTATTAATGATATATGGGTCACCATCATGGGCCGCTGTAAAGTCGATTACGCCACGGAAAACATATTGGAAAATGTTATAATTTCTATTTCCACTATGATTTCGTAATACACCAGGGATTTTTCGTAAGTCAAACAAACACCGAGACAGACTTGTCAAATTTGAAATTGACAGCAAGCAATCAGCTGTTAAAAAAGTGCGTTCATTCATCTATTTAAAGTCTATAATGAATAAAACCGGCCCCAGACAAAGCAACAATATTTGAACACTTGTTTGAACGCATGTGTGGCAGGGACCCGTAGGAGTGTTTGGGTATTCGATCTTTGATCAAAGTTTAAATTCAACTTTAAAGACAAAGATAAAGATATTTTATTTCGCAAATATGGGTAAAAGTAAATGATGAAAAAAAAATATAAGAGTTTAGCCCATTGATTGATGTAAGATAAGCGGTAGATACAAGACTTAGTAACAGCGCCTAGTCCTATCAAATTACGTGATGGCCCGTAGTCGACACTCAGTAGCGCACGGGATATCGTTGATCAAACAGCCAGTAACTTCTTGTGCAGCTAAACAGTGTTTTTATAATACAAGGAAGAAAAATAAGACACACGGGATTACTTACCACTCGTAAGTACAGCCAAAAATGCTAATTTGTTGAAAGTTATAATAATATTTAATGTTTGCTTCGCCATGTTTGTGAGAGCGAGATAGATATTACAACATGCGTGACGCGTGAGAGACACGATAGGTAGGCACATAAAGCGCGAGTTGCGAGACTTATTGGCGACGAGTACTAGAGCTAAAACATTCGGCAGCTAACGCGATTTCGCTCGCACGACAGCGCCGTCTCCTATCTCTGTTCTTGTCTATCGGTAACTGTAGGTTTGCTACTGTGACCATACTGGTCAGTTGGTCACAGATGTGTGAGTTTTGGTGCACGTAGTAAGGCGCCGGGCCCAGTTCCCTAATTACGTAATGCACGATCAATAATTCGATAAAATTCTGGGATATTTTCAAAAATTCTTAAAAGGAGTTCACGTTTCATACAAAGTTGGGCCCAAAACCCAAAGTGCCGGCCAGCGAAACAAAATGTGTTACCCTGGTCGGGGAAGTCCTCCTCATAATTTTTTACTATGGCGCCGAATCTCGGCGATCATTCCGTCAGCTGTTTTTTAAGTTGAAAAATCTAGTTACCTTTAAGGTTCCTATCGCGTCTGGGAGGAACATTTTAGGGACGGAGCCTGTTTCGCCGTTCTTCTGTCTTCGGTACCAATCGTCGAGCGACCCCATACGGATCTGACACTTGACGAATGAAACCAGGCAGCCGTTATAGTCCGGATTTTTTTTCAACTTGAGTGTAGCCTGTTTCACAAGGTGGTCTGCGCGTTCGTTGTCCTCCAGGCCTGCGTGAGCTTTTACCCAGAACAAGGAAACATCTTTGCTCTGGGGTAAAACCGCGCCCACGTAAGCTCTCTCCTCCGCCGCCAGGAAGTGGAGGGAACCTTGGTTCGCCGGACGTGGAGTTTTCGCAAACGCACTCGCTCAATCTCTCTGCTCGCAAAGGGTGGCTGGGGTACTCTTTGCCTCATACAGAACGGCTGCTGCTTGTATTCGGAGGTCGTGTGGGAGGTTGGCAGCCAGCATCAGGGATACATTTTGCGAAACAGTTCTGTAGGATTTGCAGAGCTTTTGGGCGAATACTCTTTGGACCGTATGACCGTGAACTAAGAAGATTATTGGAGAGCATTTTCTACACTCCAATCTTCTTAGTTGCCGGCTTGCCGCTCATCACCATTCTGCGTCCAGCTCCAGCGCTGCCGTGTAAATGCTCCGTATGACCTCCAGATGCAGACCTCTCTGCCACATTCTACACACGTTAGTGGCGTGCATGTTGAATGTGAGCTGATGGTAGTATTTTTATTTCCTTAGACATGCCTATGTCAACCCCGCCCATGGGGTAAGTAATATATGGTATAATTACAAAATGACTAATATTTACAAGATATAACAACTGAACCTATAATTTTATTTGATATAATCATCAGTTAACATAATAAACGATTGATATAATTTTAAAATAACTAATTTTTATAATCATAACATCGATTTAATATCGTTTTAAAATCGTTTGATATACCACTCAAAAGACATAAAACATATTTAGTCTAATATGTAATTTCTGTAGCGGTTAGACAGCCACATACAAACTACGAAGCAAAAAGACATGACGTCACACAATTCCTACATCGCGCAGTTAGAGTTTACCGAGCGAAAAACATAGATAAGACTATCCGAAATCAACATATGGGCAGTTGCCCGCCAGACATAACACCCGTCTGGTTGGAGGATCCTCCATTTTCTATGGTGGATGAGTGAACTTTACACCCTGTTCCTCATGCCCCTAAATTGGTGACCCCGAGTATGAACGTCAACGCAGCCTTCGTGCATCTACTTCAGCGTGACGTTGTAGCGTAGCTACTTATTTAATATATTGTTTATTTAAATGTAATGTTATAAACAAACACACAAAAAGTAGCATTTACACTAAGTTTAAGTTTTGTGTTGTAAGTGCCTAAGACATGTCTGCCGCTGCACATCTGTGTATTTAAAGCATTAAATAAATAAATAAGTTTATACATTATATAACTATATGCTATACGTGCTTAATTCTAATATATATATATATATAGCTAACTTAATTACTTATAACTTAATATTATATAACTTTCCTTCTAAGTCAAAATTTAAAGTTTAGACATCAGTACGCACAGATTATTTTGTTAGTAGATAGTTTTTATGTGGTTTTGTGGAATGCGGACCGGTTACCTGAGCGAGCGCCCGTGCCTTGGTCTATCTATCTCTTTCAAACCAGCGGCGCACGCACGCAGGCATCAGTCGAGATTTATCACTGTTCGTATGCGCATGCCGCTCTCGCTCGTACCCGGTAACGTTCGACATAGATACCTAGTGCTTATAAACTATTGTTCAGTGCTTGTGGAAGTCTAGTTTCTATACCGTGTAACTCTTAACTGTGCCTTGCCTATCGCTTTCTTTCTGTGCTCTTCATTTCGCCTTCTGTCGTGTAATCTGTGTCCTGTGATCTTCATAAACTTCTGGACAATATATTCTTCTTTTCCGTAAGCTGTGTTTGCTTATTTATTGCAACCCTATACCGCTTCATTGGTGACCCCAACGAACACGAAAAATGCCGGACGAGCCGAAAGACACACAAGATGGCCGCGCCAATGTGCCTAGCACATCGCATGACATCCAGCGAGTTGGCATACGAGTACCTCCTTTTTACCCGGAGAAGCCGGCCTTGTGGTTTTACCAACTGGAAAGCCAATTTTTTCTGGCCAACATAACTTCTGATACCACCAAATTTCATCATGCTATGGGGCAGTTGGATCCCATTTACGCATCGGAGGTGGAGGACATCATAGCCGGTCCCCCAGCACCCAATAAGTACGAGCGACTGAAGTCGGAACTCATAAGGCGACTCTCTGCGTCCAAGGAGAAGAAGATCCTGCAGCTGGTTACGCGTGAGGAACTGGGCGACCGAAAGCCCTCCCAATTCTTGCGCCATATCCAGCATCTTGCAGGACCAGATGTCCCGGAGAACTTTCTACGCACCATGTGGTCCAGCCGCCTGCCGAATAATATCCAGACCATTGTAGCCTCGCAGTCGAAGGCTACGCTGGACGAGGTCGCAGAGCTGGCTGATCGCATCCACGACATCGCAGCCCCCAGCCCGCATGTAGCGGCAGCCTCAACATCAGATGCTTCCCCAGGGTTAAGCTGTCAAGTAGCGGAACTCACACGCCAGGTGCAGAAGCTAACGACCAAGTTAGACAGGATGTCACGGTCGAAGTCAAGGAGATTCAGATCTGAAAGTCGTGATCGCAGCAATTCCCGTTCGAGCCGCTCCCAGTCCAACTACCGGAAATACCCATTGTGTTGGTACCACGCAAAGTTCGGCGAGAAGGCAAGTAGCTGTATAAAACCATGCGATTACAAGCCTAAGGGAAAAGAATAGGGCAGTCCGTCATGGCGACCGACGCCTGCCCAAATCCCGGTCGCTTGTTTATAACCGACCAGCGGACAAAAGTGCAATTTTTAATAGATACGGGTAGTGATATTTGTGTTTTCCCTCGAACATTAGCGAAAGGTAAACAAAGCCAAACGAACTATCAACTGTTTGCCGCTAACGGTTCAGTTATAAATACTTATGGATATGCCCATTTAGTTCTTAATATAAATTTGCGCCGCGACTTCGCTTGGCGATTTATTATAGCAGACGTAACTCGGGCCATAATAGGTGTAGACTTTTTATCTTATTATAATTTAATTGTAGATGTACGTAATAAATGTTTAATAGATAGTAATACTATGCTCACCACCGCGGCTTCGGTCGCGAGTTTTTCTGACGATGTATCATCGGTGAAGGTAACGTCGGGGGGCCAAAATGATTCAGTGTACCACGCTATACTAGCAAAATACCCAGACATCACTCGACCCTCGGCTATGCACCGTACACCTAAACATAACATAATGCACCACATCCGAACTACACCAGGACCACCAGTATCTAGCACACCACGCAGGTTAGCGCCAGATAGGTTAAAGGTTGCTAAAACAGAATTTGAAGCCATGTTACAGATAGGTACGTGCCGGCCATCAGAATCACCATGGGCCTCTCCACTTCATCTCGCTCTTAAGCGCGACAACAGCTGGCGCCCGTGTGGCGATTACCGGATGCTTAACGCCAGGACGGTCCCAGATAGGTATCCCATACGCCACATCCAGGACTTTTCTCACAACCTTGCAGGATGCACCGTCTTCTCGACCATAGACTTGGTGAAGGCGTATAACCAGATAAGAGTCAATCCCAGTGATATCGAGAAGACCGCTATAACAACGCCGTTCGGCTTATACGAATTTCCATTCATGACGTTTGGACTTCGTAATGCCGGACAGACGTTTCAACGTTTCGATGATGAAATGCTGCGCGGCCTAGATTTTGCCTATCCCTACGTCGACGACATTTTGGTCTTTTCAAAAGACCAGACGACCCACATAGACCACCTACACCAAATTTTCACCAGGTTGGCGGAGTACGGCATGGTCATTAATACAGCAAAGTGCGTGTTTGGAGCTGCGGAGGTAACATTCCTGGGTTACAGCATTTCAGTAAATGGCACCAAGCCTTTGCCAGACAAGGTATTGGCTATCAATAACTTCCCCGTCCCAAAAACGGTAAGAGAGCTGCGTAGGTTCCTCGGAATGATTAATTTTTACCGTAGGTTCATTCCCGACGCTGCCACACACCAAACACCGTTGAACGCTCTTTTGACAGGATCCGTGAAAGGTTCGCATCCCGTACATTTCACGTCACGAGAACAGGAAGCCTTCAAGGCGTGCAAACAGGGTCTGTCTCAAGCTGCCCTGCTCGCTCATCCAGATTGCGAAGCAAAACTTGCTTTGGTTACAGACGCTTCGGACGTAGCTATGGGTGGCGTGCTCCAGCAGTTAAAGGACAATACGTGGCAACCTCTAGCGTTTTTCTCACGAAAGCTGACTCCATCGCAGACCAAATATTCCCCATATGATCGCGAGCTCACGGCGATCTATGAGGCGGTCAAGCACTTCCGTCATATGATCGAGGCACGTGATGACGTGACTTTGTGATATATACTGATCACAAACCACTTACATTCGCATTTCATTCCAGGAAAGAGAACTGCTCTCCCAGGCAATTTCGCCATTTAGATTTTATTTCACAGTTTTGTACTGACATTCGGCATATTTCAGGGAAGGATAATGTGGTAGCTGATACTTTATCACGTATCGATGAGATCGGTTTACCTCTCGATCTTCAAAAGCTAGCTACCGCGCAAAACACCGACCCTGAACTGAAACAACTATTAAATGGCAATAACTCCCTACAGTTGGAGAAGGTCAAAATACCTGGCACACATTTAGAGCTGTTTTGCGATGTAAGTGGCACTACACCTCGACCATATGTGACGAAGGATTTACGTCGACAAGTTTTTGAGAGCCTTCACTCTCTCAGTCATCCCGGTGCCAACGCTAGTATCCGACTGATCACAGACCGCTATGTATGGCCTAGTATCAGGAAGGATTGTAGGGAATGGGCACGTACTTGCCTAGCATGCCAACGGGCTAAGGTTCATAGACATGTATCGGCACCGTTGGGCACGTACAAGCTTCCGCGTGCTAGGTTCAGGGACCTACATATTGACCTCGTTGGACCCCTACCACTATCGCAGGGATTCCGGTACTGCCTCACAGCAATCGATCGTTTTACTCGGTGGCCTGAGGCAATACCCTTACAGGATATTACTGCCGAGACGGTTGCAAAAGCCCTCCTTAGCGGATGGATATCCCGTTTCGGCTGCCCCACGAACGTCGTTACAGACCGTGGTGGTCAATTTGAATCGGCCTTGTTTGGCCACTTATCGCAAGTAGCTGGTTTCCAACATAAAAGGACGACGGCTTATCATCCAGCCTCTAATGGACTGGTGGAGAGGTTTCATCGGCAGCTTAAAGCCGCTATAACCTGTCACGCTGATTGTAGCTGGGTCGAGTCCCTTCCCTTTGTTCTATTAGGTATACGTAGTGCCTTCAAGGAGGACCTTAAGTCAACGCCAGCTGAACTGGTGTATGGGGAGTCACTGCGTTTACCAGGAGACTTTCTCAGCCCAGAGGACCAAGGAGACCCTGACGTCACTAGTTATATTGCTCGCCTACGGAGCTTCGCAAATAATTTGCAACCTACTCCGGCGTCTCGTCATAGTGGACGTCGCTCACCCTTCGTTTATAAGGATTTGGCCACATCAACACACGTCTTCCTTCGTGACGACACTGTGGCCAGATCATTGAAGCCTGCCTATACTGGTCCTTATGAGGTCATACAAAGAGGAGACAAAGCATTCAAGCTAATGGTGAAAGGTAAGATGGTCACCGTATCGATCGACAGAATAAAACCTGCCTACATATTGCGTGATCCTGACACCACAACACACTCAAGTCAACCTCCACTACCTCATACTTCTACTCACACACACGCCCCAATCACTAATTCACCCCAAAATTTCACTCACACTCCCACTCGTAATACAAGTAACAATGACATACCTGACACCGGAGATAGTACGGTCAGAGTAACACGTTCGGGCCGCAGAGTGAGATTCCCAGACTATTATCGCCCATAGGACGGTCTCTGGAAGGGGGTGGTGTAGCGTAGCTACTTATTTAATATATTGTTTATTTAAATGTAATGTTATAAACAAACACACAAAAAGTAGCATTTACACTAAGTTTAAGTTTTGTGTTGTAAGTGCCTAAGACATTATGTCTGCCGCTGCACATCTGTGTATTTAAAGCATTAAATAAATAAATAAGTTTATACATTATATAACTATAATTATGCTATACGTGCTTAATTCTAATATATATATATATATAGCTAACTTAATTACTTATAACTTAATATTATATAACTTTCCTTCTAAGTCAAAATTTAAAGTTTAGACATCAGTACGCACAGATTATTTTGTTAGTAGATAGTTTTTATGTGGTTTTGTGGAATGCGGACCGGTTACCTGAGCGAGCGCCCGCGCCTTGGTCTATCTATCTCTTTCAAACCAGCGGCGCTCGCACGCAGGCATCAGTCGAGATTTATCACTGTTCGTATGCGCATGCCGCTCTCGCTCGTACCCGGTAACGTTCGACATAGATACCTAGTGCTTATAAACTATTGTTCAGTGCTTGTGGAAGTCTAGTTTCTATACCGTGTAACTCTTAACTGTGCCTTGCCTATCGCTTTCTTTCTGTGCTCTTCATTTCGCTTTCTGTCGTGTAATCTGTGTCCTGTGATCTTCATAAACTTCTGGACAATATATTCTTCTTTTCCGTAAGCTGTGTTTGCTTATTTATTGCAACCCTATACCGCTTCAACGTCATCATCATCGCTCGCAAGCTTTCGTGAGGCGATTCACACATCCAGCCAGCACCCACGGCTTCAACGGGTATCCTGACCACCAGCATGTAGCGAACGCGCATTCCTGGTCATCACCCTCGGCTTCATCAGCAACCTTGGCACAGCACCTGCACTTCCGGCCGGTCTCACAAGCAGAGCCTATTCTACCCTCTCCTGGTCGACGCAAGCAGTCAGCCACAACCCGGCGCTGTACCACATCCGACTCACTGGATGACGACGCAGCGCCACCCCGACTCACTGGGGAATCACCGCAGACAGTTCCGACTCACCGTGAACTATGCGGCACCCGGTTCCGACTCACTGGAACCACAGCTGGCACTGTGAAGCATCGCAAGATCCAAGACTCAGCCCACTATCGACCTCCGGTCTCCGGAGGGGAGTGATGTAGCGGTTAGACCGCCACATACAAACTACGAAGCAAAAAGACATGACGTCACACAATTCCTACATCGCGCAGTTAGAGTTTACCGAGCGAAAAACATAGATAAGACTATCCGAAATCAACATATGGGCAGTTGCCCGCCAGACATAACACCCGTCTGGTTGGAGGATCCTCCCTTTACTATGGTGGATGAGTGAACTTTACACCCTGTTCCTCATACCCCTAAATTTCTATCACAGTTAGTATCCTGAGTAGATATACCTAACTGATTACCACCTGCAAAGCGGCACGCTCCCTACGGTCGCTCGCCTTCGCGCGTTAATGGTCACTGTTCTAACCTAACCAAACCCAAATGGTTCACCAACAAGAGAGCCATCTGGCACTCGGCGGCCGCTGCCGCGGTACGCTCCCTACGGTCGCTCGTCTTCACGCGTTAATGGTCACTGTTCTAACCTAACCTAGCCCAAATGGTTCACCAACAAGAGAGGGGATCTGGCACTCGGCGGCCGCTGGCGTGGCACGCTCCCTACGGTCGCTCGCCTTCGCGCGTTAATGGTCATTGTTCTAACCTAACCTAACCCAAATGGTTCACCAATAAGAGAGGGGATCTGGCACTCGGCGGCCGCTGCCGCGGCACGCTCCCTACGGTCGCTCGCCTTCGCAAATTTTTCGATTAAATAAACGTTATATCCAATAACGTTATACGAAATAAGTTTTAGAGTACCTATATAAATGTTATATGTAAAGAAATTATATCAATAGTTGGTATATCTCACGTTTATTATATCTTGTGAACGTTATTGAAATGAAAATATACCAAATAACTTTATATGATATGAGACGCACCCCCCAATTCCGAATATACTCGAGGGCGGCCTTGGCCTGTCTTTGAACCTCCAGTGCTAGGTCATTGTCGAAGATCATGACCACAACGTGGGCGGAAGCCTAGTAGTGATCTCCCCGTTCTTCCAGCCCCTTTAGCAAAGGGTCCAGAAGTAAATTCCAGAGGATTGGATTCCCTTTATACCTGCACCATCCCATAATCCCGCCCCGTCCGCCGCGCCGGTTAGTCTAGGTTCTATGTTTTCTGGGGATTGGTTTCCGCACTTAGTCAAGTGGACCATTGTGCGTGGGCCATGGCGGCTGTTAGATGGTTATTCCAACCAGCCCACCTCTCTCCAAAAGAGAATTAAATCTCCTGATCTGTTTGGAACATCTGTGTAGAATCTGGGTGACCCGAGGTGAATTCACGGGCGTCACCCAGATTCGAACAGAAACCCTCGTTTCTGTTCGAATCTGGGTAACGCTCGTGCATTCAAAGAGCACGTGCGCGACGATTTCCTCAGCCTCCATGCACGCCCTGCACAGAGGACTGTGACATTAATTATTTCTAACTTCATAAATATGTATTTTTTTGTGTTTCCAAGACATACGTGCGAAAAAAAAAATTTGCAGATTTTTTTTTTCGAACTTATAAAGCAATGGACTACAATCTGTTTCAATTCATTTCAATTTCTTATTGATCGTGCATTACGTAATTAGGCAGCACGTTTACTGATTGCGATGTTAGCGCGTAACATTATCTTCCTATTATATTCCTTCATTTCCAGGCAAATAAATGAATCTATCTATCTATCCTCCTTTTATAGCCATATTTTACCACGTAGGCATGCAAAAGCTTTAAAACATTGAACTTTTATCTAAGTACTTAATTAAAATAAAACTTTAAATATTACACAATAAACTAACTACAAAAAAAAATCTTTTTATATATAAAAATTCTTTCTTAACTAGGAACTCCTTATTATAGTAGGTATGCTTTCGCCACTAAAACGCTTCGAAGTCTCTTTTTAAAGCGGAAGCTCTTTCCATGTCTTTAGCAATTTGTTATAAATGACTGGAGCCATGCAGTAGACACTTTTGCGCATAAGTGCTGTCTTAGCTGGCTCCAGACATAGCACACTATTATCGCGTCTATTGCGACTGCGAGGTACTAGTCTGATAGACGTCTATAACATTCGGTGTCGGTTTTTCGAGCACACTAAGTCGGCGACAGACATAATATGTACAACAATATTTGAACACTTGTTTGACACATTGAGGCACGGATGTTTGGGTACTAGGTAGTATTAGGTAACTAAAGCATTTGGGTATTTGATTGATCATAGTTTGATCACTTATTTCATCTTTTCCATTGGGTAGGTATCAGTAGGTAGGTAGAGCAGGGAAGGGTAGATAGACAGGTAGGTGAGCCTTAGATAAGTACTCAGTGCTACCCGTGCGAAGCCGGGGCGGGTTATGTATACATATAATCTGAAACTCGGAAACGGCTCCAACGATTTTCATGACATTTTTGTATGCAGGGGGTGTCGGGGGCGATAAATCGATCTAGCTAGATCTTATCTTATTACTTACCTATTTCTCTTAGCTTATCTAGGTTTCATTTTAAAAAAAACGTGCCGAAAAGAAAAAACCGAGCAAAGCTCAGTACCCGGATATTATTCAAAATCCTGCGTGGAGGTCGTAATCGTATTATTTCACCTGGCTGAAAATTTGTAGTAACTTAGAGAAAAAATGTCAACAGAGTAAACAAATACGTTTGACAATCTAAATAATTAAAATTTTAAGAGGTTTTGGGCAAAAAAAAATAACAAATTTACACTATAATGTAATTTACATTACACATTCAAATAAAATACAAAACAAAAACATGGCTGTTAAGACTGCAATGTTCTTATTCGAAGTGGTGGTGGAAAACATCACGGCTATGATAGATAATCGAGGCTTGGTTATAAAAAGTGATTTTGCAAACATATTTTCTTTGGAACTTAAAGATCCGAAACAAATGCATATAGTTATGCCAGAACCGCTCCCTCTACCACCTGTGGCACCAAAGAAGAAAGGCAAGAAGAAAAAAAAAAAACCAAAGCCTAAAAAAAAAGGCAAAAAAGGTAAAAAGGGTAAAGTGGTGCCACCACCACCGGAACCAGTGATTCAATCCGGCCAGTCTGTGTTATTCGCAAGTAGCGCAGAGGTATTAATACAAAATATGAAGAACTCCCCTTTGGAACTGTCCTTATGGAGTAAGGAAGAAAAGTTAGTCTTTATCGGCACAACTGTCATACCTTGGGACCCGATATTTATAACATATTTATCTCAGATAGCTAATTGTGTAGCAGCTCCTCCCGTCACCTTAAAAGACGAATACAATATATTTGAAGAAGGCAAAGGGAAACTGATAGCGAAAATATCAATTCAAGTAAAACTGTCATTCTTGAGTGATAAGCTTACGACAGCATTTCGTACACTTTCAGAGGATCCTTCTATCAGAAAGTTTCTCTACACTGGAATTAATTCAAAAACGACGTCTTACATGTGTACTTTGAAGTCGACAGATGAAGCTTTTGAAGAAAATTGTAAAAAGATAGAAAATCAATTTATTGTAGACAAGCCAAAGCCTACTAAAATTGCATATGCCGATTATAAAAATGCTCCTGGGGCCAATCTCGCCTTCTTTAATGAAAACGATTATTGTTGCATAAATCAAGCGGATAAACCTCCCGAATCGATTTACAAATCGCCTGAGACTTGTCCGGACATCGATTTCATTATTGATTATGTTAGGAAGATCATTGTGTCCTGTAATGATAATTTGAGAATGTTAACACCTAGGCCGACAATATCTCCGAGAGTGAAAGCTACTGATATTGACAGACTATGTTACTGTCGGGAAACAGCATGGCCAAAGGGCGCATTTGCTGAACGATTTAGGAACGAAGCACAAACTGGTCCGTGCCCAATTTGTATCGATTCTGGCAAAAAACCCAAGGGATCTATCGCCGCAACTTTCGACATTGCTAATATCCGAGGTCCATGCGGTAAACCAGAATGTAAAATTGCAAGAGATATGAGGGCTTACATTGAAAACCTCGTAGATGAGGACAATGAAGAACTTAAAATTGATGATCTTATAGGGCCGTGTGGAAGCAAAGATTGTACATTAGTTGCAACAATTCAAGACTTTCTGCGGCATGAAGGCGTGTTTACACACGGAGCAACACAAGAGGGCATGTCTACACAATGCGCTTGCATAGAAAAGATGAAAGATTCACTGACCAAGAGAGAGTCATGCGAATCTGTCTGTAGTAAAGATTGCGAGAATGCATCGAGTGAAGCGAGTATGTGTGCAGGGATGGGGTGCCCTTTTAAAAAACAGAAAGTGTATGATGTGTTCTATTTCACAGTGCAATATGATTTCGAAAATAAACCTGATGTCAGTCCGGTACCATCAAGCAACATATCCGGTTCAAAAACTCCTGCAAGTAAAACATCTGGTTCAAAATCTTCCGATACTAAAGCATCCGGTTCAAAAACACCTGAAGGCATAGTTAAAATTTGTCATCCTGAATGCCCTTATTTAAATCAGGAGGAACTGCCTTGCTCTAAACCCGTGTGTAGTTTCGACATTGATGAAGAAGGTGACCCCGAGTCTCTAAAGTGTATTGCACCAGTATGTCCTCCAATATTCAAACGCAACTACCCCCCTAGTCCTGCGGATAGTAAAATAGAATTACGACTCGACGAAATTCACAACCTGTGCTGCGTAAAGTCGTGTGACACAGCCGAAAGAGTTAAAGATTTCATCGCTGAAGGGGTGACAAAGAAAAAGATATGCCAAGATATAGAAGAAGACCCTTGCTTCTGTGACTGCGTATGCACGTTTAAATTTTCTAATAAAACTACTTACTGTGCGGTTTGCGGAGGCTACGAGTGTCTGGGAGACGATATGCGGTACCAGCCAGAGCATATTAAACCTCATCCATGTCCGGTATACAACAAATTGTACGACAGAAAATACATTAAAGTTAAAAGTCCATGGCCAGAAGACGATGCAACGAAGGAAACTGGGAGTACAAAGAGTTCAAAGGCCACTTCAAAAGCTGGAGATAAGAGTAGAGCTGTAAAAGGAGTTGTTGATAAAAAGGGTGTTCCTGAAAAGAAAGTGCCCGAAGAGAAAAGAAGAAAAAGTATAGAGAAGAAGGAAGGAGAGAAGCCACCAAGAGATCAAGAAGGTCCTGAAGAAGAAAAAGTTAAGAAGAAGCAGAAAGCTAACAAGGGAGAAGGTGATGAGAAGAAGAGAAAGAAATCGAAAATTGAGAAAGTTGGTAAGTCTCCTGCCGCAACGAACCCTTTGTTGCCGCGTTGCGTCGTAAGTGCTTGGATAAGTTATCTACTTATTTTTATGTTATCTTTCAGTTGTGCAAAAAGCGCCCATCAAAAAGGAAGATTTGAAATATAAATATCTTTATCCTCCCGTTCCCAGTAATATGGGTTGGAATTGGGTAGCGGAAGATATACCCGGAATGAAAGTAAGACACTTATGTAATTTAGTTTTGTGCAAATTGTGCATTATTTTACATACAGTCAACTACGTCCACATCACGTGATTAAACTTGTAAAATGCCTGCTACATGGTCGCCAACCGCGTCCCCGACAGAGGTGACCTTGGTTGCCGACCAGCAAAGTTGTTCATCGTTTGGTCGTAAACCATCATCTACACGGTTGTAAACCACCAAGGTGACCTCTGTCGGGTTGCGGTTGGCAACCGTGTAGCAAGAGTTTTTTCGTACAACAACATTTTCGGGTCTCTTAATGGAATTATAATCATAGTTTTATCTGCGCGGACGATCGCCATTTTGGTGCTACTTAAGTGCCTGCTACACGGTTACCAACCGCGTCCACGACAGAGGTGACCTTGGTTAGCTGTTTCAACATTTTGTCGTAAACCATCATCTAAACCACCAAGGTCACCTCAGTCGGGACACGGTTGCCGACCGTGTAGCAGGCGCTTTACGTGCCGCGATCTGTACTTAGCTTTATAGATCACCATAAGTTATCTATTGTATGTGTTGAATGCATAGATTTTGGGTTGGTGTCGGTTTATTAACACCCTATACATATTCGTATAATAACATTTACGGTGAATGTCAAAATAAAAAGGAGTACCTTTGTACTCAAAAGTCTCTACATAAATATATAAATCCATCGAAAATTACAAAAAAAAATATTACACATGGGTCTAAGTACGCGCCCTGCATTATCGTGCGTGATTTCAGAGTGGACAAACTATCCGCTCATTTATATTTTTAATAATTAATTACAATTTTCTAACCTACTAATATTATTCAGGGTGGCATCCCTATCGACGCAAAAACTGTTACCATGGCAGTTTTCCCGTTGATGTCCCTACCACCCTGTATATTTTATAACTACCGATCCGCCCCTTCTTCGCAGTGTATTTGGAAAACGTCAAGATTTCTTAATTATACTCGTATGTAGGATGTAGGTAAGTTCAAAATTAAATTAATGTATTATGAGAGCAGTGGTGGCCCAGTGGTAACGGCCAGTGGTACAAAATTAGTCAAATTCTAATTTGCCATTTAATGTGACGTCACATGGCCTATAACCAGCGGACGATCAAGACGCTTCCAACGATACCTCATTTGTCAAATTATGATCAGTAGTTTAGAAGTTATGAGGTAACAGATGAACATACCCAACACACATATACATATACGGTCAAAATCATAACCCTCCTTTTTGCTTAGCCGTAGTCGGGTAATTAAATGACGTGGTTTTCACCATCATTTAGTTAGAGATTTTATACATAAACCTTCGTATATGTGTTCTATAATCATCATCATCAGCCTATTAATGTTCCCACTACTGGGAGACCGGAGTGGACTGTAATCTACCACGCGGGCCCAGTGCGGATTAGTAGATGTCACATGTCTTTGATTTTTTGGTTCTAAGACATGCCGGTTTCCTCACGATGTTTTCCTTCACCGGTTTGAGAGCAGTGGTGATGACATTATTTACAGAAAGTGAAGCGCCTGCTCGGGTTCGAAACCCACGACCTACAACTCGTAATTTGGGGCCGTTAATTACCACTGGGCCACCAATGCTCACGATGGAGACATCACAGCGGGCCCTCAGCGGGCATCAGAACCAGTGTTGCGAGTTTGCGACACTTGCTGCAAGATAGGAGCCACGGACTACATAGAGATACTATAGGAGTTTAGAGGCATGAGGAACAGGGTGTTAAGTTCACTCATCTTCTATAAAAAAGGGAGGATCCTTCGATCAGACGGGTGTCGTGTCTGGCGGGCAACTGCCCAACGACTGATGCCGAGGAATTTATGTATATATCGCGCGGTAAACTCTAATGCAGGATTTGTGTGACGTCAGGATTTTGTATGACGTCAGATCTTT
This sequence comes from Conistra vaccinii, assembly GCA_948150665.1. Classification (NCBI taxonomy): domain Eukaryota; kingdom Metazoa; phylum Arthropoda; class Insecta; order Lepidoptera; family Noctuidae; genus Conistra; species Conistra vaccinii. The sequence goes on from OX411325.1 coordinate 21,575,184, forward strand.
GATGACCTTTGGTGGCCTTTTGGTGGTTTTTGGTGGTCTTTGGTGTTCGCATGTGGCAATGTAGAAGCCGCCATAGGAGCCTCTTGGCCTCGTACAGGACCTTCTGCTTTTTATTTTCTTATTATAGGTATTATTTTGTTTTTTTTTATTTTTATCATTGAGTTGTGATCTTCCCGTTCGAGTCGCATTAAATACTCTTTCTTCCTTTCTTTTTCCAGAAGGGGCAGTACTGTAATTGAACGTCTTGTGCAGTAAGCTATTAGTACGTAGTATTATATTATCTGCGCAATTAGCCTCGCTACTATACCTTACTGACTGGATAATAATCATATTTCTACCTCGTCATGACCTATAATAATCATGATATTCGTACCGAAATAACGGAAGAAGAGTCGAAGGGACATTTTCACGGAAGAAATTTCTAGCCCGCTTTGTGGCGTCAATATGCAGTGTGAAACGAGAAGGAGGCATTTAGTTCTAACTATTTATACAGAGTGCTTAACCTTAGCGTGTGTTATTAACTTAATTTTAAACCTAGGTACCTAATTAAAAACGTGAACGGACTGTTGGATATGGAAAAACGAAACGGAAGAAAAGAAGAACTTCACTGTACTTACAGCAGAGGGTCAAATGTCGCTAGCACTACGAAGATTAGCTAGCTAATTTCATTTCACCCTATATAGTGTCGAGTTTCGGACCAAGGAGGATATAGGCGGGTTCAGCTGCAACTGCTGCAAGCTCAAGATCCACAGGATATATGTGTTTTTGATTATCTTGAATATGTCTATAGGAATTCTGTACTCTTAAGGTGAATCCGCAGCTGTCACATATCTCTCTAAGTTAGATTTGAACTTTCTTATGGAACAAATCTAACTTAGAGAGATGTATTCGATTCTAATGATTATAATTCTGTAAATACATATACTGTCATAGGTAGATCAACAACTGCAAATCCACCTTAAAAACGATTGTAATTATACCATTGTGTTTGTTTTTAAGGGCTCAGTGTCATAACGCTAAATCAAACACTTTTACTGTAGCTTTTTTTATAATATTTATTTTATACAAACGAATTTTGCTTTTATTACTTATTATTTATTTTTGTTTTGTAATGGATAATACCTACGTAGGAATACAAGATCAAGGCTCCCGCAAACCGGCACAACGGCGACGCGACAGAGCGACGCGGCTCTAATAAACTAGAAAACTTCACGGTAGAACAATTACCAGTGTCGCGTCTCACGACAAGTCATGCCAGTTTGCACGAGCCTGATGTGGTTGTGTGAAAGCCACAAGAATCAAATAATCAAACAATAAATACAAAATTAATGTTTGTTTTTTTTTTTGCATTTCATATTCATTAGTACCTATTTATAACTGGGTAAAAATGGATGTTTTTTTTTGCCATATTATGGCATATACGTAATAAGTAATTTTTATGTATGTTCAGCGTTATAGTACTTATTTATATTTTTAGGTCCGGCCAAACTGGAAACCCGGCGCTGCCAACGCAATATTGGTGAGACGGTACAGGGCGCAAAGACTGGGCGAGGACAGCTTGAACAAGAAGAAGCGAGGTTTGATACCGCGCAAGAAGAAAATCGAGATGAAGCCCACATTGGTCGTTACAAAGCGTGATGGAGAGTTCACCGTCCAAATGGAAGTGTTCAAGAAATTCTCTAAAGAGCGACTCCTATTTCAGTATCCATACGATGAAAAACCGCCTCTGATATACACCATAGGAAAGACGGCAGAAGAGAAACGCAAAATCCAGAGGCAGCGCGATAGAAGAGAACGCAGAGAAAACAGGAGAAAGAGTAAAATATTGCAGTCCACGTTCAGGGATAGGTGCCAGGAGATATGTTTAAAAGCGTACAATCAAGCGATGGGGGTACTTCCTTTACCAAATCCTAACTCGCCAGACTGCCCTTGCGCAGGTAAACCTTTACATGAATCTCCACCAATTATAGATTCCTGTTCGTGCTCTGATGTCGCTAGTACAATTTCCACCAGCGATACTGATAATGATGAGTATGTCATAGAATTCACACCACCTACAGCAAGATGGAATGCCAAAGCTAAACATCCACCCGTAATTGTTGAAAATGAAACTCAGTACACTTATTTGGATTATAAAGTGAAATTACTAGATAAGACTGGCACCCAAGTGATTAGGTATTTCAAGGGTCCAGATGGTAAAATGGAATGTAGCGATTTAGGCGGTTTCTGGGCTACGGTAAACAATGTCAGGACTTGGTTGGAGATAAATAAAGATGGCTTTATAGGCCCAGATGAACGGTGGATCCCAATGAACTTTACAGGACCTGATGGAATGATGTATTCATCAGAAGAAGGTGTTTTCACCGACAACCAGCAGCGAGTATGGAAAATAGGGGTTGACGGATATATAGACAAGGATGCTGTGTGGGTTTTCTATTCTAAGAAAAAAGAACCAAGTTTACCAAAACCAAAGTCTACCCCCACGGCGTCAACAGTCGATCCGAAGAAAGTGACAAAAACGTCTACGAATGGATCATCGAAGGTTGATTCCAAAAACCACAAAAAAGAAGTCAAAAGTACAACAGACAAAACATTGCATGATAAGAACAAAACAATAGTAACTACTACAACGCCACCCCCAATACTGAAACTCACAAAAAACTCGGAAAATGTAAAGAATTCGCAAACTCTTACTAAAACTAAAAGCCCTGTAGTCATGAGCATTTCCACGAACTTTGAAAGGAAGCAACTACGACGTGTCTCACGGGTGGACCATCAGCCATATATGAACCAGAGAGCACTGGCAAAGTACCGTGAAATAATAGAAGAATTAAGAGCATACGATGATATAGGAGACCTAAAGCCCCCTCGAAAACTAAAGGCCAATAGAGCTTCGAATACCCCCCTATCTCAGCTATCTACCTTCACAATGCAGGGTCATACCTGCGATAGGACGCTGGCGCCAACATTTACAGCGGATAGGTCTTATGATTTCGGGACTTCAACCACTTTGTCACACATTGATTCGCAAATGGCTATCAATTAATGTAGATATTAGAGAATCGCGTATTTAAAAAAATATTTATTATCCCTTTTACATTCAAAGAAAAATCTAGAGATTATGCCTATTAAATTGTTTAGCTTTAATCATAATTATTTCGTTGTAGTTTGGCTGAAAGACCACAGAATCACAAAATAAAACTTCTTTGAATGTTTCATCATCTTTCTTCCTCCTCTTCCTTTCAATCCTTTACTTGTTTCCACTCTAACGGTTTTGAAGTTTCGAATGCCTGTCGTCCAGGCAATACAGGTTATAGTGTAGCGTGACCTTCCTTGAACGTTTAATAATAAAAATACCAGCTTAATTATTGTATCACTACTGGGCAAAGGTCTCTTCTCATACAGAGAAAATTATGGAATACAACACCAAACATCCGAGAGAAGTGCAAAGAATTATGTCCGTGATTACCGCCGGACCCCCAACGCCAATCGCTTCTATATTTGGTAAATAATTAGTGCTCAATTGTGGTGATTTAATGCTCGAACAACAAAATTAGTGCCTTAGTAGTTTTCGAGAAAATCAACTTTGAAGGTGGTCCGGCCGGCGGTAGTCACGCTCCCTTCAGCAGGACCACCATGAGCGCCGAAAAAGGAGACATGCTACAGCTATTTTTTAACCGACTTCCAAAAAGGAGGAGGTTCTATGTTCGACTTTATGTATGTTTTTTTTTTTTTTTTTTATGTATGTTCACCGATATCTCCGCCAATTGTGGACCGATTTTGAAAATTATTTTTTTGTTTGAAAGGGTAAGCTCCCGAGGTGGTCCCATATAAATTTTATTGACTTTGCTTAGATAGTTTTTGAGTTAGCTTCAATAATACATATTTTTCCCACTTAGTTTATATGGACGATATGATGATAACTTCCTGTCACTGTTATTTATTGCAGTTAGTGATATTGGATATTGTGTGGGGTAGGTACCACAACTAAAAAGTGAAAAATAAAAACTTTTACAAAAAAAATTAAAACCGACTTCCAAAAAAAACCACTACAAAGTGAAAAATAACTTTAATTTCGGAAGTCGGTGGCAAAAAACGAAAATGAAAAAATAAAGACACCGACTTCCGAAATTAAAGTTATTTTTCACTTTGTAGTGGTTTTTTTTGGAAGTCGGTTTAAATTTTTTTTGTAAAAGTTTTTTAAGTATACAAATAATTTGTACCCTTATTGTGAATGTTTTTGCCCGACAGAGAGCATGGGCTGATAATTAGGTATAACGACATCCTCTTTGAGTAATTCACTTTGACTTCATAGAGTGCATAATCTTCAGGCTGAGTTTCACTGTGCCCGTCATGGTGCTAGCACAGTATAATAACCTACAGTAGGACGACGATTTTGATCTCGTTGTAAATGCCGACAACGTGTAGGCATTGCCGCGACAGCTAGCAGTTCGGGAACGCGCTTCCGCCGTCTCGCCCCTCACGCCCCGCAGCGTAAGCAGTTCGGGAGCGCGCTTCCCCCGTCTCGCCCCGCACGATTGCTCTGTCTAAACGTCTTCGTTGGACGACTGTATGATGTTTAGACTGTGGTGGTGCTAGTATATGAGAGCTACTGACACAGAACTCACAGTCATCTAGTTAGCAAAACCTAGCAAAACACATTGAGGTATTATTGTACGCAAAACATCGAGAGATACTGGGTTGAATCCTTTTTGTATAAAAAAATAATGCGAAAATGTCAAAACATGGCTGTCTCGATTGATGCCTTCAAAAATTTGAAAATGAATTTCAAAATTCATGATTACAATGTTTTTGGCACACCGTTAAATTAAAAACATTCTGAAAGCTAAATTTTGTAGTTACTCGGTTTATTCTAAAAGTGTAAGGTTTGGAAAGGCAGCATAATTTAAATTAAATACCAGTCAAGTCAACATTATGTGATTATGTATAAATAATTAAAATGGCCCCCACGGATTCAATGTTTTTGTTCGAGATAATAGTTGAAGAATTCACAAGCTTTGGCAACTGTAGCGTGTTTAACATCACAAGTCAATTTGCAGATGTATTTAATGTTCATCTAAACGATCCCAATGAAAAAAAAAGTTCTTTACCAAAGCAGCCTGGGAAACTGAAAAGTAAGAGGAAAATAAAAAAAACAAAGAACGGCAAGGGGCCAGACAGGTCGTCAACGGCGGCTACAGTGCAGACGGGGCAAACCATCTTATTTGCGATCAATGTCGACACCTTGATTTCAAACATGAAACTGTATCCATTGGAGTTGTCGCTGTGGAGTAAGGTTGTACCTGACTATAAAGTAGGATCGACTCAAATTCCGTGGAGTCCGCCGTATTACGAATATTTGAATAAGCTCCACAGGAAGCATAGACCGCAACCGGTCTGTGTTAGAGGCGATTACAATGTATTTGACGAGGCTACTTCGAAACGTATGGCCGTCATTAAACTTAACATAAAATTGAGTCACTTTAAAAATAAAATTCCTACTCAAATTAGGTCTATATCTCAGGAAACCCAACCAACTGTTATGAGCACTGGCTTAAATTCTAAGCCCGTTAGCGTGTTAAGCAGCATGATTAAAGATAGCTCAATTAACTTATTTGAAGAAACTGGTACTATAAAAACTATTTATAGTGATGGCAAACATGGACCTACTCGCACCAAAAAGAGGAACATTAAAACGAAAGAAACTACGAATATTGACGACTTTGGCAGAAAGGAACGCGTCACTGAATTCAAAAGTGCTGAAGTGGATAGTAAAATCAATAATAGAAGATTAAATAGTCGCATTATCACATTAGTAAGAAGTGATAGAAACATAGACATAAACACAACTTTAGCTGTTATAAAATCCAAATCTTGTTCATCAATTGATCAAGGAAATACTAACTTAATAAATAATTACATTTTCGGGGGCATGCCTGCAGGGCCGTTTGGTAACCAGGTCTATTGTGTCAGTTATTTTACAGTAGAACACGACTTTGACAACTCTCCATCTGCACAGTCTCCAAAGTCTGTCTCACCAAAGTCTGCAACTCCAAGCTCTCGCTCTCCAAAGTCTGTGATAGCCTCTGAAAATTCGAAATCCGAAAAATCTGACGAATTGGAAGAGAAAGCAAGATACAAAATTAAAATATGCAAGAGTGAATGTGCTAATTTAAAAAAAACAGCTGACGTGGCTGGCATACAAAGTTCTTGTTCTTTGGATTTACCACAAAAAGCATCACATTTAATCACAGTGATAAAATGTAAAGATGTCAAATGCGGGTTTGAAAAAATGAGGGAAGTCCCCACGCCGCCAGATGATCGCATTTTATTAGACTTGAGTACTCGGAGAGCAATCTGTTGCGATCTCTCCGAGAAACTAGAGCAAGTGGTAGGTGGATTAAAAGCAAAGATGAAATTTGGTAACGAACCTTGTTACTGTGAATGCGAATGTCAATTTGGCTTCATGAAGAAAACAACATATTGTGAAATATGCGGCGGCTTTGAACGTTTTGGTGATGACCATGGAAGAAAGCCTGGATACAAATTGCCTTTTCCCTGTCCTATCTTCCACAAATTAGCCGAAAAAAACAAGATGAAGTTGACTGCGTCAGGAAGCGACACTAAGAAATCCGAGAAAGAAGTAACGAAAAAGGGAAAAAAGAGAAAAATTGACAGTAGATTCAAGTTTAACTACGGCTATACAGGTATACGTACGTATATTTTTTTTTTATGTCTGCGCACTGAATATTGATTGATTATTATCGTTGTCATTTCCTTCATATTACAGCGCCTCATATTGGTCACAGCCGCTGCGTATTGCCTTGTGTTGGCAATTTGAATGCGGTACCCAAGCGTATGGGTTGGCTCTGGAGTTGTGAAAACGTACCTGGAATGAAGGTACGTACTGATGATTATAGCTTTAGGTACACCTATCGGAAATAGTGAAGATTTTTATTTATCTTTTTGTTTATAGTACCGCCCGCTGTGGAAACCTGGTGCGGCGAATAAGCACGTAGTGAGATTACTTAAAATAGCTAAGAATCCTGAAGAATTCTTAGCTAAAAAAAGGAAGAAAGTTCCGGGAAAGCCAAAGAGACCACTAAAGCGGCCGTTACTAACTGTTCACAAGAAAGATGGTGAATTCACTGTGACTATGGAAACCATGAGAACTTTCTCAAAAAGGAGGAGCTTTAATCAATATCCGTACGAAGACAAGCCTGTGGTGACTTACACGATCGGGAGGACTTCAGAAGAAAACTTACAAAGAAAGATAAAGAAAGACCGTGCAAAAAGACGGCTGGAGAGACTTCAACGTGACTTCGTTCAGAGCGCATTCAGAGATATGTGTGAGGACATTTGTTTAAAGACATACCAACAAGCGCTTGGTATACTGCCCGATGCCGAAAAACCCGACTGTACCTGTTACCCAGCAGAACCTGGTCCGGACGACGTAGACCTGGATCACTCATGCTCTTGTTCTGAAGACAAGGACTTGTCTGAGTCTGACACTGACTCTGATGAATGGATTGTTGAATTTACTCCCCCTACTGCTAGATATGATCCAACATTCAAACCCAAAAGAATAATAACTACGAACAATACAACTCAATATGCGTTCACAGACTACAAGGTTAAACTATTAGATATGTCAGGAAATCCAGTGCCAAGATTCTTTAAAGGTCCTGATGGTAAACAGCAATGCAGCGATTTAGGTGGATTTTGGGACCCAAATCATAAATGGTTAGAAATTAACGTGGATGGTTTTATAGGACCTGACGGGAAATGGGCTCCAAATATCTTCACAGGGCCTAATGGAGAGACAGTCGATGGTGAGCTTGGAAAATTCCAAGCCCAGAATGGTGAGTGGTTGGTAATTGGAGTTGATGGATATATTGATCATGGCAAATGGAAGTTCTACCCTAAGTTAAAAACTCCAGTGGGAAAAAAGCGCAGGTCCAGGAAAAAAGCTGCCGGTGACGCAAAGGAAGACAAGCGGTCCGTAGGCACTTGGAGTTGCTTCGGCAGTGTATCTCCGAAACTGTTATCCAAAATGGGAATTGTCGGTCATGGACACGATAAGAAGGTATTATATTCAAAATTACAAGGTATGTTGGCGCAAGGAGAAGATGTAAATATTCCAAAGCCTACAACAGTACCGCGGTCAAGTAGATCTAGAGGAAAACTTGACGCTGCTCGAAAACACACCTTCATTGAAAGAACAAAATGTAAACATGCTACTCCTTCAGATAAAGGAATAGTGGCTGTAGATGGCCGCGGGAACAAAACATATTTTAGATTGAAAGATTTTGTTAATACAAGACCGAAAGATAGGATGAGCTCGCTTACAGATAAGGGTATTAGTGTTAACTCATTCCATGTACCGTGTTTCCATTCGTTCATTAGTTGTGAAATTATGAAAAAGCAGCAGTATGACCGCCTGGTGGCGCTCGCTGAACGTCGTCTGGCAGCGGGTGCCGGCCAGACCCTGGCAAGTCCAAGGGAACAAAGCACTGCCCCATCAACACAAGCTGATTATACTGGTGTCTACGTAATATAATTAGTTCTCAGTTTATCATTTATGATTGTATGAAACGATTTGGTGTAGGAATTTATAATGTTTAGACAGCTGAACTTTTAAATGGTTTATTTGGTATAAGTCCTAAGTCAAATTTTGTAACGTTATGGTAACTTGTAAGTTAAATAAATAATTTATTTGTATGATCGTTTCATATTTTTACGTTTTTAGTACATCTTTATAATAATTATTATAGCACAGGGTTGTGGCATTGATAAACGGATTTTTTTTCACTTTATTCAACATTCATATCCATCGTAAGACCTATTTCAAACGCCAGTACCAAGCAACCTATCCCGTTGATGCTTGAATCAAGTAAGCTATTTTATTTTATTGTTTTTTTTATTTGGCGAAATATGGATGCCCAATGTGTTTCGAATACTGCACCCACAGAGGTGTACCTCTGCCCTACATGGAATAGAGACTTGAAATATTGTTTAGTAATTTTTTTGTTTTCATCAACGCTATTTAAAACTTTCGATCGTGAGAATTGATTATCATTTTCTCTAATTTCAGGTGGCTCAGGGTTGGAAGCCCGGTGCGATATCCAATCGTCTACTTAAGAAATTAAACAAAGCAAAACGGCAAACGCAACCAGAGCAAAGAGTGAAACCAACAAAGAAGACGAATAAAAAGAGGGTTGAGGATAAACCGACCCTCATCATCTGTAAGAGGAACGGGGAGTACCGCGTCGAGATGCAAGTCTCTCCCGAGGACAGTGACGTAGACCAGCAGCAATGCAGTCCATTGGTATACAGGATCAGCAGAGAAGACAATGAGGACAGGATTCAAAAACGGTTGAGGAGACGGCGACGTATTGTCAAAGAGGCCGTCGACAAAGTTTGGGTGGATCCTTATCATCCCGAGGTTTGCGAGAAGACCTGTCTTAGAGCCTACAAAGAGGCCGTAGGACTGTCCAACCCTAACAATCCCGAGTGCACATGCAGCGAAGAAGAAGAAGAAGAAGATGAATGTAGTTGTTGTAATGGCAAAGAGGATGACGATGACAGCTCTGATTGTAGCTCCTTAGATCTCGAATGGGAGATACACTTTTCTCCTCCGATTGCGGCCCAAGCTTAATTATTTTTTTGCAGTCCTATATTCCTTGTTTTTGAAGTATTTTGAGGTAAAATAAAACAAGAGTTTAAACGACGACTTTACTATCCATTTTACTGTTTGCCAGGAGGTTGTTCAGCATATCCCATATGACGAGTGAGAGGGTAGTGTGGGGTGCTGTCCTCAAGTAGAGTGGTCCTAATCCTTTGTAGAGGCCGTGGATGCCTTCAGTTCTATATATTTTGGACAAGCAGTCAAGTATTCCAGTGTAAAGGACGGCACCGGTTCGTGGAGACCCTGGAAATTGAGTTGGACATTAAATTAGCAGTAATATTTATGTTATTGTAAAGATGACAGTAAAAGATTTAAAGAAATTTTAAGGAGAGTAGCTTAAGTATATAACTACTTAGATCTTCTTCTACTGTGGCTACTTAGAAAATAATTTAGGATTGAATGAAACTGAAGTATACCCACTACATAACATACATACATAATCAGCCTATTAATGTTCCCAATGCTGGGACACCGGCCTCCTCACTGTGAGAGTGGGCTGTAATCTACCACGCGTTCCAGTGCGGGTTGGTAGATGTCACATGTACACAGTATACCCACTAGATAAACATAATGGACCTTTTAGACGGGGCCAATCCATGAGATAATCCATGAAACCAATCCATTATGCTAGTCCAATGAAAAGTGCAAAATTCGTGTCGTTCAGTTACACATACGCCATCCGAGAAGGCCAGTTCAGTCAGATTCGGACAACTTCCCGAAATCCAACACCTGCGTCCGGCTACTGAAAATAAATAGTGTAATGGCTAACTGGCTCGGGAGGTAACACGCGTTCACTGTAAACGCGTGTTACCGTCCGAGCCAGTTAGCAGGATGTGCTCTCGCAGTACTCGTAGTTGCGAGAGTGATGGGGGAAGTTTTTGGCGCCAGCAAATTCGAAATCGTTAAATTACAATGGACTGGCTTCATCAATGGCTTGAGGACAAGCCAATACTATCTCTATTTACACGATGCTATTATTGGATTGGCTTAGTGTTTTGTCTCGGGGATTGGCGCCGTGTAAATGGGTTCATGAAAGACTAAAGAATCATCAGAAGTTCGTCCATCTACGGCATAGGCCTAAAACCCAAAAATATTTATCTACATAAAAGAAACATTGACAGCAAATATTTCACTTGACTAAAGCTTCCCCATAGTTATACACCAGAGACAACGTTACCCTGATTATAAAGCCGCGTATTGACAACATCCATCGGCGTTTCGACACAGACAACGATCGTATATTAGAATGTACTCTGTGCAACGATCACACCGCATACGATGCTCGCCACGAATGACAAAGTCAGTGGCGACTCTTCAAAATACCCCCCGAGCAAGCAGACTTTCCTTGAATCTGAAAAAAACTTAAGAATGTAGTGTACGAACCCTGGTTGTATAAACGGACGGTGGTGACGTCGAAGGGGCAAATTGTGATGGATACTACCACCCCGCTTACAGCGCTGGCGCCGAAGGCGAGTCCAAGCGGTGAGTTTGAGAAAAAGCCGTGTGACAGCAACTCTTCTTTGGCTCTGAAGTGGAAAATATTAGTTGAGTGTTTGGTTCTAATATTTTCCTGGACTGTCCTTTTTTGGCAGTGTTTTCTTTTTCACGTACTGCGCCTGCGATTAGGTGAGATGGCACTCATGGCACTTGTGTGAAATGTCTACAGGGTGACTTGTAATTTGACGTAATTATATCCTAGTGTGATCTATTTACAACAATTAAGGACCCCGTATAGCCTAAGCGAAAATTAATTGGATGAAAAGTGATATTTATTTTAGTGACGAATTCTGGGAAAACTTCAAAAATGCATAAACATTAGGTTTTCTTGAATCCCATGAATTTTTGCCTAGGCTTTATGGGGTGCTTAATTGTTGCAAATGGGTCACACTTCCACGTCCTGGAAGAAGCTTCAAATGACAATAAGTCACCCTGACATACTAGGTGACCAAGATTTTAATTTTTTTATTTACACAGTACCTACACAATAATACATTTTGGGCTCAAGTTTTTACTGTACCATATTGTTTAGTCTGCCTGATGAATATTTAACACAATAAGTTAGTCTTAGTTCTCAAATCACATGAAACCGTCCTCGACAATAGTACAAGTAGATTACAGTACAGACAACATAGATAGAAATGTAGTTTTATTCAGATAACTACAAGCAATGTGCTCGTAGAACAGATGGCCGATGGGGCAGAAAGGTTCTGGAGTGGCGACCGTGTACTGGAAGACGAAGCGTAGGAAGACCTCCTACAAGATGGACCAATGACCTTGTGAAGGCCGCAGGAATCCACTGGATGCGGGAACCACAGAATCGGTCGAAGTGGCGGTGCTTGGGGGGAGGCCTATGTTCAGCAGTGGACGTCTTTTGGCTGAACTGATAATGATGATGAACTAGGAGTAGGTGAAAGATTATTTTAAAACTGGCAATTCGTTATCTAGTCCTATTGTCGCATTCAGGCAGTTAAGTAAGTGGAATTCTAGTTACGTCGGACGTGTGCTTATTTATCTTCTTCATCATTATCATCATCATTGGCAGAATTTCCACGACCACTGTTACCATTTACTAGAAGGTCTTTTGGAGGCCTATACATAAAGGTTTCTTACTTGGTATAAGTGGGGAGTTGAGCAGCGGTGCCTATAGCCAGCCTCGTGCAGGTCGCGGAGACTCCCGCGAAGAAACCTCTCATACCTTCAGTCTTGTAGATTGTGACGATGCCGTCACACATTCCTAGAACGATAGGAAACAATTGAAATGTTCTGTTGAAATAAAAAAAATTGTGCGGGAGTTTTTTGTGGCCGATGTTTAGAAAGGGAAAGGGCGTATATTTATTTTGGTTGTGATATTTCGTAGCTTACAGACCAGCACCTTTGATTGATCAAGGACCAATTGAAACCAATTGAAAAAGATAGCCAGTCCATTGCTTCATAAGTTCAAAAAAAAATGAAGCCTATTCGTTGTAATTTTTTGTATTTCTGCATCTTTGTTTCATTGATGAAACCCTGCCCTTTATGGCACTCTTTAATGACGACAAGACACGTCATATAAAATTAATAGGTTCGAAGAACGATGACTGCTTGAAGTGGATTGTGTGTGGCACACACAATCCACTTCAAGCAGTCATCGTTCTTCGAGCCGAGATTAAACTCTGGTATTCGCTTGTCGCTCTAAAGCAGTGATTCCCAAATGGTCATAATGTCGACGACGGCCTGCAAGGGGACCATGTCAGCGGGAAAAAAAATGGGGGTCAATGAGATGTAAATGGGGGTTGGCGTTCCATGAATGGAATAATCCATTTTATACACAGATAACATATTTACATCCATAATACGTTCCTACAAATACATAAAATATATAAACAAACACAGATATCTATTTATTTCAGTTATGTTTTTATTTTCTCTGCGCTTAAGCTTTTATTTTGTAAAGTATATTTTTCCGCAGTACCATTTTAGCCTGTGTCAACTTTTTAGCTGGCTAGACCTCCAACTTTATCTGTACAACAGATCACGAAGATTTGTTGCTCAGTTTTTACGTGGAAAGCCCGAAATTATCATGGACGCAAATATAAAAATTTCGGGCTTTCTAACTTTTTTCATGAATATTTTTTTTTTAGTTTTTCACATAACACTTCACTACAAGTGAGTAGCACTACTGTAACAGCTATCAAAACACATTTGAATTTGAAGAATTTGCGAAAATCCAATATTAGGTAAGCAGGGGTGCCCCCTACCCCTGCCAAAACAGAAAAACATCGACAACATAAAAAAGGTTGGGCACCTCTGCTCTAAAGAGATCCCTAACTTAAAACTGCTAGATAAAGACCTGAGGTTACCTTTATACCTATGCTGCCTTCCAACAGCTATGCTATAGTGTGCGCCTGCCTGTATCCTGGTCTTCACCACTGACGCAGGGTTGCCGGTAACTCCGCCCATGACGCCACTCACGCCTGACCAGAAGATGGCCTTTTCGATGCTTATATCGCCATCTTTGTTTTTAGTCCAGCCGTTGACCTCTGCGACGTGGTACATGCCTAGCCTGAAATGATATTTAGGATGGTATGAAATTGATGACATTTTACGAGAATAGGGTTCAAAACTTTGTGATTTTTGTGCAAAATAAAAAAAATTGGACGAGGAAACCGGATGAAAATCCGGTTGCTTTGAAGTTTATACCCTACTAGCTTTTACCCGCGGCTTCGCCCGCGTAAAGGTCGGAAAATATCCCACAGGACCGTACTACCGGGATTCAGATTATCCTCTATCCTAACCCAGATCATGGCCTATACGGATTTAGTTAAAAGACCATACGCCTTTCAACTAAATCCGTTCAGCCCTTACGGCATGAAAAAGTAACAGGCACATTTTAGGGTTGCGTACCTCAAAATGAAAAAATGATCTCTTTCAGTCGTCAGTAATTTGACATTCGAAAGAAGAAGACAAAGCTTTGTAACTATACTATATGTTTAACTATACAGACGCTATACAACGTTTATTAGTAAGGAGGTAATGTTTGTAGCGGTTACACCGCCACATACGAACTACGCATGAAAGACATGATGTCACACAAATCCTGCATCGCGCAGTTAGAATTTACCACACGAACGACATAGATAAGACTATCCGAAATCAACTTATGAGCAGTTGCCCGCCCGACATAACACCCGTCTTGTCGGAGGATCCTCCCTTTTCTATGGTGGATGAGTGAACTTTACACCCTGTTCCTCATACCACTAAATTGGTGACCCTGAGACTGAACGTCAACGCAGCCTTCGTGCAACTACTTCAGCGTGACGTCATCATCATCAATCCCGCAAGCTTTTGTGAGGCGAGTTACACAGCCAGCCAGCACCCACGGCTCAGCGGGTATCCTGACCACCAGCATGCAGCGAACGCGCATTCCTGGTCAACACCCTTAGACTCATCACCCCGACTCACTGGGGAATCACCGAAATCACCTCAATCACCGCAATCACCGCAATCACCTCAATCACCGCAGACAGTTCCAACTCACTGTGAACTGTGCGGCATCCGGTTCCGACTCACTGGTAGCACAATCACCACAATCGCCACAATCACCGCAGACAGTTCCGACTCACCGTGAACTGTGCCGCACCCGGTTCCGACTCACTGGAACCACACCTTAAATCTCTTAAAAATAAGAGACAACAAAAATAATCACTGATATCACCGAAATCACCGCAATCACCTCAATCACCGAAAACACCGAAATCACCACAATCACCTCAATCACCACAATCAGCTCAATCACCGCAATCACCTCAATCAGCTCAATCACCGCAATCACCACAATCAACACAATCACCACAATCGCCGCAATCACTGCAGACAGTTCCAACTCACTGTGAACTGTGCGGCACTCGGTTCCGACTCACTGGAACCACAATCACCACAATCGCCACAATCACCGCAGACAGTTCCGACTCACCGTGAACTGTGCCGCATCCGGTTCCGACTCACTGGAACCACACCTTAAATCTCTTAAAAATAAGAGACAACAAAAATAATCAATAATACATGTGAATTTTAAAATCAACCCCTATTTTACCCCTTTGGGGGATGATTTTACAAAAACGCTGAAAAGCGTAATTCTTTATTTCTTACCAAAAGCATAAATTTGAATTTCCATATCCCCAACTTAGAAATATTGAGTTTCCCATACAAACTTTCATCCCTTATATCACCCCCTTGGGGATTATTTTTGAGACAAAAAGTACCCTATGTCCTTCTCTAGGATGCCATCTATCTCCTTGCCAAATTTCATCGAAATCCGTTCAGTGGTTTAGCCGTGAAAAGGTAACATACAGACAGACAGACAGACAGACAGACAGACAGACAGAGTTACTTTCGAATTTATAATATTAGTATGGATTGATATAATTTAAAAAAATTGCCAGAGATTAAATTGTGCTAAAAAAAACGTGTGCGTCTTGGGACACTCGACGGAAGTGATAACACGGCGGGGGACTGCTGCCGTATCGTGAGAGAAAGGGAAGCCAGACAGAATGGCGCCGTAACGCGTTATGTTACGAAGCGGTTTACCCTCCCATAAAAAAGGTTTTGACCTCCCCCCTCCATATCTCCGCCCCCGTACATTTGGGGTACATTTGGGGTCCTTTCGGACGGTACGGGGGGCTTCAGTATCACTTCAAGATACAGATTACCACTCGCCATCCGGTTGCCTCTCCGATTAAATTTTTCGTTCCATAGCCTTGAATATAAATGATTATTACCTGACAGAATTCATAGTGAACCCCAGCACCATAGCTGGTGCTAGCCCCTTCTGTAATGCCATCGCGCCATCGGCTTTCGCGATCACAAACAGCGCGTGAAAGATCCCCCGATATCGCGTATTAGCTTCGGTGCGCGCGCGCAGCTCCCCTTGCAGCTGCAGCCGAGTCTTCACAACGTCCATCGGGTTTGTGAAGATAGTTGCTCCGGCGCCCGCTAGGCCGCCAATTATGAAGTCCATTTTTAAGTTTCTGTAATTTAAAGTCCAGAAAAATTTATGTTTTTAACAAATCTTATTAAAGTGGCAGTGTAGAGAGTAGTGTGAAGTAGCAGTCTGTGATCAAGAAAACCTTACCCTCTTGAGTAATAATGAATTTAGGCCTTAGTGCACTCGTAATTAAGCACCTTTTCAGTATGTATGATAGGTCGCCGGCCGCCGCCACTATAATTAAGTATATATGACTGTCATCGAGGGTCTGACGATGGAGGCGGAAACCTGATGAGGAAATTCCTTACTTGAGGAAAACAACAAAATGACATGGTAACTGAAAAGCGAAAAGTAAAAAGCTTTTCCCAAAAAATTAAACCGACGAAAACAAAACTGAAAAGCAAAAATTTAAAATAACCCTTTAGTGTAACTAAGCTCCTAAACTACCTAATTTAAGTAACAAACTTTGAGGCGGGGCCAAACATACAACGAAGATCCATCAAGCTACCATTTTACGCTATAAAGTAATTAGGTAATTTGTTTGTTTGGCGACTCCTTATTTGTTACAATTTACATTAGTTTAGGAAGTTAGTTACACATATGGGTAATTTTTCATTTTTGTTAAAAGCTTTTACATAAAGATATTGGATGGTGGTCTAAGGCTGCCTGTCCACTGAAGCGGAGAGGAGAGGAGAGGAGCGAAGATGTGCCATTATTAACCAATCAAATCTAAACTCAGGGGCGGAGTCAAGTTTCTATTGGTTAATATTGGCACATCTCCGCTCCTCTTTTCTCCTCTCCGCTCCAGTGGACAGGCAGCCTAAAGCAGGGGTCGGCAACACGCGGCCCGCGACAGTTTTGTAAATGAAAGTCTTTACCTTAGTAAATAATAACACTATGCGGGCGCAATGTCTAAACAAGCGAGCATTGATAAAATGAAAGACGTTTTTTACCGACAGATTTGGTGACTTGAAGCAAACTGAAGATTTTGCAAACCCTTTTTATGTGATATTGAGGATGTACCGAGTCATTTACAAACGAATAATTTCAATCTAATGACAACCTCAAAAACTCTTTCTGTGAAATCAATGATTTTGTTTTATGGCAGTATGCCATCTGATTTTGACGAATTAAAAGGGTTTGCTCAGCAGTTATTGCACGACTCATAATGCGAAGCATTAGAGTGTGCTCTACGATCGAAAAAAAAATTTTGCCCCATTTCTGTAACTGTTTTTATTGTTACACTCCTGCTAGTATACAGAACCTACTTAATTGATATACCATTGTATAGATGATTAAATGGAGATTAAGGCTGCCTGTCCACTGGAGCGGAGAGGAGAGGAGAGGAGCGGAGATGTGCCAAAATTAACCAATAGAATCGCACCTCTGGAGCGGAGTTTTGATTATATTGGTTAATATTGACACATCTCCGCTCCTCTCCTCTCCTCTCCGCTCCGGTGGACAGGCAGCCTTATACTGTACTTTTTAACAATGGATTTAATGCAGCAGAAATGGAAAAAGCATAAAAATAGTTGAAAATAAATTCCTGTCCGTCAATTTATGAACCCTGAAAACATTGTAGCTTGCGATAAAATCAATTAATTGAGTCAATTTTTTTTTTATACATTCGTTTCAGCCGTAGAAGGAACCCTATTGAAAATGGCTCTTTTATTCAAAGTAGTTTTATTATTATTAATAAAATACTAACTAAAATATAATATCATTGTCTAAATATTTTCAACCTTTGTCCGTAAGTTGCCTAGCAACCGCCAAGTAAATATCTTTGTCAGTCGTTGACATTACGACTTCATGAAAAGTGATAAATTGTTCATTTTTAAGAGTGTATGTCATTAGTTCGATCAACAGGTGTGCGACATGTCATAAGGTCGACAAGTCGTTTGTTCGACAGGCCGCTTGTGCGAAAGGTCGTTACTTCGACAAGCAATGTACGTTGATCAAAATTATGACGTATATGTAATACGGTGCTCAATACCGATGGGGCTACTACTTTTTATACAACGTGAAATTTGAATCACAGTTTTGCTAGAACAAACGTTGTTCAGACCATGGTCTACTACCATTCTATAACAATCAATTAAAAAAAAAACGTCAATGGTATTTAAAAAAAAACACAAAAAAGACTGATTTATTTATAAAAATTTCGGCCCGCATTGGCCGGACATCCTTGTAGTCCACGTGGACCCCTCATAACTCTTTTGAATGCCATATTGCTACCGCGATGAGTCCTTAGATGTTACGGTTAATGTTTGAACACGTTTGAGCAACATAAGACTTATTTGAGAACGCCTAGTTTAGTTTGTTTTAATAACATATTGGATGCTATAGAATAATAATAGACCATGGTCTGAATCTGAACAACGTTTGTTCTAGCAAAACTGTGATTCAAATTTCACGTTGTATTTCTGTACAACGTTCTTCATTTTGATATCCCATAATCACGCACAATGGTCCACTTGAAGGACTAAGTGCGGAAACCAAACCCTTTAACATAGAACATAGATATCCCATAATATAGGCTTAAAATAATGTGTAATAATGTAAAAATAAACTGAATCAATCCGAAAATAAACTTTATTCAAAAACTCAACTCAGTAACATGCATTAACATTATTAAATGGACACGGTGGGGCCTTTATCGGTTAAAAGAAAACATATATTTTTTTAGTAGAAAGTACAAATAGGTACTTTTTGAATCAATGTGATTTTTGAGCTTGCATCTGCACAAGTTCGGTAATTTAAGGACCAATATTATTGGTATTGCTCAAAGCTGCACGCAAATCATTACTTATTTTCAATCGATTTCTGGCCTTGTTTTTATTTACTAACAAAGCAGAAACCCCTTTCTTCACATAAATAAGTTGTTGAGGAAACCAGATCGCCTCTGTGGTCTAGTGGTTCAGCCACCTGTCTCAGACCCAGAGGTCCCGGGTTCGATTCCCAGTGGGAGCAAAATTTTCTGCTCGGTTTGGTTGGTGGTAGGGCTTGTTCTAAGTCCGCCTGGCTAGCTACCACCATCTTACCTAAATCTGTCGCCATAACAACAATGTTAACAGCATTGTTGTGTTTCGGTAGTTTAGAGATAAGATAGCCAGTTCCTCTATGGTTGAGGATTCCAGGTGAAGCTCGCTTCCACCTTCGGTCTGATCATCACTTACCATCAGGTGAGATGCAGGCCAAGAGCTTCCCGGTTGAGGGAAAAAAAAAATTAAAAAAGATATTTCTCGAATTTTGGTGTAAGAAATTGCTTTTTTACGCCAAAACTTCTCAAGTGAATTAGATTCGAATGCGTCCTTACAGTTTCTATCATTTTGAAATTCAATGAGTTCTTCCCGGGTTTCTTCTGTAACTTCACCAGCATGCGTGCTAAAAAGGTCGCGATTCAGTTTTTGATCAACTTTAGCTTCTTTTTCATAATATTATCCATAGATCCTTGCGCACGCTTACAACTGACCGGCTCATGCGAGCGACAATACAATGATTATGGATACCCCCATATTACCCCTCCTCCGGGCCCCGCGACTCCCGCGGTCTCGCCACTCACAATAATCGGCGCGAGGCGATGCATCGCCCGCGAAATTTGTAATCGTTTGCGGACCATATTTTGACTCCTGCGGACCATTGGTTAGGAGCCACTGGTTTACATAAACCAAGAAAATGCCGATCGGCAGCCCTACCGCGGTCAAGCCGCGTCGGTATTACTTGGTCACGAAAACTAAAAACAATGCATGGAATTTACTCATCACTAGTTTTGATATGATACCACACTATTTCTTTGGCACGCTCTTCTTCTTAACAGCCCCAGGGCAGTCGAGTAAAAGGTAGTAGCGCCATCGGTATCGACCACCGTATTATCTAGAAGCCATATTTGTTTAACGTACATTGCTTGTCGAAGTAACGACCTGTCGCACAAGCGACCTGTCGAACAAACGACTTGTCGAGGTTATGACATGTCGCACACCTGTTGATCGAACTAATGACATACACTCCATTTTTAAACTATGTTTTGAATTTCTTTTTCGTTTATGAATGAGTGATAAGTATGAGGCGTGCACTTTTGGATTTTCCAAACTATTTACAATTATTGGCAGTACCTACTTATGCGAACAAACTTTTCAATTCTCAGTTACAGAAAAAAATTATATGCTTCGCGTCTCACAGAGCATTTGAAAACCATTCTAAGAATTTCAACTACAAACAAATAGAAAGCAACTAATTAAAAAAAAAAGAACAATTGCAGCCCGCCCCTCTACCTCATTTTGCCACCATGCGGCCATGTGGCCCTTGCCTGCTAAAAGGTTGGTACCCACCCCTCTGTCTTGTAACTACCCCTTTTGGGTAACCCAAGCGAGTTTTGTTTGAAAAGGAACTATTTAGCTGTCAGTAAGGCCAATACCGAGAAACTGGCGTACGTACTGGTACGTACGTATAAAAGTCTGGCACATCGCCATCTGATCTCATCAGCACTGATAGAGAGATGGTAAGTATTATTTAATTATTTACAAAGCTATTAGTACACGTGGTCTTTTTACACTTATGGCGTGCGTGATATACTCGTAAGGTGTCTACTTATTTATATTTCTTTTTCTTTTTAACACGTTAAGTCCAAATAAAAAACCAAGACAATAGCGCTGCCAACAATACTGTGAACCATGCCAACACTACGCCTCTGCTCTGTGCATACATGCTCACACGCACACATTTACAACCATTTACAGTCAATATACACCTCACTAAGTGCACACATGTTTAGTTTGCGAAATCGGCCTCACGTCACTGTTGAGAGCGCTATGCAGTGGCGTAGCTAGGTAACCAAAGGCCCTGGGGCATAAAATAAACCAGAAGAGGAGGCTCCCTAAATTGTATGTTATTTGCATTAACATTCTGAAACAGTCGCGTATATAATCAAAATGGAATTTTAGTATATGATTTATTGGATCTTTATCTTTCCAAAAATAAGACAGATACGTAATTGGAATATCTTTGCTCGATTCATTTTTTATTCGAAAATCATGTGTTTTTTAAAGATTATTAAGAACCACAACAAGATTACTCGATTTTTATGTCTAAAGTAAGTATTTACAGTATGAAAATATAGTTTACTATCCAAATATAAGATATTTTTTCTCTAGATCAATTATTACTTTAATTATAAACGAAATAAGAATCGAGCATTACGACATTTCGTTTCGAACAAGTACATGGTCAAAGAGCGCACGCGATATACAACTTTATTACTGATGCGTTAGCGTTTAGCACATATCGGAGTGGCGGGGTGCGGGAGGGTGGAGCTTGCGTGGAAATTGTGTTTGGAGCGCCTAAAATCGTTTGTTCCGTATTCGACGTGTTCCGAATTCGACGTTTTTAGACGTACATAAATAAGTTGCCATTATTAAAGTCGCGTTCCTGGAATCTGGTTTATTTATATTTCGAATCATTAGTTCAATTTATAGTTTGCAAGTCAGAGTTCGAGGGTCCCCCTGAGGTTGGGGGCCCTGGGGCACAGTCCCGTCTATCCCTCCGGTAGCTACGCCACTGGCGCTATGTCTTCGTTTTTTTATTTGGTCTGAGTTTCAACGTATTATACAGGTTGTCCCAGACAGGTGTGGTCAAATTGAAGGGTGTGCAGACAGACCATCAATCTAGGATAACGAAAACTCTTCTACATCATTATTTTATGGTAGGTAGAATCTTGGTAGTTATTTGGGCTTCTTGTAGGCTTCTGCATTAAGTAGGTATTTGTCTTTAAGCTAAGGCTCCATTTTCTATAACCCCTTACAGCATCATTTCATGTTAAGAGGCTCTAGCAGACAGGCGCGACGTGACTGGTGAAACAATTTCTATGAAAACTTATGGAAATTACCGGAGACGCGTCACGTGTGTCTGCTGAAGCCTATGGATTCAAGAGATGAAAATCGTAACTGTAGTGAGTGAATGAATGATTTATTAAGTATGTACTGTCAGATTTAGGTTTTGGCGCGATATTCTACAAAAAGCTGCAAAATAATGGATCACTCTGTGTACATAAATAACTGGTCTGTTGTGATTTACATTTTCTTGTTGGTAGAATGGTAACTAGCAGTGCCAATAGGCAGTAGCTTCATATTTCTGACTGACCGACTCCATGACAATTCAAAAGTGCCTGCCTATAAATGGTTTAATTGAAAAATAAATGCTTTGAGTTTGAGTTTGCCCCGCGGTTTACCCGCATAAGTATCGAACCCGTGGGCACAGATAATATAATACTACGTATAAAAATTCCACTCCACTTTAAACACGTGCGTGCGAAGATTCAAATATGTTTTTGGGTCTAAATTTCTTCATTTTAAATTAATTTTTCACTGCGTGTTCGCCTTGTTTTTGAGAAAAAAAATCCTAAAGTATTTTTTTTTTTTTTTAATTCAACTTCCAAATTGATTGTGCAGTTTCCGTCCCATGCGTCAAAGATGAAGTGGACAAAAAACTTTCCAAAAATTACAAAGTGAAAAATTGATTCGTTTCGGAAGCCGGTATCTCCTATAGGTACGCGGGCTGAGACGACAGCATATTTACGTAAGTCATTACAGTTGTATCAATCAATAAGCTGATGCGTTTAAAAAATATAGGTAATAAACATCCAATTAAGGTTTCCATCAAGTTATTTTAATCCTTTACATAACAGCATTTTTCTATGTTTGTATTTCTTTAATGAGGTCAGCTTCCAGTCAACTACTGCAGTAGCATTGAGTCGTGTCGTTCGTGCTACTGCATTGCGGATCTCTTTGCACTGCTCTTATTTAAATGTCATAATAATTGTTGTACTCATTCGTATTCACATTAATTTGTCCTATTATAAACTTTAATAAAGATATGAACGAATGTCGCGTAATTTGTTAGATTTTATCACTTAAATAAGCAAGAAATAGTATCCAACGGAATCATTAATTAAACCCCACTACTCAATTAACATATTAGATAATTAATAAATATTCACGCTCTGTACCTACCTACTATGTGTTAAACAACTTAGGTATAAAAAACTCACCTTCTACTATAGTAATAAGCGTTATTTTTTATCACAATCAATACATTAATTACTAAATAAAAATTAAAACAAGAACCGCATGGATGTTACATCGTCCAAATACATTGAATTTATTATCACCATACAAACTATACTGAAATAGGCCACAAAATATCGAACGCGCGTGACACTGAAAAATACAGGTATAAGCGTAGACATGATGTATAACAGTGACTGAAGTGACGTAACAAAAAATTTTGGCGCGCGAATGCGGATATGTTCCTAATGTTCCACTGTGTTACATAAACTCAGTCGACGGCTCGACCGTTGAGCGAATACTGGCAATTTGGCGAGACTGCAACTGCACCGCACGGCCCCTCGAACGCGGTTGAATGAACGATTTTGTTCCTAGGAATGGCATGGCTTTTGGCATTGGAGTTCCTCATGGCCGCATGATTCAGCCCGACTGGAAGGACCAAAAACGTTGTAAAACAGAATGCAGGCCCTATAATAAGGCCTGCATTCTGTTTTGCAAAATTTGCCGTAACTAAATATAACGTTTTATCGACCTGCATCGTTACTCACTACACATTATACAATATATTTATTAATTACAATAGTCTGCAGAAAAGGTGAAATGTCATTATTAACAAGTTCATTCATCCCGTCCCTTGTCGATTTGATGAAAACGTTACGTCACTGTTAGGGTTTGGGTCCCGGGACGTCTCGTGTCTCGAAGTCCCGGGACTTTTCGTAATTTTAGTTGTCTCGAGTCCTGGGACTTTCGGGTCGAGACTCGACACGAGACAAGATTGTCGAAATTGTTATGAAATCATTTTTATTTTCAAATAATTGAATAAGGAGCCTAGCGCTATATGTTGCTGAATACCATTATTTTACATGGAGCGACTACCTATCTGACCTCCACAACCGAGTTACTGGGTAATACGATACCCCTTGGTAAGACTGGTTGTCAGACTTTCGGGCTTCTGACGACCCGTAACAACTGTCAAAGATCCATGAATGGCAGCCGGGACCAACGGCTTAACATGCTTTCCGAGGCATGGAGGAGTCTCGGTATGTCAAGATGGTCACCCATCCACAGACCATCCACGGCAACCGTAGCTTAACCTGATGGGTCGACCCGTGCGGCTGTTAATACTTAGTTTCAAGCTCCTCTACAATTCTTCTCTCAATTTCTATCA
The DNA here is from genome assembly GCA_948150665.1 of Conistra vaccinii. Classification (NCBI taxonomy): domain Eukaryota; kingdom Metazoa; phylum Arthropoda; class Insecta; order Lepidoptera; family Noctuidae; genus Conistra; species Conistra vaccinii. The sequence goes on from OX411325.1 coordinate 21,599,561, forward strand.
TTAGACATCGTGCACTATTTCTGAACAGTAACCTAACAAAAAGTACAATCATTACGTTATGCTACTAATATGAATTTGTATTAGGCGACAGATAGTTTATAACCTGGACAAAGAATACTTTTTATCCCGGTAGTACGTTTCCTTGGTTTTCCGACATCCACGCGAGCGAAGCCGCGGGAAAAAGCTAGTTATTTTATAAAATCGGCGAAGAAGACTCATTTATGTGTTAGTTGATTTTTTTAAAGACTGATTTATAAGTCTGTTTTATTATTTATATTTAGATTATTTAATTAGGAAACAAATCTGTGTTTATGAGAATTAACAATGTTGTGATTATGACCAATGATTAGATACTAGAATTACTAGATAATAGTAAATTAATAAGAATTAGTATGATTTTTAACTAAATTCGTTTAATAACTATAAGATTTAACTACCTAAAAGTGAATCTGTGTCACGTGATTAAAATAAATAAACAAAGTAATTATTAAGACTGAAATTAACGTTAAAGTTATTAAGATTTAATTTTCTGTTTAATAAAATATGTTGATATCTTGAAAAAATTGGTTTTTCTAATACATTTCAACAGAAATTAACTTAATTACAATTCTTCAAAAATGGCTTACCCCTCTTAAAAAAAAACAAAAACTAAAAACAAAGAAAAACTTTTTTCTCAAAAGTCTCAAAGTCCTGGGAATTCCCGGGACTTTGATTGTAGGCTGTCTCGTGTCCCGGGAATTTGAAATAGTCGGGAATTCCCAAACCCTAGTTACTGTATTTTACAGATTCGTGATAAATAGGTGAGTAGGTCACAGACCGCCCGTGACGTCACTCTCGATGTAGTTTATATGATGAGCTATTAATAGTCGTACATTGTCCATCTGTCACGTTTTCATTAATTTCCAAGCACTCGCATAATTTGCGCTGGTTGTCTACTTCTAAATTAGCAATAATGTGCGCTGCATCGCCAGTCAAGTACTAATTTATTTCTGTAAACAGATTTGTATAGATTTACACGTCAATAATAATTATTTTAGTTTGCGTAGTTTTAATGTAAACTCGACTAACTCGATCCGTACCCTAATTGTGTACCTAATACACGATCAATCAGAAACTGAATCATTTTGAAAGGCCTTGCTAATCCATTGGTTCATAAGTTCAAACACAACGTAAATAACGCAATTATTGTTGTTGCATGCACCGTAATTAGATAGCAGACCTGCAAACGCTGAGTGATTTGACCTTTTAAGGAACTACGTTTCACTAACTGAAAGATCCTGTAATTTTTCAATTGTTTGTGCTAGATTTACCTCCAATTTCTTTGCCTATTGTGAACTCAAACTTTGCCAGAATTGTTAAGGGTCTGTTTCACCCCCTAGCCTACGATTAAGTTCCTATTGAGGTTCCTATTAACTTACTTGGCAGATAATTTCATACAAATTCTGTTCCTTTTTTGAATTTATTCAGTAAGTAGTTGCTATTCGGACATCGTGAAACAGGCCATCGGATTGAATAACAAATTGATTCCAAGTAACCTCATTGATTCCAAGTAGGTTTGAATATGGATATATAATTATAAGTATAATTTATAGGGTTTTTTTTTTTTTTTTTTTTTGGGTGGGAAATCATCAAATGACTTCTCCCGCTCTGGGCGGAGCGGAAGGGCGTGTCAGACTTTTACTGACTAAAACCCACCCGTGTTCCTTCCCTTGCCTAGACCAGGGCCACGGTTTCCCCTAAGGACTTATCCGCAACCCCAGTGGTATAATTTATAGGGTACAGACTCAAACTAGGTGATGATTACTGATGATAATGTTAAAAAATAAAATCTACCGCTGCGTCATGTCGCTGTATTCATGATTCCGAACCCGCCCTCAGGCCTGCGCCCGGCGCAGTAGGCAGTAGGGCTCCGCTTCGGTCACACGGTGACACGACAGGCGGCCCGTAGTTGCGTTACACGGAGAGATCGGCCTGCACTAATTGCGTAACATACGTTGATCGTATTGCAATCTGTTTCATTTTGACAATTTTTAATAACATTAATTGCGTTATTTACGTTGTTAAGCAGACAAATTTTTCAAACATACATAAGAAGCAATGGATTAGTAATAATTATCCTTCAAATTGATTCAGATTGTGATTGCTTGTGTTGCGCGATTTGGGTGCTGCAATGTTCGGCGATGAAATATATAATATGCTTATTATAGTAACAGTTACCAATGAGACACGAATAAAAAAGTATGATAATAATATCTTATTGAAGTTAGCCCAAAAAATTCGTATTGACAATTAAAACGTTTACCATAGATAATAGCGTAATTGAGCAGTGATAGTCTAGTGTGTGATAGTCGGACTGCCAAGTCATAGGTCTCGTGTTCAAAACTTCAAACCCAAGGCACGCCCTTTTCGAATTCATGTGCCTATTGTATTATTATCACTGGCTTCAAAAACGGTGAAACATCGTGAGGACACCGGCATGCCTGAGAGATATTTCTCGACTGTGAAGCCAAGTCAGAGGCCCATGCTTTATAACTCTGACACCAGGTTAGTCACTAACCACAAGAAAAGAAGATAGACAATGGTGCCGATTCTCTTGTCACAAATGCCTCTAAACTAGACTAAAAATCACTAAAATTTAGTTTAGTCCTGTCAAACGAGCATTTCCCATTCTGAAATAGTCTAAAGTGACACAACATAGCTATATTTTAGTTTGACAGCACTAAGATTGCACTGAGATATTAGTTTAGTGAAAATGGCAATTTTGCTATTCTGAATTTGACGTTTTTCACCTAAAAATTTAGATTATCCAACTAAATCAGTCTATTTTTAAACGCGATTAAAAAGGAGTGGAATAAAATTAGTTGGCATGAACTAAAATTCACACACTTCAGCTGCAAAAACTTTATCTTTTTTTTTTAATTTGCTTATATCTCGAAAACGGTGCGTTCTAGCGCAAAAATAATGGAAATTTCGACCCCCTCTGCCACGCGTAAACCCATATGCCCCTACACACAGGTAATATTTTTTCATATTTTCCTTAAAAAAAGTTTAAAATTCCATACAAAATACGTCAAGGCTGCCCCCTCCGCGCGCCTCTGGCTCTAAAAAAATTCACGGGGTAGAGCAAACAAGTACCACGTCGGTCGCGACGTGACTGTCAAATTCAATTTTATATGTGTCAAAATTATTTTTTAATTTAGAGATATTTTTCCGCAGAATAGCTTTTAGATTCTCATAGCCAAAAGTAAGGTATTTTAGTCGTAGTTTAGTTAGTTTAGTTCGGTGTACAAGAGAATCGGCACCAGTGTGAATTTACTTTAATTAACTGCTTATGGTGAATTTTTTAGAATTTTTTTAGGAGATTACAATTAAGACACCAATGCACTCATAGAAGCTGTTCTAAATAGGTATTGGATGGGTAAGGGTATATAGGTTGAGCAGTGGTGGCCCAATTGAAGTAAGCAATAAATTGAATTAAAGGAAGGTGATATAAATAAGAGAGCAGTGGTGGCCCAGTGGTAACGGCCGCGACTTACGAGTTGTAGGTCGTAGGTTCGAACCCAGGCAGACGCTTTACTTTGTGTAAATTATTTCATCACCACTGCTCTCAAACAAAACGGTGAAGGAAAACATGTGAGGAAATCGGCATGTCCTAGAACCAAAAATTCGAAGACATGTGACATCTACCAACCAGCACTGGGCCCGCGTGGTGGATGGATTACGGCCCAGTCCCTCTCACCGAGAGGAGGCCTGTGTCCCAGCAGTGGGAACATTAAAGGCTGATTATAGTATAAAGGTGAGTACCGAGGTAACAGGGAAATCACAAGGAAAAATTGGCACTTAGCTGCAGTGGCCGAGTCTGCGGTACGATGCTGAATGCTGATCGCTAACCGGGCGGTGGCTGCAATGGCTGGTACATCTTCAGGGAACCCAGGTATGATGCTTGATTTACGAAAATTTGCTGCGGCGGAATGGCTACACTGGCGAGTGGTCGCAATGTACGAACTTGCTTTTCGCCAAAATTGCAGGTTTTGTCGTAGGTCGCCAGATCTTGGGGCTTCAGTGACCTTCAATGAAACTCCCGTATTGAGGTATGGTTGTTTCAAGCCTCTCCCACACAGGCTGACTGTGGGGGAGAAGTTTACTTTGGTATAACTAAATTTTACGATAAAAATATGCGGAGCGTACAAGTTCGCGACGATGATGTTTTGACTAAAACTATATTAGTGACGGTATATGAAAAACTAAAAATCCGTTGGCGCCTGGCCCTTTACATTAGCAAACGCGACACGCACTACCTATGAACTTCTTTACAATAAAAACAGGCGTATAACACTGTTTGTTTTCTACATGTTGTACGCGCGGTGGATACAATGTTATGGGACAATGATTGTAGACATTAAAATTGTTCCTTGTCCGTATGTAAATCTTTTTGGGGCTGTCTGTATAATTGCCTAACCCTTCATGGGCAAGCTTGAAATAAATTAGTTATTTGTTTTGTTTTCACAAACGCTATTTAAAACTTTCGTCTTTGAAGAGAATTCATTATAATTTTCTCTAATTTCAGGTGGCTCAGGTTTGGAAGCCTTTATTTTTTTTTTTTGGGTGCACTATTATCAAATGACTTCTCCCGCTCTGGGCGGAGCGGAAGGGCGTGTCAGACTCTTACTGACTAAAACCCACCCGTGTTCCTTCCCTTACCTTGCCAGGGGCCACGGTTTCCCCTTGCGACTACCCGCAATCCCGGTAGGCATCGGCCCTAGCGGACCCCGTCAGTTTTGCTGACATCTCTTTGAGGCGCGCGTGGAACACGACAGGCCCGCTCGCGAAATCGGCTACCAATTCCCGACGCCCGGGGCGTCTCCTATGGCGCGGCGGCGGCGGCTAGGGCTGCTAGGGCGTGGCCTTTGCCTCTTCCTCGCGCGCTCCGCCTCCTCCTTCGCGAGCATTACTGCTTCGCATAATGAGGTGAGGGCTTGCCATGCCCTCTCGCTCCGCATCTAGGCCTGGACCAGGGCCGGACGCGAGAGGTCACTGCCGCCGATCGCCTCCACGAGGACACGGCGGTGCTCCGCCCGCGCCGGGCAGACCTCCACCGTATGCTCCACCGTGTCCTCCGGACGATCGACACAGTGGTGACACCCGGGCGTTTTCTCCCGCCTTATGCGAAACAGGAACCTCCCGAAACAACCGTGTCCGGTGACGACCTGCGTCAGGCGGAAAGTGAGGACGCCGTGGCGCCTCTCTAGCCACTCCTCAAAGAGGGGACTTATTCAATCGTCTCCTTAAGAAATTAAACAAAGCAAAACGGCAAACGCAACCAGAGCAAAGAGTGAAACCGACAAAGAATACGAATAAAAAGAGGGTTGAGGATAAACTAACACTCAACATTTGTAAGAGGAACGAGCTGCGTTGAGATGTAGGTTTCTCCCGAGGACAGTGACGTCAATGTAGACCAGCAGCAATGCAGTCCACTGTTATACAGGATCAGCAGAGATGACAATGAGGACAGGATTAAAAAACGGCGACGTATAGTCAAAGAGGCCGTCGACAAAGTTTGAGTGGATCCTTATCATCCCGAGGTTTGCGAGAGACTGGTCGTCTCGCAAACCTCGGGATGACAGAGCCTACAAAGAGGCTATAGACCTTCAGCTGTCATTAACGAGACACAATAGACTGTTTAACTTTAACCTTAATAATCCCGAGTGCACATTCAGCAAAGAAGACGATGAATTATAGTTGTTGTAATGGCGGAGAGGATGACAATGACAGGTCTGATGGTTACTCCTTAGGTTTCGAATGGGAGATACACTTTTGTCCACCTGTTACGGCCCTCTTTCTATCATAGCAGCATCATCTTGAAGAAACCTTCAAGCCCGGGAGCCTATTACTGCACCGTCGTCGCCAGAGCAGCTGCCGCTGTGTAGTGCTCTTTATGGTCTTCGGAATAATGGACGTTTGCTGGTACAAATCTGTAGTAATGTGATTTACTTGTTCTGATTTTGAATCTGCTATAAATCTTATGAGAAAATTAGTGACATCCGCAATGCGGTGGCGGGACGACCACTAGCGCCCCTGGTGAAGTGCAGACACAGGCGCGGCTGGCCCATCGCCATGGCTACGCCGCGCAGGCATGACGATTGTAAGGGCCGGAGCCCAGCCTTAACCTTTTTGCAGTCCTTTATTCCTTATTTTTAAAGTATTTAGAGGTGAAATAAAACAAGAGTTTAAACGACTTTACTATCCATTTTACTATTCGCCAGGAGGTTGTTCAGCATGTCCCATATGACGAGTGAGAGGGTAGTATGAGGTGCTATCCTCAAGTAGAGTGGTCCTATTCCTTTGTAGAGGCCGTGGATCCCTTCGGTTCTGTATATTTTGGACAGGCAGTCGAGTACTCCAGTGTATAGGACGGCACCGGTTGATGCAGATCCTGGAAATTGAGTTGGACATAAAATTAGCAGTAATATTATGATAATGTAGAGATGACAGTAAAAGCTGTAGAGAAAGTCAAAGGAAAGTAGTTAGCTAAGATTTTTAATACATATACTCAAGTGGGTACAGTAATAATTACTTATGTAAGATCGAGAACAGAGTATTTGTAGTGTAGCAGTTCTAACAATTTAAGTATATATAACTACTTAAATCTTCTTCTACTTTGCCTTTACTAAGACATTCATTTAGAAATGAAAGACTAACTAAAACTGAAGTGGAATAACCCACTAGCTAGCTAGACGGTTAAACATAAGACAGGCTGAAGTATCATCAGAAGATCGTCCATCTAAAGCTTAGGCCTAAAATCCAAAAACATTTACATACAAAAAACATGCAAAGCAAGAATTTCACTTGACAAAAGCTTCCTAGTCATGCACCAGAAGAGAGCTTCCGATCACCAATAAGCAGCGACAACGTTACCCTGATTATAAAGCCGCGTATTGACAACATCCATCGGCGTTTCGACACAGACAACGATCACACCGCATACGATGCTCGCCACGAATGACAAAGTCACTGGCGACTCTTCAAAATACCCCCGAGCAAGCAGACTTTCCTTGAATCTGAAAAAAACTTGAAGAATGTAGTGTACGAACCCTGGTTGTATAAACGGACGGTGGTGACGTCGAAGGGGCAAATTGCCAGGGCTACTACCACCCCGCTTACAGCGCTGGCGCCGAAGGCGAGTCCAAGCGGAGAGTTTGAGAATAAGCCGTGTGACCGCAACTCTTCTTTGGCTCTGAAGTGGAAAATATTAGTTGAGTGTTTGGTTCTAATATTTTCCTGGACTGTCCTTTTTTTACAGTGTTTTTTTTTAAACGCTATAGACTGCGATTGAGCAAGGGCAACCAATTCTTTAGGTCCACTTGTCAAAATGCTTCAAACAATAGATACACAATACACATAATTAATGTACATATATTCCTTGGTTCATATTATAATATATACAGGTGTATTGTACGTGTATACGAGTATTGAATAGCATAATAATGCCTAACTATTTAAAAATAAATAATAATTATTTTTGGTTCTAAAATTACGAGCAGCCATCTTCGACAAAACGGACTACAGGCATGTACCTTCAATAAATTATCGTCTTTTTCAGATTTCTTTGAGTAGAAGTCATAGATTAGTATACAATGTCGCCCATGCGCATGTGACCGCCCGTAATTTTCTGAATATTCATGAAAAAATATCGAAAATAAACTTCAAAAGGGGGGGTCTATCTATAACATTTTTCATGTTATTCAATTTTTAATTTTTTAAAGATTTGCTTTCTGTTTTTTGACACATCTCCGAAGTTTATGGGTCGATTTGGATTCTGTTTATTATTTCCAAAAGCTTATGAGTTATTTTAACAGGTTAATTAAAATTTTTACAAAAAATTATCGACTACGAAAAAAAAAACGAAATCGAGTCATTTTTTCGGTAAAAAATTGTGTATTTATTTTAAAAAAACTAGTGAAAAATGTTATAGATAGACCCCCCCTTTTGAAGTTTATTTTCGATATTTTTTCATGAATATTCAGAAAATTACGGGCGGTCACATGCGCATGGGCGACATTGTATATTCTGATAGTATCATTTCGTTAACATAGTTGCAAATATGCAGTAAATTGGGTCTCTTAGAAAAAAATCTGTATAGGTTTTTCCCATCTTTGTTGGGGTCGGCTTCCAGTCTACCCGGATGCAGCTGAATACCAGTATTTTACATGGAGCGACTGCCCACAAACAGTGGGTAATATCTACGATACCCCTTGGTAAGACTGGTTTTGTCAAGACTTTCGAGCTTCTGACGACCCGTAACGACTGTCAAAGATCCACGAATGACAGCCGGGACCAACGCCTTAACGTGCTTACCGAGGCACGGAGGAGTCTCGACTGTAAAGATGGTCACCCATCCAACCAACCAACCCCGGCAAGCATAGCTTAACCTGATGGATCGACACGTGCGGCTGTTATTACTTAGCCACGAGGTCCTTCTTGGTTTTCTCCTTTTGTATTGCCATATTCCTTTGCTCTGTATTTTCTGTTACCATTTACGAGGACGCCGTCCAGCAGTTTAGGAGGGTGGACCTATGGCCATGAAGTTTTCTTACTTGGAAAATGTGGTGAGTTGAGCGGCACTGCCTATTGCTAGCCTCGTGCAGGTAGCGGAGACTCCCGCGAAGAAACCCCTCATACCTTCAGTCTTGTAGATCGTGACGACTCCGTCACACATTCCTGAAACAGTTGGGATACAGAAGTGAAATAGACTGACAGGAACATTTTTTGTTCGGGATAATTGATTTGCATCCCGATAATTTAGAAGAGAAAGGGTGCAATCCATAATTTTTTTTTGTCAAGTAGAGCATTCATTCTAAAAACTTTTTTGGAAAAAAAATTACGGACGCCAAAAAAATACTGAATAACGAAAAATAAAAAATAACCTTTTAGTCACAAATTGATGACTTAGGATGGTTAGGGTCATAACAAATTTTGATTCGGCGCCAGGGTCATCGCTTTGAGGGTCATCAATTTGTCACTAAAAGGTTATTTTTTAAGTGGTAGGTTTTTTTGGTAGGTGGTTTTTTCGTTTTTTTTTTGTTATTTGGGTTTCATGACATTCACTCACTTCACTGCTTCTCATTCATTGCCTTGATGACATTTTAAAACAAATGTAAATGTATAAATAATACAAACAAACTATAAACTCAGACACGGCTAACAAGATAGCTTACTATCAAAAACTTGACGTGATAAAAATATGAGACATATATGAGATATATTTGTAGTAAGGGGGTAGGTAGAAAACACATCCAATATGAATTTTATTTTTGGGTAAAACAAAAACTTTTTTTTGTAAAGTAGTGTTATTATATACAATGGTATAAAAATTAAGTCTTGTAGGTTCTGTGTACTAACAGGAGTGTAACAATAAAAACAGTTGCAGAAATGGTTCGATCGCAGAGCATTCTATAATGCTTCAAGTTTTTTATTGATTGCGACTGCAATGTGAACGATTTAATACGAGAATTTGCCTTCTGGTATATTTTCATCTTTGTTTCGCTTATATTTCTTTATATTTCGCGCCCTCTCCTTTTTATCCACTCTTCAATAACAACAAGAACAGTACGTACATTACGTACTAATCGTTCTATACGATCAATCAGAATTTGAATCGTTTTGAAACAGATTGCTAATCCATGGCTTCAGAAGTTCAAAAAAAAAATCTGCTCTGCAACGTAAATAACGCAATGAATGTTGTTGAACTGTCAAAATGAAACATATTAGTCGGAATCGTTTACGAAAATGTGTTGCGTAATTAGATAGCAGGTCACATAATTATTTTCTTAGGTTTTTCCACACACAATTCACATTCAGCAATCCTCGTTCACACATAATTCCTTCGAGCTGAGATCAAACAAATTAATGCTGGCATTCGCTTGTCGCTCCCTGAGATCCCTAGTTTAGAACTGGAAGATAAAAGAACCTGAAGTTACCTTTATACTTATGCTGCCTTCCAACAGCTATGCTAGGGTGCGCGCCTGCCTGTATCCTGGTCTTCACCACTGATGCAGGGTTGCCAGTAACTCCGCTCATGATGCCACTCACGCTTGACCAGAAGATGGCCTTTTCTATGCTTATTTCACCATCTTTGTTTTTAGTCCAGCCGTTGACCTCTGCGACGTGGTACATGCCTAGCCTGAAATGATATTTAGGATGGTATGAAATGAAGGCAGTTTCAAAAGGTTCAAGAGTTTAGATTTAGACTGTGATTTTTTCATCACATTGTACCTTTATTGCTAAACTTTTTGTTGTCATGTTTTGTCCTACCCATATCCCAATTTATTTGGAGGTGACACAGGATGTATCGTATATATAAGTTCCCATTAAAATAGATGGACAAACTTTTAGTAATCATTCAGACCACCAAAATAAGGACAATGTTAAAAAAATAATAAGAAAAACGCATTAGATACTAACAAGAAAAATAGCTAACGAAAATACACCAAAAATGTTGATTACCCAGTGCCATTTATTATTTTTGGTCAAAATAAAATCACTTTTTTTTGCTTGGATAGCTTTGGTTAGACGTACTGAACGCTGTGTTAAAATGTGTTCATCTATTTTAAAGGGTCCTTGTATATATCATATATCGTACATATATAGCTGTATTGTCTAGCACTCAATCAACCCAAAACGTTTAATTGATCTCCTAGAATCCTTATAAAATGTATTACAGTGGAGTATGCATCTTGAAAATCACATGGTAGGTTTTCCAGAAGATATTGTGTGGGCAAGCCTGCGAGTAAATAATTTCAATATACGTAGGCGAGAGCAGTGGTGGCCCAGTGGTAACGGCCCCGACTTACAAGTTGTAGGTCGTGGGTTCGAACCCAGGAAGGTGCTTTACTTTGTGTAACTTATTTCATCACCACTGCTCTCAAAACGGTAAAGGAAAACATCGTGAGGAAACCGGCATGTCTCAGAACCAAAAATTCGAAGACATGTGACATCTATCAACCCGCACTGGGCCCGCGTGGTGGATACAGCCCACTCCCTCTCACAGAGAGGAGGCCTGTGTCCCAGCAGGCTATGGCACTAAATTATTATTAAGTAGGTAGGTACCTGACAGAATTCATAGTGAACCCCAGCACCATAGCTGGAGCTAGCCCCTTCTGTAATGCCATCGCGCCATCGGCCCTCGCGATCACATACAGCGCGTGAAAGATCCCTCGATACCGCGTATTAGCCTCAGTGCGCGCGCGCAGTTCTCCTTGCAGCTGCAGTCGAGTCTTCACGACATCCATCGGGTTTGTGAAGATCGTTGCGCCGGCGCCCGCTAGGCCGCCAATTATGAAGTCCATTTCTAAGTTACTGTAATTTAAAGGCCAGAAAAAAAATGTTACAAAAACGCCAGGTAGAGCGTAGTGTGAAGTACCGTCAAAAAGGTTCAAAATTGAATGCAATAAGTAATTACCTAGTTAAAGTGGAAAAATAACAACTATACTTATAACACCTGCTTTACTTGAAGTGTTCGAGAAGGACTAATCTATAAAAACATAGTAACTTTTTGATACAAGAAAATGTCAGGAATTTATGTGACTGGCTGTCAGTACAAAAACGAAAGCTGTAGGTTCATCAAAAAATTCAAAAAAAATAAAACAGAGTGCGCTGTCAACAACATTTGTACTCTCCCTCCGTCTTACGAATTTTCGATCAGGTCACGTGTCCTGACGCGAGTTAACATTTTTTACCCATCCCAAAAAATCAAGCGTGATCTATTTACCTATAATAAGGTTACCTACCACGAAGGCACGAACTGTCGTCTATCGTATTAGTCTGGGACATCGCCATCTGATCTCATCACGACTGATAGTAAAGATTACAAAGATAAACAACATAACTACATATTATAAAACAAAGTCGCTTCCCGCTCGCGCTGTCTGTCCCTATGTATGCTTAGATCTTTAAAACTGCGCAACAGATTTTGATGCGGTTTTTTTAATAGACAGAGCGATTCAAGAGGACGGTATATGTATAATATAGTAAGCTATAATTTTATCTCGTGGGGCGAGCCGCTGGCGGAAGCTAGTTGTATAATAAAACAAAGTATACGTGGCGTTTTGGAGTTTTTACACTTATGTCGCGATATAAGGTGCCTACTATTCCCCCTCTAAAAAGCTTATTTTATTCACTGAAAACAGTGAATAAAAAGCTCTTTTAATCACTGTTTTGGTGTTTGAATTTAGAACACACCAAAGTATTCGACCTCTATCTCAATGCTATAAAACCTCCTTAACACTTTCGACTCCACCCGTTTTCATAGAACTCATAACTCATCATTCCGCCATAAAAGTCCATGACTTATTATTCGTAGTTGGAAGTGAAACCTCCGGGAGGTTTCACTTCCAACGTCCGCGAGGGCTCCCGGCATCCCATACCCAAGTAGGTGAACCCTCCAGGAGGGTTCCCGACACTGAACGTCTACATTTAAAATGAGCCCTCCACGAGGGCTCCCGGCATTCCATATCCAAATAGGTGAACCCTCCAGGAGGGCTCCCAACACTGAACGTCTACATTTAAAATGAGCCCTCCGCGAGGGCTCCCGACATCCCATATCCAAGTAGGTGAACCCTCCAGGAGGGCTCCCGACACTGAACGTGGTAACCTTTTATTAAATGTCTATATTCGCTTAAATCTTTCTTTTTCTCGTAGTCATGGTATAAAGTATAGTATGCAACTCTTGAATAAAACGGATTTTTATCGAGGGCCATGAATCACTCGCGTCGCTCAGGATTCTAACACTTGAATCACTCCCTACGGTCGTGATTCAGTCGTTAGAATCCTTCACTTGATCGTGATTCATCTATGGCCCTCGCTTTAAATCCGTCCTTTATTCATTAGTTGCATAATATACTATTTCAACATAATATTTGTTAGTTTATAACACCATTTGTTTTTGCATTTCGTGTTTCGGCACCATTTCTTGTACAGCCAGGTACACAGGAAATAAGCGATGCTTGGGGGCCTATGTCCAGCAGTGGACGTCTTTCGGCTGAAATGATGATGACACAGGAAGGACATGTCTACAATAAGAAGAACTACTTCAACAGCATTATTTTATGGTACCTTGGTAGATATTTTTGCTTCTTGTCTGCTGCTGTATTAGTTTTGGCCTCAATAGCTAAGGAAGGCTCTATTAAATAACCCTTTACAGCATCATTTCATTATAAGGATTCAAGAGATGATAATCGTTATTGCAGTGAGTGAATTAATGAATGAAATATTTATTACTGTCAGATTTAGGTCTTGGCGCGATAGTCTGCAAACAGCTGCAAAATAATGGTACCTAAATATGTAATCATATGTGATACTATATTCTTATTGGTAACTAGCAATACCCTGCGGCTTCACCCGTATAAGCCTTGATTGCGTGGGAATATCGGGACAAAAAGTATTTATGTGTTAATCCAGGGTATAAACTATCTATGTGCCAAAATTCATCCAAATTCGTTCTGCTATTTTTGCGTGATTGAGTAACAAATATCGAAACATACAAACTTTCACGTTTATGTAAAGTAAGATCATCAAAATAAAATAACGAATAGTTACACACCTTCAGCTGTCATTAACGAGACACAATAGAATTTTAATGGTTATGCCCACCTGATGTCCACTGTAACGGTTGGGTTTCAAGTGTCAACTTGACAATGATGAGAAATAAAGTTACAAGGACATGATTATTACAACTGCGTGACTACAATATCTCCCTTGATTAACCGTCCTCTGACGCATTCTATTATAGGTAATATCGTGACATTATGACGCTGTTCAGTATCATTCATTACATCTCGTCAAGAGTCGTCTATTTATTATCTCGTGACGCCCGTGATTATGATGACATGCAATCAAATTGATTGTGCAGTTTCTGACGCACATGTCAAAGATTATTCAAAGTGAACCAAAGTAGGCGAAATAATGTATTCGTGTAAATTGTCCTTTATACATTTAAACGACTATTTGTAAATGGTCCTTTATAAAGGACTATTTACATGGAGAGAATTTTTCGCCATCATTTGTTCTTTTGGTGAGAATGTGCGTGCTATTGTGGATGGCGAGAAAGACCAAAGAGAGATGGAGTGTATGAGCGATAATATGAATGAAAAAGGGCTCATGAATGATCGTAATCATTCACGAACCCTTTTTCATTATTAATTGACGTAGGTAAGTAGGTATTGAAGGACTAATTTTCGTCCGTACGTTTAACAAAAATTAGTCCTTCAATTCGTCAATTGTTAGAACATGAATGCAGAAAATAGCGAAAGGAGCAGTGGTGGCCCAGTGGTAACGACCCCGACTTACGAGTTGTAGGTCGTGGGATCGATCCCAAGCAGGCGCTTTACTTTGTGTAAATAATTTCATCACCACTGATCTCAAAACGGTGAAGGAAAACATCGTGAGGAAACCAGCATGTCTTAGAACCAAAAATTCGAAGACATGTGATATCTACCAACCCGCACTGGCCCACTCCCTCTCACTGAGAGAAGGCCTGTGTCCCAGCAGTGGGAATAATAGGCTGATTATGATGATGATGATGAATGCGGAAATTAGTTCTTTATCTACAAATACTAAAAACTTTAGGTGCAGGCTGAGACGTCAGCTAATTTACCTAAGCCGTTTAAGCTGTATCATTGGGTCAGAAACAGCTCGGCCCGAGTTAACTGAACCCGAATAATAATACCATATATTCCACTCCCGATTACGATCATGTGTATCAGTTTATAACAACATAATATATATAACAAATATCGAATTAAGGCTGCAATAAATATATTTTAATCCTTTAGGTACATAACAGCATTTTTATACTTTTTGTATTGTTTATGGAAGTCAGTTTCGAGTCAACTACTGCAGTAGCTTTAAGTGCTACTGCATTGCGGATATTTGCACTGGTCTTATTTAAAGTCATTATTTATTTATTAATTAATTAATAGGTTGGCCTACAATTGTTTACACATATCATTTCATTCAAAGGTAAACGATAAACATTTCTAAGTGCATAATAATTGTTTTACCTATTCGTATGACATTCACATTTATTTGTTCTATTAAAAACTTTATTATAGATATGAAACGAATGTTACGTAATTTGTTAGATTGTATCACTTACAATAAGCAAGAAATAGAGCCTACGCAATCATTAATTAACCCCTACTACTTAACATAGATAATAATAAATATTCATTAGTATATAAAAAAAACTCACCTTCTACTTATAGTAATAAGCGTTATTTTATATCACAATCAATAAATTAATTACTAAATAAATTAAAACAAGAACCGCATAGATGTTACATCGTCCAAATACATTGAATTTATTATCACCATACAAAATGTCAAACGCGCGTGACATTGAAAAATACAGGTATAGGCGTAACAGACACGCGAGTTTAACAATCAAGCGATTTTATCTATTATTTTTATGACGACAGAGTAAAAAATCGAACTAAAACCATTTGACAGTTGAAGTACCACGTGTCTTGATATCTAGTATTTAGAGAATGACGTATATCTGACGTAACGAATAATTTTGGCGCGCGAATGCGGAAGTTGTGCGACTATGTTAGTGTTTACATAACTCGGTCGACGGCTCGACGGTTGAGCGAATACTGGCGAAGTGGCGAAATGCACGGCAGTGTTGCCAGATGCGGTGCACTCGAAGTCGCCTAAAATTTCGTCCGAAGTAGCCTAAAGTCGCCTAAAATTTCGTCCAAGTAGCCTAAAGTCGCCCAATTAATTTTTCAGTTGACTTTCCATTATATCTCCTAATTATAAGTTTGATAACACACTTTTTTTCAAACATTTATTTCCAAAATTACCAAAATGTGCCATAATATGTAAAATCGAATGTAAATAAATAAAATATTGATTTTTGGCGCTCTTATGAAGGCTTACCTATACAAAATCTGACCTATTATTGGTAAAACATTAGCATATAGCGCACTTACAATGCGAAACAAGAAGAATGTCATAATACAGTTACTAAATTTATACATGTTTTATTTTAGAAAATTTGAATCAACCAGTAAGTACTTACTTGCTTCTAAAAATTTGAATTTTTTCCCAATCCTCCCTGTAATGTTTCATATACTTTCCATGTTTTCCCATTTTTTTTTAAACATTTAATCCACGGCAAAATCCTCGAAACTTGTATTTTAATTAATTTGAAAGTAGTCGTACGCAAATTCAAAGTTTCAAACGTAAAATAAAAAACCGCCGAATTTTTAACTACTTTAACCTCATTCGGTCATTCAACTCTACTCTACAAGCTAATGTTAACATTATTTCGTTACAAATAGAAAATTCTTAAACATTTCGCTATTTTGACTCTGGGTCAAACGTACAAAAATAATGATGTTCTGTCCGAAACGCATTTCATCACCATAGACAATCTGGTACATGGGTAAAGCTTAATCGCCCAATTTTTATTCTGAAGTAGCCTAATTGGCGACCAGTCGCCGATCGCAGAACATGGTCGCCCCGACACCCTTCCAAGTAGCCTAAACGGCGACAAATCGCCTAATCTGGCACCACTGACACGGCTATCATGGCCATTCAAACGCGGTTGAATGAACGATTTTGTTCCCAGTAATGGCATGGCTTTTGGCATTGGGGAGTTCCTTATGGGGAAATTCCCTTCTGCTATTGATTATATTGCGTAGAGTGTAAATGATTCAGCCAGACTCGAAGGACCAAAAACTTTGCAAGAATAATAAAGGCTTAGTCAAGGCCTATAACGTTTTATCGGCCTGTAGCGTTTCTCACTATAAATTAGG
Source organism: Conistra vaccinii (assembly GCA_948150665.1). Lineage (NCBI taxonomy): Eukaryota > Metazoa > Arthropoda > Insecta > Lepidoptera > Noctuidae > Conistra > Conistra vaccinii. Next base: position 21,616,378 of record OX411325.1, read on the forward strand.
TATATAATGAATTGCTTAGTCTGCACACAAGGTTAAAATACTACATTATTATCAAGTTGATTCACCACGTCCTTTGACGATTTGAGGAAAACAGTTCACTGTACTTCTGGGTCACTAGATTCGTTAGTAGGTCACAGTAGTTTTAAAAGGTCGCTGCGTTGGCAAGAAAAGGAAAATATTTAATTTTCCTTATTCTGTGGAAAATGGTCTTAAAGACTTATTAAGTATAGATATAACACATTGAAGTTGAACATTTGCAACGGAGTTTTTAGGTATAAATTTTTAGGTATAAATTGAATGTTATTCCTCCACGTGAAAGAATCGTACGTAAAATCAGTTTAGTCATTTTTAGGGAGCCGTACTTCAAAGGGATAAAACGGAACCCTAATAGGATCACTTTGTTCTCCGTCTGTCTGACTGTCAATCAAGACTCTTTTTCTCAGGAACGCATGGAGGTATCAAGTTGAAACTAATATCAAATACCTAGGGTCCCTTGGAGCTCAAAAAAATCAAGCTTCCAAGTCAACGCAATATAAAAAAAAACGGCCATATATGCGACATATTTTGAAACTCGAATCAAAACTTCATGATTTATGATTTACTTTATTTATATAAGTGTTAAGAATCAAGGTGTCATAGCACATGTAAAGGAAAACGTCCGAAAATCCTTAATTTGTAGTTTTATCATATAAAAAAAAAATTGAGATTATTGCAGTTAGAGAATTTACCGTGACGTATATATCGATGATTGTTGGAACATGTTTTTCAACTACAATGTTAAATTTATTTTTGGGATAAATTAAGCCAACTACGGAACCCTTGAATGTAGTGGTCCGACACGAACTTGGCCGGTTTAAAAAAAGTCTTGCCTTACAGTGGGACAATTATAGACAACAAGTTAAAAAAAACCTGTACGACCCATAAGGGTGTTGTTAGGTATCGCACTACGAGTACCTATATTTATGTGGAGATTTTCAGGAAAAAGAAAAAACAAATTCGACACATTTTTTGTTAATGGGGTATATTTCCGGGTTAGTACCTACGAGTACGTGGGGCGCGAGCGGCCGTCGATTAGCTGGTCTCTACAAGTCATAACATATGACCCCTGTTGAAAATTTGCTAATATTTAATTAATAATTTAGGTACTAAAAATGTGAATTTTAAATAGCAATAACTTTTTAGTTTCAATAATAATATGATTTTTTATTACTTTTTGGTCCTAATGTTATTGCAGCCCCTTCCGAAACGGACAGGGTTTTTTTTACATATTCTATAGGTGGGATAATTACCTATATTGTTGATATTAAATTACTCTTTCCAACCGCGAAACTTCTTAGTACGGCAGTGGTTCACAATATTTGTATGATAATAATTGATAACAATTATCGTCCCTGCTGACTTCTCTGATAACAACGAGTGACAATATAATATTGTGTAATATTCCAGATTGGTTTTATTTAACTCCTAGTTGTAAAGATAAAAGTCATAATATAAGTACCCATTTTTTTCTTCTCATAAGTACTTAGTAATTATTTGTACAATACTCAGCACATTCTTACCTAACATTGTAAAGTACCTATAGTACAAATTATCAGCTTATCAACCTGACTACTATTCAAAACCTATACAAGGTGTTCCTTTTGATATTAACTCTAGGATTATATGCTATATGTGCCTAATACAAAAAGTCCTAGAACAAGTGTTCCAAAAATACATAGTTTCGAAGATAACACTCTCGATAAGTGTATCTAAGTTTCATTGATAAGCGAGTAAATCATTTTCATTCAATATGACTGTCAAAGATCTCCGAATGACAGAAGGGACCAACGGCTTAACGTGCTTGGAGGGGTCCCGATATGTCATGGAGGGTCACCCATCCACGAACCCACCGCGGCAAGCGTAGCTTAACCTTCGATCGAGCCCTGCGGTTGTTATCAATTAGCAACGAGGACCTAACCAACTGTTCCACAGTTACATATTTCAGTAATTTATTATGACTTAGATAGCTGTCCCTATTACCGATAAAATTAGGTATATTTGTGGTATAAAAAATACGCATAATTGCACTAATTGAACTGAAAAGTAATTAGTATCGATGTGTTATCAGAATACAAATAAGTAATGATGATAATAACTTTCGTTCAATTGTCCTATCGACCTCGACCTATAATAACTCGACAAAAATGCGATATAAAGTGAGATGTACCTATCCATTTAAATTACTGTTTTTATTCTTAATTGCATGTTTGTTTTATAACATATTCTCACTCATTTACTCAGTTGTTATCAGTAAAAATTAGTCCGTACTACAGCTGTTTCCACTCTGTAATATTGGTAAATGGTACCTACTTAAATTAATTTGGTTTTCGAGACCTTTCTTTTGTTTACCGAGTGTAAAATATAACACATAAAATAAGGAAGTACCTGAATATTAAAAAAACAAAATCAATATCTATCGGACTAATATGATAATGTCATGTCCTTGAAACTTAGGAAGGTCATGAACCCCTAGGATATTGAACTTTTCAAGGGGGAGGATAATGTCAACGAAAACCACCTGTCTCATTATGTCCCCTATCTCTTTTGTTTTAGTTTTACAATTTGTAATAACACTGATTCATACTCACACACATTACTCATATAGCACACTAACTTTAAATTGTCTGTAAAGCGCGAATGAAGCGTACAGCTCGTAGAGCGTCGTAGACGTTTCGTAGGCGCATCGTAGGCGCAACGTAGCGGAAGCGTAGGCGAACCGCAGGCGAGTCGTAAGTAAGCGCACTCTAGGCGCACCGTAGCCGAGTATATACACAGTAAAGAACCATCGTCGGCGTATCGTAGCATAGGCGCATCGTAGACATAGCGTAGCTCATCGTAGGTGCTTCGTATACACAGCGTAGCTCATCGCAGGCAGTTAGGCACACGTAGGTGTAACTTAGGTGTGGCGTGTATGTGTAGGACTCGCAGCATAAACCTTCCTGCCGAACCTGGTTGTGTGAACACGTTCACGGCTCATTAACACGTTCAGTGCCGGGAACCCTCCTGGAGGTTTCACACAAGTCGCATATGGGATACCGGGAGCCCCCGCGGTGGGCTCATTTTAAATGTAGGTTTTTTTTGCGAATTCAGCATTAAAACTGTGAAACTAAAATCAGTTGTATATTTTAACAAGATTTCAATCCTAATACCGGTGCACGGTGACACGCCTCGAGGGTCAACTTTACCGCAACCGTAATGCTGGTGACCCTCCTGGAGCCAACTTGCAATATGTATGGCGGCATGGCGTATGAAAATGGGTGCAGTCGAAAGAGAATACAGTCATGCATGAGAGTTTTCAGTTATGACTCGGCCGTAATAAATAGGTAGGGTCAGCTTAAAAACCAGATGCCTACGTACTTAATAAAAATGTAATTAGAAAAAAATACTTACATTTTGTGTTATCTTACCGCTAAAAGTGTAGGTACACCGTACACAAACAATAGAAATACAACTGACTAGTAGAGTCGTTGAAGTATTAATTAAAATCACGTTACTTATAATAGAAACACAAAAGCTATAATCAATATCATGAATGTGATAAACATCATTGTTCCCATGTGCATTGATAACAGCTAGGTACTTTACAGAATATCAGATGACTTGAAAGGGAAGTGTTTGTGGTCCTGACGTGCATTAACCGTCCATCGCGCTATTGTGTCCGGCGTGTCCATTAGAGCATTAACTTGACGACGTCATGGCGCCAGTTATAGTAACATTACTTTTGTGTGTTCATAAATAAAAGAGAAAGAGAAAGATAAAGAAAAAAAAGCATTAGAGAAAGATATGGAAAAACTGTAGGTATCGCCACAAAGGACCAGAAATTCTTCGCATGAAGAACACAAGAAATAGACGAGCATTTATCATTTCATGATGACTAAGTTTTCCCTTTCCTTCTCTGCCTAAGTAGAAGTGTGTCGGAGGGCAGACGCACATACCTTGTAGCTGTAATTTTGTTAATTTTAATTTTTAATTATTATTTTTTACTGTAGTTGTCATCATTATTATTGTTGTTGTTGTTGCTAGTCGTGTTGTGCGATTACACTTTGGGTGATAATTAGGTCGAAACCTATAACGTGAACCTAGTGATATAGGTACTGTGATTGTTACCTGTTGTAGTTGCCTTGTGAATAAATGAAATTAATAAATGGACTAAGTAAGGTCATCATCATCATTAGCAGCCTTATTCCACCCAGTGCTGAGTAAAGGTCTTCTCCTTTATGCGCCATGCCTCCCTGGTTGGTGCGAGGCTCAACCAGGTATTACCCGTTATCTTCTGAATGGCATCTGAATGCCATCTGGCTACTAAACCCTTGGCTTGGCCCTACTTGGTAGATACCCAAGAAGGAATTTTCTCACCTCACCGCACAGACTTAATTAATTCTTCCTTCTTCGTTCAGTCTATCTCTTTGTGGAACGCGCTCCCCCTGGAAATTAGGATGGAAATCAGGAGAAATCGACTAACATGGCAGATTATATATCCTTTAATTTAAAGTATAAGTTCGCGAGCACATTCGCAAGAAGCTGCTGGCAATATCATCACAACGTTAATGTTTTCCCATTGTTTGTTTTAGTATATTTGTGTATTTATGTATTTATTTGTACTTATATTTATATATAATTAGGCATATTAGTTTGTAATAGGTATATGTGTATATTTATATTAATTAGAATAAAATAAAAATATCCTCAATTTTTCGTAATTGCACCTACCACTGCTTGTCTCTGCATCACCCTAAGGTTGACTGGTAGAAAATGCCTTTGGCATTAAGTTCGCCTCTGTACATTTCTGTGCTGGAAGTATTAAATAAATAAATAAATAACCATTTTTGCTGAATTAGTAGAAAAATTTTGTGCACCACAATAAAAAGCTGACAATATTTTTAGACTTTATGAATTAAAATTAAGTTTTTATGAAATAACTTAACTAAAGGACTTCAGTATATTACTCCTCATCCTCTATGCATCGAAACTAAACCTAATCCACAGACGATTTGTTAATAAACGAGGTCTCTGCGGCCCTATAACCTTTTGCCACAATCAGTCACACCTACAACAACATGCTTATAGGTCACAGATTTCCAGATTACGCCAAAAAGGTCTTACGCATCAATTTGATTGTATTTCTATGCAAATTCTCAGATATCTTGGTCTGAGATCGCTAAACCTGGAGGAATTATTCTGACTCGTCTCCGGTCTACACGCGAAGGTTAGAAGGTCACTCATTCATGATGAAAGTCAAGGTCAATGTCATACTTAAGCGTTTCAAGGTCAAATGCTGTTGACTAATACATTTCCTTACATACTTGAGTACGGTTTGTCGTTTTTAATAATCAAGTTCAAGACTAAATCAACTAAGTGGTGTTGACTATTTATTTATTTTACTATTACCATATACTTATTTGTTTTGACAGGTGGGTACCCAATACAACAAAGTAGTCACAATCTACCACACTCAGAGACGTCACCCAAAAACCGATTATCACGAAGTCTTTTCCAACTATCCTATTTTGACAAAATATTTGTTGTATTCATTGGTATTAGAGATAATAATTATCATTATCATCAGTAGTTCACTGCTTGACTCTAGCTTCTCGAATTCTCGAATCACAAGTAATTTAAGTCGATTCGTTTACTCTAAGGTACTACTAGCCGCGGCCTTCGGTTTCACCCGCATAGGTCTCCATCCCGTAAAAATATCGGGATAAAAAGTATTCTATGTCCTAATTCAGGTCATGGTCTACCCATGTGTCAAATTTCATGCAAATCCGTTCAGCCGTTTTACCGTGAAAGCGTAAGTTCAAACAAACAAACTCACTTTCGCATTTTTACTATACAGAGTGTTAGGGTAAACACCGTTATCCTTGAAACCAGTGGTTTGGTTTCGTTTATAGAACATAAATTCAATGGAAAAACACAACTTTTTTTTTTTAAAGATGTACATTTAGAATCGTCACGCAATTATTAAGGTAGGTATTTTTGCCTATCTTAAGCCAGGAAAAGGTTGTATTGTATTTATTCATGTGTTGTGTAGGTAGGTAGGACGGGCGGCGACCGATTACGTCACTCGGGCGGGCGCATATCCATGAATTTGCGGACGGTGTCGGACAATAACCTTTTTAATATTTGTTAAAGAAAATAACGTAATTTTTTTTTTATCGGTTTTTTATGTTTATACAGGATGGAAGGGTAAACACCGTTGTCACTCAAACTATGGGTAGTTGGCTTAAATATAAACATCAGTGACAACGGTGTTTACCCTTCCATCCTGTATTTGTTGCGGGAGATTAGGCTAATGTAATAAAAATGTAGTTACGACCAGTAATACGCGTATGCACTGAGCAACTTTTAAAAGTGATTTTCTCCTTTATATTTCAGTCGAAAGACGTCCACTGCTGGAAATAGGCCTCCCCCAAGCACCGCCACTTCGACCAGTTCTGTGCTTCCCGCATCTAACGGGTTCCTGTGGCCTTCGAAAGGTCATCTGTCCATCTTGTGCTTTCCAACGCTACGTCTTCCAGTTCCAGTACACGGCCGCCACTCCAGAACCGTAAGGCCCCATAAAAAACCCCCCCCCCCGAAAATCGACTTTAATTTAAAATATGAATATATCGAAAATATTATATGTAGTTAAGGAAAGACAACTATAAATCAATAGAGAATATAACCAGGCGTTAAGGATCCGATACATTTTTGATGGGGACGTAACACGTCCTCGACATGTTACCCGAACTTGACCCAAATAACGTAACTTCTACTATCTATTGTCGATTATATTGAGCTTTCTAATAGCTATTACAACAGCGAGGTGAAAACGAATTTGTCCCTGTGACTAAATAATTATGTATGCAGTAGGTATATCGAAATGATACCGCACTGCTTTCATTTACGGATCTGACGATGTTTTCGGCATAATTTGTGCAGTACCTACCGCTTATTTATCCTCGCGAGAAAATGTCGTCTTAGAGTGATCAAGACGTGGCGCGTAATGGTGGACATATACGCTACGAGAAATCGTTACGATCAGACTGTACAGTTCGAACGGTACCGATAAATCGCTACATGTATGTTATAAAACTGTACAGTTTCGTCCGATTTTTTAAGACTGTGCAGTCGAACGGAACAGTATGAAAATTTCAATTGATTAATCGGAATCGGACGAACTGTGCCGACTGATCGTAAGTATGCGCTCGTCAGTTTTTGTGTTCAGTTTTGTTGTCACTCGCAGTTCTGATGGATGTGCGCACGTGTCATGGAGATGGCGTCTCAAACTAATCGCGAATGGCTAGTACAATTATTGAGCTATATCGCAGTGAACCTTGTCTTTGGAATACTAAAGGCAAAGAGTATCACAATCGCGATTTGAAACGTTCAGCGTACAATAAACGAATTGAAAAATTGAAAATAGTAGACCCTAGTGCTGACAAAGACGCTGTCGTAAAAAAAATAAACAACATTCGGTCTACTTACAAAAAAGAGCGTAAGAAGATCGCTGATTCGAAGCCATCGCTGACACGTGTGCGTCGGCACCGTTTATTGTACCGTCTGATCGTAACGATTTCTCGTAGCGTATATGGCTTGTATGCCATGTACGATAAACTGTACCGTTCGAACTGTACAGTTTGATCGTAACGATTTCTCGTAGCGTATATGTCCACCATTATATTTAACTCCATTTACGAAAAAAACGAAAGCGTTATTGGCGAAATCCTTAAATTGCAAATAAAACGCGTGACGTGTCTCTGTAAATACCGTGCGGGCACTGGATGTTTCTAGTTTTCTACCGAGACCCGGTAAACCGAAACGATCCCGCCCCGCTCTCGCGCATACCGATCCAATCTGGGGGCCTACCACAACCACTAAAAGCAGTAATATTTTAATCTTACTTCAGTGGGGGAAAGAGATGGTGCTATACGTCCTGTAGAGCTTCATCTCTTTCCCACACTAAAGTAATATTAAAATAATACTGCTTTTAGAGGTGGTGGTAGGCCCCCAGGAAACGCTCATTGAAATATAGGCTCTCGGTGAGTATTCGGTACCGGAACGGGAAATACCGAGCTTGCTCATCCCGCACCGCTGACGCATCAACCAATGTGGCCCTACGGCCCTTTCCTTTAGTCATTATTTTTATTTCGTATGCCAATAAAATGTCCACACTCTCGTGGCAGCCATTCGTCACAATCCACCACTCCGTCGTATTCTTTGTCATTCAGTTAACTCCATACCAGTGCATCCCACATTAGCGGCATATTTAAACTTGGCACCCATTTGCAGCCCTGGATCTAGGCGTAGGGAAAAACCAGGGCCGTGCCCCGGGCGCCATTTTAGGGGGCTACAAATTCAAGCGTAGCAGACAAGTGCAGCACGCAGTACCCCGCAACTTTGCAGTAAACGAGACGCGCAACACATCTTTATAGATGTAATTCTTCGGTACGTGTGTTTGTCACCTAACTCCTCCTAAACGGCTTTACCGATTTGGATGAAATTTTGAGTGGGTTTCTGGATGGTTTGAAAATACAATTGCACCCGGTAGGTGGCGCTGTTCGGGCAGGACAACGTCTGCTAGGTCCGCTAGTACCTAATATATAATCTTTCTATTTCTTTCTTTTTTACAACAGTTTTGACGCCTCTGTTGGATTGGCGTATTATCCCTAAATGCCCAAATTTACATTTCGAGAAAATAAACAATAAGTACAATGGAAAAAAAGTAAGAAAAACGCATTAGAACTTACAAGAAAATAAATCAGCTAACGAAAATACATAAAAATACACATAGGTACATATGTGTGTACATAAATGATAAAAAAAATAAAATAAATAAAAATGTTGGCTACCCAATGCCATTTATTATTTTATGTCAAAATACAGTCACTTTACTCAGTGTTTGGATATCTTTGGTTAGATGCAGTACGTCTAACCAGAGATGCGCAACCAAAGAAGCGCGAAACGCTGTGTTAAAATTTGTCCATCTATTTAATGGGACCTTGAATAACTAGCTTCCGCCAGCGGTACCTATGTCACACCAGATTTAGGAGTGATTCTCTGCTCTGGCCCCCCCTACGATATACTAGTTTACTTAGGCTTAGATACAGGTGAAAATTATGAAGAATCATCATTTAAAAATACTAAGACCGTTACTTTTCTAAGTAACTGTCAAGTAAGTAAGTATTTTTCATATTCATCATTCAAAGTGCTTATCTTTCAACGTTTTTAACGTGGAAAAACAAGTGCGACAAGTGCGCGTGTACAGAGTGTTTCTTTTACGAAAGTATCAATAAAAAAAAGAAGATACCTATTTTATCATTGAAAACTAAAACATTTTTTTTATTATGTTTTTTTTTTTGCATGTATGGACGCTATGCTATTGCGGGTTAACGGGAACACCCTCTGTTAGTTAACACACTGTATAACCTGGGAGTTAATTTGTAATTATTACCGTTTGTGTTTAGGTGTTCATAAGTAGCGGTAACGTTTGTTAAGATTCTTCGAAGTAGGTACCTAGGATTAGTAGGTACTAGATTCTTCGAGGTAGGTAAAAGACCTTCTACCCACAGAGAAGGTACTTCCATTTTTAGTTACCACCTTTAATAATTTCTATACGATTTGTCCCTATCCATTTCAAATCAATTATACTGAAAGCTGTTTGTCCTTACGCGTGTGTCACCTGACTAACAATATTTTTCCGACTCGCCCGGCTGAAGGTCATCGCAGTCGATCGATGGTGGTAATAATGGTCATTACTCCTCGTCCCGCAGTCCCGCCGTCCCTTCCAGCGTGCAGCGTGACGATGTTAAAGCGTGACAGGTGGTAAGTACCCGTTAAAGTAATCCTTTATTTGTCACGCTACTAAAGAAGCTGATGGCTTTTTTGGCTGATTTGATTTATCTGTTATGGATAGTGTGCCTGAACTCAAAGAGCTTTGATGATATTATTGTGTCACAATTTTTTAGGACCTGTCTCAATAGTCTAGTAATTCAAACGCAATAGCTAAATTGAGGAGTCTTAGGTTCAATCTCAAGGCAAAGTGTGATTCAGTTTTTCCATCACGAAATTCTCAGTTTTAGTAATAAACTTGTCCATGATTGTATAGGAGGGTTGTTCCCAGAGGTCCACGAGTCTATTGTTCTCGAAAAATTAAAATTCATACTTTACTTCCCAACGGGTCCGTACTTAAAGACGTAAAGTACAAAGGGTAGCCAGTATATTTTATGAAACAAAATAGTTCCTCATTTTGATACCTCGACTACTGTCTTCCTAGAGTGTTGGTAGACTATAAGTAGAAACTAATTATGTGAGGTTAACAAAAGTTTTCACTTTTTTTTTAACCTGAATATTGAGGAAATGAAATTTCGAATTGTTACTTGTCACAATTCATTAATAAATGTTTAATTAAACATAGTGCGGACAACCTGGTAATTTGATTAGTTTGTACCGTTTGTACAGAATCTTATGTCATTAACTTAGTACGGGAGTTCAACAAAAAGGATTTGTACGCAATAAAACCATACTGGCCACTTTTAAGACCCCGTGACAGTTGCTTTGACAGTTAATTTTGGAACTGAAATGCAAAGAAATTCATTCATCGAGAAAATTGGGAAACTGCAACCTTATCTATGACTGCAGCGGTTACGGACCGTTGAGGGATACGGTTACATGGTGCGTTGTTCGTTCAGACGCCGTGCGTTGTTGCAGCGGTGTGCTTGTGTGCGCACGTGGTCAAGCGAAGGGCAGCGCGCGTGAGCGACACACAGGGGGGCGACGTCAGCCAAGGTCGGACGCGGCTGTCGGCGGGCAGGCTCGCGCGCCGCCGCACGTCCCATGCTGCCCGGGCCACTTGCACCGCTCGACCCGCACAAAACGCGCGCGCTCACCACTATATATGCGCCGCGGAAGTTCAACTCGCGGAAGAACAAAACGGCACAAATGAGAATGCTCGACAACGACATTCAAATCAAACCGTCCTTATCTCCCTTCCATCCTCTCCCCGCCATCGGACAGAAGCTGGAGAGATCCAACACAAAAGTGATCGTGTTTGACCTCAACAAGAACGAATCAGGCACGTTGAACCGCTCCGTCAAAATTCGCGATGTGCTCAAACCTCTGACTCCGTTGCGGATACATGGGCTGACGAGGAAGAGTTCCCTAGATCAGCTGGATGTGAAAAGGCCGCAACAGTTGCTCAGAGAGAACACTTACGATGTTATAAAACCGATATTCGTGACTGCAGAAAATGTTAAAGTGAGTAAGGATGACATGTCCATTACAAAGAAGACGCAGGAGATAAAGCCAGCGCCAAATTTAGAAAATACAATAAAGAACTTAGAACTACCAAAAGCTTCACCGAAGACGAGGTTCAAGAAAGCTGCTCTGCAAGTAGCGAAGATGTCGACGATGCCGGAGACAGGAAAGCTTCTCTGTTTAAGAGAAAGACAGACGTTCAGGGTCTGTAGATTAGAAGAGGACAAGAGTATATGCAAACTGCAGGACTTGCCGCAGAGTCCCGCGCAGAATCTAGACAAGCTATCCGAGATATTCCAGAGCCTAGAAATGAAAGGTCGCCACAGAGACAAGATGAAAAAGGAGAACAGTTGGTTCTAACAATCACATAGATTAAGAGAGTGCAATCATTTACTTGAATATGTGAACATCCGTTGACAAAGGTGGCGTTAAATTACCATGTTTAAGTAAAATTTTATTTTTGTTAACGTTAAATGTATACGAAGATATTGATATTGCTCAAAGTGAAGTGTGGTGTCCTGTTGTGTCCGTCCGTCTTCATATTTTATTAAAGTGTGTGGAATTTTCTAGTGAAGGCTTTTATTTAAATCCTTGGAAGAGTATTTTTTATAATCTTTCCGTCATCCATAATGGATATGAGAAAGTACACGTGCAATGTGCAAAGTAGATTCAATGTCGTGACCTTGAATGAGTTTGTCAACAAGTGGCGGCTTGAGGCTTGCGTGATATTCTACCAGTACTTAATGAACCTTTTACACAATCGCCAATGTTGGCCAAACTTCTACATCCATTGAGGACTTATTCACAGGTTTGATTGAGCTTTTGTAAACAAACACCGCGATGGATATCGAATTCACAAACAGCGTGGGTGTACGACAGCACAAAAAGGGCGATGTTATCGGTAGTTTAGGTGCTGATTCATTTTTCCAGCAAATGATTCATTCCTGTGGTTATTTGTCGAATAGAAATGATCGATGTGAAAACGGAATAGAACTCTTCATTACTTTCAACTCCACCTATTTTCATAGAACTCATACGACATGCCGCCATACATATTGGACGTGAACCCTCCAGGAGGGTTTCCGGCATTACGTTTGCGCTAAAGTTTATAACCAAAGCGGACGGTCAACATTAGGTTTAATACTTTTTAATACCGTGTTATAAAACATTGAAAACGAAGTAACATTGTGTTTTTTCAGGGGGTCTTGTAGCTATACGTAGTTTCCAACCTATTTATGAAATACTAGCTTCTGCCCGCGACTTCGTCCGCGTGGAATAATTACAATGGGCTTCTTTTTTTTGTGTGGGAAATCATCAAATTACTTCTGGGCGCCATTCTGGGCAGAGCGGAAGAGCGTGTAAGACTCTTACTGACTAAAACCCACCCGTGTTCCTTCCCTTGCCTGTTCGTTACCAGTCGTCACGGTCTCCCCTTAGGACTTCCCGCAACCCCGGTCCTAGCGGACCCCGTCAATTGTGCTGACATCTCTTTGAGGCGCGCGCGGAACGCGACGCGCCGTCAACACGGACCCGGTCCTTATCGGACGGCGAGCTACCCAGTGCTCTCCAACGCTAACTTTAACCCGCGACTTCTTTTACGTAGAAGGTGAAAATATTTTTAAATAATACGTACATTAAGGAGCTATTTTAGGTACCTCACGCTTTTATCAGTAAGAGTGGAACTTTAAAGCGTTAGGTAAAACTGTAAAAGTAAGTACTGCGTCTCCTTGCACATCATAAATGCGCGCGCAGTATTTGATCATTATTTTGCTGCGATGTTATTTTAAAACTGCGATATCTCCTAAGATATTCATTGAAATTTAATGATGTAAAGGGCAATTTTGTTTTAAATTAAAAATACTTGTGATGAATAACGTATTTATTTGGATAAGGATTAATATCATGTTTATAAAAACACTTTCGCAAATAATGCAAGATTTTAGAACAAAGGGGCTTGAAGATTTTTGTATGGAGGGTGGCCCTAACATGATGCCGCCATTTTGATCTTTTTTCAGAATCGCGGATAAAATCTAAAGTTATATATTTAGATAGAGGACACTAAAAAGAAAAAAACAAGCTGTATTAGTTAATCTGTATATAAAGCGAGAAGGCACTCTGCAGTCGGGGGACTGTTCCGTGGAACACTTTTTAATCTAAGAGGTCCCCCGACTGCAGTAAAAATTTTATTTATCTGTTTAGTCAGAGAGTAAATGAGTGACTTCTCGCTTTATATACAGATTAACTAATACAGCTTGTTTTTTACTTTTTAGTTCGTTTTTGGCAGGGCAGTTGTGTTTTTTAATTTTTTAAATTATTTATTTTAGTTTTATTCATTTTAGTGACAAGTTTTATTTTCGAGTTTATTTTTTTTTCTAATAATAACGCATTCATTTATGAAACCATTCAATCATTTAGACATTTGCAGTGCTACTGATTTGCAGCCAAAGATGAATTATGTTTGTTTTGCATTTACTCCCTAGTTAAGTAAAATGTATGCCAATAAATTATATAGTTTTGGAATGTGCTAATCATGGCCTTAAATTGGATACCCATATTGTAAATAATTGTTTAAGTATTTTAAAATTTTGGCCATACTGCCACCACACGGATTTTTTTTCAAATAAAATATAGCCTATGTCACTCGGGATGTTGTAAGGATTCTAACGATACCTCATACATCCAAATCTGTTCAGGCATTAAAAAGTTATGGTGGAACAAAGAAACTCACATACATACATGAACCCTGAACACACTCCTTTTTGGGCAGTCGTGTAATGAAACCTCCACGAGGGCTCCCGGCACTGAACGTATTAAGCACATTCATTCTAACTATAAAAGCCAATTTAACCCTTCAAAGTCAAAGCCAAATCATTTATTTCAATTAGGCATTTTTGAATGTCAAGAATTACAAGGAAAATGAATAGATTCTACCAAAGGTCGTTTCGTATGGTGAAGAGAAGAATGGGCAAGAAACTTCATAGGTGTGCGTTACCCTACCCAGAAAATGTTACATATCGTCATTTGAGTGTAGATACACACTCCATAAATATATTATACTCTTTTAAATGCGTATGATGTCCCTTGCAATCCCTCGTAGCGTAGGTCTCATTGCGTAGCGTCTCGCGTAGCCCGACCCGCGTAGCGCATCTTGTCACGTAGTAGCATAGCATCTCATTCGTAGCGTATCATTCGTAGACACTCCCGTTTCGTAGCGAGGTCGTAGTAAGACTGTGTCCCTTGCAATCCCTCGGTGTCATTGCGTAGGGTCTCGCGTAGCCTGCCCGTAGCACATCTTGTCACGTAGTAACTTAGCGTAGCATCTCATTCGTAGCGTATCATTCGTAGACACTCCCGTTTCGTAGCGAGGTCGTAGAAGACTGTGTCCCGTCCCGTGCAATTCCTCGTAGCGTAGGTCTCATTCCGTAGCGTCTCGCGTAGCCCGACCGTAGCACATCTTGTCGCGTAGCAGCGTAGCATCTCATTCTTAAACGCTCCCGTTTCGTAGCGAGGTCGAAGAAGACTGGATTTTGCTTTCGTTTGTCTACGAACTATTAAGTTGGTATATTCTCATATGTATTCTTGTTTCGTATTTTGTAAAATCAAATCACCAAATTAAACGTTTAAAAATAAAAGTATGTTGCCTAACACAGAAAAATACAAACGAATGCCCTTGCTTGATAGCCTTGAAGGGGCTATCCTCACATAACTTTGGTGTAAATTGGCCACATTAACATTGAGGCATGCGGGTGATAAGTTAAGTTACAACATTTCACCTTGTTACATTTGTTTGGCAGTAGATAAACAAAGTTGGGTAACAGAGACAAATGTAATTATGGCTTGCATCGCTGCGGTGACCTCGTAAAAGATCTGTAAGTAGATAATTATACATAGGTACCTAATTTACAGACACTAATATTATTATGATTTATGATGCATATACCGAAAAATTCAGACGAAACCCTCGTATGACTTCAACGGTTATGATAAAAACAATAAAAAATTGCTTTCACTGTAAAATAATCTAGAATAGATTTTTAAATGTGAAGGTTTCATATCAATCGATGAGTGAAGGCCCAGACTGGCTTGTATATAGAGTTTAGCGGGGTTTACCAGATTGGCTTGTATGAAGTGTATTACATAACATAACATAATCAGCCTATTAATGTTCCCACTGCTGGGACACAGGCCTCCTCTCTGTGAGAGGGAATGGGCAGTAATCTACCACGCGGGCCCAGTGCGGGTTGGTAGATGTCACATGTCTTCGAATTTTTGGTTGTAAGACATGCCGGTTTCCTCACGATGTTTTCCTTCACCGTTTGAGAGCAGTGGTGATGAAATTATTTACACAAAGTAAAGCGCCTGCTTGGGTTCGAACCCACGACCTACGACTCGTAAGTCGGGGCCGTTACCACTGGGCCACCACTGCTGAAGTGTATTACTGCATTACTTTTGAAGCATATTATACCTACCTACTTGTATGTGATGTGTGTTCCCGGCGAAACTTTTTCAACTTGTTTAAAGTTTTTATACTTACATAAAAAATATTTCCCATAGCACAGATTAATACAGATGGAACACCCCGCAAAATCATTTAAATAAAAAGCGACTTTTGCTACGACACAATAAAGTGCAATTTAGTTCGCACAGCGCTCATTACCTACAGTTATATTCACCTAGAAGTTGCCTCTCTCTCTATCGGGTAACTAAGATCTAAGAAGATCTTCTGACTACGTTACACTCACTGAATTAGCCCAGTAAGACGGGCCCGCCTATTTTAATATACCGTTTTTCTGCCTGACCGTACAAATATCTGATTTTATTATTCGGGTTCAGTTGACTCGGGCTGAGCTGTCCATGACCCATTATTGCTGCAGTTTAACCATATATCCCTAGAATTTCGTCGACTATCTACACAGCTAATAGGTAGCGTGATACCGATACAACAGATAAGTGCACGCTTCATGTCAGCATGTTCACGCGATCTGTCGAACGATGCTCTTTGCTTAACCTAGATATAGGTAGCGTTTGTTGACCAAATTAAACGGTGGCTAAAAGATTGTACTGCTGAAAAGTTAGTTAGCTAGCTTTGAATCAGGTTCTTCACACAGCTAGCATAGTAAGGCTGGTTTTAGTCACGATGACCGCACGCTGGCCGTCGGCGCTGACAGCCGAAACGTTTGGCTGATTTTAGTCTCACGCTGACCGTCGTCGGCGCTGACAAGACAATGTATATAAAGTTTACTATTCTGTGAAATTACGCCAATCGCTCAGCGCTGACTTCTGAAGTTCACGTTTCGGCTGTCAGCGCCGACGGTCAGCGTGCGGTCAGCGGGACCCAGCCTTAGAACTTCAGATGTCAGCGCTGAGCGGTTGGCGTAATTTCATAGAATACTTAACTTTATATTCATTGTCTTGTCAGCGCCGACGACGGTCAGCGTGGGACTTAAATCAGCCTTATTTGTTCTTCTACTGGGACATAATCATGGCAAGATCCATACATCATTTTGTACAAAAACAAAGAGTTCATTTAGAGTAGCGGTCGGTAACACGCGGCCCGCGGCTCAGCTGCTTGCGGCCCGCGACAGTTTTGTAAATGAAAGTATTTACCTAAGTAAATAATGTCTAATAAACACTATACGCGCGCAATGTGTATTTTAAACCAACAAATAAACACTTATTGCTAAGTATTGCTTGGTCACATGTACGAGTAATTGAACCGCTGCGCGGCTCGTAACAACGGACTAAAAAGGCAAAAGTTTTAAAAAGAATCTTGTGCCCATTTCGCTAACACTAGGTAACACTTAGAAAACGGCCAAAAGGTTTTAAAATAATAACTAAAAAAAAAAAACTTCTTAGGTAGGTATTTTTAAATGATTTATCAAAACTGTAAATTATATTGACAACGCTCAACGACGGCGACGCTTAGAATGGATTTCCATGAAGGCAATAAGTTTTAATAATATGATATAAGAATACAATCTTGGGCACATAAAAAAATAACAAATTTTAAAGTATAAAATATGATATTAGTAACAGTATTCTAGTAAATATTTTTTATTAGTTAGGTAACTACGTAAATTATGAGATTAGGTTCGAAGCTTTGGTTTTTCAGACCAAAGACTTACCAAAATCTTCTCCAAGACACACATCTCTGTTTATAACGGGCACTGAAGACTTTACGAGGGAAGATTCAAAGTCATTTAATTTCAGTTTTGCACTGTGGCGTATTATACCATACGGCCCTATTGTAGTAGGACCAGCATAAAATCTTGTTCCAAAATATGGATTGGCGGTATAGCAAGTTGTTTCAACTTGACTACCAAGAATAGCATCTATTAAGGTATTACAAAATTCATTAATGGACCAGGCGACGCCTAGGACCGCTGATTCATTACCTTGTTTCTGAAATACTATTTCTGTCCCAGATTTCCTCACAAGTTGGGTCAATGAATCTGCCTGACAGGGACCGATAACATATTCGGCAGGGGTGATACATGAAAATAATGGAATTACTGTTTCGTCTGAATGTCCCCCTATAACAGGAATGTACAAATTTCGACAGCTCACCTGCAAAGCTCGTGCAGCGTAAGCGCGGGCCCTGGCAACGTCTATTTGTGTTATGCCAAAAACTTTAAAAGGGTTATAGATGCCGTATTTATACAAAATTGAGCTTGCAAAAGGCACCATAGAATTTATAGGGTTAGTTGCGATGGCGAGGAATGCGTTAGGGTTTTCGTCAGCAAGTACCCGACACAGTCTCTGCAAAGCGGGACCATTAGCAGCAATCATTTGTTCTCGCGTATTTCCTGGCTTGCGGGAAATTCTATGAACCATCAGGATTAGTTCAGAATACCGAACTGCTTCATCCAAGTCATTACCAGCGAACCCTTTTACTTGCGGTCCTGGTAAATGACTCAATTCTATGGCAGCTCCTAATATCTTTTCGTTTTCATCATACAAGTGCAGTCTTTTTATTTTATGGTTCTGCATAAGTAAAAGAGACACATTTGCCCCGACTTCTCCTCCAGCGCCAATTACAGAAACTTGGACATTTCTTACCGGTATATATTTTATTTTTGTTTGAAAATTTGTTTGGAATAAACGGGTGTTTAATTTCAACATAGTAATTTGAAAATGCATGCTTTTTTACATATTTTTAATGTTTTATTAGACTTTGAAATTTAAAATTGTTACATGATAAAGTATGAGCTGTAATTTTGACTTTATTGCCAACATGAAATGACATGAAGCCATGAAACCATAAAGTTCAAAAATCTAAATCATAGATAATACACTTAAATATAAATTCATAAGGCTGCCTGTCCACTGGAGCGGAGAGGAGAGGAGAGGAGCGAAGATGTGCCATTATTAATAACGGCACATCTCCGCTCCTCTTTTCTCCTCTCCGCTCCAGTTGACAGGCAGCCTAAAGCTTTTCTGCTCTCATACCCTCTTTACAAAACTGTGTATGAATTCAAAACCTTGAAAGAGCCTAGTATCGGTACAATAGGAGTTATACAATGTGTCTGGTCTCGGACTGTACAAAGTTATAGGGAAGGTAGTTTGCTCTATTTTATCAACAAAATCATTCTACATGTGGGGTCGGAACCCAACCCCCCCTGAATGGCAGCCATTTTTGTGTTTTGATCGCATTTTATGAAGCGTGCATGTTAAAAGAAGGTACTCTATGGAATTATATTATGAAATATGTCCAATTATCATAAAAAAAGACTTTTAAATAGTGAAAAGTGTTAACAATGATAACTCAAATAATGACAATAAATGCTGCATCATGTTCAAATAAATAGGTACTAAAAGATCAATATCACGTTAAAATTATAATTTTTTATATAGTTTATCAAGGTTATTACAAAATTCACCCCTGAGAATTACCTACCTTTTTTATCCACTCGTCTAACAGATGTTTAGTTTACCTAAATAATGATATAAAAAACTCGATTCTATGACAATTCGTATAAGAGATATTTTTGTTGGAATAGGTTGGCTTGCGTAGGTAGTGAGTTCATAACGATTTGGTTTTTCTGTAGACATTTACAGTGATGATGAATTATAAACAAAGTTAATTATTAGGTATATACACAAGTAGATTTACACACAAAAAATTACAGAAGTGGTTCAAAATACCCCTCCACCATTTTGAAGGCACGCAGTAGCCCGGATCGCCACCTGCTTTGTTGACCGCTTTAAGTTGCTCGGATCAGCCATAATTTCTGCTGCAGCAACGCGAATACGCTCCAGTAGCTCTTCTCTGGTTCAAAATAAACTTATTGCTTCATCCCAAAGATAAAAGTCCAGTAGCGTTAAGTCTGGTGAACGCGGTGGTTTATCTTTGGGGATGGTTGAACCAAAAAGTTTATTTTGAGCCAGTTAACACCAGCCCTTTAAGTTCAGTCCGAGACCAGACACATTGTAGACAATTTGAGCTCTATCTAGGTAGGTGTATCCGGTATCTTCGACTGCAAGTAGGAAGCTTTCTGCCCATCTACACTCTACAGACAGCTTCTTTAATAATGTTTTTAATTTAACCTACTTGTTAACACTAAATTAAATGACCAACTACACAAATAAATACAAAAACAAAAGGGCACTTAGTGTCGCGGCACATCTGCGAAACGTACGGCGCCGAACGTTCGGTTGAATACGCTCGTAGTATTTTTCAAGTTCCCTAGGCTATGACACATCAGCCGAAAGTTACGTCGCGTTCATGAACAAGCGTCACATCACGCGACGCACCGTGACCGAAAGTTCGGCGCGTGTAGTTGAACGTTCGGCTATTCTCGGCGGCGCGGCAAGCGAAGAGCGGTAATTTTCCGTCGTGTAGGTAACGGTCGTCTGTGTAGCTGAAGTAAACGCCCCCGACTGTTCGGCGCGTTTGGTGTCATGCCAACCGAATACTACGACCGATAATTCAGTCGCTGAAGTGTGTACGTTCCGCATCTAGGCGTCGAAGTACCTACTCGTCCGCATCGCTGTCATCCGGAAACGTGCCCAGAAGACTGCCAGCATGGCCACGTTGAATGGCAATGTTAATTCTTTCACGTGTAACGTAAAGTGTCGATCAGTTGCTAGTCGGCGAGAAATATCCTTATTAGTAGAAACTAACAAAATAAAATTTATATGGGACCACCTCTAAATCTGAATGGCTCTGAAGTATGACGGTCTACCAAACAAAAAAATAATCATCAAAATCAATGCATAATTGGTGGAGTAATCGCGTAAAAAATAAACAACAAAAAATAAACATACTCCTCCTTTTTGAAGTCGGCTAAAAAGGAGACACGCAGTCGCGTACACGGGCCTAATGACCCGAGCGTTACGACCCCAAAAGTAGTTACCCATAATGGTGCTGATAGACTCGAGGATTCGCCTTGTGAAGACCGCAGGAATGCGCTGGATGCGGGAAGCACAGAATCGGTCGAAGTGGCGGTGCTTGGGGGAGGCCTATGTTCAACAGTGGATGTCTTTTGGCTGAAATTATGATGATGATGATGATATTCACCTAGAAGCTGCCTCTCTTTCTATCGCCTACGTTACGCCCACTGAATTGGCCTGACAAGACGAGCCCGCCGCGTAGGTACTTGTAGGCCTTGTAGCATCATACCTAAAATGCGAAGTGCGCCTTCTGTAATAGTACTGCGCCTATAATCAAATACCCATACAATGCTATTTCAGTTTGTTGGCAAACTGACGGAAAACACCATTAATGTAATAACTCTTTTGTGTGGCTTTCGTATTTGAATGCACCGGTGAATGTTTTCATCAATGTGGGTCAATTCTATTGAATAAGGTAGTTCAATGTCCCGAGGTTCTATCAATAGCTTTACAAAATTTGCTAGGTAGGTAGTTAGGGTTCTGTACCCAAAGGATGCCAAACGGAACCCTATTACTAAGCCTCCGCTGTCCGTCTGTCTGTCAACGGGCTGTAGCTCATGAACTGTCATAAGTAGACAGTTGAAATAATTAAAAATAAAATAAAGTTAAAAATGTAATGGGGTCCCGATACAAGAAAAGTGTTTTTTACGTGTATTTACTAATATTGTACGGTGGTACAGAACCCCGACTCGCATTTGCCCGGTTTCAGCAACTACATAATTATATACGTTTAGCGATAAAGAGCACAGTTAGCTCAATAAAAAAAAATTAAGTACTAGGTACTTAATTTTTTTTATACCAGAGTGTAATACGTGAGCTCGGCAATCGGACGGAAAAACTGTACTGCGACTCACTGTGTAGTTCGAATGCACGCTTGTGCGACACACTGAACTTCGGCATTACGAGTACGCTAGTGCGACGTTCAAGAGATCAAGACTCCCTAAATGCACAACAGTACAGAATAAAATCCCAAATCGTTGTACAGGCGTACAGCCCAATTTACTATCTAACTTAAATAAATATGATTCGACACATAATAATTATAGTAATAAGTAAGTGAATTACCTATATTTTACCAAACTAGGTATATGTAAAATACAATTAAAAAAATATATATAAGTATCTACCCGGTACATGTAAAAACGAGTAAAAAGCTAGACAAACAAAATAGCAACTAGGTATATTGTTGGAAAGTTCAATACCGTAAGTATTAGATAAAGGAAAGTGCCCTTCTGACCGCACAACCAATAGCTACCCATCCTACCTACCTACATAGCCTCTAGAGACCAATTTCTCCATTTCCCTTACTTCATAGTCATTTCAAATAATAGCCGTGATTTCAGTCTGAGCGAAGTCCATAACAGATTGACATATAGCACGTGCGGCCACAAGCAAAGGCCACGCGTGGGAGTAGGTACTGCAATATGAGTAACTCAGGTGTTTGAATGTGAAGGCCCTGGAATAGCAGATTGCATGAATCATAAAAGTTTCTGAAAGTGACTGAGTTTCATGCTGAATATTGATCAATATCAATTTGCCTAGCCTTTTCCCAACTATGTTGGATTGGTTTCCAGTCTAACCGGATGCAGCTGAATACCAGTATTTTACATGGAGCGACTGGCTATCTGACCTCCACAGCCCAGTAACTGAGTAATACGATACTCCTTGGTAAGACTGGTTGTGAGACTTTCGGGCTTCTGACGTGCTTTCTGAGGCACGGAGGAGTAAAGATGGTCACCCATCCATGGACCAACCCCGGCAAGAGTAGCTTAACAAGATGAATCGACCCGTGTGGCTGTCAATACTTATCCACGAACTTCTCACCCCTCCCTAACCCTATACAGGGTGGCAGGGACATCGACGCGAAGCCGGTTACCATGGATTCAGTACATGATTCTGAACCCCACTGCATTGAAATTTTTCGTCGGTTATTAAAAAAAAAAACAGCTGTTTCATAGAAAAGTGCAATACCTACGCGGTCAAAATGTATGGAGCAGCAGATTTTTTTTTTAATAACCGACGATAAATTTCAACGCAGGGGGATTCAGAATCATGTACTGAATCCATGGTAATCGGCTTCGCGTCGATGTCCCTGCCACCCCGTAGGTATATGCTGGATTTTGATCAATGATCGTACATAAATGTATGCGAATAGAATAGATAGATCACATGTAACTATACACAAAATACAAAGCGAGGTGGCTTCGTATTTCATAATTATGTGAGAAATTCCTATACAGTACGTTGTACTGAGTACTCATAGATATAATAATATATTTCTATGGTTGTACTTCTAACCGGTGTGCTTGTATGACCCTGCACGCTGCATGACACACAGTAGAAACGAGTTTTCGACAGATTGTGATTGTATATCTGCCATCTTGTCTATTCTTCCGTATATCTGCCATCTTGTCTATTCTTCCGTCGACAAACCCCATTTTATATGAACGGAAACCTTCTGTAGTTTCTGGTTTACTCCATGGGAAGACGGCAGTATGAGTTTATGTATGTATTGTGTGTATAAATTCCTATTGGAAAAATCTCTTTGTCCGACTTGGAGATCGAATTTAGGACCGCTTACCACTCGCGCTTGCGACCACTAGACCAGTGGGGTAATTGCGTAATACACATAAAATGACAATTAATCGCAATGCTGCCCTGCTAAGCACAAAGACGGTATCTCATAGATACGCCCTTTTAGTTTGTTTTTATACCATTCATAAGCTAATTTCGCATCTAATGGTATAAGCGAAATACCACTATCTAACTTAAAACATTTAAAAAAACCACTCAGAATTTCATTATTTCCTTGTTTCCTTAAATTACAATTTACAAAAACTCAATTTTCTCAAAACTTACTCCGATTGAGATACCGCCATTCCTAGCAGTGCAGAATGGCAAATTGGCAAAAGTGTGCAAACACTGACTTCTCATGTTTTGCTATACCTAGGTGTGTTTTGTTATAGGTTTATCCCTAGTAGCTACATAAAGGAGGGAGGGAGTCTATGGCTATTTATCCCCCAACTCCGGGATACTACTTGCTAGACCTAGGAATCAAAGCCAAAACCTCACGATCACAGCAGCATTAGAAATACGAGGTAGTCTTGTTAACATTATGAAACTAATATTCATATCTTGCTTGACGTATTGATAAGTTACCTACCATGATCGATATTAAACAAACAATATTGTATTGTAGCTAAAAATAGAACTTAATGATGGTTTGGGGTGGTGATGGGCAATCTAACTAATGAAAGATCCGACTTTGCTTGCTCTGATAAGACAGCTGCTCAACGTGCAAAGGTTTATATAACTTTACTAGCGACCCGACCCGGCTTCGTATGGGTGCAATTTACATGACATGAAAAAGGTATTCTGTTCATGACACGTGCACAAGTTCTGAGCAGTAGGTAACTTAGCAAAAAGTACTAGGCTTGCATGAATTCAAGCTAGTGTTTCATTAGTACTTCTTTTCTGTGTATATATTTACATAGCCTATGTCCATCTACACGCATTTATTATCTACAATTATTGGTTTCATAATATTGTATTTGTGTTTGCCACAAAAGGTACGCAAACACAAATTGTAGACAATCTTATGAATTTCTTCTCGATGACATCTTTTGTGAGGCTGACTGTACCAGTAAATCATCGAACACGAATATAAGATTGACTGATTCTTGCTTTTACTTTATTTCATGGACCCGGTATTATACAGGAACCGCTGCGAACTTATCCAGGAATAAATTCCATAAATTATCAGGAATCGAACCTAGGACGGCAAACCGGAATACAACTTTTTGTAGAGTAGTGAGGAACTCGTGGCTAAGTACTAACAGCAGCAAGGGTCGATCCATCAGGTTAAGCTACGCTTGCCGAGGTTGGTCTGTGCATGGGTGACCATGTTTACATACCGAGACTCCTCCGTGCCTCAGTCCCGGCTATCATTCATGGATCTTTGACAGTTGTTACGGGTCGTCAGAAGCCCGAAAGTCTGACAACCAGTCTTACCAAGGGTTACCTATCGTATTACCCAGTTACTGGATTGTGGAGGTCAGATAAGCAGTCGCTCCATGTAAAATACTGGTATACAGCTGCATCCGGTTAGACTGGAAGCCGACCCCAGCTATGGTTGGGAAAAAGGCTAGGCAGATTGAGTGAGGAATTTAATAAAACAACAGATTCCACATCTTATGTTTATTAAAATTATCACTTAGGAGAATACAACTTTCAGTACCTAATATTCTTTCCTAGACGTAATATAAACTTCCAAAAACCTCACCCTGCTACACTCCTTTTAGGGTTCCGTAGCCAAATAGCAAAAACGGAACCCTTATTTTTTATATTCCGGTTCAAAGCTTCCATCAAATATCGGATGTTTACTCTTACCGTTATCAGTCTTCTGGCCAGTCAATTACAACGTTTCGACGTATTCAAGTTCTGTTCAAAATTCGTGTACTTAACATAATTATATTATGCACTTGTAAATATTATTAGGTATCTGCCCCATCGCTGGCGGTCAACGAGAAGCGAGTAGATCTAGCAACTAAAAATAGGACAAATGCGAGTCTGGCTCGCTCACAAAGGGTTCCGTACCGAGGGCCTAGTGTGAGTTTCATTTTACCATCTCGATGAAACGCATCGACCCCGACGGCAATACAGTTGAGCGCGAGCGATAGAGATAAGTAATGAAGGGTCATTGTACGAAATTCTTTCTGCTTTGCGACCGGAGTTTACTCGCTTCCTCGTCGCCAGTGGGACAGGTACGTTAAGTCTACTTAAGATGGATGCGAGGTGGATTCTAATCCACCTTACCTCTAAAATCTACGTACAGACATACGTACACAATATTTAAATGAGCATTAAAATGCTTCACAAAATTTAAAATCATAACCACACCAAATGATTGAGATGAATAAATAAGAGCAGCTATTTGCTACAGTATTCACTACAGATACAATTCGAAAATATCCTTGTATTAATGATTATGTCTTAGATTTACATCAATATAATGGAAAACCACCCAAAGGAACAATAAGGGCCTGCGCAAACTGGCGGACGGGACGGCAGACCATTTTAAATTTATCAATCGAACTTAATACTTGTCCAATGGAAATAAGGTATATATTGCAATGCTCGCTGCTCCAGAGAAAACTGCCGTGCGATGCTCCAAGCTTGATAACCGAGCATTGAAATTTAAAACTTATTTCTATGGATAAGTAATAAATTCAATTGATAAATTTAAAATCCTCTGCCGTCTGGTCCGCCAGTGTCCGCAGGCCACAGGCTTATTTCTCACTAGGACATCATGGTGGCGCAACCATGGTCGCACTGCCAGCAAAATATAAACAGCTTTATTTATGGTGGGTATCTCACCACGCGTCCAATTGGTTGCACAACCGATCATATTTTTTTTGGCAGTGCGACCATGGTCGCAACGCCATTGGTGTCATAGTGAGATAGGGCCCTAAGAACACAGTGGCCTAAATATTATATAATAATATATTGCTCGGTGTTTGGATTATTGCGCCAAACAGTAGTATAAGTTATATAAAATACAATGTTGTTGAGTCTAGTCATCTATCTAAATTCACAATCAACAAAACATGAAAAACATTCAATTATTGTTTTACATTTACACACAGATGGTTCACTCCCCAAAATCATTTAAATAAAAAGCGTCTCTTGCTACGATACAATAAAGTGCAATTCAGGTCGCACTTAATACCTAGATTTATATTCACCTAGAAGTTGCCTCTCTTTCTATTGCCTAACTATTTTATCTTCTGACTATGTTACACTCACTGAATTGGCCCGTGAAGACGAGCTTGCCGCGTACTTGTGTAGCTTCATACCTAAAATGCGGAGTGCACCATATTGATCTGTTCTTTTATATTTATTCTTTGTTATCAAAATAACTTATATCCCGGTCAGCATACTACCGCCTCCACTGTTCTGTAGCTTCGCTATTTCGTCTTTGAACTTCGAGATGGTTTCCTTAGCCAGGTGTAGCTTGTCCTTTAGGTCTGATATCTCTGTGCGGACCTTTGTTTGAGATGCCATTATCTTTTGTAGGGTTTTGTCTTTCTTGTCTTCAACTGTAACAAATAAAAAAAGTTTATAAGAAATAATTACGTCATCATCTGCGGACTTAAGTTTACAAAATTATGATATATTCAAAAAGAAAACAGAGAGAAAAGAAAAGAGAAATATTTACATTTTTGTTTAATGATGCAGATAACACACCTGCGCCGCGAAACCGTAGCAGCGAAACCGCAGTAGTTCAATTCAACTGGCTCGCGTCATGTTTTTGCGAATTTCGAGTAGCGGAATATGACCTAAGCCAGTTCAATTGAACTACTGCGGTTTCGCTGTTACGGTTTCGCGGCGGAGGTGCTACTGGAGTGAATAAACTCAAAAACTATTAGACAGATTTTAAAAATTCTTTCACCAGTAAATGCTCTATTATTAAACATAGGCTCTAATTTATAAAGATATGACGCGGGCGAAGCTGCTGGTGGAAGCTAGTCAAAAATATACTTATATACTCCGGGAGTCAATTCATTTTTTTGTTATAGAATAACTTAGGTACTATTTAGACTCTAAAAAGGCTCTATATTTTAGATCCTTAAACTTACAATCAGTATCATGTTTCCAGGGTCCATTGGTGATGGGCTTCACACTGTTGAGCAGATGCTGCATCAGCTGGGTCGGCTCTTGGAAGACTATCTCCTCATAGGACTCACTGACAAGGTTCCGGCCGACTGTGGGTTGAGCACTGGCGCCCTCTGTTGCTGGTGATTGAAACAACTTCAGGATGTGGTATAAGGTTACCTGTAATGTATTGTTTCGTTAGTTTAGATTGCAAATGTCTAGTGTACGCTTGACCAATGTTAGGTTAAGAATTTTAAGTCTTATGTTCAAATAGCTGCTCTGCTCCCTAAACCAAATGCTTTTTCTAAAATAAAAGTTACTCCTTAGAACATCCACTATAACTTGATTTTTATAAATGTGCACTTGGAGCTGTCAAAGTCGAGGAGCTTGTGGATATGTAATAACTGCCGTCGAGGGTCGATCCATCAGATTAAGCTACGCTTGCCCGGATTGGTCTGTGCATGTGTGACCATCTTTACATACCAAGACACCTCCGTGTCTCGGAAAGCACATTAAACCATTTGTTCCAGCTGTCATTCATGGATCTTTGACAGTTGTTACGGGTTGTCAGAAGCCCGAATATCTGACAAACAGTTTTACCAAGGGGTATTGTATTATCCACAACCCAGGAGGTCAGATAGGTAGTCGCTCCATGTAAAATACTGGAATTCAGCTGCATCCGGTTAGACTGGAAGCGGACCTCAACATAGTTGGAAAAAGGCTAGGCAGATTGGATTGGAGCTGTCAAAGTCGCAGGTTGTTAGTATTGAATTCAACCACCTGGTCACCTCCTCAGAGCCCCGACGCCTCTTATCAAAGTCTACACACTCGTGTTGTCTGCACAGTTCTGCCATATTATTCGTTAAGTTTTATTGTTATTATTTAAACCTAAAACACTGTAGTATTTGGACATTGACAGGCGCACAGTTATAAAAGTCGGTTTATATATGGCCAGTGAAAGTCCTGTCAAAATCGGCGCAGCCGTTTCGGAGATTAGCCGGAACAAGCAGAAGACTGACAGACAAATATTAAACAAAAAAAAAAAAAAATTTGAAGTACCGTATCCTACACTTTTATATGCATTTAGTAAAAAGCTGTTATTGTGATATTACAAACAGACACTTCAATTTTATTTATTTGTATGTATGTATAGATAATGTAAGGTAAGATAAAGAATTTTATCATGGCCTAAAGAATATTTACATAATTGTATTTAAATGCTAGTTCATGGTTGCGAGTTTAGTGTACTTAATCAATAAGGAAGGTACTTTCTCTGTTTGACGGTAATGGCTGATTAGGTAGAAAGCATGTTTGGTTTTTTTTTATGAATATTAAAATAGTTGAGTAAAGCAGAACATGCCAAACAAGCGGTTCAGCTTTAGCTAGATGACAAAAAGCGTTGTATTTATTTATTTAATCTTCTCGCCCACAATGAGGTGCAAAGGCGGACTTAATGCCTTAGGCATTCTCTACCAGTCAACCAAGGGTGGTCAAGAAATAACATGGTAATGGTAATGGTATTTCTTCTTTGTTTGCAAACAAATTGACTCTGATATCCCACCATTGGGCTAATATACTGAATTATTAAAACTTTATTGTTAAGTACAAGTTTAAAATATATAAATTTTACTTTAAATGATACTCACAGGCCTCTCATTAGGATCATGGAAGTATATTTTGATGACAATCTCAAACTCTCCCCAGCCAGTCTCCGTTAACTCATATGGAGGCTTTGTTATTATCCTGTTTGGGTTTGCGTAACTCTCATGCAGTTTGAAGTGAATCTTCTTGATGTACGCTGACATGTCCTCGTTGTCATAAGGCTTGACATACACTGTCCATTGATGAGTATGGCCATCCTCTTCACGTTTTTTACCAAAGTATCTTGCTATGTTCCCATATATTACAGGTTTTACAATAACAAGCCCCTGAAATTGATAGGAAGTATGTTTGTGAGATTCAATAGTCTATACTATTCTTTTCAACAGTCTTCTTGGGCTATCCAGAAAGTGTGTTGAAAGATTTCCCGTCCGAGATTTAACCTACCTGTACATTTACTTACTGCAAATACAGTACTGCCACACCAATGTGTATTTATTTAAGAAGACGTAATATTTAGAGACTGTAATAACTCATTGTGGCGATTTAATGCATATGCGTATGTTCAGTGAAGATATAAAATATACAAGCTAAATCTTGAAAATAAATAGCCGGTAGCTATTTATTTTCAAGATTTAGCTTGTATATTTTTACTATTGTGAATGTCAACCAGAGTTCTTATAAACACCTTATAAAACAATATAATTAAGGTAACATACCTTGACTCTTCCCCCTGAGTCGGGTCCGAAGTCTGTTTGCAAGCTCATATCCAAATCTTTTTTGGCCGACAGCTTGGAAACTGTATTTTTGGCTCTTTTGTATACAAATATAACCTCACTTTTGTGAGAAATTCGCAACAATCACTTTGACACTTCGTTTTTTTTTTAACGTGCTTGGAATCATGTATTTTAATATTTTAGAATGAAATGAAAAATAATTACAAAAAAATCATAAAAGGAATACAAACACTGTAACCCTTCACATCTTCATTATCATAATTATGCTGTAGGTAGAAGTTTCATTTTTATGAGTTAAATTGATCGCACAAAGTACGCTGATTAGCACAGACAGATACTCTGAATAACAATTGATATAAAAATAATGATTAGAATAATGACTCCCTCGTTGGTCTAGTGGTCGCAAGCGCTACTGCTGAGCATGAAGTCCTGGGTTCTATTCCCAGGTCGGGCAAAGCAATATTGGGTTTTTTCTAGGCAGTGGGTAAAATGATGATGTACTACCCCTGTTGTAAGGACACTGCTCTACTCAACACTATTCACATTACATTACACGATCCATTACATTACACATGTCTGTCTGGAGCTGGCTTTAAAAAGTTCACAGAAAAAGTTATGTGCAATGTGCTACGCGGTGCTACGATTTATTATTCGTACGTAGGCAATGTGGAAAATTGTGCTGCCAGCAATTTTTAATTTTACCCGATTTGTTCATTGTGGTTCTGTGTAGCAACAACTGGAAAGGCTTTTGACGGTAGCAATCAAGCAATTGAACACAGAACAACAATCTGCAATTGGCTGACTACATTGATACGTATTCCAAAATTTCAGCATAACCACAAGTTTAGGGGTGTCATTACTTACGTATCCGTTCGGTTATATGGATATGTACCTAGGCCTTGTGGAGCATACCCTTTTTACAGAAGCTTTCAAATTAAACACGCGGTTTATTTTTCTTATTTATTTTTACATCTTATTAGAAGGCAAGTGAACAATGGTCCAACAAGCTCTTTTCTTAATCGTAATATTATATTTGAATAATTAACATTAAACTAACTACATAGTTGCATAGGCTCTAAGATATAATGAGCACAGTAAACAATCACAACATTAAGAATTGAATGTGTTGTCGTCACACGTCGGCTACGGTAGGTGGGGGTTCACTGTTTAGGCCATTTGGCAAAAAAATACACCAATATTAAAATCTTACGCTATTACATGCATCTATTAACATCGATGGGGACCATAATCAAGGGTCTGATTAGAGCACATTTACAAAAAGTAGGTATATAAGCAATCATTAGCCTCGTGTGACATTTAAAATTTGTGGTCCGTGCGTGTGTTTTCTATATCTGCCAGTAGTGGATCGCTCTCCTCCTTGAACTTTGACGAGCGTGAGCCATGTCGCGACGCTGATACTCTCTGCGAGAACGTGAGCAGGGTAGGCACAAGAGAACTGCATGGGGTGGCTGGTGCAGAGCGCGATGAAGTCCGAGTTCCGGGAGAAATTCGTGAAGTCCTAACGGGGTAAGCGACCGATAATGGCATGTATAAGCTCGTTTTTCTTTGCCTTGGAGTCTTTTTTACGCTTTCAAGGCGTCTATGACGACGTTCGTCACTCGTCCTCCTCAAAGTAGAATCCCTGGAAGTCTGTGTGGGGCTGGTAGGCTGCGGGGGGGACTCTGGTGGATCAGGTTTACCGGTGTAGTACTGTCGCAAGCTGCCATAAGCCTCATGCATGTACATATTGTTGTCATCGTCTTCATCGAGGTTCTGTTGAATTGGTGGGGATGACCCGAGCCTTGGCTTGCACCCTCCATCACAGTACATCTCGCAATCGATAAGCTCTAATTCAAGGTCAAAGTTAGAGTCCTGCAAAAAAAAATGATAATGTGGCAATTTGGTTATCATCTCTTTTGTTAAGAGGGTTTACGTCGTACGGCTTTTCATACAATCTTTCAAGCTCTTATTTTTCGAAATGACTGAACCGATTTTAATGAAATTTCATACGCATATGTAGGATATAAAGGTCTAAAAACTTAGTTAGGAACATTTTCGAAAAATAGTGTTACAACCAAATTAGACCGATTTTTAATTTTCCATACAAACAGAGATTTCCAGTTATCTGCTTTTAAATAAGACATTTTGAAAATGTTCTTAACTAAGTTTTTAGACTTTTGTATCTTGCATATGCGTATTAAGTTTCATTAAAATCAGTTCAGTCATTTCGAAAAATAAGGGCTTGAAAGTTTGTATGAAATGCCGTACGACGTAAACCTTCTTAATTAGTCGTGACCTAAACTGTGTAGATGTGGAGTATAATGTATATCAATATTTTTTTTGGTAACCTAATTTTCCAGCTATAAACTAAACCCACCAAGGGTTGGACTGGCGAAGTAATAAGATTGTCCCGGAAGGCGGCGGGTGGTTCTCGAGGTCTAGTGGGCGTGGGCTCGGTGCGGGAGCGCTGGGGGGCAGGGGCAGCGGTGGTGCGCTGCTCAGTCAGCGAGGACAGGGATCGTAGCAGCGGTCCGCACCCCACGCCGCACTCTTCGTAGTTGCTCGCGCACGAGTACGGTGGTGGAATGATTGAATTTGCCTGAAGACAGAATGGAATTTCATTATTTTCGCTCTGAAAGACCTAAAGTTTCGTGACGACTTTCTGCGGTCGATAGTTGGCGGCCACCAGTGTTTCCTAACTTCATCCTAAGCATCTAAAATTAGCCATGAGCCTAATCTAAATAAGTATTATGTTGTTGTCAACCATCA
This sequence comes from Conistra vaccinii, assembly GCA_948150665.1. NCBI lineage: Eukaryota > Metazoa > Arthropoda > Insecta > Lepidoptera > Noctuidae > Conistra > Conistra vaccinii. The sequence continues at coordinate 21,648,804 of OX411325.1, forward strand.
TGCATGCGTACTTGCGTAGCAATTAAATTAAGAAGTAAGAATGGAAGTCAAGTTGATGTGAAGCAGTAAAATATCGCAATTGTAATAAGTTTTCCAACTTGAGATTGAAGATGCCATAATATATAAATAAGTAGATAAGGGCTGAAGCCCCACTATGACAACTATATACGAGTATATGTACCTATGCAACCACTAGGTACCTACTAACCAGTTTTTCTAGTTACTGTGACATACTTATGACTAAACACCAATTGCTAAACACAGACGGACACGGTCTAAACTTGGGCGGTAAACACAAATTTATAGCCAATGACACTCACAAATAACGTGGCTTTCTATTGGTAAAAGTATTTTCAAAATGGGTTAAGTAGATCCAGAGATTACCCCTTTTTTTTTTTTTTTTTTTTGGGTGGGAAATCATCCAATGACTTCTCCCGCTCTGGGCGGAGCGGAAGGGCGTGTCAGACTTTTACTGACTAAAACCCACCCGTGTTCCTTCCCTTGCCATGCCAGGGGCCACGGTTTCCCCTTGGGACTACCCGCAACCCCGGCAGGCATCGGCCCTAACGGACCCCGTCAGTTTTGCTGACATCTCTTTGAGGCGCGCGTGGAACACGACGCGCCGTCGACCCGGGCCTGGTCCTTATCGGACGGCAAGCTGCCCTCTGCTCTCCGTCCGCAGGCCCGCGCCTACGGTGGCCGGAAATCGGCTATCAATTCCCGACGCCCGGGAAGTCTCCTACGGCGGCGGCGGCTAGGGCTGGTAGGGCGCGGCCTCTGCCACTCCCTCGCGCGCTCCGCCTCCTCCTTCGCGTGCATTACTGCTTCGCAGAAGGAGGTGACGGCTTGCCATGCCCTCTCGCTCTGCACCATGGCCTGGACCAGGGCCGGACGCGAGAGGTCACTGCCGCCGATCGCCTCCACGAGGACACGGCGGTGGTCCACCCAAGCCGGGCAAACCTCCACCGTATGCTCCACCGTGTCCTCCGGACGATCCACACAATGGTGACACCCGGGCGTTTCCTCCCGCCTTATGCGAAACAGGTACCTCCCGAAACAACCGTGTCCGGTGAGGACCTGCGTCAGGCGGAAGGTGAGGACGCCGTGGCGCCTCTCAAGCCACTCCTCAAAGAGGGGACTTATCGCCGTAATTGTGGCGTGCCCAAATCTGGGTTGCGACAATCGCACACCCCAAGCCGCCATGAGATCCCGCCGGAGCTCTGTCCGCTGTACCGTGATTTCTCGCGGCAGCGGAGTTACACCCCGGCGCTTCATCTCCTCGCGCCACTCCCAAATGTGGGCGAGGACCTTCGCCTCCAGATCCCATGGCGGCGTTCCGGCAAGGAGGCTCGCCGCCTCGCCGGAGACCGTACGGTATCCCCGGACCATCCGGATAGCCATGACCCTTTGGGCTGCACGCAACCGGCGGGCTGGCCGCAACCTTAAGGTTCGCGCCCACACCGGTGCCCCGTAAAGGGCCATGGACCGCACGAAGAGATTACCCCCTACAAACTCACAAACTTTACCTCTTTATAATATTAGTATAGATACAGATAATGAGTTTTAGTAGCGCACCCTTTCTTTTATGTCAATTAGTTCAGCTAGCTTGTTGATTGGATGGCTTATGGCATATTTCCGAAGATGGATATTGTATCATCTTTCATGCATTGCATATCGACCCTGGCGCATGTCGGGCCAATCAATCGATCGATGCGGTTGAAATGTTAGATTCAAAATTTACCTCATTTGCCGCGTTGCATATGAAACTGGAGTTGAGAGATTCTGCAGTACTCGTCGCTGATAGAGAACCTGAAATAATTTAGAACTTTTTTAAAACACACTGTTCTTTTTAACCTCATTTGTGACCAAATTCATACTGACTGTGGTAACGTTAAGTTTGGCGAGTCTCAGCACTCCTTCACGTTTTTTAAAAGCTTTTTTGATGGGATCCAACATTTTTAGACATCACAACCGTTTGAACTGTTACACGTTTTTAAAACGACTGTTTACACTGAGAGCGTAGTTACATGATTACTACTTACTCAGTAATTCAATTAGGTTGAAAACTGGTTGCGCTCTCTGTCTCGTCGATATAAGCCGATTATATGCAGATCACTTGGCTGGCTTTTTAATTATTGGTATAAAAAATAAGTACGTATAGGTATCTGTATGTTGCAATGTCTGATTGACTATCCATTTTTCCATTAATTGGAAAAACTGAAATTGGCCATGAGAGCTCTGCAATTATTTAGCTAGCTACTAGGAAATGTTGTTAACTATAATAACAGTCTCGCTCGAGTTCGAACCCAAGGTATAACGCACCTCTGACTTTTCAGATTCATTTGCGTATTGTATAATTACTTATCACTTGCTTCAAAAACGGTGAAGGAAAACATCGTGAGGAAACCGGCCATGTCATGCCTGAGAGATATTTTTCGACGGCATGTGAAGCCAAGTCAGAGGTCCATGGGTGGCTTTAAAACTCTGACACCAGGTTAGTCACTAACCACACGAAAAGAAAGAAGAGTGAGAACGAACCTTATAGCAGCGTAGATTAATATTAATTTAATTTATGTACGACTAGCTTCTGCCCGCGACTTCGTGGGCTTCCTCAAGAAATTGGGCTATTCAACGCTGAAGAATTTTTCAAATCCGACTGGTAGTTCCGGATATTACCCCCCAGAGAAGAAGGCTCAAAAACACCCCATGTCTGACAGGAACGAGAACTATCTAAAAAAAAATCGAAAAAAAATTGTTAAAAAATTACATACTTCCGGTTTTAATCCTTACTGGCAAACATACAAAAAAATTGCTCTGAATATTAATTCAGGGGTAGTATAAGTAAGATAAAATAAGTTAGAGTGAGCAGTGGTGGCCCAGTGGTAACGGCCGCGACTTATGAGTTGTAGGTCGTAGGTTCGAACCCAGACAGGCGCTTTACCTTGTGCAAATTATTTCATCACCACTACCGTCAAAACGGTCTACAGCATTTTTTTTGTATGTTAGCCAGTAAGGATCAAAACCGGAAGTAGGTAGGTATTTAAATTTTATAATTTTTTTGCGATTTTTTGAGATACTTCTCTTTGCTGTCAGACCTGGGGAAATTTTCAATGGAAGATGAGACTTCTCCTTTGCAAACAAACAAACAAACGATATAGATTTATTTCATGAATAAAAATCTATCAATAGTCGTGAAAGAAATCGCGAAAATATAAGTACCTGGTGCCCGAATTACGTAGTTTCTGAAGTAATGAACCATGAGATAGTTTCCAGCTTTGCCATCGCCTTCTCCGCAAGTGATGACAAGTGGATAAAGATCTGGCTTAGACGCAACCTGCGACAATAGAAGATAATGTTATAGAATACAGAACCTCCTTTTTTAGTCGGTTAAAAAGATAAATAAAGAAACTAGGTATGATTAAAATGATTGAAAATATACTACTATAAAAAGCACTTTAACCCGCTATCATTCTCATTTTTTAAGAATTTAAAACCTCTGAACCGTCAGCTGAGAAACATGCAAACATCGAAAACAACAAACATTAACCCAACATTACTTTTCCCAAAAATGATAAGAAAGTAGGTATCAATAAAAATAAAACTGGCGAAAACAAATAAACCTCCAACTGTAGTAGTTTCACAATAAATCACTTCAGAATAGGGCGGTGGTGCCTGATGGAAGGATCCACAGCGACTGTAGCGTGGCGGAGGGTACACCGAGCCGGCGGAGTCGTGCTCAGAGGTCGGCCGACGCACGCAGCATGCCATTGAACACATGTACACCCCATGAGTAGAAGACCTCTTGAAGAATAAGCACCAGATGCAGCAAATCAGAATACCGCCTAGAGTTCCCAGAAGAAAAAGCACGGGCCTGTGAAATAACACAACTTATTTAAGTATAAAACATCAACATTATTATGGTAAATATCATGAAGTAGATAATATAGGTATGTGCCACATTTAGCAATTGACTTTAGTTTGCGTCGACTGAGGTCCAATTCAAAACAGCAAACATGACTTTAGCGCATAGAATGATTTATTTCTGAAAACGTGACAACACCATGATTTTGATCAATCAAGAAGCACAGGACAAAAGTTTATTCTGCCAAAAGCATGGAATTAAGTAAGTACTATCGTACAAAGCAGAAATTATTGTTTCGGCAACAAAAATATTTTCTGGTTTTTCTTTAAATATTTGAAACCCTCACCATTGCGCATACCAAGCATAAGTGTATGGTAAGCTATGCTCTTTCAGCGGTGTATCGTCGGCATCTCGCGGAAGCGGCGCGGGCGGAGTGTTGTTGCGGTGTGTCTGTGTGATGTTGACGCGCCGCGGCTTTGCCATACCGGTGCTGATCTCGCAGCAACCGAGGTCGCAGCACACCCAGAGTTGTGGACATAGATGCCCTTCCTTGCATTGCTCTTCAGACACACACTATAAAAAAAACGAAGCTTGTTATACATTTTTCAGTTATTTGTTGGCCTATTTGTTTCTGGTGAATGAGTCAGGTCATCTCTGCAAACTGATGGGAAGAATGAAAGACGATGTCCCACAACTGAATAGTAAATCCATTAAGTACGGTACCTAGCAGAATCCTTCCTTCACTCAAAAACATGCTTTCCGAAGCACGGCGGAGGAGTCTCGGTATGTAAAGAAAGATGGTCATCCATCTACAGACCAACCCCGGAAAGCGGAGCTTAACCTGATGGATCCACCCGTACGAGTGTTATTACTTAGAATAATTCCTTCCCTAAACAATGTACTTATAACCTAGTAATATTGTCCTCAAATATGCATAATTATGCTGTGAGGGTACGGTGGTTAGGCCCGTCGACGGCGCGTTGTGTTCCACGCGCGCCTCAAACAATTGACGGGGTCCGCTAGGACCGATACCTGCCGGGGTTCCGAGAAAAGTCCTAAGGGGTGACCGTGGCCCCTGGCAACGTACAGGCAACTGAAGGAACACGGGTGGGTTTTAGTCAGTAAGAGTCTGTCTAACAAACCCTTCCGCTCCGCCCAGAGCGGGAGAAGTTATTTGAAGACTACCGACCCAAAAAAAAAAAAGGTTACGGTGGTTGTAATTAATTAACTTAAAATATTTCTACAATACAAATAAAACTTTTAGAGGTACTATAGGTAAAAGAGCAGTGGTGGTCCAATAGAAAGGGAGTGACTTACGAGTTGTAGGTGGTAGGGTGGTAGGTTCGAACCCAGGCAGCTTAGGCACTTTACTTCGTGTAGGTAAATTATTTCATCACCACTGGTCTCAAAACGGTGAAGGAAAACATCGTGAGGAAACCGACATGTCCTTGAAATTGAAGACATTCACCAACCCAACTGGGCCCTCGTGGTGGATTCCGGCCCGCTCCCTCTCGCAGAGAGGTCTGTGTCCCAGCAGTGCAGTAGGAACATTGAAGGCTGACTATGCCATGATTTGCTAAAGGTAAAATTGGTAAAAACCCTGAGCCCTAAAGCCAGTCACTGCGTCATTGCTGTGTCATTTCCGAACAGACGATCCATTTTGTTTGAAAATTATCCTAAATACGTACCTACATCAACAATCTCATTTCAGAAAACCAAATTTGTTCCAATTAAATCCCAATTTCCAGTCTGATTTTAATTTCAATTCGATGTCGACATTTTAACGCAAATGAATTGGAAAACGCGACGAACCCTCATTGATAGATATGAAACTTTTAGCTCTCTGAAAAGTGCATGAAGTAGGCTCTTACATCAGTGAATGTGCGACCTATAAATAAGACAGAATGCAGAATGGCTTTTCGTATTGAAAGCTATGCATTTTCTAAAAGATGTTTCAAGAGGTTGACTTCTTTCTGAGTGCCTCTTCGTGTGCCCCAAAAGATTGCGGTCGTCTCTGTGACTTGTTTACTTTTCTTGGTTCTTTCGGTATTTCTTTTTTGGAAGACTTGGTTTCAATGGCCTTTATACAACCTGTTCCGTTTGATGTCCCATAACTCTAAGGTATAGGTTGCTACAAGTAAAAATACCTAATACAAAAGGTTTACTAGGACTTTGTGTGTGTTCCAAAAACACATAGTTTCGATGTTAACTCTCGATGTGTGTAATATTAGTTTCATTGTAATTAAGTACAGTACGAGTAGGTAAATCATTTTCATTTAAACCAATATTTAAAGCTAAGAAAATGCGTAATTTTATTTTTATTTTCATTGTAATTAAGTACAGTACGAGTAGGTAAATCATTTTCATTTAAACCAATATTTAAAGCTAAGAAAATGCGTAATTTTATTTTTATGGACTAAAATAGTCCGTTTTTTGTTTTTTTGTTTTGTTTTTAACAATGTAAATACTTATGTAATTATGTCGTACATAAAAATTATTCAAAATGACTAATGATTTAACAGCGTGCATTATTATCAGCTTTATTGCTGTTACCATGGCAACGCACGTTGTTTGTAGTTAGGTACGATAGCCATTGTTTTATTGAAAAATTATCAATTTCTAAAACAAAAAAATCTAAAAGAGAGAACTGATAAAATGGCCTTCTTAAATCCTATGCACCGTATTAAGCGAGATGCAAGACTTCATTTGAAAGGGTACAGTCTCCTTTTCATCTACAGTTTTCAATCTGCCCACGTTCAACTCCACACGGAACACACCAAAGGGCATAGTTCATATAGCCATAAATCAATACTCCGGTTGCATCCTTGTTAATAATACAGGTGACCAATGATAAAAATATATTGTACGTAGATAGTTTTAGCGGGAAAACCGGGGCGGCTTGCAACGCGCATGATTTCCACCGATCGATCGCGCCAACAAACCTATTACAGACAAAGCTACAAGTGCTTCAATACAACCTTGTTACCTAGATCTGAGCTAAAATTAGCTTTTATTTCATTTATTATGAATTTCGAGGACATGTTTTGGTTTTAAAACGGTTTTAGTATGGGAAAATATGGTTTGAATTGCTGTGGACATTCGTTTCACGGTATTTTGGTAAATCTTGGTAGAACGTGTGAAATTTTGAATATACTGCAACTGCAATAAAAACTTGCATTTGAAAAGCGAGGCAGTTAAATTCTTATTGACTATTAGAAAAAAACACCAAAAAAAAAGATAAAAAACAATACTGAAAATAGAAAAAAAAAAATTACTTACAGGAGCAGGTTTTGTCATTAAAATCCCGATCATAGAAAAAGCATATAAGACGAAAATCATTGTGGATATAATGAGCAGCAATTTCTGGCACGACATGGAGTAATAAATCACATCATTAATTATAATGAACGAAAGTGCAGTGTGCACTGACACTTAGGTCACGGGGCGGCAGTAAAGGCTATGTTTTGGCCGCCATATTGACATCTGTCCTAACCACGGGCGCGCGTGCCACTGGCTGGTTCTCTCTGCCGCTATACGCCAGTACTGTATCAAATACAGAGCCAGAGAAGGCCAAGTCCGAAAAATGTTATAGGATCTTCTGGCGCTCGAATTTTATTTGGCTAGAACAGGATAGGGTTTGAAATAAGTCGTGAGATTAGGTATAGCATATTAGATTGACCTACAATTTTAAAAATACTCGAATCGCGCGCGAAAATTTTAGCATTCTACCAGAGATAAGTTAGATTTTCTTTTGCTTTAGGAGTAACTGCTGCAAGAGCGAGTGCCTAACGTTGACGCCCGGGGCACATGCCCCGGTTTGCCCCCCCCCCTATATCTTGGGTTGATATCATCAATCTTGCTACAGGCTGCAGTATGATTGACGATTTGTCAATCAACAAACAAAAATAAATATACTGGCAAAATTACTTAGTTTCATACTACAAACAGTCGCAAATTGTCTGTCAATTTACTTTACCATTTAATCCGTGGCCATGAGTGGCCATGAGCTACACGCTCAAGCGACGAGAGAGTGTATATAGCGAGGAGACTGTCACTGCGGAGAAAACAAATAAAAGAAGGATTTAGAGCATGCCACCAGGTGAAACACGCGCGTGTCGCTTGACGAAAGTCGCGTCGCAAATCGCATCGCTCGCGGTGTTGACCGGTGCCTATGGCTGACTATCCACTGGAGTGGAGAGGAGAGGAGAGGAGCGGAGCTTACTTTGCTCCGCATCAATGGACAGACATAGTCCGCAACTCTACTCCGCATTACTCCCTCCCTCCGCTCCGGTGCCTCGCTCCGCGTCAATGGACAGGCAGCCTAAACTAAAAGTTGCCCTTCTGTATCCATTTACTAGTGGTTCGATACATGCTCCCTTCCACCCTCATTGTATGATGCTGCTGCGAACAAGCGTGGTTCTGTAGCACTGGACACTTGGTTTTTTTCCACCAACATAACATCTGCGGCTGGGAAAGAGAAAACTTTCCTCTAAGTGGTTGTTTGTTGCGGGTTCATCGTTCGAACGAAACAAGTTCAGTGTAAAAGCGAGCTTGTGTTTCGAACTGTGTTCGTATGGCTGTTTGTTGTGTACCAGGAGTCCAGGAATGGTAGGCAATAAATTGTTGTTTACTGATACGGAGTAGTTATGGAGGTTTTGCAAGGTATAAAGGTCGAAGGGGGTCGCATTACGAAAGTCGTAAAGGATGGAATAACATGTACAAATTACAATGTATGCCATGCTGTCTTTGGTTTTTATGGTGTTTACTGAAGGTGCGTTGCGTGGGGAACAAGTTATTATTATTATTATGTTACTTTAGGGGAAAAAATAAAACTGAAAATTCAAAGACGGTTTGTACACAAGATATATTTTTATTGAAATCTAAGTACTTAGTTCTTTGCGGAGCTCCACATCGCTGTCAGTGCGGTGAATCTGTAGACCGCGCAAACCATGGCTTGTCCTGTAGCAAGAGCGCTGGTCGATTGGCACGGCACGCAAGCATTAATGACATCATCCGTCGGGCTTTCGTTTTCCAACTAATATCTACACCTCATTTCGTAGAAAAATTAAACAGAACAATACGACACGGCTTTGTAAATAACTAATTATCTTATTCGTAAAGTCTAGATCCCGTGGGAATATCGGGATAAAAAGTATTCTATATCCTAACCAAGCTCATGGTCTACCCATGTGCCAAATTTCATCATTATCTGTTCAGCAGTTTTAGCGTGAAAGTTTAACAAATCTACAAACAAAAGAAACTCACTTTCGCTTAGATAATATTAGTTAGGATTTTATACTTGTTCTCTAAACCTTGTAGCATCGTTTGTACCACCCGCTGCTGTTTAGTGCCATGCTTCCCTGGTTTGTGCGAGTCTGAAACCTTTTATAACCTACAAGAAATTACCTACTCATTTACTATTTTTCATGTCATAAATTAATTTAAAAAAATGTATTTACAAAGCAGATGTGAGTGGAAACGCCGGGAGGGGACACCCTAGGTCCGTCATATCCGTGAACATCACCAATAAGGTCAGTTCAATATGGCCTCCTAGGGCCTAGGAGGACATATATTATACGGGCCTTATTGTGATGTTCTTCAGAAAGGTCAGGTGCGTAGTACTCGCAACCGGCGTGCGTGTATGACCAGATGTATGAACGTAAACGAGGCAAAAGCCTAGGAGTATCTAAGGATCTTAGCAGGTGGCCTACTGTAGTTACTGCCTACCCCTTCATGGGAAGAAGGCGTGAGTTTATGTAAATCCCGTCAGTATATTTTTTATGCAAACAGAAATAATCTTATTAAGTAGTTTACTTACATACTACCCAAAAACATAAATAGTGGGACTGCAAATACATAAACTCCTTCAAAGTATATTACCATAAAACCAGATGTCCTCGTACATTTACGTACTATCCCATTTGTCTGCAAACTTGGCCTTGACCTCTGCCAGACCTAGATTAAAGGCGCAATGAAAGTCGTATAAAATACATAAAATATTTTATTCGGGCGCCGCGCTGGCTACGGCGTAGCGTTGCTCGTAGCACCGTAGCACCGTAGCATCGTAGTAAACTTTGCTGAATTACTTATTCAATAAGTAGTTTGTAGGAAAAAATATGTTCACAGTGGGAGGCAATTCCCTTGAGATGGCAGGTTTGGCTGTTAGAGGAAATTGGGGTTTTCTATGTAGGTAGTATTGTAACAATAAAAAAAAAACCGGCCAAGTGCGTGTCGGACTACAGTGAAGGGTTCCTTAGTTGGAAGGAATTTATCCCAAAAACAAACTTAACATTGTAGTTGAAAAACATGTTCTCCCTTATATCGATATATTTCAATCGGTCGATTCTGCAACTGCAAATGCAAGTTTGTAATCGAAAAAAAAAAATTGTGTAATAAAACTACAAATTAACTATTTTCGGATTTTTTCCTTTACATGCACTGTGAGATTTCATTGCTTCCTGCCTTTAATGATTCTAGTCAACCGGAAGTACCCTGTAGAATTTGATTTATTTGCGAGTATCAAAATACTTCGCATAAATGGCCGTATTTTGTTATTGCGTTGACTTAGGAGGTTGATTTTTTTAGAGCTCTAAGGGACCATAGACCATACACACGTATTTGATATTAATTTTAACTTGATACCTCCACGGATTCCTGAGAAAAATGGTCTTGGCAGACTGACAACGAAGTGATCCTATAAAGGTTTCGTTTTTTCTTTTTCAAGTACAGAACCCTAAAAAGTTAAGAAATATTTATTTCTTAGAATATGTAAATATGCTGTAAGATTAAAATAGGGATGCCATCCCACTGCTGGGCAAACGTAGCAAATATATTGTAGCTAACATTCCTGAATGCTAACTACAATATATTTGCCACGTTTTCTAAAAATATTCAAAAGACCACTGTCTTTTGAATATTTTTAGAAATAAATGGAAAAATGTGACGTCCTAATTTCATGAGAAACATTGTGTTATCCCGCACTACATTGTTATATCATATGTGATGGGAAATATACAGGATGGCAGGGACATCGATGCGAAGCCTGTTACCATGGATTCAGTACATGATTCTGAACCCCCACGCTTTGAAATTAATCATCGCTTATTTTTTTTTTTATCTGCTGTCCATACATTTTGACCGTGTAGGTATTATTGCACTTTTCTATGAAACAGCTGATTATTTTTTTTAAACCGACGAAAAATTTCAACGCAGGGGGTTACAGAATCATGTACTGAATCCATGGTAACAGGCTTCGCGTCGATGTCCCTGACACCCTGTATTAAATTTCAACATCGATATTAACAAATCAACTAGACTTGATATCCTTTTCGTCACAGTCTATAGGAGCTCTTTGTCTCTGATTTAATTTTAATTAATAGGAAATAATCACGACATAAGATCTATGAAGATTTCGTTTCACCGGGCTGTTTTCTATAAATAATAAAGTTGCGGTCGTTTATATTCATTTTTTATTTCACTGTAACATCTTCTGATGAAGGTGAAAAACTTTAATTTCTTTCTCGATCTAAGTTTCATTTTCGTAACTTATATCGATAAAAACGTGGGCGCATGCGTCGACATTATACAGCACTAAGCAAGACTATTGGGAATCATACCCAACACAACACCTTGCACGCGGTCTGCACGCGTTGGTCATGATGCCTGCGCGTGCAGACCGCGTGCAAGGTGTTGTGTTGGGTTCGATTCCCAACGTGCGGTCTGCACGCGCAGACATCGTGACCAATGCGTGATCGGTATAGCTGAGGCGTGGCGGGACGGCGACACGAGTTGGACCGATGACCACTCGCTTCCACGGACTCCACCGCGACGGACGATATTCCTCTCATAAATCTCAATTACTTACTGCACGGCAGACCTTTGCCTAAAATACAGTCCACTCTTTTCATGTTCCCCGCGCTAACAAAGACAGAGCGCGCGGCGCGGCGCGACCAGCACACAGTGTGGCATGTGGTGCTTGTCCGTGTCAATATATTTCTCATGTCGTACACAACGCAAAATATTATACTTCTGTGTGTCATGAACATTATTTTGCTATTCATTTTTTTAAACGAAAAGGTCGAGATCAAAATAAATCCAGATTCATAATATTTGTCCCTTTGTACTCATGGAATATCTTATAGAAACCATCGTCGCACCTCGGTGAGAACCGTGATTTTAGGCTTTGCTGTGCCCTGTACCCTAATTACGTAATACACGATCAATCAGAATCTGAATCGTTTTGAAACAGATTGCTAATTCATAGCTTCATATGTTCGTCAAAAAGAATCTGCTATACAATGTAAATAACGCAATAAAATGTTGTTGAACTGTCAAAATGAAACAGATTAATCGGAATTGATTACGAAAATGTGTTGCGTAATTAGATAGCTGGTCAACTCGAGTATATATAGTCCTATACTGTCCATGACACATGGAACGTATTAATGCAAGAAAATCAGAAATCTAATAACCTTCTTAGCAAACACTAACGTTTCTGTATGTACCAACGTACGTATAAATTATAAAACAGGATACACGCGGTTCCCGGTTTAGAAACACCTGGAAACACCCCACTCTGACCATAGATTTTGACGCTGCATTCACGAATTTTTGTAAAAGCATGAGTTATCTTCGTCTTCTAGTTCATTACCTCTTACCCTGCAAGTATCGACAAGTACTTAGCGCCGCCGCCCCGCCTGTGTTATCGTGGTTTTTGGAGAATATTAAAATTTATTTATAACTTCGAAGCTTGGTATCTATTTTTTTAAATGAAAGATCTATAAATAAATTACAATAAAAAATTAAAATATATTCGGCCAGGGAAACAACCATAATACATAAATTAACCTTGAGGCTGGATTCTTTATTCAATCTCTTTGCTACGCATGGCGTAGCACCTGTGCTACGGCGTAGCAACAACGATATTCTGACAGTATAAGTTCGATTCAAACTTAATGGCGGCTCGGAAGTTAGTTATTGACTGCGCAGTACCTCACCCCTCATGCCCGCTGATCCATGAATTCGTTACTGCGCAGCGACTCGCCACACGTTCCGTTTGAATCGGGGTGTACCTATCTATAATATATTATTATTAAGCTATTCATTTCTTTTCAATTTCCCATGTTCTCCCAAGTATTAATACATTCATTTGCCATCTGATAAAATACGTTAATTGGTCAGTCAGAGTTTTTTAGATTTTGTTTAATATTCGTCTGGAGCTACTCTCGTTGCAAATTAATGCATATCTTCGAGTCCGTAGTGGCATTAGCAGATTAGCCGCCATCTCCATCGGTGATAGAATCGCGGCGATGATATCGCCGATAGATGGAGTGGAGATTGCTCCGTACAGTGGATTTGATGCGAGGCCCTCCGGTGGCGCAAGACGAATTAATAATAAACCGGTCAAGAGCGAGTCAGACTCGCGCACCGAAAATTCCATACCATCATTTAGAAATATCGTCATAGAATTTTAACACTGCGGTGTAGAATATTGCTGTTTGAAATGAATGAACGTTGATATATTTAGCATACTGTCTCGAAAAGGTTAGGTTTTGCTTTGACCATTGATACACGAATAGGGGATACTTTGTCGACATCAGAAAAGCTAGAAGATTAGAACAATAAAGGATGGTAGAGCGAGCGAAGCGAGCTCGAAAATTTTTACACTTTGCATTGTAAAAATTTTGTTTTGAACATTTATTTTTTAACAGGAATTACTTTGTTGACCTATACAGATTAGTTTGAAAATGTAGGATGCAAGTGAGAGCGTAGCAAGCTCCAAAATTTAACACCTCACCTCGGATACGTCAGTTTTTCTTTTGACCATTCATACATAAATAGGAATTACATTGTCGATTTCCGAAGAGATTCTAAGAAAAAACAGAATGTTGAAGTTACAAGAGCGAGCGAAGCGAGCTCGAAATATTAGCACCCTACGTTTATACATATTTTGCATAGGCCGCCCCAACTACCTCCTCCTTGCACCTCGAAGGTTTATTTTCAGTTTGTAATGCATAAACCTTCGAGGTGCGAGGCCCATCGGCCCGCGAGGCCGTAGGCGGTGGCCCACATCGCCCACGCCTTCCGCCGCCTCTGGCTTCGTATACAGTTTCTATAGAATATGATGCCAAGGCATGAATAATTAATATCGCCGCGATACTCTCGCCCGTTGAGATGGCGCCTTATTTAGATTTCTGAATCGGTCACTCAGCGAAACTCCAAACACAGACCTCTCCATTGGCCGTTGGGCGACTTCCGATGTTCGTTAATAACTTTGAGTGTGGTGTCTTCGATCTTCATGAGAGTGGGTGTTACATTGGCATTTGACATGACTTAATTTCCATGTTCATTTTATATGCTGTGCACTCAATGACAAAAATTACGAACTTCCACTTTTAGAGGATGAATTTATAAAAATACTTCCTAAGGCCCAAACTCCACCAAAGCGCAGATGTGCGGACATGTCCGAAGCGGAGACGAGAAAATATGTTTTTCAGCTAGGGTGTATAATATCCATCGTACTGGCTAGACTGGAGCGGAGATGTGTGCTGGCTAGAGCGGAGATCTGTGCTGGCTAAAGCGGAATTGAGCTGCATGCGGCGAGCGGTGGATTTTTACCGTTCACTGCGAGCCGCTTACTTTTCTTCTCGTCACCGATCTCCACTCCTCTGGTCTCGTCTCCGCTTTGGTTAAGACCTATATATGAAACTCTTACACAAAATTACTCCATTGGCTTAGGCTCCGTGTTGTCAGGCAGTGAATGATTTTTTGGCAGAAGTGTATCTAACTGCAGATAACTTGATCAGATTCAATCATTATTTATTTTTGCCCAGGTTCTATCATCATCATCATTCATCTTTTCAGCCGAAAGACGTCCACTTCGACCGATTCTGTGCTTCTCGCATCCAGCGGCTTCCTGCGGTCTTTACGACCTCATCGGTGCATCTTGTGGGGGGCCTTCTAACGCTACGTCTTCCGGTACGCGTTCGCCACTTCAGAACTTTTGGGCCCCAACGGCCATCTGTTCTGCGAGCTATGTGCCCCGCCCATTGCCACTTAAGTTCTGTCAATTCTTCGGACTATGTCGGTTACCTAGTTCTCATGCGAATCTCTGATTCGATCACGTAGGGAAACTCCAAGCATAGCCCTCTCCATTGCCCTTTGGGTGACATTTAGCCTTCTTATACCTAAGGCCCATTGTGAGCGACCACTTTTCAGTGCCATAGGTGATCATCACTGGCAACACACACTGGTCAAAGACTTTCATCTTGAGACACTGCGGTATTTAGAACGAGAAGATATTGCGTAGCTTACTGAACGCTGCCCAGCCGTGTCAGATTCGACGATTGACTTCTTTCTCAAAGTTGTACCTACCTAGCTGGACAGTTTCTCCTAGGTAAACATACTCGTCCACAACTTCAGGTTCTTTACGAGCAAGTAAATTAAAAGCATCTTGTTCAAACACTTATCATACTGGCCAAGCGTTAGCAGTATTTAGGAGGCCCATTTTCAATTTTTAATAAGAAATAAAACAAATAACATAAAAATAAAACAATAGTTTTTTTTTTGTTGCCTTTATGGAGATCATCAAAGTTCTACAATACTGATTAGTTATTTATGAGTATTTCACTAAATAATATTAATTTTTGTTTGACACATTTCCTTGATGTTAATTGGTTGCTTGACAACGAGATTGGTAGTTCGGTAATTACGGGGTACATCGATAATTAATAATTATACATCTAAACATTCATACATTCAAAATTGCCTGTCGGCCTTCCTAGTTAAGTTTAACTTACCACTTAATAATTAGTGAATGATTTTAATAATAAGTACGTAAATGTAGTATATTAAAATATAAATAATCACAGACGTTTTGTGCAGAGCTGACCCGAAAATACAATAAGAGATTTTTAATTAAATGAATATGAAGATGAAACATACAAATTAATTACGATTTCATGATTTCCTTATCCACTATGAACATTGATAATGAATTGATGATTATGTCTAACACTGAGAATAATAATAATGTGATTAAAATGTGGTTAAATATATTTGGCTTTCGCCCCTGTATCAGTAATCAACATCATTCGACATTCCACTTCATTCATTCCAAAATATTGACACACATTCAATGTGACTCATTCTGCATTGTAAACAATTTTTATATCATACAATTTTCACCCTTACCATCCACCCTGATCAGTCCGAAACAATCACCCTTATAATTCTTCATCCACTCGTCCTCCTCCATCCACCCACATCCTCCTTTATCCTCATCCATCCATCACTTAGTTGTCGCCGCAGCGGTGCTTCCACAAGTCCTTAATCATGTGGATGCGACTCTGGATGGTAGCAATGTGCTCCTCAAGCTCGCGGGACACTATCTGGAGACGGTCTAGTTGGTTCTCCAGGATTTGCTTCTGAGGCTCGCCATCATCTGTAAATCAGACAATGATAGCCATTAGCCGTTATAGTTTTGGTCATAATATTATTTTGCCGTGCGATTTTTGTGGTGGCGTGATCGATCACGCTACCCCAAAAATCGAACATTATTAAGAAAAGGACTTGTCTTCTTATGTCATGAGCAATCCTTCCCGTTTCTCGTCGTCTGTACTATACACTATCGTAGGTGAACATAACTACGAATCTGTTTTAATAAACTGCATTAATATATACAAGGTCCCATTAAAATAGATGGACAAATTTTAACACAGTGTTCAGTACGTCTAACCAGATATCCAAGCAAAAAAAAATGGTTTTATTTAGACAATAATAATAAATAGCATTGGGTAACCAACATTTTTGGTGTATTTTTCTTGTAAGTATCTTATGCGTTTTTCTTATATATTTTTGGCGGTGTATAGAGTGCCACCAGTGGCACTCTATCCCTATCGGATAAAGTGCCACTACAGGCACCCTAGTAACACCGCCTCGGCCCGGCCAAAGTGCCGCAAGCATTGGATTGTCATTGCCACTGTCACTAAGTCACGTCACTTGGTATTTTGTTTGATTGTCGAGGTTAAATCGCTGTAAAACACCACATTCCCAAAACATTACATTCTCTTGTGCCTAAACGGACTCTGGCACTTCGCCGGCCGCTACCGCGGCACCGCTCGCTACGCTCGCTCGGCTCGTGCGTTGTGTGGTCACAGTTCTAACCTAACCTAACCTAAATAACAAGTGACAGTGACAATGCAACGCTCACGGCACCCTAGCCGGGCCGAGGCAGTGACACTAGAGTGCCACAAGAAACTCGCGGCACTCTATACACTTCGTATATTTTTTTACCATTGTCCTTATTTTGGTGGTCTGAATGATTACTAAAAGTTTGTCCATCTATTCTAATGGGACCGTATATAGTTCGATTCAAAGTTAATGGCAGCTCGGAAGTTAGCTGCTCGCTGCGCAGTACCCCACCTCTCACCCTGGCCGACCCATGAATTGTTAATGCGCAGCGACTCGCCCCTTGTTCCGACCCGCCATTAAGTTTGAATCGGGCTGTACTCACCGATGTTTTTTTGAGGAGCTCGTGGCTAAGTAATAACAGTCGCACGGGTCAATCCATCAGGTTAAGCTACGCTTGCCGGGGTTGGTCAGTGGATGAGTGACCAACCCCGGATTATCTTTACATACCGAGACTCCTCCGTGCCTCGGAAAGTACGTTAAGCCGTTGGTCCCGGCTGTTATTCTTGGACCTTTGACAGTCGTTATGAGTCGTCAGAACCCCGAAAGTGACAAGTCTTACCAAGGGGTATCGTATTACCCACTTTACGTTACTGGGTTGTGGAGGTCAGATAGGCAGTCGCTCCATGTAAAATACTGGTATTCAGATGCATCCGGTTAGACTGGAAGCCGACCCCAACATAGTTGGGAAAAGGCTAGGCAGATTGATACTCACCGATGTTTTCATCAAAGATGATCTTGAGTTTCTTTGTCACATCAGCTGGATCTGAAACCAAATTAAGTTTGTTACAATTAGTAACAAGTAGGTAGGCATTAGTAGGTATTTGAGTTCCCTAGTTCCATACAAACAAAAGAAAAGAACACAAAAAATCAACAAAAGGAAAGTAGGACTTGAATTTGAATTGCTTTGAAGAGATCAGTCTCTCACCAATAGGATCATCTTCCTTCACGTGAATGGTCCTCTTCTTTGGTCCATCTGGACAGACGTTCTCGTCGTTCGTAGCCTGGGATACATTCATCAGCTGGACCTTCACCTTAATGCAATTATCTGATGCGCCAGTGATGTCATGCTTGGGCTGTTCTGCACCGAAATTGCCTGTGTAGGTTACATCCTGGGAAAAAATATGTTCTTTAAAGCTAAGGCTGATTAAGAAGTAACTCAAATAAGATATATGGGGCTGCAATCCTGTTTAAAAAAAAATATATTGAACGGCTTTGTCCTCATCGCCCAGTGCAGAAAAACACTAAGTTGTTGATAACTATCTACCTTGTAGCAGTTACACCACCACATATTATGAACTACACATCAAAGACATGACGTCATACAAATCGTGCTTCGCGCAATTAGAGTTTACCGTGCGAACGACATTATAAGATTACGATCCGACATCAACCATTAATATTGGGCAGTTGCCCGCCAGACACGACACCCGCCTGGTCGAAGGATCCTCCCTTTTCAATAGAGGATGAATGAACTTTACACCCTGTTCCTCATGCCTCTAAAATCTTATAACTTAACTTGAATTATAATTGAAGGTTTGCCTAACCTTGTTGTTGAACTAACGTCCTAAATTTATAGCAAATTAGCAATAGATGTTCTGCCTCGTCAAAAATAGCATTAGTAATAATTGTGATGCTCCTATAATTTCTCATCGGCTCTAAAATGTTTGTGTGAGTAGTACAATATTTTAGACTGTTATTTTTTTATCCATAACGGGTAAGGTCTTGGCCTGCATCTCATCTGATAGTAAGTGATGATCAGGCCGGATGTGGAAGCGAGTTTCACCCGTAATCCTAAACCACAGAGGAACTGGCTATCTTACCTCTAATTTAACTTACCTCTAATTGGCGAAACACAACAATACTGTTAACATTGTTGATATGGCGACAGACTTTGATAAAATGGTGGTAACCAATAAACCGAGCAGAATATTTTGCGCCCACTGGGAATCAAACCTGGGACCTCTGGGTCTGAGGTTTAACCACTAGACCACTGAGGCGGTTTAAAACACGCAGGCTCTTCTACCATCACTTTGTCCATTGGACATTGAGCGGCTTATATAATTAGGTAGGTACTATTTTGTCCACATTGAGTGACTTGACTTGGAAAAAACGTGTGCGTCTCAGAGGCCTGCACAGATACGTGTTCCTGGTCTACGAGCCTTCCAAACTTGAGTTTGACGAGCCTAGACTTAAAATTAAAGATAAACTTACGACAATCTCCTTGGCATCTTCCCTCTTCATGAAATTGTAGAACCGCCTCTCCAAGCGAGTCAGTTCCTTCGCCTCTTTCAAGGTAATCGCTGGATTCGACTTGTTAAATGAAAGCCGCTCTCTGGACATTACATCTACCCCTTTCTTTACATTCTCAGCCCAGTAACGCAGCACCTGTTGTAGAAGATTTACGACCAACACTCAAATATTTTTAATTTACAAGCTTTATATATCAAGCGTTTGATCGGCCATCAAGGGCGTCGCCAGCCTAAGGCCCAGGGGGGGGGGGGGGGGGCAAGTTGATTTATGGAGGATGGGAAAAGTATTATTTGTAGGTACAGTCAAGAATCAAGAGTACATGAAGCTTTACACTTCTTGTAGTGCGACTCTTACCTCTACGGCGCACAATGGGGCCAAAATCGACGCTGGTGGACATTTAATTTGATGTTTAACTCGGTAGTCCCGATAGGAACTGAGAAAAATAATAATTTCCATTTTCAATTTATGGATTGGAAACGGACCTTCCGGTCGTTTTCCCCAAAACTATTCAGAACTTTAGAAGATAAAATCTGGGCGTACCTACCACAACACATAGATACGAATATTACGTCCCCGGACTCCGGGATATGGAACTTTAAAAAACGAAATAAAAGTCGTCCAAATAAACAAAATTGGCTTTATAGATATTCTAGTTTCTTTACATTATAATGTCTTGTATTTTTGAGTAAATGGTTTTGAATCTCTAGGGGGGGGGGGGGGGGGGCGGAATGAGCGACGCCCTTGTCGGCCATCGGCTACTTATTCAAACCCTGCGCTAAATACTGGATGCTGGACTGGATTGTAAAGAGATTGTACATTGCTTCAATATCGATCTAGCGTCTCTGGATTGAAATATTGGATCAATGTAAATCAGCCTTTACGGAGGAAATCATCGATCATCGTCGGGAACATCGATGAAGGTAATATAGAATCTGACATTTTTAAATCTTGGGAAAATTGCAGAATAAAATAAAAGCTTTAGGGTGTAAATGGCTAATATCCTCGCAACGAAAAATAAGTTTAGCGTTTGTAATTTGTATGCACGCGCTATGTGCAAAATTCGACAAAACAGCAGAGCAGCAAAGCTCAAGTTCCATAGCAAGAATGGACCATTTAAGGTCATCGCTCATTATAGCAGCACGGCTCCGTCACGGCAAATACCTTGTCATTCAAGTTAGGATTCTAAGTCAAATCCATTAAAGTCTATTTTACGATGATTATACAAAATAGTGGACGGCTCGCAGGCAGCGAGCGGCCCACGAGCCATCACACGTCGGGCTGACAGCGCGCTTCAAGCGAGGAGCCCGCTCGCCGGCGCCTCACCTTCCGCGGGGTGACATGACGCCTCGCCGTAAGCGCGGTGACACCTCGCCGGCCGCACGGTGACGCCTTGCTTGTGAATAAACAATAAACTGTTACCTCGTCGGTGGCGTGCCGGCAGCGAGCGGTCGCCTTGCTGACGGCGCGTTGGCGACTAGCCGTCGCCTTGCTTCCGGCGCGTTGGCGACTAGTAGTCGCCTGGCTTACGGCGCGTTGACGACTAGATTTTTCGAGGTAGTGCCGGGGCGCTACCGTGCTAGAGTGGTGCTGTTATAATGGGCCATGACCTTTAGCCCCGTTTAAATCGTCCAATCCCCAAGACATCCATTAACCCGTAAGGTAGTATCAATGGGTTGAGGACTTGAGGACAATCCAATGCAGTTTACTGTCTCTATTTATACGATGCTATTATTTATGAAGTACTAAATACAATATTATATAATATTACTAAAGTTTTTAACTTTATTGTGTTCTCCTATAAAGAGAAGGAATGACCCTAAATACCTGATGTTGCTCTTTATTTATGTGCCTAGTACCTATTGTGCACATCTTTTGTTGGAGATCCTAAATCAATAAATAAATACTTACATATTTCCAGCTCTGAGTATTAAGTAGTGCGCCGTCGAAACATTCGTTCAATGTATCAGAAAGTTTCAACCATTTCTGGATGTTCAAGAATGTGATCATGTCGGACTCTGAGGCATTGTACATCGAGGGGTCGCTCTCGACTGCCGACAACAGTATGCGAAGCTGAGATACCGACACTTTCGGCTTCGGTCTGGGTCTGAGGCCAGCTTTAGTGGCCATCTAGAAGTAAAGCCAGAAAAAGATTTAAGCCCTTTCTTTGTCAATGTTATCATACTTATATTATAAAGAGGTAAAATTTGTTTGTTTGTTTGTTTGTAAGTTTGTATGTAGGGGGTAATCTCCGAAACTACCAGTCGGATTTGAAAAATTATTTTTGCGTTGGATAGCCCAATTCTTGAGGAAGGTTGCGCAGGTTACGCAGACGAAGTCGCGGGCAGAACCTATAATAAGTATTATAAATTAAATGCGAAAGCTAGTATCTTTGTTTGTTTGTTACTATTTCACAAAGGCTCAAGGGTTAGGACATAGGACCTGGGTTAGGACATAGGACTTTTTATCCCGATATTCCCACGGGATCGAGACTTATGCGGGTGAAACCACAAGGACTTCCGTTGCTGACCATATCTATGCACCTGCAGCCTACACAGCAAGAAAATTGGGAATTTTCACAAAAAAACTTTTTCTGATGCCAATCGATCCTGTTTCTTATGGCTGCTACCCACGCGGCCCTGCCGCACAAAGCCGCAGAAAGAAACGCAAAGGAAATGAAGGCGCAAAAGCCGGTGGCACGTGCCGTGCGGTAAATGCCGGCGGCACTGTGTGTAGGAGCCAATATAGGGATTAAAAAAAGCTTTTAGGGAGACCAAAAATAATTCAATAATCGAAGTTTAAACTTTTTTTGTTTATTTCGCCCAGTCCTTCACAAATGGCCGCCAGCCGTATGTATCTACAAATATTACCGAGGGCCGGTGGGCAGCAAAATAATTTTAGCCTATAAAATTTAAGAGATCTAACGTAGTTCCAGTATACTATCCTACCTAGTTCCTAATAATTGTAAAGCGCTGAGCATGCACATTATATACAAATCATAAAATGATGGCACTTATATAATGAATAGCAAAATTTATTACAAGAGTATTAATTAAAAATGGAAAGAAACAAAAACATACCGTTTATAAAATTTAAATACAGAAATATTTAAAGTAATTAACATACATTAGGTACCTTTTAATATTTTGTGAGGTGCAGCGCGATGCAAAGGGCAGCAGTGAAAAGGAAAACAGTGGAAAACAGTATCAGAGTGTTATCGATCCAAAAGTGAAGGGACAATGCACGATTTTTTTATTGCCAATGTTTGGATATCAAAATATTGGCACAACCTGTTTGTCTGATTACCCCACAGTAATAAAACCGAGAAGATGATACCGAACCATTGTCATTTGTGACATACTCGTACAAGCTTAGAGTATAAAACACCATGCAAGCAAGAAAAGTAGGTACTGTGGAAAAGTAGAAAAGTTGGCATGCAAATAAAAATGTGAAACTTATAGGTATACTTTTGTTCTTTTTTGTTATTTATTCTAAGATAAGCGAAATCACCTTATAAAGTTACATTAAGGTATACTAGGTGGTTGGCTTTTGAATTGTAAAATAATACTAAAAGAATGAACATTCTGCGAAAACCGTATTAGTCGATTAATCACATTGTAAACTTATTCCATTTGTGTCCATATTTGTGTTCCATTACATCACTATGGTCCAGCCAGCTGGTGAGTTGTCATTGTCAAATTCATGTGGTGAATCTGTCAAGAAAAGGGAAACCGCAGTTTTGTCCCAATATTGCACAAAAGTAACATGATTTTTAAATTAAAAATAGATTGAGCTAGGCTTTATAACATGCGGTGGTGTTTATTGGTATTGTGTACGCTCATTTTGGGCGCGAAGGCCTGGGATGACGGTGACTTGGAAGTGTTCGACGTGGTCGAAGAAGTTAACCAGAACTTTTACGAATTATTAGGTGTTGCACAGGTAAGAGCTAAGTTTAGCTTCACAGAGTAACTAGAAATCTTCATTTTACATAGGATGCACCCATCGAATATAATAATAGATGACTTTATGACGTTTGAATAACTAACTACTTGGATTACTGACTGAAGTACCAGTACTTCAGTAAGTTTCGTCTTCATTCGGCAGATTTAGTCGTTATCGTTAAATACAGATAATATTCTTGTATAAGATAATTGAAATCTTTATCCAAGTATTAATTAAAAATGAGTTTAGTGATTTAATACCTAATGACAACGGTGTTTTTGATTGATACCTAACACTCTTCAGCTTGCTGTTACACTTCATATGCCATTGTTTCCCAATATACCTTTCAAGATAATCAATGTTCATTTACTACAAGCCAAATAGATGTAGTATGGTCCTCACATATAGCACCCCTTGTTTCTGGAAGCCTGAACAAGTTCCAGACCAATAAATTGGTCATGCATGAAAAATGAACGAAATGTGTCATATTCTACCATATTATTATTTCAATTAACATTTTCAGGATGCAGCGCCATCAGAAATTAAGTCTGCATTCAAGAAGCTCACATTAAAACTCCATCCGGATAAGAATGACTCTCCTGATGCAGATGTTCAGTTCAGGAACCTGGTGTCTGTGCACAACATTCTCAAGGACCCGGGGAAAAGAGAAAAGTATGTAGTTACAAGTTATTTAAGAATGTACATAAAGATAAATTCGCATGCGGCATGCATGTATGACCAGATAAACGAGGCAAAAGGAGTGTAAGGATTGTAGCAGGTGGCGTTCTGTAGTTACTGCCTACCCATATGGGAAGAAGGCGTGAGTTTATATTATGTGTGTCAATCAATCTTCCTAGCTTTTTCCCAACTATCTTGGGGTTGGCTTCCAGTCTAACCGGTTGCAGCTGAATACCAGTATTTTACATGGAGCGACTGCCTATCTGACCTCCACAACCCAGTAATAGGTAGGTAATAGGTAAAACGGGCTGGTATCCGCAACTCCACGTCAAAGCGCGTATTTTGCGTACGGGTGGGAAAATAGGTCATTCGATCCACCCCAGCTCCTCAAAGAAGGCCAGCAACGCCTTGGTGTCACTGACAATCTCATGCAGGGTACCTGGGTTACCGAAGCACTTTGCCCTGTAATCGGCGACCACCGGGCAGTTTAACAGCACATGAGCTGCTGTCTCGTCGTCCTCCATGCAGGCTCTGCACAGCGGACTGTCTGTGACTCCTATGACATAGAGGTGTTTATTAAATGACCCATGGCCAGTTACAGCTGCTGTGACTGTGCGCAGCTGTTGTTTCGATAGCCGGAGAACCTTTTTCGTGAGGCGGCCATCGATTGTAGGGAGTGCCTCCTTGGCTTGCCTACACTCACCGTGATCCGACCATAGTTTATGATGTTGGTCCCTGGTTCGTTTCCTTACCAAAGTGCGTAGGTACCCGAAGGGGAGTGGCGCGATGGGTTCAGGCCCCACTGGTGCCATGCTCGACCCCCTTCTGGCAAGTTCGTCAGCTGCGTCATTGCCCCGCGAGCCGCTGTGTCCCTTGATCCATTGAATGGTTATATTATTGAGGCTACCCACCTGGTTAAGACGCTGGTGGCACTCGTATATCAACCCGGAGTCAACAGTGTAACACAACCCAGTAACTGGGTAATGTGATACCCCTTGGTAAGACTGGTTGTCAGAATTTCGGGCTTCTGATGACTCGTAACGACTGTCAAAGATCCACGAATAACAGCAGGGACCAACGGCTTAACGAGCTTTCCGAGGCACAGAGGAGTCTCGGTATGTGAAGATGGTCACCCATCCACTGACCAACCCTGGCAAGCGTAGCTTAACCTGATGGATCGACCCGTGCGGCTTGTTATTACTTAGCCACGAGCTCCTCATATGTGTATGTGTGTATAAAAATAAATTGATGTTTTTAACTTACTTAGTAGCTAAAAATTGCTAAATTGTAATCTGAATAAAGTATCATTATTTAGTGTTTAATAATGTAGGGGTAAAAATAAAATTTTTGTTGAATAACCAAAACCATTGTTCGGCAGACAATGACATTTTTGTCATTGTTTCTTGTACTTACATGACTTCATGTGCCACTATCAATCTCTCATGAATTATTTTTTAAATTATTTTTCATCAAAATGAATTTGCTCTGAGTCACCATCACAAACAGTTCAGCTCAAACTCAAACTCAAAGCATTTATTTCAAATAAACCAATTACAGGCACTTTTGAATTGTCGGTCAGTCAGAAAGATGAAGCTAGTTACCCATTCCAAAGCATAGTAGGTTCCTATGGAGAAGAACGGGCAAGAAACTTCGCTTAGTTAAGGATCAACAGTGCTATACTGTAAAAAAAAACTAAAGTCAGCTGTCAGCATCAGGCTAAACAACAGCTTAGTTCACTTAAGTTTTCACTGTACATTTATGACTGAATCGCATGGCAGGTTAACTTTAACCAATCAATCTTAACTCTTCAGGTATAATGAGGTGCTCAAGAATGGTCTTCCAAACTGGCGCTCCGCCATATACTACTACCGCCACGTGAGGAAGATGGGCTTGGCTGAAGGCTCCATCATCCTGTTCATCATCATCACATTTGGGCAGTATGCTGTTGGATGGGCTGCTTATGCTGAGAAACGGTTTACTGCGGTAAGTGCATAGTATAGGTAATTCGTGTTGGTATCCGCAACTCTACGTCAAAGCGCGTATTTTGCTTACGGGTGGAAATATCGGTTATTCGGTCTACCCAAGCTCCTCAAAGAACGCCACCAAAGACTTGGTGTTACTGACAATCTCACATAGGGTACCTGGGTTACCGAGATAATTTGCCCTGTATGTGGCAACCACCGGGCAGTTTAAAAGCAGATGAGCGAGCTGCTGTCTCGTCGTCCTCCATGCAAGCTCTGCATAACGGGCTGTCTGTGATTCCTATGACAAAGAGGTGTTTATTAAATTACACATGGCCAGTTACAGCTGCTGTAACTGTACTCAGCTGTTGTTTCGTTAGCCTGAGAATATGTTTCGTGAGGCAGCCATTGCATAGTATAGCTGCATAGTTTATGTTATGATTGAAATCTCATAGTCGTCTTATAAATCTGTTTATAATGTGGAGCAAAATTTTCTTAATACACTACTTCTATTTATTGTTTTGAGGGATTAGATTCTTTCAACTTCAGAAATTTTGCAAGGCTGAAAAAGTATGTGCTTGAGTTGAGCCAATAAAATACAAATTTTTAAAAACATTTGTTGTTCATATTTTGCCAAATCTGCAGAAATGCTGTGGATTTTTTTACTTTGAGTTCTTATGAGTAAGTTTATCAGAATGTTGATTGATAACGATCATTATCATAATTGGCAGCATTCTTCCACCCACTGCTGAGTTAATAGGCCTCCTCGCTTCTGATAAGTTATGTAGGTACTATTTCATCATTTGGAATCTCCTATTTTTTTTCATCACATTATTATTACATTTTCCAGGAGCAAATACTAAATAGCAGAGGCAAAAAACACTCCAAAAAGTCGGGTTTCGACCAGGGCTTGTCAGAAATTTTAGACCAGCTGCCCAAACCCAGTGTTAAAGACACATTGCCGTTCCAAATACCGAGGTGTGCGTGGTGGATGGTGACAGCCATACCTTATGGAATCATAGAGCTTAGGAGAAGATTGAAAGAACAAGAGGAAGAAGCTAAAAGGCAGAAAAAGAGGTATATACCTATATTGTTTTATAAAAGTTAATTTATGGTTGTCCTATTCCTTATTCAAATTAGTCTTTCCAAATTGATGTTAACACAAATAACAACTTTTAAACTAGTGAACATTAAGGGCCTGTTTCACCACCTACGAATAAGTTCCTATTAACTTACTTGGCAGATAATTTCATACATTTCTGTTCCATTTTTGAATATTTATTCAGTAAGTAGTGGCTATTCGGACATCGTGAAATAGGCCCTAAGTTGAATTCAGAACTACTAAGATGTACTTAAAAAACGTCATTTAAAAAATTAAAGTAGTAGTGCAAACTTAACTTTAACAATGGGGAAGTTTTTTTTAACATACAATAATTATTTGTTCAAATTCCGAACTCAGAATGTGTTTATTTTTTTCTTAGTTGTTACAATTTCTATTCCTATTAGCCACATGAAACAACTCAATTTTAAGTCGCCGTCAAAGTTACGTTGCTAAAATTGCACAAAATAATGTAAAATGGGTCGAAATTGTTCAATGATTGCGGCACTGCAATAGTTTCCATAGTGACGCATGAATGACTTTCGTTAGAGTATTGCAGACAATTGAATCTATATTATGTAACAGAAGCCACGCAATAGTAAGTGCTATAGTTGTATTTAATTATTAAACACGGCGGCAAACGATTGCAAATTTCATGATTAGTCAAGGGTATATTACGGTAATTGCGTTGATATCATAATGTGTAACGAAGCGTATCGTCACGGATTTACTGAAGTTTTGCCCTCACTAAAATTACTATGTATAGTAATGTTTATTTTTGGCGCTTATCACTAATTTGATAAAAGCGTTGGTATGCTTGCTGTTTAAGTAAAAGTTAAATAATTTAAATAGGCACTTTTGAATGTTAAGATTTACAGAAAAATATAACTGATTCTAGTTGCCCCTTCCAAAAGGAAGTTTCGTATACACACATTACAGAAGCCAGTAATGAGTTATAAATAAATGTTTTTCTGTTGACTGTCATTGTGTCCCACTGTTGGGAAAAAAAGCTTCTCTTTTTTCCTTCCAAACCGTTAATTTTATGCTTTCTCTGGCCATGTTGGCCCCAGAAATATTATCAGATTTTCATCAAAATCGCAAACAAAAATCGCGGGGCAGAAAAGATTTGTCTCCAACTAGTTACTACAATACAGATATAGGGACGTGGGACTACCACATATCTGTAACGTAGTCGTGCAAAAAAAATCTTCTAAGACAATAATACTAACTACATCACAATTGATTCATAGCTCATCTAACATTGCCTAGTTTTATTTAATAAAATAAATCCCTATTATCTTCAGGGAAGAAGACGAAAGAGCCCGTGCGGACCGCGAGGCGGCCGCAGCGGCTGAAGCTAAAGCAGCCGGCGGCGGCGTGCGCAAGCGCCGCGGGTTCGTGCCGCCCGCCAGAGATGCGGACTGTTTGCTGGATCCTGCCGACGAGCCTGAAGGAGGACCTGTCGTTGTGGCCGTTAAACAGGTAACTTTTAAGTTAGAAATTCTTCATAAAAGAAAGAAAATAAATTTATTTGACAAAAATAAAAAACATAGAAAGCTTAAAACAGTATTGTGTGCCTCGCGGCTGCGCCAAATACGCCAGTTCAGCATAAATGCCAGACAATTAGTGCCTGACGATGGTTTTCAACTGAACCTTATATTACGAGTACGTCTTACGGATGTAAATCAGTTTTACAGTGTGTAAATAAATAAAATAATAATATATGTGTAGCAAACAGTAATAAAATCGATTGGATATAATTAAGTTTAAAAATAATTTAAGATTTAAACAATAGTGTTTGACGATGACTGACGTAGTACTACCATGGGGTACCAATTCGAACAAATTATAATTAGTCTTGAAAAAAGATCATAGATGGCAGCATAGGTAACAATTATGAAATTAACAGTCACTAAAAAGCGATAAACGGAAGATTTTGGCTGAAGTAAGATTAGTAAAAATCAAAACTTCCTTGTTTAATGTTGATTTATCTATTGTAACTCATAAATCTCGTATTTTCAACAAAAAATGATAAAACCTTTTTGTTTAGGGCTCTTTGCAATAGATGGCGTTTTACTCAATTTGTCATAACTGTAGTACATTTACCCAGTCAATAGCCCGACTAGGGAGGTCTCATTTCTTTGTATGGGATTGGGTATCTGTACGTAGTATTATATTATCTGTGGTACTACATTACCATATTATTCGTTGGGGGGTGCGAAATGTTTCTGTCCTTACTGGCATTCATTGTGTTCAGTACAGTTCTGCACTGCACGTTGATGCCCTATGTCAGGGTCCATAATTGTACCTTAGCTTTAAGCCATACCTACATTATGGAATGCAAATAAAGATAATGAATATGAACCTTCTCCGAGATAAATCGAAAATGGTGTACTTGGTCGATGCGAGCAGGCGGTCGGCAATGTTTGTATGAAAACCCATATCTGTCGTTTAGCAGCCGAATAAATGACTATGAAAACTCATATCTGTAGTGTTATTTAAAAAAGGAACAAACTTTTTACTTTGACACAAATGACTACCAAGGAGGTCATCAAAGATTTTGCAGGCCGTAGCAGTAATGTAATATTTTTTAATATTATGTTCTAGCCCACCGCCCCATTGGTGACCGGGGGACTCTGGACCGACGACGACTTAGCCGAGTTAGTGCGCCTCGTGAAGAAGTACCCGGGCGGCTCTGCAGAACGCTGGGAACGCATAGCGGAGGCCATGTCCCGTAGTGTGCCGGAAGTGACGCATATGGCCGCCAAAATGAAGGTATTCAAATTAATAAATTAATTTCTAAAATAATACACCTCGTAACGTAACAGCACACCTGTTTTCCCCGAATGGTTAGGCAGAGGTGTACCTATAGAACGCCCAGATTTCGTCAGTTTTGTTTAAGTCTTATACCGGATGACTTTTTTTACCGTCTCGAAAAAAAATTGGTATATTAGGTGAACGGAGTAGAAGCTTATGGCATACCTAGTTTTTTTTATTTTTTTTCCACATCTTGGAAAAAAAAATATCTATCATCAAAAAACGCTACAATTTTAAAGTAAAATTTTCATATTAGGACAAAGAAAGAGAAATTTTGAAAAAAAAAACAATTTATTGATAAAAAATATTGAATTTCAAATCATACGCAAGTCGCGTATGCTTTTTATTTCGAGATTTTTAGAAAAAAAAAATTCTCGAGAAAAAATAAAAAAACTAAGTATGCCATTTGCTTCTACTCCGTTCACCTATTATACCCATTTTTTTTCGAGACGGTAAAAAAAGTCATCAAGTATAATAGGGGTACAACCCTATTGCTATCGACCGGGCACAACTCCAGACTCCGAGCGGATACTGAGAAAAGAAAAACTGCACGCTGAAATTAAAGGCAGAATAATGTATGTAATTATTTTTACGCAAATAAATGATTCTGATTTTTGTTTTTTTTTTAAGGAGAACTGCTATAAGATACCAGGACAGGAGCCTGAAGTGCCGGTCGTGGTGGAGGCACCAAAGAAGGTTAGTTTAAATATTGTGTGTAACTTCTTCAATGAAGTAGTATAACCCAATTTTTCTAACTGTAGGCCTGTCAACATCAAAACATAACAGTGTTATGTAGGTTTAAATAATAACAATAACAACTTAACGAATAATATAACAGAACTGTGGAGAGAACACGAGTTGTGTAGAGCGTATTAAGAGCGTGCTTTCTGAAAGTGGGCAATGTCGCAAATAGATGTCAAATATTTCGCTGTTTCGATTAATTTAGCAATATTACTGTATATGGCTAACTAATATGAAATATGGCTAACTAGTGATCTAAAACATTGATTATGAAATGCAATAATTAATATCGTAACACCAAATACATAGTTTTAGACGTAAAAAAAGTATTTGGTAATTTTCCAAATGCCTTTTATACCATTCCCCTTCTAAAAATCTTATTTTATTCACTGAAAACAGTGAATAAAAAGCTCTTTTAATCACTATTTTGGTGTTTGAATTTAGAACACGTCAATATATCCGACCGCCATCTCAATGCTATGCAACCTCCTTCACACTTTCGACCCCACCCATTTTCATAGAACTCATACGCCATGCCACCATACATATTGGAAGTCTACGACTTTTAATATTCGTAGCTGGAAGTGAAACCTCCGGGAGGGTTTTCAGTCTTGGGGCCTCTAGTTTTTCAGGATTCTCTCGTTTAAATTTTTCCCTATACTTCCGATATCTTTCTGCGGTAGTTAGTGGCATTGTGAAACCTAAAAATGTAAATAGTGCAAGCCACATTAAGCGAAAAGCCATATATTTTTTTTTAAAGGATTTTTAATTACAAGTTTATAAATAGCTTATATATTTAATTATTTTCCGAGGTTAGTAATCCTTAAAGTAACTGGGCTAAAAGCCCTACATATAGTCTTAGCCTTAGTGTGTCGGTTTTGCGACTTTGCTGGTCAGCCTGTAGGTCACGGGGCAGAATGTCGCAAAACTGACGTGACGTTCTCTTCCCATTTTATATTCAAAATTATATTTTAACGAAAACATTTACCAACGTTTAGTATCAAATGTATACATATAACGTTAGTTTAGGATATTGTTCATCATCTGAAAACAGTTACATTATGTAAACTTACCTGAATGAGTCGATAATGTGTGTCAAACCCGACAGAAGAAATCTTGACGGCCGTTGCACGCACATAAAACACGTCTGTTACTAGTAAAGTATTAAGACAACTAGCTTTATTTAAATGGCGTTCGGTGCATGTCTATGATGTTGTTGCATTTCAAAGCTTAAAAATACTCTAATAAATTTTCAAATGGCAGTTTGAGCCGTGACAAAACTGACATGTCCGGTATGTACCACTTTTTAAGGTATTTTTAGAAATCAATTTGTATTGAAATGAGCATAAGACTTGAATTATTAACTACCGGCGACGATCGACGACTCCGAGTATTTCAAGCGATGACCAAAAAGTCGTGCTACCCTAGTACAAAAAGTTTTTAAAATCGCTTCTAACATCGAGGAACTTGAGTGGGGGACACGCCAAAAACTGACACTTTGGTATCCAAAATTATCTTTTTTTATTCATACGCAAAGTATTAGTTAATTTATTGTATGAAATTAACTAGTTTACAGTGTGTTTAATGCTTTTCATTCATTAAAATAATTAGCCACGTATCAATTTTACAACTTATTAGACTTCAAACACAGGGGACAGTCCAAAAGCGAGGGGTACACTTTTTTATGAAAACGCTCGAATCACTCCCTACGGTCGTGATTCAGTCGTTAGAATCCTTCACTTACTCGTGATTCATCTATGGCCCTCGCTTTAAATCCGTCCTTTATTCACTAATTGCATAATATACTATTTTACACCTAAAACGTTACAACATTAAATTCAAAATTATAATTGCAATTCATTATTAATATTCTAGTTCACTAGTTAGCGGTATTTCTTAATTCCATACAGTAATATTGCCATATTAATCAAAACAGGTAAATATTGAACAGCATTTTCGACGCTGCCAACTTTTTGAATAAAAGTTCCGGGCGGGTGAATTCAAGACTATCTATGACTTTGACAGCTCCAAGAGCACAGTTAGAAAAATCGAGATAAGCTGTTATAGAATTCTAGCGTAAAGTAGCAACATTGAGCTGAATGACAACTTCCTATACCTACGGTAGTCGTCATTTTCTTTTTAGAGAAAACATCTGTCTGCTGCTTTAAAAATTGCAGATTGACATGCTATTGTTAAGATAAGATAAGATTTTTATTGGAATGAAGTTCACTTTCGCGCGTTGCGAAAGGGGGCTAGACGGAAAAATTGGGACCAAAAGTTGTAACGACACTTTTAATTTTTTATTATAACGCCATCTGTGAGCGACCACAGGTACTAATTAGTGGCATGCCTTTGTGAGGTTCATTCCATAACTTCGTTCCATCCGGGTGTCCCTTGACACCTCTCAGCTTTTTTGCTTAAACATGTGTGTGTACATACATAGAAAGTACATACAAGATGTTATAGTTAATTAAGTGCAAACATGTTTGCCACCACTTTTTTTGTTGCGAATGTGTAAGGTTATAATATGTTATTGTATGAAGCATTCATCGAATGAAGAGGTGGCTCTGCTTGTTTTAATTATTACTTAAAATAATGGCATTCTCGTAATCGCATCAATTTTGGTTTAAATTTGATTTTTTATCACTAGCCAATAGTTAAGGGGTTTTTAACCAGACCAATCTAGACTATTTCTGGGTAAAACAAATGCTAAATCGTAAATCACATTTGCAGGTAAAAACGCGCAAAGCAGAGGAGACGAGTAGCGGCAACTGGTCGCAGACGCAGCAGAAGGCGCTGGAGAACGCGCTCGCCAAGTATCCCAAGGGCGGCGCCGGCGACCGCTGGCAGAAGATAGCCAACACTGTGCCCGGGAAGACCAAAGTACGTTGCATAATCAGCCTATTAATGTTCTCACTGCTGGGCCACAGGCCTCCTCTCTTTGAGAGGGCTGTAATCTACACGCAAGCCCAGTGCGGGTTGGTAGATGTCACATGTCTTCGAATTTTTTGTTCTAAGACATGCCGGTTTCCTTCACCGTTTGGTGATGAAATTATTTACACAAAGTAAAGCGCCTGCTTGGGTTCGAATCCACGACCTACAACTCGTAAGTCGGGGCCGTTACCACTGGGCCACCACTGCTCTCAAGTACGTAGCGTTTTATACAAATAGAAGTACCTACAATCTTTTTCTGTCGATGGTAATCTAAATAAAGTCGACCCAGAATTCGGCTACGTATTTGACGCCATCAGTAGCGTCCATCAGTTTCTGTAAAGTGCAGACGACAGGACACCCAGATAAGATTATACCACATAAGATTATTAAACTTGGTTAAACAAATAAGATTATTCTAATTACAGGAGGAATGCATGCAAAGGTGTAAATATCTATCAGATATGGTCAGAAAACAGAAGCAGAAGGAAGAAGAAGAAGCTCAGCAAAACGCAGAAGGTGACGTCATCACAGAAGATCAACAAGACGAAGAGTGATATAGGAATAGGCACTAATTGAAATTCGACACACGATTCACAACTTTATGATGTAAAGCATAAGGTTCAATATACATTTTATGAAAATGAATCAGTTTAATATGTTATGTCATGGTATCCGGTTTTTGTTTTGGTACCGCTGAATAAAGTATTGAAATGAAATTATGGATGTTTATTTTTTAATTTATTGCCGCGACATTGCTGCCCTGCTCTGAATGTAATGTCATATAAACCTATAGAAAATGTATGGGGACTAGTAATAACGAGGCAGCACTGCCGCGTGCGGCGGGGTTCGGATTCAAACCTTAACTCGAGTGTAGCGGCACACCTGCGGAACGTTCGGCGCGGAACGTTCCGTCGCGTCATGTGACGCTTGCTCATCAACCGACGTAACGTTCGGCTGATGTGTCATAGGTAACTTAAAAAAAAACTCAAACTCAAACTCAAAGCATTTATTTCAGATAAACCAATTACAGGCACTTTTGAATTGTCAAGGGGTCGGTCAGTCAGAAAGATGAAGCTAGTTGCCCAATGCCCATTCCAAAGCGTAGTAGGTTCCTATGGAGAAGAACGGGCAAGAAACTCCACGGACACTCTTTTAAATTAAAATATTGTTACAAAATATTGGTTACATCATTCATGTTGAAATTAAACATGTGAGAACAATGTAGAAAGACGTGCAAGTTAAAAGCGTCCGTAATAAAAAACAATTCAAAAATTAAAATAAGCCATGGCAGCTAAGAGATGACCAGTCCCTACTGACGGCGCCCGTTCACGAACATGACGCATGGATCAGCACCATTCAGCTCAACCATTTTGAAGGGAACTTAATGATCCAACACACACGCCACCACCAGCGAGACACTTAAGTGAGTATGACATACTCTCAGCCATCAGGGCTCATTCAAGTCAATGAAAGACATACCCAGTAAATGGTAGTTTTGTAAAATGGTCACAGTGCTCACACATGTGCAATGCAATTATACAATACTAAGAGATTGAATTTATACAATGCAAAGATAGTTTTTGCAATCTTCAGCGGCTCCAACAATATTTTCGATGCTAATCAACTAGTTTATGCGCCCTTGTGGAGCTGGACCAGCATTGAGCCAAGCATTTTTGTCAGCGATGTAATCCCCCAATTTATAATATGCTTGGCAGCATAGTGTGCGTTTTATACAAGATTTAAATTTGGTTTCATTTAGTTCGAGTATGTGGGGAGGTATTTTATTGTAACATTTTAAACAGTACCCCATGAAGGATGAGTCTACTTTAGCCAGTCTGAAACCAGGTTGAACTAATTTGTCCCTATTTCTAGTACTATAATTGTGCCTTTCACCTCTTTTACTGAAAAGATTAAGATTTTTCCTAACGTACATGATGTTTTCATAGATATATTGACAAGCTACTGTCATGATGTTTAATATTTTTAAACAGCTCCCTAAGAGAATCGCGCCTACGGAGACCATATATTGCTCTGATGGCTCTTTTCTGCAGAATAAAAATAGAATCGATGTCTGCAGCTCGTCCCCATAGTAAAATACCGTAAGACATGATACTATGAAAGTAACTGAAATAGACTAGCCTCGCGGTATCTACATCAGTAAATTGACGGACCGAACAACCGAACCTTCCGCGCCGAACGTTCGGAAGGTGTGGCGCGACCCTAATATATGTAATCACGCGTCACGGTACAGATAGTTCATTCCGGAAAATCATTTAAATAAAAAGCGACTCTTGCTACGACACAATTAAGTACAGTTCAGGTCGCACAGCGCTAATTACAGTTATATTCACCTAGAAGTTGCCTTTCTTTGTATCGCGTAACTCATATCTTCCGACAACGTTACGCTCACTGAATTGGCCCGACAAGCCGCGTACTTTTAGCTTCATACTTAAAATACGGAGTGAATCTGTATTAATCTGTGACTGTAGTCAAATCACAACTCATTCTTTGAAAGTTGTACGACATCGCTATAGCATGACGGCTATAAAAGTAGACGAAGAAACACGATTATAAAAGTATTATCATTTGAACATTTTATGAGCGTTTACTCTGAAAGTATGCAACGTCGCAAATAGCTGTCAAATATTAACCTGATATGATTAATTTCAAAATATGACTGTATGGAAATAAGAAATGTGGCTAAGTACCTAGAATATTGATTATGAAATGCAATAATTAATATCTTATACCGAATATTTAGTTTTAGATGTAATAAATGTGTTTGGAAACTTTCCAAATGCCTTTTTTACACCTAAAACGGTTATAACATCAAATTTTATGTTATATGTACACACAGATATTCTAGGTACTTAGTTAGTCATTTTCATTCAGTAATATTGCCAAATTAATCAAAACAGCGAAATATTTGACACAGGTTCACTGTCCAGGGCTCCAGAGTGCGAATGGTCCATAAGTCCAGTTATGTTTTTGTTAAAAGTGTTTTTTTCCTGCCAAGTCCGCATTAAATAAGAGATTTTCTTCTCACGTCCACAGTGTCAGATGGTTTAGAAATTGTACTGGCGAACAGACC
The DNA here is from genome assembly GCA_948150665.1 of Conistra vaccinii. NCBI lineage: Eukaryota > Metazoa > Arthropoda > Insecta > Lepidoptera > Noctuidae > Conistra > Conistra vaccinii. Next base: position 21,685,367 of record OX411325.1, read on the forward strand.
ACATACGGTCTGTGGACTGGTATGGTAAGACCTTGTCCAGAAGGGACGAATTCGCCGCGAAACGTTTCGCGCGAATTCATTCGCGCGTTAACGACATACTAGGCGCCAATACATCGCGTCCACAAGCATCGCGCGATTTCAAATTACGCGCGTAAATCGCATGCAGTTCGCCAGACTCTCGACTCGCGCTTGATTCGCGCGTATTGCGCGCGAGTCGAGATACTAGAGACTCCTTGTTGCGTCCAGTTGACGCGCGAATTCCAGAGTGAATGCACGTATCCAGGGAAATGGAGCGCCAAAATTTTGATACGGAATTGTTTATAGTCCCGAAATGCTCGCGCGTAGGTACGCTCTTTCTGGGCGAAACGGTCGCGCGTGATACGCACGAGAGAATCGCGGCGAATTCGCCCTTTCTCTACAGACCGACGTGTGGTCTGTGAGCAGTGAACCTATATGTGTGCTGTGTAACGTGTTGGTCACTTTGTTAGAAACAAAAAACAACAAATTAAACGAGCATTATTTTTCAATCATTGCTGTATTTCTTATTTACAAAAATATACATATTACTAAAACTATATGAGCAAAGTACCTATTTGCGATTACATATTTCATTTGAACTTTATTGGCTTGTATTATGGAGTATTATCGTTTATCGTGTCGGGCGAGGGGACGATCCAAATCGTTGGTACATGTCGGGTATTATGTCGTCGTCGGAATTGTGTGGTCTTGGAGGAGTCTTCACTCCAGCGTAACCTGTAATTAAGATTATAATTTGTTTAAGCGGAGGACAGTGGTGAAGGGCGGGCGGTTTTGGGGGACTGTCTTATGTAATTTTGACGTTCGAAACGTGCTGATTGTCAGCCTAGTTTGAATAAATGTCTTTTGAATTTGAATATGGACAAATTAATTTGTTGCCAAAATTCAGATTTTATTAAAGTCTACAAGACTTACAGCGAAAGAAGTTACAGAAATCTTGCTCGGCTCAGCTTTAATTTCAACAAAAAATCTTATTGAATTGCTTGCTCAAATGTTTCATGATCCCATTCTCGCCAAGAATTTGAAGTAGACTTATGCAAGCTGGTTAGAATCATAACTAATCTAAACTAATATTATAAGAGAAAATATTTGTTTTTTTTTGTATGTATGTCTGTTTGTTTGTTACGCTTTCAAAACGGCTGACCAGATTTGGATGTAATTTGGCACATGGGTAGACCATGACCGGGATTAGGACATAGGATACTTTTTATCCCGATATTCCCGTGGGATCAAGACTTATGCGGGTGAAACCGCGGGACGCAATATGTCGGCAATATTGTCATAGTATTGCACGTTACCTGGTTTGGTCTTGCTGGGCAGCAGCGGGCTGTCCGCGCCCCCGCAGGCGGCGCAGGCGCAGGCCAGCGGCGACGCCACGCGGTGCGGCTGGCTCGTGCCGTCCTGGCAGCTCAGCGTCACGTCTAGCGCGCCGTACTTAGTCGCCTGGCAACACTCGCATTTGGAATCGTGGACGCCGGTTTCTGGAAGAGAATAAACAGATTTTGAACTGGCTCATAGTAAATTTGTGGTTTCGTCTAAAAAGTTAAACAACATGAGAAAATGTATCAAATCATCATCAGCCTATTAAGCGGTCAGTCCCCGCGCATTTCCGACATGTTCCCACTGCTGGAACACAGGCCTCCTCTCTGTGAGAGGGATTGGGTTGTAATCTACCACGCGGGCCCAGTGCGGGTTGGTAGATGTCTTCGAATTTTTTGGTTCTAGACATGTCAGTTTCCTCACGATGTTTTCCTTCACCGTTTTGAGAGCAGTGGTGATGAAATTATTTACACAAAGTAAAGCACCTGCTTGGGTTCGAACCCACGACCTACAACTCGTAAGTCGGGGCCGCCCGGCCGTTACCACTGGGCCACCACTGCTTTAAATTTATCAAGTAAAACTTCGGAATGATGAGAGACACTAGTAACTAGAGCATCGATAAAAAGGGCCCTAAACATTTAAGATTCTATGATCTATAAGTACAACATAGTATAAAACAAAGCCGCTTTTAGTGTTTGTCGGTGTGACCGCTGAGATCTCCTAAAATACACAATAGATTTTGATGTGATTTTCACCATCATGTAGAGCATTTATTCCGGAAGGTTTATGTATATCATCATTTACATCATATACTATTAAATGCTTTAACGATTTCCATGAATGTTGCAATATACGGGTTGACGGGGGCGAAAAATCGATCTAGCTAGGTCTTATATCTGGGAAAATTCATTTTCTCTATTTTCACAGCCTCGGGAATGTGATACTTACAACGTTGGTATACCTGGACGATTATGTTTAACTATTTTCAACCGAGCTCGGTAGACCAGGTAGGTACTTATTATTTAACTTGAAAAAATTGTGGAAACTTAAAACTAGTATTAGCACTCACACACACCCCACTCACAATAATATACTACTCACTACACCACACCTACCAACACACAAAGTTAGCATGTCTTTTGTCTTCTACTATTGATTTTGCATGGATTTTTTATTTTTATTTAATAACTTACCAAAGCTAGCTAAACTGTACCCATGTCACAGATAAGTTTGGAACAATGTGCATCTTATGTTCAGACGGGCGTTGATAGCTGCGACACAGTTTTTAAAACTTTTGTAGCTATCATCGTTTCCATTGTAATTTATGTTAATTTGTTGTTGTTCCTAAATAAATATTTTTACTTTTACTTTACTTTTTTTTTTACTAAGATTTAGCACAGAAATCTTGATATTTTAACATGTCTGCACCCGTCCAAAGAAGGGAAGGGTTCCTAGTAATGCATACTTACGGTTATTATAAAGCGTGCCCGAGTCGCAAGTACCGCGACACTCCTTGAACCCTTTGAGCGGCTGCTGGTTGACGCATATGCCGTGCATGCCCAGGTGGATGCGGACCAAACCCACCGAGTCTGCGGAGGCTATGCTTGTGGGTACGCATTTACCTGAAAAAGAGAGTTTTGTTACAGTTCACTATTTATTTATTTGGTATTCTTTCTTTCTTTTTCGTGTTGTTAGTGAGTAACCTGTTGTCAGAGTTTTAAAGCCGCCCATGGGCATCTGACCTGCCTTCACATACCGTCGAGAAATATCTCTCAGGCATGCTGGTTTCCTCACGATGTTTTCCTTCACCGTTTTTGAAGCAAGTGCTATTTATTTGGTACACCAACAGCAGTACCTACATACAAAGAATTAAAAGAACAATAATATAATACACGTATTGGTATGTATGCCTATTATAGGTTATATATGAAATAGGTACAGTACCTAATATCCTAAACATCTGTTGAAACAGTATTTTGCAATGTATGTAGGTATGTATGATCGAAATAAAGCCTCAAGAAAGTCCGAAAACGTATTTCCATATTCACGGGTCAGTGTAACTAAGGTTACAATTTGGCAAGTCCTTGTAAGCATAATGTCTATGTCGCAGTAAGATAGTTACAGCCGTGATTTTGGTATATCCCTAGGGATACAGCTAAATACCGTAATATAGTTATATGAAAGCGGTTCACAACTATCTTACTAGGAATATAACTATGATACCAGCCGGATCTAGTAATATTTAAAGTAACAAAAATTAGGGCGCTTCGACAGTTATGAACCGCTTTCATATAACTATATTACGGTATATAGCTATGATACCAGCCGGATCTAGTAATATTTAAAGTAACAAAAATTAGGGCGCTTCGACAGTTATGAACCGCTTTCATATAACTATATTACGGTATATAGCTATATGCCTACGGATATAAGTATATCACGGTTTTATCCATCTTACTGCGACATATACATGAGTGTGTAAATAAGGTACAGCTAGTATGTTTATCAAAGAAGTAATATAATATGTGGGTACGTAAAACCTGCTTCACTTTTTGGGAAAGATTGATATACTTAAACAATATTATAACTGTTTTTAACTGAAACAATCTTTGCAAAATTTAGATAACTGTTTACACTGTTGTTGGTGGTAAAATAACGCTACTTTTTTTCTACATTTATGTCATTTTAATATGAAAATGTTAAACACTATAATCGATCAAACATAATTCCGAAAGCAGTAAAATATTGCTCCAGGCGAGGCTCGAACTCGCAACCCCGGCATCGCTCACGAACACTGCCTTATAAGTACCGTGCGCTAACCAATTGCGCCACTGGAGCTATGCATTCCCTTGTCTATTATAGCTGTGCACTCGAAACTATTACTGGATTCTGAACTATTTCATTGTTAGTGTACTGTTGAAATGTAGCGTAGAATGCTTAACGCAAAAGTCATAAATCTTTGTGTGGCTATTGCCAATGAAATGTGTGTTAGTTAAGCCAGGCCAGGCGCACTTCGCGTTTGAGTGCGCGGCGGGCTCAACTTGTCGGGCCAATTGAGTGGGCGCACCGTAGTCCGAAGATTTAAGAGTTACGCGATACAAAGAAAGGCAACTTCTAAGTGAATAGAACTGTCGGTAATTAGCGCTGTGCGACCTGAATTGCACTTTATTGTGTAGTAGTTTAGAGGTATGAGGAACAGGGTGTAAAGTTCACTCATCCCCCATAGAAAAGGGAGGATCCTCCAACCAGACGGGTTGTTATGTCTGGCGGGCAACTGCCCATATGTTGATTTCGGATAGTCTTATCTATGTTATTCGCTCAGTAAACTCTAACTGCGAGATGTAGGAATTGTGTGACGTCATGTCTTTTTGTTTCGTAGTTTTTGTATGTGGCGGTCTAACCGCTACATCACTCCCCTCCGGAGACCGGAGGTCGATAGTGGGCTGAGTCTTGGATCTTGCGATGCTTCACAGTGCCAGCTGTGGTTCCAGTGAGTCGGAACCGGGTGCCGCTCAGTTCACAGTGGGTCGGAACTGTCTGCAGTGATTGCGGCGATGGTGATTGTGGTTCCAGTGAGTCGGAACCGGGTGCCGCACAGTTCACGGTGGGTCGGAACTGTTTGCGGTGATTGCGGCGATTGTGGTGATTGCGGTGATTGAGGTGATTGCGGTGATTGAGGTGATTGCGGTGATTGAGGTGATTGCGGTGATTCCCCAGTGAGTCGGGGTGATGTGGCTGAGGGTGATGACCAGGAATGCGCGTTCGCTGCATGCTGGTGGTCAGGATACCCGTTGAAGCCGTGGGTGCTGGCTGGCTGTGTGACTCGCCTCACGAAAGCTTGCGGGAGTGATGATTATGATGTCACGCTGAAGTAGTTGCACGAAGGCTGCGTTGACGTTCATTCTCGGGGTCACCAATTTAGAGGTATGAGGAACAGGGTGTAAAGTTCACTCATCCACCATAGAAAAGGGAGGATCCTCCAACCAGACGGGTTGTTATGTCTGGCGGGCAACTGCCCATATGTTGATTTCGGATAGTCTTATCTATGTTATTCGCTCAGTAAACTCTAACTGCGAGATGTAGGAATTGTGTGACGTCATGTCTTTTTGTTTCGTAGTTTTTGTATGTGGCGGTCTAACCGCTACAGTAGCAAGAGTCGGTACTTATTTTTCACTTCATGATTTTGCGGAGTTAAAAATTAAAACAACCAATTTTCAGTGACCACAGTCTAGAGAATTTCAGTATTGAGAAACGTATTTTTATTTACATTTCCCAACTCAAATGTATGGACGATGAACCACTGTAAGTAGTAACACTGTTCTATAATACCAGTTCCACTTACTCAAAGCCTCAGGAGGCTCCTGGCACACTTGGCAGCAGGTGTCGTTGACGAGGTTCTCGGGCGCGCACGACGACACGTCGGGACAGAGCTGTTTCGATGACGTCACGAACACTTCCTCGCCGACCTTGTCGCAGGAGTAGGTGGTGCAGTTGTCCTCGGAATGCCATGTTGTGCCTGGAGATGGTGGAATTAAGGGGATAAGTGAAGGATTGTGATATCAGTAGATAATTCAAGTTTTTACTGCTGGATTCTGATCTTGATCTTGTGAATACTCGTGTCGCTTAGTTTGGGAAATCATTGACAAGAATTGATTTGAGATTTTATAGGGGACTTGGTTTTGCCCGCGACTCAGTCCGTGTGATATCTTTATAAATTTTAGCCTATGTTACTCAGTGATAATATAGTTTTAAAATCGGTCCAGTAATTTTGAGTTTATTCATTACAAACATATTATTATTTTTTCTCTTTATAACATTAGTTTAGAAGCTTAGATGAATTGCCATGTGTGGATATGTTTTAATGGTACCTATAGTTGACTTCATTTAACATAAAATATATCCTATACTACTCGAAAATACTGTAGCTTTCCGTGAAGAATAAGCAGAATCGGATTAGTAGTTCTGAATACAAAAACCAAAATTTTACCTCTTAATAATATTAGTATAGAAAACTAGAGATGTGATCAGGCTTCTAGAAGCCGGCGGTCGCATAGCATGGTGCTGCACGACAACTATTTGAGGTAGGAAAACCATTGAATAATATAGTTTTCTCGCTATCAGTTAAGTCAGCTTTCGTAAATGAATGAAGTTGTTGATTATATTTTTTGTAAGTTCGAAACAATGAGAGTTTATTTGAACTGTTTTCCTACCTCCCAACTTTTTCCAAATGCGTAAAATTATGATCTGGAGGAGTGCCCCGACTTCTTCCAAATAGTAAATAACCGTCTACCCAAGGTCTTACCAGGTTCAACAGTCTTCTCGTCGAGCACACACGCAGTCTGCTGGCAGTGCCCGCAGCAGTCTCCCGGCGGCGGCGGCTGGTAGGTCCACCCCTTCTTGCAGTCCCGCTCGCAGCCCGCCACGCGCTCAGTATGAGCGAGGCGCCCATTGTAGTCGCGGCCGCACGTTATGTTCTTGCACGGGTCGCCGGGGGAGGGCCAGGTTTGCCCTTCCTGGGGAGAGGAGGGAGATGGTTAGAAGAGCAGTGTTGGGTAAGAAGCCAAAATTCTACCTATTGGTCTAATGACGTGAACTCATTTTAAGCAAATGTTGCTTATAACTTGGGGGATTACATTGAAAAACTTGTGGCCAAATCGCAAAACTGGTATAAAATTAAATGTTCACAAAGACGATAGTACACAAATATGTAAAGTTGGAGAAAATACTGTAATTTGTGTAATCTGGGGACACGGCAATGTCCCGCCAAGTCGAGTGAAAACAAACAAACAAAGGCACAGCTGTACCATCCTTTTCTTTCAGGACATTTTTTGCGTGGATAGCTGATGTGCCACAGTATTTTACTTTTGTAGCCATCCTCGTTTTCCTTTGTAAATTGTAAACTTAAATTGTTCCAAATAATCTTTATTTTATTTTTTATTATTTATTGTCCACACCCCTGTAACTTCGTTGTGGATGAAGCTAGGGAAGCGTAAATTTAGATATAATAAGTAGATTTTGTTGTATGTAGATTCTGTTGCCATGTGCGATTGCCAAGTCATTTTATTTCTTAAATAAATACAGATTTCTAATATTGATACGGTCACTATAAAATGTGGTTATAGTTAACTAATTAGGTACTTAAGAGGGTTTATTCTGAAAGTTGGCAACGTCGCAAATAGATGTCAAATATTTCGCTGTTTTGATTAATTTGATAATATTTCTGTATGGAAATAAAAAATGTGGCTAACTAGCGAACTAGAATATTGATTATGAAATGCAATAATTATTATCGTAACACCGAATAGTTAGTTTTAGATGTAAAAAAAGTATTTGGAAACTTTCCAAATGCCTTTTTTTCACCTAAAACGGGTACAACATCAAATTCAATGTTATAATTGCAATTCATTATTAATATTCTAGTCAATTGGTTAGCCACATTTCTTATTTCCATACAGTATTATTTCCAAATTAATCGAAACAGGTAAATATTTGACAGCTATTTACGACGTTGCCAACTTTTAGGATGCACCCTCTTAACAATTAATGAAAAAATTGTTGGATAGATAGTAAATATTTTTTTCTTGGGAGTATCTCCCATTCAGGTACTGATGAATTAACTGATTTAGTTTTACATTAGATCTCATACCGCGGTAGAAGAAATGCGTTGCGAGAATTGCATTTTTTTACATGTATTTTTTTTATGGCCTTTTTTTGAGCCGTCGGTTTTTGCTTTCGCCCGAAAGAGCGAAAGATAGAGAAATATAGAGAAATAAATTCAATATGAAAAAAAAAAAAAAAATTTTTGCTTTCTTTATATCTCTATATTTTACCATACGATCAGCTCAAGACACGGTCCTTATGGCAATTTTTTTTGTGATTTTTATGGTTTTTTTGCTGGATGTAGAGGTCCTCTAAAAATCGCCATACTTAATAATGCTGCGCTAACGCTTACTGTAATAATGTAGCTTAGACCCTTTTCCCGATACCGGTGGGCTACTATTTATATATTTTAAAACGTTTTTTTTAATGACTATTATAAAAAAAAAATGTATTTAATAAGTTTAAAAATGAAATAAAGGAAATAATAATATTACTTTAAAAAGTTGTTAAATGTTACCTGATAGATCTTGTTGCCAACTCTGCAGGCGACGGGCTCCTCGTTCGGACAGCACTTGCCCGGCAGCTTCTCTTGGTTGAGCACGAACTGTTTCCTAGTGGCGTCCGACACTTCTGTGCACGTCTCGTTTGAACATTGTACTTGTAACTGTAAGGAGAAATATCAGGATGGTTATTATCGCAGTACCTAATTGGATTTGAGAGCGAGTAATTTTTTTGTTTTTCTTGTTTAGGTCTTGGTGCATAGCGTGTTATTTTTGAATGAATACAAATATTTGTATTGATATCATGAGACAGAATTCAACCTCGATGTTAATCACTGAACTCACGTAAAATGGTCGCTATTATTCTTGACAGATGGCCTGAACTAGATGTAAAAAAAATAAAAGCTGAGAGGTGTCAAGGGACACCCGGATGGAACGAAGTTATTGAATGAACCTCACAAAGGCATGCCACTAATTAGTACCTGTGGCCGCTCACAGATGGCGTTATAATAAAAAATAAAAAGTGTCGTTACAACTTTTGGTCCCAAATTTTCCGTCTAGCCCCCTTTCGCAACGCGCTAAAGGGAACTTCGTTCCAAAAACAGATTTCTTTTAAATTCCATAATTCTGATGGTAAAATCTTCTGTGTATCTTTTAACTAGTAGTAGTAGGTCGTGTAAACGGCTAACATTGCATCGGATACGAACAGATGCGGCGACAGTCAATCGCGTCCGGCAGGATGTCGACGCATACGACTCCGTACCGTCGCTTGCGAACCCGGTTCTGCGCCTAATCATTTAGTTTTTCCTACCCTGTTGACGTGTTCTTCTTCCGATCGGATACGATGACAGGCGAACGGAGCCGATCGCGCGTCGCATCATACTTTCAGCTACGATCACGTGACGCGGAAGACACCCGCGGTCAAGCTGCTGTGCGCGGCTTGTAAACTTTAAATAATGTGTACACGATTGAATATCGTTTAAAGATTGTAAAATCCGTTCTGATCCGATGCGAGCCGTTTGGTGGAAATATATATAAACTACTCACCGTCCCGTCCAGGTTGACACATGTGTAATTAGCACAGAAGTCTGAGGAGATCCACTTCTCTCCGATGGCTCGCTCCTTGCCGTCAACGACACATGCGACAGGCTTGCAGTTTCCGCAGCATTCGTGACTCTCAGGAGTTGCTGGGAAGTACTTCGAACCCTGGAGGAGAAGGATAGGTTTGTAAAAGGTTTGGGTAGATTGATAAATGACGCTAATAATAGAATACAATACTGGGCAAAACTCGGCTAAACTTCTTATTAAAATGAAGCTTCGACAGAAAAAAAAAAAATATTATTGTATCTCCAACAGAGGCTACACAATTTCATGCAAGAACAGGGACAAATATGTACTAGTGTGAGCTTCCAATTATACGAGACCACATCATTCTCTTGTAATCTAGGTAGATAAATTAAGTTTGACAAAGCGAAAATAAATCAAAACATACAACACGAAATCATATAAGAAAACAAAATTAAATACAAAACAAATTATTAATAAAAATAAAAAATAACCATAAAAGACAACAGACAAAAACAACATGTCTTGCCCGTTCTTCTCTATAGGAACCTACTACGCTTTGGAATGGGCAACTAGCTTCATCTTTCTGACTGACCGACCCCTTGACAATTCAAAAGTGTCTGTAATTGGTTTATTTGAAATAAATGCTTTGAGTTTGAGTTTGAACAGTAATTATTGCTTGGATACTGAAAACTGTTTTGTGTTTCTTGTGCCTGAGAGGTCAGCTTTCTTCTAAAATGAAGAATGCCTCTTCATCGCTACATGTTGTTCCATTTAGGAAACTCCTCAAAATACCAACGGCCTAGGCAAGGCATACGATAGCCGTTACACGAATCTCCGAAGCCTTGCATAGAATCCAATGCTACATTTTTGCCAAGGCATAGCGGCACGTAGTCATATGATATCATTAAAGGTATTCTTACCAGCTGGCATTCAGAGTGGCATTGTTGTACAGTGGTGATCTTCTCAAGGTTGCCGCCCGTGTCGGTCTGCTCGCACTTGTAGCTCTCGCACGGATTCGTTGGAGACGTCCAGTTCTCGCCGACCTGTAGAAAAAAATAATAGATTATGTATTTATAAATATTTTTTTTATATTTTTTTTTATATTTAATTATCATATATACAAAGAACACAGGATTAGATAATAGATAGCAATAAAAAACCACAAAGGTTTAAACTTATGCTATCGCGAGTCTATCTCTACAAATAAAACTGTAATTACGTTTATTCAAACACTTTTACACGTCAATAATATTTTAGATACTAGATGAGTTCGGTGTTTCCTCTCCGACTACTCTGAGAAGAAACACCGATACAAACTAATTATGGATGCTGACAAAAAAATAATATGATTTGTCTCTCAGGTAGTTTACAAAAAAATATTGGACACGTATTATTTCTTTTTCCGCGTTCTTTTGACCGCGTACCATGCCTATGTCTCGTCAACACTGAGATATGCAGTCATATATTGGGGCAATGCCACTAATAGGGATTTAGCGTTTAAAGCGCAAAAAAGATGTGTACGTGCGATTGCTGGTATCCGTGTTCCTGATTCATGTGAACCATATTTCAAAGAACTTAAAATATTGACCTTTCCTGCAATTTACATTTATGAAGTAGCTGTATTTATAAAAACAAACGAAAATCTATTTGAGAAACTCAAATCAAAAAGATACATGTCTAAAATTTCTAATGTACCACATAAAACGGCTTTATTTAACAAAAGCTTCTTTGGCATGGCATCAAAAATATACAACAAAATACCTATTCACATTCTGAGCACTAAGGAACTTCCAGTATTTAAAAATAAATTACGAAACTTTTTAATTGATAAAGCATGTTATACGATCCAAGATTTCTTGACTTATTGATTTAATTGTTGACCAAGTATTATTTCAGTGTATTTTGATATTTTGACATTTATAATAACTAAATTTGACATGTAAAATAATATTAAATTTAATGATAATACGTAATTATTGTATGCCTATTAGGCAGGACATATTGAAACTTTAATTTATTATTAAGACCCATACTGACATATGCCCACAATAAAGATATTTTGAATTTGAATTTGAATTTGAATTTGAATTTTTTACGTAATCAAAAGATTACGGCAATACCGAATCGAGTCAAAACATGGCATGACGTCACTCCTCGGTAGATTTTATACTCACTTGTGACGTCGGGAGCCCTCACTCCCAACTTTAATGCTTTATTTAAACCAATTTTTATTGAAATTTGCCGAAGCCAAATGGCTTCGCTGGGACTTTAGCGGTATGATAAAGCAAAAAATACTTGACTAATATTTTTTTTATAATCTGACTGATGGACTAAATAGTTTATTTTTCCCACTCAACATTCCTATTATGTGTGTAAGTTTCTGATTAAATATAATATCTACTTATACCTGGCACCGTTTACCTGTTGATCGTGGGAATCGGTTGAATGCGAGAAGCACAGACCGGTCAATGTGGCGAGGGTTTGGAGACGGTTATGTCCAGCAGTGGGCGACTGAAGATGATTATGATTTACAGGTATGAGGAACAGGGTGTTAAGTCCACTCATCCTCTATAGAAAAGGGAGGATCCTCCGACCAGACGGGTGTCGTGTCTGGCGGGAAACTGCGGAAAACTGCCCGAAAGCTGATGTCGGATAGTCTTATATATGTCGTTCGCGCGGTAAACTCTTGTGTGATGCAGGATTTGTGTGACGTCATGTCTTTTATCTGTAACGGCTACAATGATATTCTCACCTTGTAGATGTTATCCGCATCCCTACAAGCGACATGCTGCGGCTGCGGGCAGCACTGGAAGGGCACGGGCCGCGGCTCCAGCACGAACTGCTCCGTGCTCAGCACGGCGGGACACTCGGTCACGGTGCAGCGAGCTGCCGCCCCCAGGGCGGTCGCCTCGCAGCGGCACGTGCGGCACGGGCCGTCCAGCCACACGGCGTCGATCTGGGTGGACAAAATTGGAGTTAGGTATATATCCTGTTTTAATATACATAGTAGGAAAAGCTCTGGATAACTAATTATGTGTCAGATAAGGTAAGTCATAGTCAATGGTGTCATCACAATGTCATGTTATCTTCCCTTTTTTTGTTTGTTTGTTTATTGGCACCTTGCGGCTATTTCCTAATAACTAATTAGTTATCATTAAACGTGTTTTTATATGTTGTGCTGTCTTTTGTGTGCACTAAAACACCCCTTGCACACCTCACACTTCACATTCACCCATACACCTATTCACCCTACACTCACACATTTACTCAACGTCAAAATACATCCCAAATCATAAAATATTATGTCCTGTACTGTTCATTTCTATCTTATTTATTGTTTTTTATTTTATTATTAATTAACTTAATCTAAATTATTAAAAATTCTGTTGCACTTTTGTCATGGAACATCATTCTATTCTGTATCTGGGGAAGGGCGTTGTTAGCTGCGCTACAGTTTATACTTTTGCAGCTATCATCGTTTTATTTATTGTACCCTTGTGTCTTGTGTTATTGTTCCAAAATAAACTTTTTATTATTTTATTATTATTTTTAGTTTTTAACAATTCTCGGGACCCTGGGGTCCCGGACCTTTGGAAGGCGTACGAGGGGCCGAAGCCAACTCGCAGAGGCCCGTTAGACGTTTTTAATGAAATGTGGCACCAACCGGCGATTATCCCTGTATGCACTATGCTAGTGCACCCAAGGACAACCCCCGGTTGCTGTAGGACTATTGCAGGATATGGAAAGAAATATTTTGGACTATGGGTTTGGGTGGCTAAAGTTGACTGGTGACCTGAATCTATGGAAGGACTATGGCCCCAGCCTGATCGATGTTTTATATGTACACGGATAAAATGGCAGGGGGTGACTTGCACACTCAATAATGGGCCCCCGAAAACGGTCGCTAGCACAAAGTGTCGTAGCGACAAGGGGGCAACATGTCCTGAGGTGCTTATGAGGAGTGGAGCGGTATTCCACGGCTATCAGGACAATTCCGGAAGTACGGTCAAGATCCCTACCAGCATCTTACTGGAATACTTCCTTCCTCCGAGCACATTTGCTCTTGCGAATCTCCACTCAAGCCGGCCAATTAAGGCAGGAATGAGGTGGGAGCTCTGTTCCTCGTCAGTGTTCACTCCAGCCGGCCAATAAAGGCAAGCCAGAGATGAGGAACAAGATTTCTCCCGGGAGATAGGGTCCGTGGGGTCGCTACTGCCCAACAGCTCGCCACATGCTGCCCTGCGGTTTTCTGTATCTCTCTTGGTCTGGCTCCTCATTCTAGACTTGTTCCGTCAAAGTAAACTCTACCGGCACAGACCTAGAGTTTGGAGCGCGCAAGCCCCACCACGACGTTAACGTAGAGATACGGCGGTGGGGTTATTATTATTATTATTATTTATTACTAAATAAATGGTTTATCTATCTATCTAAGTTGCTAAAATTGTGTTCGATTTTGGACTATCTTAAAGTTAAGTTATGGAATCAAGCGTTTATATTATAATTATTATCATTATGGTACGCCAAATTTCATTCAAGAATTTATAGTATAATCCTCTATTAAATTTAAACTTATGATGTAAACTTTTTTTTAAATCTGGGAATAAAATGTTGGCTAATGTGGTAAAAAACTTACATCTTTCAGAAGAGTTTGCGGTGTGGTACGCGACTTCTCGCCGCCCTTAGATGCAGCTTCCCATTCCAATGTTACCACACATTTGTCTTTAGGCAATTCTGAAACAAAAACACAAGTTGGAATTTAATCCATCTAAAAAAGAGATCTCAATCTTTGCAAGTGATAAGAGTGCCTTCGTTTATGGCCAAAGTCAGTAATTTATTTGCATTAAATGCGGTACAAAAGATGGTAGGTATTTAAATTGTTAGAGCAATTACACATTTCGCTATAAATTGGAATGCAATGTATTAAAATGTATGTGTGCGACGTGTGTATTGGTGACGTAAGCGTTCATCAAACCTAGGTGCAACGTTGGTGCGGAGTCTCCTATGAGTTGCTAGCACAACAAAAACATAATGCAGCATCTATGTGTCAACATCTGGACAGAAACTCAGTGAGTTCAACTTGTGTATTGGAAGTTACAAAAAGCACAAACTAACTGATAAATGATCGACCCGAGGCTAATTAGTCCTTTTGAAAGAAAGAAAAATAGGTTTATTTATCACAGAAACACGTGCATACGACATGACACATGCATAGATATGAGTAAACAAAATAGAGAACAGAAATAGTCGGCAGCTGCACGTCATGACTGTGACAAGAAGGCTTCCACTCAGCATAATGCTGTGCTATGGGGGACATACAGCACAACGCTGATTTTCAGTGGTCACCCGAAAAAGACGTACGGAAATCAATTCAGGTTCAGTCATTTGTGAATATCTAATAAATAGGTAACAAAATAAAATAAACAGTACATAATACAACTATACCTACAACGAATTAAGCGCTTTTTGCTTTTGCTCAAACGATGCTATGCGACTACTGATTGTTAACTTACATGTATATTTTATTCATTCGCTGCGCGTCGATGTCAACATAAAATTGATATAATTCATAGGTACGGCAAAAAAATTGAAGCAAAACCATACTGATTGGAACACAGAAATAGAGTAAGACAGAGAGAGAGTAGACAATACTCTCTTTTAGCATATTCCTTGCTTCTATGTCACTTACCACACTTATGCTCCGCGCAGCACTTCCCAGTAACATTATTGGTCTTCAAGTCCTGGAACTTGGGGCACCCCGGTGGTTTAGGACACGTCTCCACGCGGCACAGGTACTGCACGCGAGGACAACAGCCGCTGTTGTCTACGACTCGCTCCATGCCCGGTTCGAACACTTCTACGTCTTTGTCGTTGAGGGAGGCGCATTGGTCGGTTGGCATGCATTCTGGAAAGTACAGAATCGTATAATGTTTGTACATATTTTGTGCCACACTTAAAAGGTGTTGTATTTCTTCTATATCAAAACTAGCTGTTTACCTAAAATAACAAATGTAACGAACAGCATACGTAATTGATGTGGTGAAAGCATCCAAAATATAAATAAGGTTTAATAGAATCAACAAGAGTTAAAGTTGATTTATTGTATGTTTGTGAAACGTAATCTTTGGACATAATGATCTGATTATAGAAATTCTTTCACTAATGGAGAGCACTAAACTAAATTTTTGTACATACCAGAAAAAATCATAGTTCCTGAGTGAACCTCCATGAGAACGAAAGCCCGCGGGGCACAAAAAGTTTTAAATAGAAGATAACTGCCGTTTTTTGTCAAATTGTATTTAAATTAGGTTTTCAATGTAATGTCAGTTATTTTTGCGGCTTTAGGCATATTTGTATGAAATGCTTACCGCAAGCGAATTCGGTGCATCCATCAGGCGTGGTCTTCTGTTTCAAGACCTGTCCGAAACCACAGTCCATCTTCTTGGCTTCAGTGCAGTTCTTCTTTGGTTTTAGTACTAGAAGAAAAATTATTTGTTTCAGGATTATAGAAAGGTTCTTATTGAATATCTCGTCAATCCACCTGATATTCAGCAGTTACCTAGAATCAACACAAGTAAACGCAAACATTCAGATTGGCGCTGGTTAGTCGCCACTTGAACAACATTAGCTCTAAACTTTATAATAACATAACTATGAGAATTAAAATCTTTGTTGTCTGCCTCGGTCTAGTAGTCGCAAGCGCTACTGCTGATCACGAGATCCCGGGTTCGATTCCCGGGTCGGGCAGAGTGTTGTTGAGTTTTCCATTTGGGATTTCTCAGTAGCAGCCCGGAGTCTGGATTAGTGTCCGGTTGATGACAATAGGCTCGCCCCCTATTACATGGGACTTAAATATAACTGGCGAAATGTGGGTGTACTGTAGGTACACCTCTGCCCAACCCTTCGGGGAATAAACATGATGTTATGTTATGTAAAATCTTTGTTTTTTTTTTGGCTAAATTTGACTATGGTTAACAGCGAACTGATTTACTACTTCTCTTCTTCTTCTGAAAAGACTTGTTAACTTACCGCACAAGTAGTCGGCACAGCAGTCCCCGGGCCTGGCCGGCCTGCTGACGAGGTCCTCCAGCTGCGAGCACGCGGGCGGCACACACGTGCGCGTGGTGCACGACACGTGCGCTGTGTTGTCGCCCGACAGCTTGCTGCACGTGCATTTTGTGCAGGCATCCTCCTGTGTTTGAATGTCCGAATAGTTTGAAAAAGTAAATAAGGTCCTATTTATAACAGGCGCTCGAGGTGCGCGTCTCGTACGCTGCGTTTTAGGCGCTCAATAATTGTATGATTCTATGTAACGAATTACATCAAGCGCTGCCTTCCAAGGGCGCGCATCGAAAGCAAGTTTCTTTTTTTCTATTTTTCCTTGTCGTTATCCCTGCATCAGTAATAAACTTAAAAGAAACACAATTATACTGAGCATATTGAGGGTTCAAAAGTTTCAACAAAATGTGGAAATCTAGTTGCGTTTGACGAGCGTCCAATGTGCCGAGAATTATTGTGTTTATAAAATAGAAATAAACGAGCGAGTCTTCTAGTCGCATATGATATGTAACCTCACCTTGGTAATAAGCAACAATAAGGTAATAAGTAGGGATGCCCGATCTGAATCGATCTGCTAGAAGATCGATTCACGGCAATGCGATCTGTCGATTTTTTGAATCGATTCAACAGGATGCGATCTCCGCTCAGATCGAATCGTATGCCTGGCAGATCGTATGAAAAAATCGTATCAATAAAAAACGAAAATGATACAACTATAATGATGTTTATGATCTTTGCCAACACTAGCATTTTGGCGGGGACAGAATAATACAACAAAGTAAGATTACACCTACCTTCCTTCATAGAAATTAGCTTCGAATTACTTAGGACTGCGCCGCGTATGAAATATGAAATGAGGGTATGTGTTAATATTTTGTTTATTTTATTCCGCTGTGTCTGTTGATGTTCTGAGAACACCATTCTCTAAGTTGTTTTGATTTCATTGAACATATTACTACGATACGATACGAAGTGTTCTATTTTGTGAGTGTGACATATTATTTTTGAAAAGCTTAAATGAAGACAGTTGGGATCTGTAGCTTTGTAGTTTGTATAGTGTATAAAAAACTAAAATACGTTTAAATAAAAATAAAAAACTTTGCATGCGTAATTGCGTATTGCGTACTGTGCCTTTTTATTATTTTCATAAAATCACGATACGATCTTCCGAGATCGAATGAGATCGATTCAATGCAATACGATTCAGATCGTGGATCGATTCACGAGGTTACGATCCATTACGATCCAAAAGATCGATTCAAAGCAAAAGATCGGGCATCCCTAGTAATAAGCAACATTCAAGGGGTCTTCGTCAAGGTCGTTTCTGACGGCCAACTCTAACATGCCCGGCTTCCTGTCCCTTACGTCCCTTTTCACGAAATCACTCCCAAATATTTCAGGAATAATTATGTTGCTCATCAAAAAGTATTTAAATATCATAAGTTGGAGAACACATTATTTCTAAATGATTTAAGATAGTTCTTACCTGCCATTCGTCGCCAGCATAGTGTTTCTTATTAGCGTCGCATGGGAAACATTTCGTTGGTTCAATACACGTGTTGTTCACGCGCACCTAGAAATAATAGACAATTTAACACTTTGAAGGGCTGTAAACGAGACACAATTGAAGTTTTACTTTTATAGTTGTACACATCACAATTAGTGCAATTTTTGACGAGGCAGATCATCTATTGCTATAGAGGCGAGGTAAGATAGCCAGTTCCTCTGTGGTTGAGGATTCCGGGTGAAGCTCGCTTCCACCTTTGGCCTGATTATCACTAACGATCAGGTAAGATACAGGCCAAGAGCTTCCCGACATGGATAAAACAAAAAGAAAAAAAGAATAAATTATGATTACCTTTCCTTCAGGACAGAAGCATCCTTCAACAGCTGGTTTGTCACACTTGTCAGGGTTCTTGGTCAGCTCGTCACTGTTCTCGCACGTCATCTCGCATTTCACACACGTACGGTACACTAGAGGCTCCTCACTAAAAACAATACAGTTATTTATAGACATTTTGCGATTTGTATAATTGCACTAGAAAGGCTCGAAAATTCAAAGCGTAAAAAAGACAATCTATACATTATATAGAAATGAATCCCTATTTCCCTTGGTCACGACATTTTTTTTTGTATGTGTTATTATAAGGTTCTCCTTACAATAACAAATACAACAAAAAAAAACGAAAAATGTCGTGGTTCTTAGGATAGGTAGGTGAAGGTAGGGTAGTTAGGTTGGTAGGTATGTATTATAGGTAGGATAGGTAGGTAGGTATGTAGGTAGGTAGGGTAGGTAGGTAGGTAGGTAGGTAGGTAGGTATGTAGGTAGGTAGGGTAGGTAGGTATGTAGTATAGGTAGGTAGGTATGTAGGTAGGTAGGGTAGGTAGGTAGGTAGGGTAGGTAGCTTAGGTTCCGTGTGAAGCTGGGGAGAGGCGACGAGAAACGGCTCTCCGAACGTACAGTCAGCACCAAAAGTCGATGAACAGAATCAACATAACAAAACACCTGTTCATAATAAAATGCCATAAGTTATAGTCGCAACTAGGAAACAAAATAGCCTGTACACCAGAAATTTACAAAAGTCGTTAAACACGACTATTTCAAAAGTATCTGTGCACTAGTATTCCTAAAGTCGCTGTACACCATCAATCCAAATGTCGCTGAACATCATTGTATCAAAAGTCATCAAACAGCAGTAAAGACAAAATTAGGTTAACAAAGTATATTTTTAATGTTGCCGTATGTTAATATACTTTTGACGCTTATGTTGTTCAGCTACTTTTGGGACAGTGCTTGCTTGCAATGTATGTTAACACGTTAGTATCTATTTCAATACTTATTTACAAAGCAATTATATTTTATTGTCAGTAACCATACTAATCTATAATATGAAATAACATAAACATAACTCTAATGATCTACGAAGCGATTATTGTGACGGTACTTGTAATTTACTTTGCGCGAATCTTACAAAACCTACCTTCCTTTAATTTTTAATTTATTATTTCTATTCACATGACTTGTGATAATTTTAGTCTAGCGTATGATTGTCGACTGTGGTAGTCTGAAGTAATTGAAACGTTGTGTAAGTGCATAATTGTTTATTTATATTATTGAGATACATCAATCGATAAATATCACAATAATGCCGTATAATGTGCATAATTACGGAGCATGAACGTCACAGAATTCTTTTCTTGAAAGAACAAGGATACAATGTATCAGAAATTGCTGCAGAATTAGGAGTTTCGGTAAGTAATAAAACGTATAATATTATATCATATTTGCATTCATGTTTAACAATAATTGTAAGTAGGTATTAAGATTGCTGTAATTAATAAAAAACAATAAAGTGTGCATTATTTCTAAAACATTTTAACAATTAAACAGTTTTGATTTTAAATCAATAATAAATAACATTTATTTATTTGATATTTTTACCTTAATCGAAATATATGAAATATATGTTTATGTCTAATCATAGCTAAACATTGTTTCAGCGCACCACCGTATATCTTTGGCTTAGGCGTTAGGATGACGATGGTCACATAAGGGAGTTGAAAAAAACAGGAAGACCTAGAAAAACATCTCGCCAACACGACCAAACAATTATTAACGCTTTTAGAAATAACGGTTTCACTCGTACTGATGAAATAGCCATCAATAATAAGTAGCCAGCAATAAAGTAAGGCGCCGACTGCACGAAGCAGGTATTCATCACCGAGTACCAGCCAAAAAACTCATGTTAACAGCAAGACATAAATTGCAAAGACTCGAATTTGCGCAAAGATTTTTGAATTATGATTTTACAAATGTCATATTTTCGGATGAAAAAACATTTCATTCTACCGAAAATGGTCGTATGTCACTCTGGCGCATAAATAATACTCGATATGCAGAACGTAATATAATCGATAACCGTGCAAGTGGCAGAATATCTGTTGGGTTTTGGGGTTGGATGTGCTCTGATGGCCCTGGAGAACTAATCGATATAGGAGGTCGATTAAATAGCGCGGGCTATATAGATATATTGAACGATGTTTTGTTGCCGACGACACAAGCATGTTGCCAGAAGAGAGGCCAATAAACTTCGTTCACGATAACTGTCCAATTCATAAAGCACGTGTATGCCGAGTATGGTTTAATGAAAACACTGAGCAAATTTTGGAGATTCCATTCCCGCCGAAGAGCCCGGACCTCAACCCCATAGAAAATTTGTGGGGTCTTATGGTGCAAGCATGGGATCCCGATACACTCCGCACCCGACAAAATATAATAGCTCATGCAACAGAAACTTGGGAGAGATTTAGGGGCCAAAATATTTGTCAAAATATGGTAGGTAGTATGCGCGAACGTCTCCAGGCAGTAATAGACGCGAATGGAGGCCATACCCGCTATTAATTATTATTTTTAAATTAAATTTTTGATTTTGCGTTAAGATTTAAATTAAAATATCTTAAATATTTGTTTTTTTTTATAATTTATAAATATCATTAGAATTTTTGATTGTGCTATTAATAAATAAATGATTACGTTTTTAATTATACTTTTATTCTGTACTAAACACTTTGTTCTATAATAACAATATCAGCAGTTTCTGCAAGCACTGTCCCAAAAGTAGCTGAACAACATAAGCGTCAAAAGTATATTAACATACGGCAACATTAAAAATATACTTTGTTAACCTAATTTTGTCTTTACTGCTGTTTGATGACTTTTGATACAATGATGTTCAGCGACATTTGGATTGATGGTGTACAGCGACTTTAGGAATACTAGTGCACAGATACTTTTGAAATAGTCGTGTTTAACGACTTTTGTAAATTTCTGGTGTACAGGCTATTTTGTTTCCTAGTTGCGACTATAACTTATGGCATTTTATTATGAACAGGTGTTTTGTTATGTTGATTCTGTTCATCGACTTTTGGTGCTGACTGTACCTATTAAAAAAAGACACTCGTCCGACAGTCCGCCGGTACAATTTTGAATCTTCATCGATAAAATCGCGTTAGTGCACTACAATTTCGGGGTGTATAATACACCGACTAACCTAACCTAACGTAGTGGCATGACCGTCGGACTACCAAGTCATAGGTCTCGAGTTCGAACCCAAGGCACGCACCTCGTGACTTTTCGGATTCATGTGCGTATTGTATAATTATGACTTGTTTAAAAAAACGGTGAAGGAAAAAATCGTGAGGAAACCGGCATGTCTGAGACATATTTCTCGACGGCATGTGAAGGCCCATGGGAGTCATAAAAACTATGAACACGAAGAAGTAGAAGTGTTTGGCAGGCTTAACAAATTGCATTTATCAGCTTATTTTTATTTTTTGCAGTTAAATAAGTCATCTTGTCAGTTCACTTACCAAGGGAAAGGACAGAGGTCAGTCCTCCAGTCCTGCAGACAAACTCCTTGCCTCCTGCACTCCGCTACGTATCGCTCCGCCGCGACACAGAAGTCCGTTGCGTTTGCGCACAGATCCGCCTCGCAAGCTTCCACGAATGACTGCGGTTCTACTAACGCGTGGCACTAAACATACAGAGAATAATATTATATTATAAATAATACCAGCAACCCGCTTCTGCTTCGTACGGTTTTTAGTTTTACGACTTGACAAAACAACGAGATTTCTTAGTTTTATGTAATTTTAATATTAACGTATTTATACATGTCGGAAATACATTACTTCGTTGACTAATCAGAACGCCAGAGTTACCTAGCGGCGCTCGACAGAGACTACAACATAACGCTCGGACTGGTTGGAGCTAAGCAGAGTTCATCGGTGGCAGTCAAGCAGTGAAGACGTATAGAAACGGTCGCGCATTTCGAATAGTTCTGTTATGTACCTACAGTGTGTGAAATGCTAGTGTGGTTTAAGTGATATAACAGAGCCCACGTTGACCACAGGTGGGTAACCATCAAATAACAAAGAAATACTTACAGCTCCAAACCTATCCGCATTGTAGAGGTTGTAGCAAGGGTTAGACTCGGGCGGCGGTAGTACACACTCTGGTATGAGAGGCTGGTCGCACTGCGCTTGTTCTGAGATGTCCAGGGTCTTCAGGGTGGCTGGAGAAGCTTGCCAGGATTTGCCATACTGGGAAAGATAAATCTTGTTAGTCTTTGTTGAGCTTCATAACATCAGTGATAACTTCAGCTAGCTTCAAAAACGGTGAAGGAGAACATCGTGAGGAAACCTGAAATGGCTGAAATATTTCTCGACGGTATGTGAAGCCAAGTCAGAGGCCCATGGGCGGGTTAAAAACTCTGACACCAGGTTAGCCATTAACCACTCGATATAGAAGAAGAAGATAAGGTAAATGAAGAAAATAAGGTAAATCAAGATATTGTTTTTTTTAAATCATGCTCTCAGCTTCTGTGACGGGTCCATCATTTGTGGCTTGGTTATTTCATTTTAATGCCATTTCTGATCGACACCGACAAATTTCGAGACGAACGGATAACGAGACAACTAAATATTTAATGAGTAGCTTTTATTTGCAAAACATACATTTTTTATTTTGCTCGTTTTTTTGTATCGAGATGTTAATTTATCATGGCTAATTAATAATGAGAGAGCAGTGGTGGCGCAGTGATATCGGCCAAGACTTACGAGTTGTAGGTCGTGGGTTCGAACCCAAGCAGGCGCTTTACTTTGTGTAATTTATTTAATCGCCACTGCTCTCAAAACAGTGAAGGAAAACATTGTGACGAAAGCGGCATGTCCTAGAACCAAAAATTCCAAGACGTGTGACATCTACCAACCCGCACTGGTCTCGAGTGGTGGATTAAGGCCTACTCCCTCTCACAGAGAGGAGGCCTGTGTCCCAGCAGTGGGAATATTAAGGGCTGAATATGGTTAATTGACTCAGGCGTGACTTTGCGGAAATCCATTATAAAATACAATAGAAGATGTATATTTAGTAACTTAATCCGCTTAACTGTTCTTAAAGAGTCTTAGAGAACCCTGTAAGAAATCGACACGTGTTTCGCCTCTCAACGAGGCATCCTCAGGATGACGATTGACTTGTTGCGAACTCAAACGCAACAAGTCAATCGCTCGTCAATCGTTTTGTTGGGTTGAATATGCTTATGCTAAATAATAACAGCCGTACGGGTCATATGTCAGGACAAGTTTGTGCGGCATCACACTAGCCTTTTCTATTATAGGTAAACTTTCTTTGTCCAACTCTTTACTCTCCTTACTTATGTTGGTTACTCTTACCTCTTCAAAGTCGTAAGTTTCCGTCCCGTTGCTGGTGAGCAACACCTCCTGGTACCCTGCGCACACGCCGCACAGTCCCTCTGTCTTGTTGGCGTACACGTAGGAAGGCACGCGGACTCTAAACTCCATCTTTGATTGGAGGACTGTTAGCTGTTGAGTGGAATACAAAAACGGAATTTTATTGACGATATTTTCAGTATTATTTGAATGGAAAAAATTCTAAGCATTGGTACGAAAAATTGGAGAACCTTTTCTTGTCTCATGGCGGAGATAATCATAGAAAACGATAAACTGGACGGAAAGACTAAAAACAATTTGTCTGCATGCCCCACCACTGAAGGACGAACCATGGTTGGTGGAGGCAGTGCATAAAGGACCAGTAGAAGTGGAGTTTCAGTAACGATGAATAAGTTCGTAAAAATTAAAGATTTGGGCAAAAACACAAAAATTTTACTCTCAACTAAATCAATAAAATATCAAGTACTAGCTGACCACTGCCCACTTCGTTGGGCGGTAAACATTAGTAGATTGTTTACTAAGGGAGCAAACAACTATTTTTAAGGCGAGAGTGTTTCTTTGAATCCAAAGCGGAGCGAAGGATTCTAGAGTAGAATCCCGAGCGTAGCGAGGGATTCTAAAGTAGAATCCTGAGCGCAGCGAGGGATTCAAAGTACATCACTCGAGCTTAAAATAGTGTTGCTCCCGAGGTGAACACTCTACTTTTTATCACCCTCTATGAGAAAACAAACGTGTGCGGTCCGACCCCCATCAGGAACGAATTTCCTACTCACTGATTGACACAAAATAAAATAAAAATTAAAATAAAAAAAAATCGCAGTCGCCATGTTGGATTCACATTTTGACCTCACTATCGGGTTTACCACCCTCGAAAACTATGAAAACGATACCCATGACGATTTTTTTTTAAATTTTCGCATCCACCATCTTGGATTTAAATTTTGACCTCACTATCGGCTTTACCACCGTCAAAAACTACGAAAACGATACCCATGACGAAAAATTTGAAAATTTTCACATCCGCCATCTTGGATTTAAATTTTGACCTCACTAGCGGCTTTATCACCCTCGAAAACCATGAAAACGATACCCATGACGAAAAATTTGAAAACTTTCGCGTCCGCCATCTTGGATTTACATATTTACCTAACTATCGGCTTTACCACCGTCAAAAACTACGAAAACGATACCCATGACGAAAAATTTGAAAATTTTCGCATCCGCCATCTTGGATTTAAATTTTGACCTCACTATCGACTTTACCACAGTCGAAAACGATGAAAAAAAAAAAAAACGAATCCGCCATCTTGGATTTTAATTTTGATCAAATTCACACTATCTCTCTCTCTTGCCAGCCTGTTACTTATTCATACAATGTTCGTGATCGATCTCTTTGGTGAATAGAACTTTTACTAACAATTTCCACATTCCAAATTCAAATCACTTTTAGTCCCTAGGGATTAAAACGCTATTTTGGTCCCTGTTTACGAGGATTAAACTACGTTTTTTTGAATAGATGTGATAAAAAAATATATAGCCTACAAGCTTTCGCCCGCCGTGGATGTCAAAAATTATCCCACGGGAACGTACCGGGATAAAAAGTATGCTATGTGTTAATCCAGGTTATAAACTATCTGTATGCCAAATTACATTTAAATCCGTTCAGTCGTTTTTGCGTGATTGAGTAACAAACATCCAAAGATACAAAATTTCACATTTATAATATTAGTAGGATGACACTCACAAATAACGTGGCTTTCTATTGGTAAAAGAATTTTTTAAATTTTCTGTATAAGCGCCTGCGCGCGTAATTTTACTAATATTTTATTTTTTGTTATGTATAAATTCAAATTAATGGTTAAATTGACCAACAAAATTTGTACGCCACCAATGGCAAAACATGTAGATCCTGTTCCCGAATGTTATTTTAAGACCATGCAAATCTATTGTATATGTACTCATGTTTTACAAAAAATAAATATCTTATATCTTATCTTATATCTTAATTTTCAAAATCGGTTCAGTAGATCCAGAGATTACCCCCTACAACCTCACAAACTTTACCCTTTATAATATTATATATATATATAGAGCATAGACAATTAATAATTTCAATATGATGATTTAAAATGTTACCTCAACATGTATATCCGATAGCAGTATGGTAACGTCTTGTCCGTTGTCCTGACTGATGGTGACCCAGTCCTTCTTCACCGGGTACTTGAACAGTGCCTCATCGTCGATCGTTGTTAGCAACTGTTGAAGCAAAAATATTGTTGTCTTAGGACATGTGATAAAAATTATGATATGGTGTACTCTTGTCGAAAAGAAACATAACATAACATAACACCTGTATTCCCTGAAGGCTTAAGCAGAGGTGTACCAATAGTATAGTAGTAGTAGTATAGCGCTGGGGCTCTGTCTCGCATAGGGTCGCAGTATTATACTGAGCGATGGTCGTTTCGCGTGGATGTGACGCATATTTTCCCTCAACTTGTTTATTTTGTGTTCTTTTTATGCGTCATGTTTACCGCAAATAAACGTATTTTCTTTCTTCTATCCATGGGCGTACCCAGCTTTTGTCCCAGGGGGGGACAAATCAGAAATTTCCCCCCGCACAATAATTATAATAATATATAAATATAAATATAAAAAAAGCTTACAGACGAACATAGAATCTCCTTTTTTAAAGTCAGTTATGCATGACAGGCACGATATGAACGGCCGTGCTGTAAACGCTGTATTTTCTAAAATAAATGCTTAATACACATTGTTATTGTAAAGTAAATCTTAACGTGAATGCAACTTTACATTACTTTTATCGAAAACAGTACTTTGGCATACAAAATCCAGGGGGGGCAGCTGCCCTCCCCTGCCCCCCCTGGATTATCTTTCTAACACCATTACCAGTTATGTTTAGGTCCCATGTAATAGGGGGCGAGCCTATTGTCATCAACCGGGCACAAATACAGACTCCGGGCTGCTTATAATAGTGTAACTGTCATGCATGTTGATGCAGTTTATCTCCTAGTGGCTTTAAAGTTTTATTAATGTATGATAATCTGTGAACAGCACTGTGGGCTGCATTGTTACTTCAGTTATTTATGTTGTTCTGTATTTAATATTGCATAATGCAGCTGTATGTTTCTATTTAATGCAGCAGTGAAACCCTAGTGTGGTGGCCGTCGAACTGCCAAGTTATGGTTACGAGATCGAACTCAAGCACGCACCTCAGACTTTTCGGATTCACATAATATTAAAATTACTTCAAAAACGGTGCAAGAAAACAGTGGGAGGAAACCGGCATGCATAAGAGATATTTCTGGACGGCATGTGAAGTCAAGTGAGATACCCATGGGCGGCTTTAAAACTCTGACACCAGCAGCACCCGTAGCATGACCACCGTAGAAACGGGTTTTGTCGACAGAAGAATAGACAAAATGACAGATTGTGATTGTTTATCTGTCATTTTGTCTATTCTTCCGTCGACAAAACCCGTTTCTACGGTGGTCATGCTACGCGTGCAGATTAGCTATCTAATTACGCAACACATTTTCGTAAAGGATTCCGATTAATTTGTTTCATTTTAACAGTTCAACAACATTCATTGCGTTATTTACGTTGCTGAGCAAAATTTTTTTTCGAACTTTTGATGCAATGGATTAGCAATCTGTTTCAAAGCGATACAGATTCTGATTGATCGTGTTTTACGTAATTAGGGTACAGGTTACTAACCGAGCACACGAAAAGAAGAAGATACATAAAGAAATGAAAAACCATCAAACTCACCTTCTTAGTCTCCGCATTCTTGCTGACATGAATAACCTTCTTCTCATAGAGCAGATGTACAACCTTCGTACAGACCACGTCACCGTTGTCTTCACAAGGCCCATTCGTAGAGTACACCTCGTACTTGTGCTGACCACTCTGGTTCCTGTCTCTTGAGGCTAAGTAGGTGCAGTTGCCCAGGAATGGAAGGTCGTCACCTTCGAAGGTCACGTACTTGGCTGGAGTTCCTACGCCGTTGCAGGTGCCTAAGGAAAGGTGGAAGGTGTTTAAAATAGTGATGAATGAGTTTTAATTATTAAGGTGGATTTGCAGTGGCAGCCAGTGAAATTCAAATTTTCTTACGTTTTTTTGCAATTTGCAGGTCAGGTTATATCTTGATCGAAATATTCGCGACCATAATAAACATGTATTTACAGAATTAGAATCATTAATATATCTCTCTAACACCCAGTTGCACAAAGACAAACATTAAGTAACGGATCACCGCTAAAGTCCCAGCGAAGCCATTTGGTTTCGGCAAAGTTTAACGCTAATAATTTCATTAATTTGTTCAAAGAACCATTAACATCGAGTCTAATGTTGCTTTCTGCAACAAGTTAATTGAAGATTAGCATTTAATGACAGCTTTAAAAGTTAAAGTTCGTTCCTGCAACCGGCGGGCGGTATGTTAGATTTGCTTCATTGAATGACTTTTTCATGTAATCAAATTGCAAAAAACGTAGCGCGGGCTACTACAACGAATCCTTTATAAGCGAATAGCTAAATTATTTCACAGGTGCTTCGTAAAAGGTGGTGGGTGTTCAGCATCAGTGTTGATGTATGAGATAGAATTTTGAGATAATGCACCTTTCTGCCTACAATAAGTGCTGATTCTCAGCCGTATTTCCTTAATACTCACAATCTAGACATTCAGTAGGCGGCACACACTGGTCTTTCATCCGCAGCTTGCCCTCGGGGCAGTAGCAGCCTGGGAAGCACTGGCCGTCCTCAGTGGGGCAGGCGTGGGTGGCCGCGCCGTACTGCGAGCAGGTCGGCTCGCACTGCTTGCGGTAGCAGTCGTAGTGGACCAGGGGAGCTGGGCAGTCGGCAGCTGTGGGAATAAAGGGCAAAAGTAATAAAATGTCTTTGATGACGTCCGTAGTCGGCAGGGACAACTTACCATTAGGTGGGCTGCTTGTATGTTGGCCAATGATTTAAAAAAAAACATAGCTGTTACTCACGGCAGTCCATCATCATCCTCCAGCTGGACAGGTCTACATTCTTGTCGGCGGCGAGACACTCGGCCACCAGCTGTTCCACCAGCAGACAGCGACATTCCTCCTCAGTACGGTGGGTTCCGTTCACGATCAGCTGGGAGCACTCGCAGATCTTCTCTAAGCAAATGTTGCGCCATTTGTGCAGGTTCAGGACGTTGCCACATTGAGAGAGGGGCTCTTTTCTAGAGGGCAACAGAAAATATAAGTATTTCGAAATGCAAACACGTCAAGTTGAGAAAAATTTAAAAAATTGATGGATGTCGTATTGTTAAAGGTGGGCATTCACGGTCATGCCATCTTGTCAAATGGCATGATATACGTCCAAATATTGATTGTGAATGTGAAATCCTTTTGGCATGATGTAAAACTCTGGATTTCCATTCGCATCAAAATCCATCGCGCCGCGCCATTTGGACTTAAGCCATTTGGAGCCACGCCGAACGGCGCGACCGTGAATGCCTAGCTTTAAGATTTACTAATTAAGAGCGCTTATCCTAAAAGTGTGCAACGTCGCAAATAGCTGTCACATATTTCGCTGTTTTGTTTAATTTGGCAATATTACTATACGGAAATAAGAAATATGGCTAAGTAGTGAACTAAAATGTTGATTATGAAAAGCAATAATTAATATTGTAACACTGAATATTTAGTTTTAGATGTAAAAAAAGTATTTTTTATCACATCTATTCAAAAAGACGTAGTTTAATCCTCGTAAACAGGGACCAAAATAGCTTTTTAATCCCTAGGGACTAAAAGTGATTTGAATTTGGAATGTGGATATTGTTAGTAAAAGTTCTATTCACCAAAGAGATCGATCACGAATATTGTATGAATAAGTAACAGGCTGGCACGAGAGAAAGTGTGAATTTGATCAAAATTAAAATCCAAGATGACGGATGCGAAATATTTAAAATGTTTCGTCCAGCGTACCGTTTTCATAGTTTTCGACGGTGGTAAAGCCGATAGTGAGGTCAAAATGTAAATCCAAGATGGCGGATACGAAAATTTTCAAATTTTTGTCATGGGTATCGTTTTCATAGTTTACGAGGGTGGTAAAGCCGATAGTGAGGTCAAAAATTAAATCCAAGATGGCGGGTGCGAATTTTTTTAAAATGTTCGTCATGGGTATCGTTTTCATAGTTTTCGAGAGTGGTAAAGCCGATAGTGAGGTCAAAATGTGAATCTAACATGGCGGCTGCGATTTTTTTATTTTGTGTAAATCATACGTGACGTGAGTAGAAAATTCGTTCCTGATGGGGGTCGGACCGGATGTTTTCTCATAGAGGGTGATAAAAAGTAGAGTGTTCACCTCGGGAGCAACACTATTTTAAGCTCGAGTGATGTACTTTGAATCCCTCGCTACGCTCGGGATTCTACTCTAGAATCCTTCGCTCCGCTTTAGATTCAAAGAAACACTCTCGCCTTAAAAATTGTTGTTTGCTCCCTTAGTAAACAATCTACTATTAAAACATCTAAAACAAAATAACAGTATTATAATATTTGCCTTTTTTACACCGAAAACGGTTACAATATCAAATTCAGTGTTAAAATTGCAATTCATTATTAATATTCTAGTTCGCTTGTTAGCCACATTTCATATTTCCATAAACTAATCAAAACAGCGAAATATTTGACATCTCTTTGCGAGTAAACGCTCTAACCATAATTTGAGTTATCTTTTTTTTTTGCACTATTATCTGTGACAAATAAAAAGTATTTCCTTTATTTTTTTTATACTAGGCCATGAAATCATTTCAGAATCAAAAAATCAAAATCATCAGAATATAAAATTTATTTAAAGGTAAAAAGGTGCGAGTACTACGCACCTGGCTTTTACCGGGGGTGACCTTACCCGGGTCAGGAGCGTAGTACTCGCAACCAGCGTGCGTGTAGGACCAGATGTATGAACGTAAACGAGGCAAAAGGAGTATGTAACGATCGTAGCAAGTGGCGTTCTGTAGTTACTGCCTACCCCCATGGGAAGAAGGTGTGAGTTGCATATAATTAATTTTTTATCACATCTATTCAAAAAAACGTAGTTTAATCCTCGTAAACAGGGACCAAATTAGCTTTTTAATCCCTAGGGACTAAAAGTGATTCGAATTCCAAATTCATGTGGATATTGTTACTAAAAGTTCTAGTCACCAAAGAGATCAATCACGAACATTGTATGAATAAGTAACAGGCTGGCAAGAGAGAGAAAGTGTGAATTTGGTCAAAATTAAAATCCAAGATTCATGGGTATCGTTTTCATAGTTTTCGATGGTGGTAAAGCCGATAGTGAGGTCAAAATGTAAATTCAAGATGGCGGATGAGAAAATGTTCAAATTTTTCGTCATGGGTATCGTTTTCATAGTTTTCGAGGGTGGTAAAGCCGATAGTGAAACCAAATTGTAAATCCAAGATGGCGGCCTTTTTTTTGACATAAAATTTATGTTTTGTGTTTAAAATCATACGTGATTAGGAAATTCGTTCCTGATGGGGGTCGGACCGCACACGTTTATTTTCTCATAGAGGGTAATAAAAAGTGTTCACCTCGGGAGCAACACTATTTTAAGCTCGAGTGATGTACTTTGAATCCCTCGCTGCGCTCAGGACTCTACTTTAGAATCCCTCACTACGCTCGGGATATTACTCTAGAATCCTTCGCTCCGCTTTGGATTCAAAGAAACACTCGTCTTAAAAATAGTTGTTTGCTCCCTTGGCAAACAATCTACTATTTATTTGAACTTGATGACCCTTTGAACTTCGTATCACGTTAGATCGATCCAAAATTTAGATTTTTCGAATTTTCGGCTGTCCCGGTTGGGTTTTGTAATGAGGAAAAAAAAAAACGAGGCAGTCTGGGACTGCCGATTGAAGTGAAATAACGCCATCTAACGAAAATGTCAGGAATTTATGTGGCTTGCTGTCAGTACAAGAACAAAACTCGTAGTTCCATTAAAAAAAATCCAAAAAATTAAACTGAGTGCGCTGTCAACAAAAACTTGAACGTCTTACGAATTTTCGAACAGGTCACGTGTCCTGACGCGAGTTTAAAATTTTTTACCCATCCCAAAAAAGTGCACACCGCCGCAAGAAGTTTTCACTTCAAAAATTCGTCGAGTCATTTTCAAGTCTTTGAAAGACTAATCCCCGGCATTTGATTTTTATACACATAGATAGATGACTATGCTTACGTCATGACATCACACAGCTCCCAAGCCTTCCTCTGCTTCTGCTCGGATATAATCTGTGTCTGGCACGCATTGGCGGGCAGGCCGGGCTTGGCCCACGCGCGGCCGAACTCGTCGATGCTGGTGGCCAGCCGGCCGTCGGGCAGGCGGCGGTCGTTGTGGGGCTCGCCGTCGAAGGCGCCGCAGAGACCGTCCACAGCACCCATGTTGCTTTTGAAGACCTGGTGAGTTTAGGTGGTATTATGAGTACAGCAATATTTCCATTTTACGTTGCCTAATCAATACATAAACAAATTCAGCATTCAACTGTGATTGCTAGCTTCCGAAAGGAGGTCTAATAGAAATGGTGTTGGTGGTGTGTGGAGATTCTATTGTAGTTTTGGTAAAATTGGGACTTCATTAAAAATCGTATCAATTTTTTATTAGGTTTACGTCGTTAAATAGGTAATCCTATGCGATTAAACGAGCAACATTTGTATAATTATATAATTGTAATCACGTTCTCGAAAACGGCTCTAACGATATCGATAAAAGTTGCAATATAGAGGTTTACGGGGGTGAAAAATCGATCTAACTAGGTCTCATATCTCTGGCAAAGTTCGTTTTCTCCGTATTTTCAACCGAGCAGAGCTCGAAGCTCGATCACCCAAAGTTTAGATCAAGATGGCTACCTTAGAATAACATAAAATGGCAGCATGGAATTAGTAAGTACCTACTAACATGGCAGAATGAAATTAGTATGAACTATCATGTACTATTACTTAAATGAGCATTCTCTATTTTCACCAGAGCATAGCTCGGTCGCCCAAGTACTGATAATTTGTTCTGACAAAGGATTTTTAATAGAATAAACGACTGTCGGTTGACGATGCTGTAAAATAATAATTTAATGAATGACACTACCCGTCTTTTTCCATATTTAAAAAAATCGGCTGAAAATCATGATGTTGCAAATATAAAAACATTTAAAACAGTAACAACTGTGTGTTACTGTTTTAAATGTTTTAGTTACAGTAGTAGTAACATACATATATGTATAGTTATTTAAAAACGAAACTAAATCCACATGTGGTTCACTCCGCATTTTAGGTATGAAGTTAAAAGTACGCAGCGGGCTCGACTTTTCGGGTCATTTCAGTGGGAGTAACGAAGTCGAGCTACGCGATAGAAAGAGGCTTCAGCTTCTAGGTGAATATAGCTGTAGGTGATTACCGCTGTGCGACCAGAATTGCACTTTATTGTGTCGTAGCAAAAGTCGCTTTTCAATTAAATAATTTTGCGGCATGACTCGTCTGTATAAATCTGTGTTAAACTCACCCCAATCTTAATATCTCCTTCAGAACTGTACAGCACGGTAAAGTTGTACTTCCTGGACTTGATGGCGATGCCATTGCCCAGCCGGTCCACGTTGAAGCTGTTCTTCTGGAAGCAGATCTTACTGGTCTGTTCCACCGTGTACTCGTAGTTGTCGTACTCTATCATCATGTTCGGTTTGATGAGGATGAGCTGGTCATCTTGCAGGATTAGGAGCTCGTTTTGGCAGCCGTCGAGGCGGCATTTTTTGCGGACTGTGGGGAAAATTATGTTTTAGGTTTTGAAGAATAGTTGTGTGTCAGTCTGTTCATCCAAGTTAGTCTCTTTTCATTGTGGTAGAGGTTTTTTCTTAAATTCATACCGGGATACAGGTTCAAACTCAAAGCATTTATTTCAATTATACCATATACAGGCACTTTTGAAGTGTCAAGGAGTTGCCCAGTCCAAAACTAAACGGACACGCTCTTAAATAAAAAATTTTGGTTACATCATTCATGTTGAAATTATACATGATAGAGCAACATAATGATGATGGTGATAACGATGGCGCTAATACAAGTATTAAGTTTTCACGTCTGTCGGCATCTGTGCATTTTAAATCTTATGCAGCATATTTTCAGCGATTCCAATGCACCTGTTCAAAAGGGGTGACTAGCACATGCCACCAGTTTCTTTTCAGTCAGAACTTACCTAATATAGTCCATGCGTCAAATCTGTTCTCTCTGGCGAGGATGTGGAAGCAGGCGTCGTATTTGTACTCGGTGCCATCGAACGTGTTGAACGTGCGGCCTGTCACGTTGCAGAACACGGGACGTTCTGGTGGAGGCACGCACTCATATCTGATGGTGGCAAAAACCAATCTTTAGGAACTGTAGTGAAAGTGATGGTAGATTTATGAATATTGAGTAAAGAATATGCAGATCAATAACTATATGTCCATATGTCCACATACGCATACAGACAGTAGCAGATCCAGGATTGTCGTTTAGGAGGGACTTGAACCCACTGAGAGCTTTTATTATTATTATAGAGATATCTCGTTGAATTTAAGATTTGTCACTGAAGGATTGAGACGCTTTTGGGAGGTTGGGGGGCTTGAGCCCATTAGCCCCCCACTGGATCCGCTACTACATACATATAGTTGAATCATCGTTGAGCTTTACTGTTTCGGCGCCTTTTTGGTTCGTCACCACAGTACATTCTGGCACCACAGAAACTAGCTGCGCCCCGCGGTTTGTGGCATAAGTCTCGATCCCGTGGGAATAGCGGGATAAAAAGTATCCTTTGTCTTTATCCAGGTCATGGTCTACCGATGTGTCCAATTTTATCCAGGAACAAACAAAACTCACTTTCGTATTTATAATATTAGTTAGAATAGGGAGGCAGGATTGTCAAAACAAAAGTATACTACGGTCCCTCAGAGGTAGTGCTGCAGGCGACAGGTTATTATTTAATAAGTGAGTGTTATTGTAGTGTTAGAGCAGTGGTGGCCCAGTGGTAACGGCCGCGACTTACGAGTCGGAGGTCGTAGGTTCGACGAACCCAGACAGGCGCTTTACTTTGTGTAAATTATTTCATCACCACTGCTCTCAAAACTGTGAAGGAAAACATCGTGAAGAAACCGGCATATCCTAGAACCAAATATTCGAAGACATGTGACATGTGACATCTACCAACCCGCACTGGGCCCGCGTGGTAAATTACGGCCCACTCCCTCTCACAGAGAGGAGGCCTGTGTCCCAGCAGTGGGAGTTGTAGGCTTTTAGAGGTATGAGGAACAGGGTGTAAAGTTCACTCATCCTCATTTGAAAAGGGAGGATCCTCCGACCAGACGGGTGTTATGTCTGGCGGGCAACTGCCCGTAAGTTGATTTCGGATAGTCTTATCTATGTCGTTCGCGCAGTAAACTCTAACTGCGCGATGCAGGATTTGTGTGATGTCATGTCTTTGATACGTAGTTCGTATGTGGCGGTGTAACCGCTACAGGCTGATTCTGTTACATGTTTACACAGTCTACTTACTGAGGACATTTATTGGATCCCTTGGAAGCAGTATCCAACTTCAGCGAGTAGCCAGATGGACAGGTGACCACGGAACAGATTGGCGGAGTAGTAGTAACTCCAGGTTTGTAGGGAGGGAGCTTCGGGATGCACTTGAACTGCTGGCATTCTTGTTTGGGAGTCTGTGGGGTTGTGTTCACGTCAGGCTTGTCGAGGGAGAAGGCCTGGTTTGGACGAGATGGTGGTGGTAGACCTGTAGAAGTTAGAAAACTGTTTTAAAAGGTTGGTAGAAAACGCGGTAGATACGGTTAAGCATTCTTCATGTATGGTTAACTACTCTATTCACATACAGAGTGTTTGCCTACAGAGCCATAGTTTAAAGGCCCGTATTACAGCACCTCACTCAAGACTCAAGCATTACTTAAAACTAGTTTCAACCAATGAAATGGCTTTAAACGAGTTTTAAGTAATGCTTGAGTTTTGAGTAGGTGCTGTAATATGGGCCTCAGTCTCATTTCCACACATGTAACGATTAACTTGCGCAAATTTAGGCTTGCACAAGTATATCGTGACATGTGTTGGAAGAAAATTGCACAAAAATCTTCCAACACACGTAACGAGTTACTTGGGCAAGTAAATCATTACGTGTGGCTACCTAGATTATGTTTTTATGTTTAGTTCAGCAAAGATTCGTGCAAAATCCACGAGAACTGCTTTGCAGTTTGGCAGGTGAGTAAAAACAAAACTCTGTAACTTTATGGATGAAAAGAATATTTAAAAAAAACTATTTTCTTCACAACCGCGAATGATTGTGTTGCGAGTTACCTGTTTTTCTATAGCTACCCTACAGAAGAGCAGATTTAAAATATTTTCAGCCCGCTTTAATTATTAACTTTATTTTTTATTGCTAATTTTTATTATTTGTTGTTATAGCCGCAATAGAAATACATAATCTGTGAAAATTTCAACTATTTACCTATTACGATTCATGAGATACAACCCACTGACAGACAGAAGGACGTACGGACGGACGGACGGACAGCGGAGGCTTCGTAATAGGGTTCCGTTTGGCAAACTTCGGCTACGGAACCCTAACGAAAAGAATCGAATGTCGTATTAAGCTATCTGCCATGTTATAAGCAGATAACAACGTCAAGAAATAACAAATAGACGAAATAATATGACGTGTCTTAATTAAATGCGAATATAAGAATTATAAAATAATTAATAATTAATTAAACTTTATTGAGAGCAGCGGTTGGCCTAGTGGTATCGGCCCCGACTTACGAGTTGTTGGTCGTGGGTTCGAACCCAAGCAGGCGCTTTACTTTGTGTAATTTATTATTTCATCACCACTGCTCTCAAAACGGTGAAGGAAAACATCGTGAGAAAACCGGCATGTATTAGAACCAAAAATTCGAAGACATGTGACATCTACCAACCCGCACTGGGCCCGCGTGGTAGATTACGGCCCACTCCCTCTCACAGAGAGGAGGCCTGTGTCCCGGCAATGGGAACATTAATAGGCTGATTATGTTATGTATGTTATAAGAATTATAAAAACGCTTACCATAACCTCCTTTAGAGTATCCTCCCTTAGAGTAACCACCCTTCGAGAATCCAGTCTTGGCATATCCTCCCTTAGAATAACCTCCTTTCGAGTACCCTCCCCTCTGGTACCTCTGGTAGGAGTACCTAGGTCTTGGCGGTGGCAGTTCAGTGGCAGAACCGTATGAAGATCGAGAGGGACTGGGTTCAGTGGTGGTGTAATGGATGGTGTAGCCAGGAGGACATTCCACCTTCGGACATACCAGAGCTGAAAGAAATTGTGGAAGTTAGAATTTTAGTTGGGCTGTTTATAGTTTTGGTTAATTTTGAGTGTTAAATTGTTAGGTTGAGTTATGTGTTATAAATTAAGTCATAAATTTGGAGTCAAATTGCCAATAAGAAGTCGTTTGTTTTTAGTCGTTGTCCCGTATTTAAAAAATAACCGCAAGTTGCAAAAACGAGCTTTAACTTTTAAAGCTGTCATTGAATGCTAATCTTCCATTAACTTGTTGCAGAAAGCAACATTAGCCTCGATTTTAATGGTTCTTTGAACAAACTAAGGAAATCATTAGCGTTAATGATCCATTACGTATATGTTTGTCTTGGTGCAACTGAATGTAAGTCATACCACCCAATAACCAGATAGCCTTATGTTTATGTTTTCTAAACAAAAATGTCAAACCGACATTAATATTTTTTTTAATAAAAAAAAATAACCTGACGATTGAAAATTAAATTGAAATTCCCCTATTTTCCTCCTACTTCCCTTTATTTTCCCCCTATTGCACGACTCGTAATGCGAAGCATTAGAGTGTGCTCTACGATCGAAAAAATTTTTTTGCCCCATTTCTGTAACTGTTTTTATTGTTACACTCCTGCTAGTACACAGAACCTACTTAATTTATATACCATTGTATAGATGATTAAATGGAGATTAATACTGTACTTTTTAACAATTGATTTAATGCAGCAGAAAAGGAAAAAGCATAAAAATAGTTGAAAAAAAATTCCTGTCCGTCAATTTATGAACCCTGAAAACATTGTAGCTTGCGATAAAATCAATTAATTGAGTCAATTTTTTTTTTATACATTCGTTTTAGCCGTAGAAGGAACCCTATTGAAAATGGCTCTTTTATTCAAAGTAGTTTAATTATAATTAATAAAATACTAACTAAAATGTAATATCTTTAACTAAATATTTCCAACCTTTGCCTTGAGTTGCCTAGCAACCGCCAAGTAAATATCTTTGTCAGTCGTTGACATTACGACTTCATGAAAAGTGATAAATTGTTCATTTTTAAACTATGTTTTGAATTTCTTTTTCGTTTATGAATGAGTGATAAGTATGAGGCGTGCACTTTTGGATTTTCCAAACTATTTTATACCTATTATTTGGTCAAACACAAATTAACGTAATCTAAATAGACTTGATACCCAAGGAGTTTAGGAAATATTCATTAACAAACTCTCGTTAGCAATAACCAAGTGGATTAGCTCTTTTTGTTTAGAAATTGTTACTAGGATTAAACTGCCAAGTGCAAGGTTTGCTTGGCGACTTGGTGGCAAATAAATGACGTCAATTTAATCATTACAAAGGGCTCAAACTCAGTTCATGGTAATAATTATGGGGGGTTACACGGGTCGATTTTGGCCGTGCGGCAAGTCACCAGTCGCATCGCTTGTAAAAATAGAATCGCCACCCCATTTACACCGGTCGACAAAAATCGCATGCAACTTGTTAATTTCCGAAGAAGATGTTGAGCAGCGGGTGTTTTACGTGCCGGCATCGAAATGGTTCCTAGTTGAATTATTTAAAGAGTTGCTTGAAGAAGAAACAGAAGGAAACGTAAATTTTGGGAACGTGAATGGATTTCTTGACGTAGAGTAGTAGGGTGCTTCGGATACTTTGCTGGTGAAATTGAGTTCAGAAGATCCTGATTATTTTAGAAAACGATTAAGAATGACTACTTTTATGCATGGTTTAAACGATCTGTACCGACAACGTAGCGGAACAACACACCTCATGTGGCGGGCGATCGCCTGCAACTGGCCATTTACACGGTCGATTTTAGTCACTCGCCTCATGCGGCTAGTCGCCGCACGGCAAAAGTCGGATGGCATCCAACTTTGGGGCTTGCGATTTTAATCACTTGCGGCCTAGTCGAATTGTCATTTAGACAATCGATTTTCGCCGTGCGGCGAAAATCGACCAGTGTAAGCACCCTATTAGTCCTTACCACGTGATTTAGTATTTATTTTGTGGTACAATTTTGTGTGCCCATTGCTTTCGAGGAGACGAGTACGGGAGGCTCCTCTTGATTTTAACTTTCTTGTGTTGGGCCAAGACTGGTCAGTAAAGGGGTACCCTAAAACCATATACACATAATTGTTTTTTGTCCAGTTCAATGCCAATTTAATAGGTCAAAATTTTTAATTTCGGTCATCATCCCAGTCTAGTCAGTTTGTTCGATGGATGTGTAACTTATACATTGGTTAATATTAAAAAATGCGAACATGCTTCAAAAACGGTGAAGGAAAACATCGTGTAGAAACCGACATGCCTGAGAGATATTTTTCGACGGCATGTGAAGCCAAGTCAAAGGCCCATGGGCGGCTTTACGTCACTTACCATACGAAGAAAAAAGGATTTAATAAATATAAATACAGTTAAAACAGGTAACACTACCGGTTAAACTGCCTCTATCCTTAACTACTACGTACTACTCACGTTTAACCGTGGTAACGCCTCCACCAACTGTAGCGGGCGAATGAGTGGTCACAACGATAACTTCAGCGACCGTGGTCCTGGGCGTGCTGGTGGTGCTGGTGGTGCAGTCCTTCTCGTCATCGGGGCAGTCCTGCAGGCCGTCGCACCACTTGTCTAGAGGCAGGCAGAGCTTGCTCGTGGGGCAGATCTTGGTACCAGCTGGACAAGGCTCGCAGATGCACTCGCAGGTCGATGGGGATAGTTTTGGTACCAGGTCCTAGGGAGAAAAGTGTTTTGTAGTGGAACTTGATGTTGTCCGTGGTGTTGGCAGGGGGAGTCAAACACCCCACTCGACTGGGTTAATTTTCTCGTCATTAACTGAATTGTGGAGGTCAGACAGGCAGTCGCTCCATGTAAAACACTAGTATTCAGTTGCATCATTGGCCGGTTAGACTGGACGCCGACCCCAAAATAGATGGAAAAAAATAATTGTTGCGAGTTGTTGGGTAAGTTTTTTTTTTCGTTTTTATTTATAAGTTAAGGTAGGTAGTAGTAGTCGTTTTTATTGACAATTTTAAAGTGCCTGTAAATGGTCTAATTGAAATACATAAATACTTTGAGTTTGAGGTATAGCGTATATCAGTGGAAACTTGTAAATGGAATTCTATTTTATATTGTGTAAGTTAGCTGTAAGTTTCCCGAATAGAATAAAATAAAATAAAGGTTAATCAGATGATGATATTACTTACCGGTGCACATTGACATGTCTTGACGGGCTCGCAGGCGGTGATACCTCCGAGCTTGCACACGCACTCGTCGCAGTTTGCGCCACGGAATGTTGACCCAACTGGGTACCTGAGAAATAGAACATGATAAGTTAGTTCATAGATAATCCTAGTTGCTGCCTTCA
Source organism: Conistra vaccinii (assembly GCA_948150665.1). NCBI lineage: Eukaryota > Metazoa > Arthropoda > Insecta > Lepidoptera > Noctuidae > Conistra > Conistra vaccinii. The sequence continues at coordinate 21,725,895 of OX411325.1, forward strand.
CCCGCGTGAACACTAATTCTTAAAAAAATAAATAGTAGCTGTTACTCCTTTTAACATTAGCTATCTGCAAGTGAAAGTGGCGCATACAAGTATGAACGCTTTTTGCGTGATGATTTCTACTAGTCAACCCCTTTCCAAAAATAAGAACAATCGAAAACGGCGCGTATCCTTATAGAACGTCAAGCACATAGGATATTCAATGGGCTTAAGCGGTCAATACTACATCGCTACTTATACTCCAACAATAGGTCTTTTCCTATGGAGAAGAGCCGGCAAGAAACTCCACGGTAACTCTTTTAAAATAATTGGCTAATACAATGTTTTCAACCAGAATACCCGCGAAATTTTGCGGATTTATATATTTTTTATTTCATATGCTATATGACAGCTCTTTAGGTCATGAGCTATCCGAATACCAAAAAATATATGACCTAGGTCTTAAGGGAGAGGCGTGAAAGTTGATTCGCTGTTACAATCCTTACAATCATAATTATTATAAAACAAAGTTCCCCGCCGCGTCTGTCTGTCTGTCCGTTTGAATCCGATAAAGTCAAAAACTACTTTGTGTATAATTCATTAAGGTTTTGTGTAAATTTGCTGAAATATGACGATTATTGTCGAAAATGTCGGAAAAAATCATGTCGTCTGGGAGCTTTACAGGCGTGTGCTGCGTAAGCCGTAAGAGATACATCAAATTTATGTTCTACAGAATTGTAGATCTTAAAAAGTTCAATAAAGAAGTCCGCGATAGACATAATATGCGTGTATCTTCTAAGGATGACCTACAGTAACCATTTTTATCTATCAGAATTTGATAAAAATTACCGGTATTATATTAATCCTTATCCAATAAAATATGTAATTTAAATTAGGCATTTAATTTAGATTAAAATATGCCTTGATATCATATAATCAAAATGAATACTTTAAAAGATATCGCAGATTCAAAATTACGCGTATTAAAATAATTATGGTTGACGACAACGTGGACGCAGCGGTAGGAGACAATGACCTTTTCCTCGACTATTAGGTATCTAATCCCGGTAGTACGTTCCCGTGGGATATTTTCCGACATCCACGCGGGCGAAGGTGCGGGCAAAAGCTAGTGTATAATAATAGATACAGTGTTAATAGTTATGGGAGGACAGTGCAGGTGTAGATTAACCCTATACTTACGACATAAACGACTCGATACAAGGACACTGGTCCCTAGTCACGCAGTTCTCTCCGTCATAGTACTTGGCAGGTAGCTTGCAATCACAATTGTCTTCTTCAATCTTCTGCACGCCGGGACAGATCTCGCAGGTTGTACGCTCTGTGATTATGGGCTCTCTGTAGCGGGATGTTGTTACTTCTGGTAGAATTTCGGTTACGGCTGGAGGAAGAATAACCTTGGTTAATAATGTTAAAATTTCGTGTTTGAAAGTGCAGGTCTAAATATATTTCACAAAATATATACAGTCGTGGAATGAAAAGCTTAAGCTCCTTTAAGCCGGCGCTAGACACAGCAACAATATTTGAACACTGGTTTGAACCCTTGTGATTGTGAGGCACAGGTATTTGGGTATTTGTTCAACGTTTGAACACATTTATGTTGCCTCACAAGTGTTCAAATATGTGACTGTGTCTAGCGCTGGCTTTATATGAAATATATATAAGTACCTGAATAATATAGAATACTGCCTAAATAAATAAAGAAAATTACAGTTTGAAACGTAACATGTTACAGCAGAGCAGGAAAATAATGTATTTAAAAATAGCACCTCAGTTGAAACAAAATTTAATTAAGTTAACACCCAGTTGCACAAAGACAAACATTAAAGCTTAAAACACACACAAAGCGGGTGCGTGTCGGGCGCGGGTCGGGTGCGGGTCGGGACGGGAGTACGATGGGCTTGTATTGTAATTCCTTGTATTATATGGATGTCAGCACACTAAAAGCGTGCGCGGCTCCCGCTCCCGACCCGCTCCGCGCCCTACCTTTCGTGTACTGACATCCATATAATTATAATCCAAGGAATTACAAAACATAAAAGCCCGTCGTACTCCCGTCCCGACCCGCACTGGACACGCACCCGCTTTGTATGTGTGTTGTGTTGAGCTTAATGTCCCTTTACGTAATGGATCATTAACGTTAATGATTTAATTAATTTCATCCAAGAACCATTAAAATCTAGTCTAATGTTGCTTTCTGCAACATGTAAAAACAAGTCAATGGAAGAATAGTGTTTAATGAAAGCTTCAAAAGTTTAAGTTCGTTATTGCAACAGGCCGTCAGTCATTTAACAGTACCATATAACTATTCAATCTTATTTATTTAAATATATAAAGTACAATGCGAAAAAATACTCACGGTAAGGCTCAAAGCACCCAATAGGCTCGATCCTCATTTCAATATTATCCTTCCATTTCATAGGCAACACCTTCAAATACTGCGCGTGTATCGGGGGATAGAACTCTATAACTTCAGTAGTATCTCTGTCGAAGTTCCCTGCGAACACCTGGTCAGCTCCCTTCCTGTCAACTACAGGGTTGAAGGTGGACAAGTCTGAGGTGTACATTATCTTGAAGGTGGACACCCAGCCGTAGGGACCGCCTTTAGTTTTGATGCCTGTTATGTTGCGCGGTAAGGTGAAGTTGAACTGCGGAAGGAAATGATTGTGAAAGATTTGTATCCAGAGGGTACTACACAGATCAAAATATGGAGCGAACAGTTTTTTAAATGACACGTCACTTGGAGCCATCCTAGGCTAAGAGAAAACGAATAAGTGAACTGTATTATTTTCATATTCAAAAAGTTTTTAAGACAAAAATATCTGGAATAGGCAGCTAATATGCAGATGCAGTTGGGATGTCAGTCATGAAAATTGGACTTAAATTACTCAAACGTCAAAAAAAAACCCTCAAAAATTTTTAGTACTGCCCAATTTCAGAAGAGCCTTTCTATACATACATCTTGGCCACTACAGAGTAGAGATAAGAGTCTTGTAGAGTCCAGGATGACGGAACTAAAGTACGTTCACCCCACTCTAGGCAAACCTGACCACCTGACTAACTAGTAATTATTGTACAGCTCGTGACAAGAAGAGAAAAAGGTTCCACACAGCACGTCACAGCATCCTGACAACTAAAGCAAACAGATGGGACAGCTCATACTGGGACATTGGATACGCCTACATGCCACTGTGGCGGTTTCTGAGATAAGATTTGAGTGATAACACTATAGTGCGCGCGGAAGTTGGCCCCTCCTTAGGTGGCAACTCATCTCGCTATTGCAATCAAATGTGCGTTTTGTCTAAACTAGCCGGAACTTTCAACGCGTGTTGACGTCGCGAAGTACGGCGTGGCGCCGGAATAGATTAAGGTGGAACTAGTCGCGGGCTCGAACTCAATGGTGGGCATGACCAAAAACCACGCTGTCTCACCTGGCATCGTGTCCGACAGAGATAGTATCAGTGATGAGCAGTTAGAAGCTGGTCTACATTGACAACGTATAGTTCGCACGCACAGAAACACCGTACCGACCAATTTTAGTAAAACAAGCGCGTCAAAAATTACGAAAAGGCCTTCGGAAAAAAGGTTTTTCTGAAAAAACCACTGCATAAATCAATTACAAATAAAATTTATTGAAATCTTCGATAATGTTTCTGTGTCAGTACGGATTTTGTTTTCGAGATTTCACACTTCTTGTATTACTTATTTACGCCCAAAGTTGCGTTAAAATTAGCAAGAAAAACGAATCTTTGTTGGCTTATAACTTTTTAATGGCTTTTTATTTTACTATTCTGCTTCCGTACAGACAAAATTAATAATGAGACCTAACGATATCATGTTAAACTTTGAATGTACGATGTCAAACAGTGGAGCAAAACCCCTCCGAAGTTTGTATGGAAAAAATATCAAATTGTTTCACCTTAAGTAAGATAAGGCGCTCAATCTATTTCTATAAAAATCTATTACCTAAGGCGCGGCCAGGTAGTTCTGCGCGCACTATAGTCTCCATCGAGTGTATAGTAACTAAATGGCCTCGCGGTGCCTGTTCGCGTCTCCGCCAGTGTGTACCCGTACTGCTCAATATGCTCCAACAAACCAGGCGATCAATCTGCTGAACGCCCTGATTGCTCAGGTGCCCGATGTTGACTCATATTTATGTAAAGCAGTAAATCTATGTAAAATGTTGCATGTTTTTTTTTAGCTAAGTGTTGTTGGCTTTCTGCGCGCTTTAGTGTTAACTGTAAGTGCAGCAAGCAATTGCTATATAAGCAATTGCTATATATTCAAAAGTCCGTTTTTTTTTTTAAATCACCGCATATATTATATTATACAATGTCGCCCATGCGCATGTGACCGCCCGTAATTTTTTGAATATTCATGAAAAAATATCGAAAATAAACTTCAAAAGGGGGGGTCTATCTATAACATTTTTCACTAGTTTTTTTAAAATAAATACACAATTTTTTACCGAAAAAATTACTTCGATTCCGTTTTTTTTATCGTAGTCGATAATTTTTTGTAAAAATTTTAATTAACCTGTTAAAATAACTCGTAAGCTTTTGGAAATAATAAACAGAATCCAAATCGACCCATAAACTTCGGAGATGTGTCAAAAAACAGAAAGCAAATCTTTAAAAAATTAAAAATTGAATAACATGAAAAATGTTTTAGATAGACCCCCCCTTTTGAAGTTTATTTTCGATATTTTTTCATGAATATTCAGAAAATTACGGGCGGTCACATGCGCATGGGCGACATTGTATAAAACAAAGTCGCTTCGCGCTGTCTGTCCCTATGTATGCTTAGGTCTTTAAAACTACGCAACGGATTTTGATGCGGTTTTTTTAATAGATAGACTGATTCAAGAGGAAGGATTTTAAGTATAATACATGCATAATATAGTAAGCCATAATTTATAAATTTATCACGCCGGCGAAGCCGCTGGCGGAAGCGAGTATACACATATAATAAATAGGTCAATTATAATAGTTCTTACCATGATCCACTCCCCAGGAGTACTGTACAGCGGCCTCCACCCCCTGTCTCCGTCCAGCTTGAAGTACTGGCGCGCGTCGTTGTTGGAGCTGACCTCGATCATCTCCACGGGCAGGTTAGCGCCCAAGCCGAGCGGCTCCATGCAGCGTTCGGGTGGAGGCTATAGGAAAAATGTGAAATAGTACATTACTGTCGAGGCCCGCAATTAGGGCATTGATGGACGATCGTGAAAATGTGCGCCGAGGCGAAGCCAAGGCACACATACGTGAGTCCATCAATGCCTGGTTGCGGCCAAGGCTTGTATAGTACTTTTCTCAAACAATGCGCGGAAATTCAAACTAAGTAAATTAATTCTAAATTCCAGAATCAATATCGAACAAAGCAAATTTTCCACGCACCTGTGGGTTTGTTTCTTCTTTAAACAGCTCCATTTGCTAAGCCAGTTCGAAATTTAAATAAAATCTTTGATAAGTTACCTCCTTGGTTGCCATGTGGAAGTAAAAAGTTAGTTCCATTTTTAAATAACACGACAGATATGAGTTTTCATAGTAATTTATTTGGCCGCTAAACAGGACAGATATGGATTTTCATACTAAGATTGCCGGCCGGGCGCTCGCTTGTTTTTGACCAGTACAGCAATTTCAATTTATCTCGAAGAAGGTTGTCAAAATAATGTTCGAATTTCCAAGCATGTTTGAGAAAAGTTAATTCTAAGATAGGATAGTGTAAAAGTAGCTGTAAGAAAGTTATTATCTGTGTAGCCTTTTCTTAAATAACTTGAGGGTGAAGTAAAATTCTACAGAAAAATTCTGCAATATAAAAATTCTGTCTGTTAGTTGAATACATAAATCAACTTTAAGTCACCGTAGCTAATGATCGACCGAAGCTTCGTTTTCAGCCGTTTTCGGCCAAAAAATCATAATTCGCCCATATTTTCGTTTTCGAAAATTATTGTCGCGCGTCGTTTAGCCTACTTCGTAAAGCTCAGCAATATCAGGTGAATCAATACCACAAGAAATACACGAAATTATTTTCTAATTTGCTCTTTCTGTCTCTAGGTGTAAAAAAAAACAAACAAGATATCAGTGTACAGCGAAAATATTAATATTTTTTAATGTCTAAATAATTTTCGGCAACATACAATCTGATACTGACAAGCAAATTGCAAAAAACGTAAGAAAATTTGAATTTCGCGGGCTACCCTGACGCTTTTACCTTAAGTCCCGTGTAATAGAGTGCGAGTCTATTGCCATCAACTGGACACAAATCCAAACACCGGGATGCTACTGCCAAATGCCTAATGGAATTTAGCCTTCCATATAACTTACTTGAACAGTAGTGGTAGTAGTCTCCATATTGGAAGGTTGTCTGCATCCAATCAGCTCGAACCTCACGGCGATCGCTTCGTGCCACGTGAGTGGCTGCACGCGGTAGACCTTGGCTTCTATTGGAGGCACTATCATTTGCTTCGATGGCGTCTTGGGGTCTACCGGACCGCGGAAAACCTGGGGGAGTAAGAAATAGAGGATAGTAAAAAATTATAAATTAAATGTTTATTAAAATTATACATTCCACTAGTATGTTTAAGTCCCATGAAATAAACATGAATAGGTATATTGCCATCAACGACATAAATTCTAGACATCAGTCTGCTACTGTGAAATTTTAATGAAAAATTCCAATAACACTTTTTCCGATCTGGGTTGACCCACACCTCATGCTCAAACGGGTCCAAGGGCGATGGGCACGGGGATATCCGTCACCACATCATACAGGAGCCGACATGGCGGCGCGTAGTGCTCCCCGCGCGCCTCTCTAACTAGTGCCGGGCGAGTGCCAGCACCTCGCGGGGACTGACCGCGGAGCTTCACCAGTCGGGGCCGCGGCGACATTTGCACCCGCAGCCCCCTGACGCCAGTGTGCGAGGGAACACCGAGGTGGTTTTAGTCAGTAAGAGTCTGACAGACCCCTCTGCCCATCCCAAGGCGGAGGAAAATCCACCCCGACAAAAAAAGGACCTCATGCTCAGAAGTAGCGCTTGTAGACCACAAGGCAGTTTATTTTATGATTTTAAATTACAATTTAGAATCTCATATAATTATCACACTCAATATCATACATTTCGGTTGTCATGGTATGGGCATGTGATGCGGAGGAATGAGGAAAATGTCGTGAGGAAAGTTTTGAGTATGAATGTCGATGGCTATAAGAGTAAGAGAAGACCAAAGAAACGATGGATGGACTGTGTGAAAGATGATATGGCTAGAAAAGGGGTGACTACCGAGATGACTACTAATAGAGAAGTATGGAAAAAAGGGACATGTTGCGACGACCACAAATAAATTGGGATAAGGACAGGAGAATGATGGTGACTCAATTTCATACATGATAAAGCTCAAATTCCATTGTAAACAAATGAACTTTTATCACTCTAAAACCAACTTAGACTACAAAACACTGTAATTTAAAATTGAATATGTTACAATTAATGTATATACTTTAAGATTCAGAATTCAAGTTTAGAAACGTAAAATTCAATACTAAAATTCCTCTCTCACCTTTGGCTTGCCGTCAGGTCCATTAACAGTGGAGAAGGTGGTGCCATCGTCGCCGTATAACACGTGGTAGCTAGTGACGTACTGGTCGAAGAGCGGGCTGCCCTGCATCACAACGCCGTACACAGGCTCCCGTCGAAGGAACTCCACTTGGATGTACTGGTTTGCGTCTTGAGTTGCGGGGTTCCAGCTGCCGGCTAGATAATATTGATATTTATAGTAAAAAAATGTTATTTCCAAAAATAAACAACTGACTTCCAAAAAAAACACTACAAAGTGAAAATTATTTTTTTCTTCAATATGCTTGGAAATTCGAACATTATTTTGACAACCTTATTGAAATTGCTGTACTGGTAAAAAACAAGCGAGCGCCCGGCCGGCAATCTTAGTATGAAAATCCATATCTGTCCTGTTTAGCGGCCAAATAAATTACTATGAAAACTCATATCTGTCGTGTTATTTAAAAATGGAACTAACTTTTTACTTCCACATGGCAACCAAGGAGGTAACTTATCAAAGATTTTATTTAAATTTCGAACTGGCTTAGCAAATAGAGCTATGAAGAAACTAATGACCATATTGGCGCGTGAAAAATTTTATTTGTTCGTGATTTATGAATAATTTACTTGGTTTGAATGTCCGCGCATTGTTTGAGAAAAGTACCTACTATACAAGCCTTGGCCGCAACTAGGCATTGATGGACTCACGTTCACCATCGTCCATAAATGCCTTGATTGCGGGCCTCGACTGTAATGTACTATAATTTCGGAAGTCGGTGTCTTTGGATCTGTATTTTTCTTTTGCCAACGTGAATGTTTTCATTTTTCACTGTTATGGTGATAGCCTAGTGGTGGGAAATTATGGTCTCGAGTTCGAACCCAAGGCACACCTGACTTTTCGGATTCATGTGCGTATTTGTATAATTATCACTTGCTTCAAAAACGGTGAAGGAAAACGTCGTGAGGAAACCGGCATGCCTGAGAGATATTTCTCGGTATCTGAAGCCAAATCAGAGGCCCATGGGCGGCATAAAAACGCAGACACCAGGGGGTCTACTCCCTAAGTCCGTCAACGAAAAGACGGGCCCGTCCTAAAGTAGTCCGAAACGATGGCGTGTACCCTACTCCCTATTGATTTCGGATTCATGAGCTTCGAACGGAATCATAGACAATATTTGTGTGCTAATGATACATGACGGTAGAGTTGCGCTATTTTACCGGTTGATTACCGGTTTACTTATTTTGTGGTTTTCATGCTTACTATACCAAAACTAATATTGTTATCGTCAGAAAACTACCACATTTTCAATAATTTAGTTTTTATTACGTCTTTAGTTGAACAATTGAATTATTTTTGCCATTTTATGTCCGGGTGGTGGCTTTATCGTGTTGATCTTTGCCTTTTTTCTTTTTGACGTTAAGGGGGGTATTACACTATCATATATCTAGGATCCCATATCTGTGAGTACTAGTTATATGATAATGTAATACAAACATATGAATCAAATCGTCTTTGATCAAAGATTTTTGACATTTGTTGTTAGATTGGATCAAAGAAACAGGTCTTGCCATATTGAATATTATGTATAAAATTTTCACATTTATTTTCATAATTTCCTGGTACAAAATCCGTCCATAAAATTATGTGGTTTTGCCTATTCAGTTTTGCTACTGCGATATTCTTAACTGACGGTTTTATTGACGGATAAAAATTAAGTACAACGAAATTTTGGTGAAGTTCACAATATGCTTAGTGGAATTTTAAAATTATTGTTGGCAGCACTGCTGTACTATAAAAAAGCAAACTACTGAAAGTACAGCCAGGCGGCCGGGAGTTCATTGTTTTGGCTTCATTGCTGATCTATTTGTTATATTGTGTGATGAAAGGCTTCAGTATTTTGTTTTAAGAAACGATTGCAACCACATATTATGACAAAAAATTGGATCCTAGATATAGTATAGTGTAATACACAGATATGATCCAAGAGGTCATATATGTAGGATACGAGATAGCATCCTATATATGATCCAAGATATTTGATAGTGTAATACCCGCCTAAGTGTGTCTGTGACGGCAGCGGCGCGTCTTTCAGTTTCATTTGTCAATAAATTTTGTATTGAAGCGCCGAAAACTTTTGATAATTACCTACATGTACTAAATAAACAAATGGAATCAATACCGGAGACTAGTTCCAATAAAAGGCAAAGAAGTGCAACTTGGTTGGAGGAGGATAAGGTTTGTACCGTTACAGCTAGAATAAATTCAAAGTAGGTAAGTTTTGTTTTGTAAACATTCTCAATTTCTCATATTTACATGCTTGCTTTTGCTTCTGTTCCTTAGATTGTTTTGAAAGAACTGGTCAGCAGAAACCTCCTGAAATGGAAAATCTAAATACGGACGCAAACACCAACGCGAAAAAGGTGGTGGCCTGGCATGATTTACGAATTAGGTACCGATCCAATTTACTTTTACGTTACAAAGTTCCTAAGAAGGCATTTCAAGAATTTTGTTTGCCTGTATAAAACTCATACCTATAAAAAAAAAAGCGCAGCCCTAAGAAAATCTAATATTGACTCATAATATTAGGTACTTAGTTATTCTTATGCCTCTACTGATTTAATTAATTTGGTATAACTATAATTTGCAAACAAATTATTTAATTTATTTTGTATTTCAGGTTAGTAGGACTAGTAAGGATGGCGCTGCTACAAATAGCAGAAACTGAAACAGCCTGCAGAAAAGAATTACACGAGGCACAGAGGGCAAACGAAAAAGATATGTTTGTTCTAAGAACAAGTTCTTAAAGTCAAATTAGAGTATTATAAAATAAATTAAACTGATAGAAAAGACAAGTTTTTTATTAATGAACTACTCGCTAAAATGTCTTCTTATAAAAGTTTGAAAAATAGCATTTGCATTTCCCTTGCAACTTCTTGAGTTAACTTCACATGTGTGATATTCATTGATATTACTAGGTACCCTATAACTGTATGTGTCCATGGTCAACTGCAATGTTGTGAAGCACGGCCATTATGGTTGTTTTCACATTTTCTAGTTTGCATCCTAATGGTCATAGGTCGTGCCATGTAAAAGGCATTGAAAGCTTTGTTTCCATACACCAAAGCACCGTTCCACAGTAGCCACATGAGCCTATATTCCCAACGAATTCAACGTCGGAAATAAGTACTCGCCAACCAAAAGTTTCGGCGCAATTATAACCGGCGTCGCCTCCGATCTTCCTGTAGAGTTTCTTCGAGCAATTCCAGCATTAAAAAAGCAGCCATCGTTTGGATTGTTAAAAAAATAAATACTTTCGTCGACAGCACGACAACTATTGTGATGTCGTATCAACTGACATAAATCTCCGATAAAACAAGTGTCAAATTCAACTTTTCGGACGGGCAAAAACACATCGGGAGTAGGGACAACTGTCAAATCGTATCGTCATTTAGTCTTAGTTCGGACTTCAAACTAATCGTATGTCCGTAGGTGTTAGGGAGTAGGAAACGCCCGTAACTAAGCCCGAAACGACGGACTTCGTGCTTAGGGAGTAGACCCCCTGGTTAGTCACTAACCACAAGAAAAAGAAAGAAGACATATAATTATATCGTTGGTGTAGGTGGAGAACTAAATAACACAAATTTTCTTGTTTGGAGAAATTATGCGTAAATAGTCGCCCATCGGCATCAGGAACAGGGTCCAAGCTGCCGGTGGTCAGGGCTCTAGAGAGAGGAACCTCCTCACTATGCGTGCCGTGTCTAGGAGTACTGCTTTCTGAATCAAGCCCTTGATCCGCGCAATGAGAGCCTCCTGAGGTGTTGGTCGAGGCTCTCCGGTATTAGGCCATTAACCGTTACGATTATCGGTACAATGATTGCATGAGTGTTACAAAAATGGTGAAAAGTCAATTTGACCAAAAATGGCAGTTATTTAGTTCTCCACTACTCCGACAATATACAATTTTTATTTTTTTATAAATTAGCATTTAATATTCAAAATTAAGACAGTTTCAAATAGAAGCGTTTTAAATACGGGCCTGAAATTTCTGATATTCAAATCGTTCTAACCTGTGATATTAAGTTTGCCTCCATTGAGCTTGGCGTACTGCGGCTCAAACAGTGCGCTAACGATGGAACTGGCGGAGAATGCAGAGTCTGGGAGAGGCTGGTCGCCCCACATCAGGTCCATGTAGCTGTTATGTAAAGAGTAATGCAGGTTTAAGTTATTCAAAAAAATACCTAACTTGTAATGTTATTGTTAGTAAAATACAATAGACGATGTATATTTAGTAACTTAATCCGCTTAACTGTTCTTAAAGATTAGAGAACCCTGTAAGAAATCAACACGTGTTTCGCCTCTCAACGAGGCATCCTCAGGATGACGATTGACTTGTTGCGAACTCGGACACGAAGTGTGAACCGCCCGTTAACCCCACTTATAAGCGATCCTATATAAGTGGGGTTGACAGGCGGTTGTAGCTCACTTTGCGTTCGGCTCTTGTCGTGGCAACACTTCGTGTCCGAGTTCGCAACAAGTCAATAGTCATCCTGAGGATGCCTCGTTGAGAGGCGAAACACGTGTCGATTTCTTACAGGGTTCTCTAATCTTTAAGAACAGTTAAGCGGGATTAAGTTACTAAATATACATCGTCTATTGTATTTTATAATGGATTTCCGCAAAGTCACGCCTGAGTCAATGAACTATGTTACTGTTAGCCTGTATCATCCCACTGCTGGGCAAAGGCCCTCCCCATAACTTCCAGTGCTAATGTGGACCATTGTCGTTTTTTTTGTTCAGCTCGTTCCGTCATCTTCTACAGGGTCTGCTTTCTAGCTGTCTCAGGGCTCCACATAGTGGTTATTTGACCGGAGGGGGGTCGCTAGTTTAAAAAGACATGTAACCCAAATTTTTTGGCTTTGCCGCAGTCAGGTAATAAACTAAACTCGTTAAAAATCTTTAGACATAATGAAAAACTTCTAATAGGAGTATGACTTTTTGCTCACAAATATGACGACAAAGTCGACGGTTGTGGGCATTTTTTAAAATTTCATAGTAATAATAATTATAATAATAATCATTACTGACAGGACTATTGTTGCCAATAAGCCTGATATAGTGGTGATAGACCGATTAGCGCGCCGCGCAATGATAATCGATGTTACCATTCCCCATGACGGGAACCTCGTGAAAGCTGAGAAAGAGAAACAAATAAAATATCTCGACTTAGCGCACGAGGTTGTCGACATGTGGAATGTGAGCTCGGCTATCATTGTGCCGATAGTCGTAACGGCCAACGGCCTGATGGCCGAAAGCCTCGACCAACATCTCTCGAGGCTCTCGTTAGGCGGTTGGATCAAAGGCCTGATTCAGAAGGCAGTACTCCTCGACACGGCTCGCATTGTGAGGAGGTTCCTGTCTCTGCAGCCCTAACCACCGGTAGCTTGGACCCTGCTCCCGACACCGGCGGAACACTATTTTTTATATTTTTAAATGTTTTTTATATCTTTTTTTTAAGAAATATTTAAAAATGCAAATTAATATGTATATGAATGAATAAACGAAATTATAATAATAATTAGCCCATATTGTCCCACTGCAGGGCAAAGGCCTCCCTTTCCTTTTTCCACTCGACTCGATCCTGAGCCAATATGGACCAATCCCTCCTATAAGCGTCAAGTTCGTCCCGCCATCTACGCTTGGGTCTTCCACGATGCCGCTGGGCGTTTTCAGGAACCCACGTAGTAGTGGTCTTAGCCCACATTGTTTCCGACATGCGGCAAACGTGTCCGGCCCAGTCCCACTTGAGCTTGGCTGTTTTTTGGGTGACGTCAGCGATTTGTGTCTTAGAGCGTAGTATCGTGTTCCGTATCCGGTCGGTAAGTATAATACAATAAGAATTTGTCGCTAGATAATTAACCCTTTGTTTTTTTATTTTTCTATTAAAAGTATATTCAAAATGGCAATAAATATGGGAAACAATTCAAACAATTCAAAATATTAAATTTTTTAAAGTATAGAAAAATCATTTCAGCGCTGTTATACTGGATTCGTTTTCTCCTCTACCTATTATTATTTCTCCTGACTAAGTGTATTTTGTTCATATGTATGTATCTATGTATTAGTATTTATTATTTTTCGAGCTAGATAGCTCTCAATTTTGTTGCACCTGGCTTGTTTTGTCTCTGCATCACCCTAAGGTTGACTGGTAGAAAATGCCTCAGGCATAAAGTCCGCCTTTGTATAGTCTTTTTTTACTTGTGCATAAAATTTTAATAAATAAAAAATTGTAAAAAAAACGCTTACCTGGCGGGATTACACTGAGGCGGCGGGGATACAGTACTCGGTATAATCAGTGGAGCAGCAATCGTAGTTTTAGGCGTAGGCGTAGGCGCCGTTGGCGTAGTCGGCGTCGTAGGCGTAGGCGCCGTTGGCGTAGTCGGCGTCGTAGGCGTAGTTGGCGTGGTCGGCGTCGTAGGCGTAGTCGGCGTAGTCACCGTTGATTCCGTAGATGGTGAAGTCTCTTCAGCCTCGGTGGTTGAGGCTAGTTAGATATACATATAGATAATGTAGTATCGCAACAAAGAAAGGAAAAAGAAAAAAAAATACAATGGATGCTTGCTTATGACATTAGCATAATTTGTGAATTATTGCACGACTCATAATGCGAAGCATTAGAGTGTGCTGTACGATCGAAAAAAAAAATTGCCCCATTTCTGCAACTGTTTTTATTGTTATACTCCTGCTAGTACACAGAACCTACTTAATTTATATACCATTGTAGAGATGATTAAATGGACATTAATACTGTACTTTTTTTAACAATTGATTGAATGCAGCAGAAATGAAAAAAAGCATCAAAATAGTTGAAAGAAAAATTCCTGTCCGTCAATTTTTGAAACCTGAAAACATTGTAGCTTGCGATAAAATCAATTAATTGAGTAAATTTTTTTTTAATACATTCGTTTCAGCCATAGAAGGAACCCTATTGGCTCTTTTATTCAAAGTAGCTTAATTATAATTAATAAAATACTAACTAAAATATAATATCTATATCAAAATATTTCCAACCTTGGCTTGACGTTCCGTTGCCTAGCAACCCACAAAGTAAATAACTAAATAAATAGACTTTGACATTACGTAAGGGTGGCGAGGTTAGAAATTTTACCCATATTGATGGGTAAAGAAGCAGTCAAAACATACTTCATGAAAAGTGATAAATTGTTCATTTTTGTTAGAAACTATGTTTTGAATTTGTTTTTTCGTTTATTTTTTGAGTGTGATGAGGCGTGCACTTTTGGATTTTCCAAACTATTTTTCATAATATTATATAAACTCTTTTTTTTTTTACTGAGTCGTTGGACAGTTTGTTGCGCCACTTCTTCTTCCCAGCTAAAGCACTAGGAAGTGGTGAAGGGTGGGCGTTTTTGGGGGACTGTCTTCTGTAATTTTGACGTTCAAAAAGTGCTGATTCTCAGCCTAGTTTGAATAAATGACTTTTGAATTTGAATTTAGCGATTTCTGCCAGACACTTTACAATAAAAACTACGCCTCAACATCAACCACCATCGCATGCCTCGCATTCAATGTCTTTTTTAATTCGTTTGCGAAAATTCACTGTTTACTTGAACTTTTGCTTTATTCCTATACTAGGTGACCAGTCAGACGTTGTTCTGTCAAAATTTCAATTTCGATTTTCAGCCTCTATTAAGGCGAACAAAACAAAAAAAATAATTATTCTAATCGGTTTTGCCACTTTCAAGTTTTTGCGAGACTAGGGCTGCCTGTCCACTGGAGCGGAGAGGAGAGGAGAGGAGCGGAGATGTGCCAATATTAAAAAATAGAATCTAAACTCCGCTCCAAAGGTGCGATTCTATTGGTTAATATTGGCACATCTCCGCTCCTCTTCTCTTCTCTCCGCTCCGCTAGATTGTTATTTAAATTATAGCATTTAGGGAATTTCACAAATGAAACTGAACTCGATCAACACATCTAAACCGCGTTCAAGAGCTGTCAGTGTCAATATTCCACAACAATGATGACACTGACAGCTCTTGAACGCGGGTTTGATTTATGCTGATCGCGTTCAGTTTCATTTGAGAAATTCGCAGACGCCAATACCTGAAGTTTGAACAACTTATTGAAAACATTCCCTGTATACTTTATATTCTCACACACTTACTTGGTTCCTTGCAGCCAATCAGCTCGAACCTGACAGCGATCTCATCGTGCCATGTCAGAGGACGGATGCGCAAGACCTTGGCTTCTATTGGAGGCTCTATCATCTGTTTCTTTGGACTGGTGTTGTCTGAAGGTCCTTCGAATACCTGGAGGAAATATTTAGCAGTTTTTGAGGTTCTTTGAAAGGTTATTCCTAATTACAGCTGTGAAAACCGAAAGTAAACCTACACCAGGCAAAGCAGTTTGGTTTTAACTTTTTTTTAAATACGAATTTTGCTCTCTTTGAAATAAGGAGGAAAATTGGAAATCATAAGCGGTTCATTATTTATGTTTAACATTGGAATGTAACAATGAGAACAATGGGCCCAAATTCGAAATTTTTTGGCTGTGAATTTCGCGCTTTCCGCTGCTGAAAATGAGCACGAATACTATACCTAAACTAACCGGAACGTTCACTTCGCGACGACAACACGCGTTGAAAGTTCCGGCTAGTTTAGACAAAACGCACATGAGATTGCAATAGCGAGATGATTTGTGATGAGTTGAGAGCCAACTAGTGGCGCGCGGACTATAAGATACGAACATTGTTTTAACAATACTTTCACGAAAACAGTTTTGTGAGGTATAGTTTTAACATTGTTGCATGCTAACAAATTGTAACTGCAAGGAAAAATGAAAAAATAAAAGGCTTATTTATTTATTATTTAGTTTTAAGTACAAGAATTTTGTAAACTCTTAAAAAAAGAGACAAATAATATTGTTGTTGTATGCAATGTATACTTAAATTTGATATTGCATCTGTTTGTTTCTTATATTAAGTAAAATAAATACATATTTAAGGTCTATTTAAATCGTAGTTTCCAATTGATGTTATTTTCACTTAAACAAACATCAACTTTATGATAGTGTAAATAAAGTTGATTTTTGACTGACTAGTACTGCTGAAAAAGTTATTTTAAAATATGAAGTTGCAGCGCAAACTGAACCTTATGTGTAGGCATTACAGTTGTTTTTTCTAAAACTCGTGTTTGTTTACATGTTTGGCAAATAAATTGGGAATGCAGAATACATCCACTCACGCCTTTTAACCACGGGAGCAGGCAGGTATGGAGATTTAACGAATAAAACAGGGATTACTTTGCAAACCATAACCGTGAGTTCCTACCTTCGGTTTCCCATCAGGTCCTTTCACGGCGTTCAACTTATCAGGACTGTCTCCATACAAGACTTCGTAGCTGGTGACGAACTGGTCGAAGAGCGGGCTGCCCTGCATCACCACGCCGAAGATAGGCTCAGGGGCCGGTAGGACTACTTGGATGTACTGGTTTGTGTCTTGGGTTGCTGGGTTCCAACTGCCGGCTGGTAGGGAAATAAACAGGGTGAATTTTAGATATGGGACCAACGCTGAATCGCGAAAAAAAATCTGCTGTTCCATACATTTATGTCCGCATATCTCGTCAAAATGTAGGGAACAGCAGATATTTTTTTCGTGATTTCAACGTTGGTCCCACAGTGAAAGTTGTTCAAAATGATGAGTACAATAACCCCTTAAGAGGTTTAGTATAAACAAAAAATAACGTTGTTTAAGGCGGTATGGCGTATGACTTATGAGCTCTATGAAAATGGGTGTAGTACGGGGGGAGGATATTGCTCCTTCGATTTGATAGCGGAAGGTGCAGTTCAACAAAGTCTGGTAAGATGAGCACGAGACGAAGTTTGTAAAGCTTATAATGTTAAAAGTAAACGGGCTAACCTAAAACATGTGTAAAGCCCTAACATAAAATATTAATGACACCGTGTTTCATTGGCTTCGAAACGGGGTGTACATTTCACGAAAGTTTTGATTTAAAAATTACCTGTGACATTAAGGGTATGTCCATTGAGCTTGGCATACTGCGGCTCAAACAGTGCGCTGATGATGGAACTGGCGGAGAATGCGGAGTCTGGCAGAGGCTGGTCGCCCCACATCAGGTCCATGTAGCTGCAAGGATAAGTAGAATTGAGAAGATTTCAATAGGGTGTCTTTTGGGTATAGATGATTATGAATCTGAATATTGTGATGCGCGGAGGTTCAGCGATCAGCTTGTCATAATTATTATGTACCAATCTGACCTTTTTACTTTCGGTGCTATTATTACTGACGGTAAAATAAAACATGGTAATAAAAAGTAGATCTGTATTTGAAATGCTTTTAGAGGCACGAGGAACAGGGTGTCAAGTTCTCTCATCCTCTGTAGAAAAAGGGAGGATCCTCCGAACAGACGGGTGTCATGGCTGGCGGGCAACTGCCCAATGGTTGATGTTGGATAGTCTTATTATGTCGTTCGCTCAGTAAACTCTAATTACACGATGCAGGTTTTGTGTGACGTCGGGTCTTTAATGCGTAGTTTGCATGTGGCGATGTAGTGCCGCCATCCTTAACCCCACCTGACTATCACGTTTTTTATGACTTGACAAAATATCGAGATTTCTTTATCATAATGTAAGTTTAATATTAATGCCTTATAAACCTTCCGGAATAAATTCGCTAAATGATGGTGAAAACCGCATCAAAATCCGTTGGGTAGTTTTGAAGATCTAAGCATACATAGGGACAGACAGCGGGAAGCGACTTTGTTTTATAATATGTAGTGATAGTGATGTGAAAGTTTGGATGTTTGGACGTTTGTTACTCAATCACGCAAAAACGGCTGAACGGATATGGATGAAATTTGGCACAAAGATAGTTTAAAACCTGGATTAACACATAGGATACTTTTTATCCCGTGGGATGATTTCCGACCACCACGCGGGCGAAGCCGCGGGCGAAAGTTAGTAAAAATAATTGGAAAACCTAAAAAAAACAGCTGAAAATTGGAAACTGAAATTTTGGCAGGACAACGTCTGACGGACAGCTTGTTAAAAATAAATAAAAGTTCCTTACTCATCCGGATTACATTCAGGCGGCGTCCCCACCGTCGTGGGCTTCTCGGTGGTGCTGGGGGTGAGCACGGCGTGGGGCTCCACGATGGGCTGGTGGGTGGAGCGATCTTGCGGAGGGCCGATGATCACGCACTCGCTGGAGTCGCAGTGGTACTCGTTGTTGAGGCACTGGCATTTGATGCAGCCGTCTATTACCACGCCACCTGGCTGTTGGGAGGATGGACGTTAGTTAGAAAGAAAAGTAAGAAAATACGTTTATTTGTGGTAAACATGACTCAAAGAAATACACGTTAAGCAAACTTTGGGGGAAAATATGCGTCACGTCTACGCAAAGCGGCCATCGCTCAGCATAATGCTGCGACCCTTTGCGAGAGAGAGCCCCAGCGCTGGTTTTCAGCGACAGCCGGCTTTGACGTAATGACGTATCAAACTGTTGCATTTAGCGAAATAAAAAAAGCAAAAAAAAACAAAAAAGAATACAATACTTAGCCCTAAATGTTTATATACTTAAATATAATATTTAAAATGGCAACATTTCCTTTGTTAGGAAATAACATACAAAACATCATGCCTATAATCCTCCAAGGGTTAGGTAGAGGAGTAGAGTATACTCACATGTCGCCATCTGTAGGCTTTAAGCCTATTGCCATCAACCGGGCATTAATAAATCCAGGCATACATGCTGTATTGAGAAATTGCTATTGGAATAACCTAATAACACTTTGCCAGACTTGGGGATCGAACAGAGTACCCGACGCTCAGCAGTCGTCCTTGCAACCACTAAACCAACGAGGTAGTTCGCAAACCTTACACACCGCACTTTGTATGTTTGTTGATTCATTATTAAGTGTGTCAAAGTCAATAATGTCATCACAATGTCTTGTTTACATCTTTTTTTTTTGTATATTGGCATCTTGTATCTATTTCCTGTTAACAGTGATAGCCTGTGGTTTCGAGTTCGAACCCAAGGCACGCACCTCTGACTTATCGGATTCATGTGCGTATTGTATAAATATTAATTGCTTCAAAAACGGTGAAGGAAAACATATCGTGAGGAAACCGTCATGCCTGAGAGATATTTTTCGACGGCATTTGAAGCCAAGTCAGAGGCCCATGGGTGGCTTTAAAACTCTGACACCAGGTTAGTCACTAACCACACGAAAAATAAGAAAGAAGCTATTTATTAATAGTCATGTAATTAATTATTATTTAATTGTGCTTTTGTAAAGTGTGCTATTTCTTTTGTGTGCACCAAATAGACGATCTATCTGTCTATCTTTAAATAAACCTGTCCTGTTAAGGTGAAAGCGTCAGGGTAGCCCGCGAAATTCAAATTTTCTTACGTTTTTTGCAATTTGCTCGTCAGTATCAGGTTGTATGTTGATATAAATATGATTTGCGACCGTATCAAATGTTTATTTATAAAATTATAATCATAGAAATCATCAATACAACTCGATATGTTCATGTAATCCCTTTGAATGACTATTTCATGAAATCACGACATTTGGGCATTATGCTAACCTAAGGAGTTGTATTGCTGATTCTAATGATAATAATTCTGTAAACCCATATTGGTTACGCTCGCAAATCATATTTTAATCAAGATACAACCTGACACTGACCTGCTAATTGCAAAAAACCTAAGAAAATTTTAATTTCGCGGGCTTCCTTGGCGCATCCCCCTTAATATAATTGGAATGTTAAACCTATATTTTGATAGTATTTTGATAAACCAGCAAAGATATCTTTTTTTTCAAATTCAAATTCAAAAGTCATTTATTCAAACTAAGCTGAGAATCAGCACTTTTCGCACGTCAAAATTACAGAAGACAGTCCCCCAAAAACGCCCACCCTTCACCACTTCCTAGTGCTTTAGCTGGGAAGAAGAAGTGGCGCAACAAACTGTCCAGCAGCACAGCTGTCTGTTCAGTTCAAGTATAAAAAGATTTGCCAGCAATCGTAAACTTAAAAAAAAACATCGGGCAGTCTTTGGAGACTGCCGATAGAAGTGAAAACTAAGTAACTTTTTGATACAACGTAACGCCATCTAAAGAAAATGTCAGGAATTTATGTGACTTGCTGTCAGTAGAAGAACGAAAGCTGTAGGTCCATCAAAAAATTCCAAAAAAATAAAACACTGCGCTGTCAACAACATTTCAACTCTCCGTCCGTCTTACGAATTTTCGATCAGGTCACGTGTCCTGACGCGAGTTTAACATTTTTTACCCATCCCAAAAAAAGAGCACACCGCCGCTAAAGAACCGGTCAAAAACCGGTTTCTGAGTTATGACCTACCTTAACGATCTTTTCATCAGCGAAGCAGGTGCAGTCCTTCTTAGGCACGCAGGTCTTCTCGTCACGCCAGTACGAGTTGGCATCGCAAGGTTTATCAACGCAGCCTTCCACGCACATCTGTAGAAGAGAAAATAATATAGAGCGCCTGCATCTTTTGTTTTATTTTACTCCAGGTTTTGTGGAGGTCCGGTAGCAGAACCGATCGAATTTCAATATATTTTACTAGCTTCTGCCTGCGACTTAGTCCGCGAGCCTTTAACCTTCCTCAAGAATTGGGCCATCCAATGCAAAAATAATTTCGACTGATAGTTACGTAGATTACCCGTTATTGAAGAGCTCGTGGCTAAGTAATAACAGCCGCACGGGTCGATCTATCAGGCTAAGCTATGTTTACCGGGGTTGATCTGTGGATGGGTGACCATCTTTACATACCGAGACTCCTCCGTGCCTCGGAAAGCACGTTAAGCCGTTGGTCCCGGCTGTCATTCGTGCATGTTTGACAGTCGTTACGGGTCTTCAAGCCCAAAAGTTTGACAACTAGTCTTACCAAGGGGTATCGTATTACCCAGTTACCGGGTTGTGGAGGTCAGATAGGCAGTCGCTCCATGTAAAATACTAGTATTCAAATACATCCGGTTAGACTGGAAGCCAACCCCTAACATAGTTGGGAAAAGGCTAGGCAGGTTGATTGAGTTACGGAGATTACATTACATACAAACTTACAAACAAACAAATTTTACCTCTTTATAATATTCGTATAGTTATAGATTTGCAACAAGGAACTTGGTACGGTCAGTGACAAAAGTCTATTAACATAGCTTAGCACATCATCTTTAATGACACAAAATTTCGATAAAAGTTTAATTAAATATTTGTTTAGAAGTAGAAA
Source organism: Conistra vaccinii (assembly GCA_948150665.1). Lineage (NCBI taxonomy): Eukaryota > Metazoa > Arthropoda > Insecta > Lepidoptera > Noctuidae > Conistra > Conistra vaccinii. Next base: position 21,747,726 of record OX411325.1, read on the forward strand.
CGACAAAAAAGGAAGTAGAATTAAAAGAATATTGACTCTTAGCTATTATATGAGATGCTGAAAAAGTGTTAGGGCACTTTTATCCAGAAAAAATGGAAAAAAACTACATCGTGTTTAAGAAGTTCGGCTTTACAAAATGTCGTGACTGTTTTTTACGTTCGATGCTGTCACACTTATTCCCGGACTGTGCATGATGTTCTTCTCTTTCTTACCTCACCGACGCAGCGTCCTTTAGATACGAGCGACCTTCGGAAGTAGTCGCACAGTCTGTCACAGCGGTATGCGCACGCGCTGTACTCTTGTCCGGGAGGACAGCGTGACGTGGTCGACGTAGGAGTGCTGTACTCTTGCGATGGTCCTGGAGGGGAATAGATACGAGTTCAATTGTATTACTGTACAAGGACCTGGGCGAAAATCGGCACTATCATTTTGTTTGCATTTCACTTTTTTTACCAAAAGCGACACTCTTTCAAAGTCTTTCGATTACCAAGAGATCCTTGTAATAATACATGTGGGTTGAACGATATAAATATTGTGTTTGCAGTTGATTAAAAATATTCTTATAGTAAATTAAACATCAAGGGGATAAAGCAATGTCTTATGTCACGGTCGCTTATTTATTTAAGTATTTTTTATTCCCGAGTAAAATACTCTACTTTTCACTCCTGCAAGATAATAAACAACAATAAAATTTTCTTAATATAGTTTTGGTAAATAATTATTTTTTGTTGAGGTTCCAAATATAAATCACATTATTTACCAGCGGGCTAAAGTAAAATTCTCCCGGCTAGAGTCCAGGGCTATAATGACTTACTTTAGGTATGGTTTGCATGGCATATAATTTGACATTATCGAACAGGTGGTGTGAAAAGGTTTTATTTTAATGATTAAATGAAGGAATATTAGAAAGAACTTTGCAAAGCAATATGACAAATTGATTGGTTGATAAGTACCTGCGACAGTTGTGGTTGGTGTCGAGATGGTCGTTGTTACAGCACCTACAATAAAAATATTACAGTATTGTTGAAATAATACAGAAATAAGTCCAGAATGTAACTTAAAACTAAATTTAAATTACCATTAGTGCTGTAAATTGTTTTCAGAATGGAGATTAAGAGCATGTATTCTGAAAGTGGTCAACGTCGCAAAAAGATGTCAAATATTTCACTGTTTTGATTAATTTGGCAATATTACTGTATGGAAATAAGAAATGTGGCTAACTAGTGAACTAGAATATTAATTAATTAAATTAAATTAAATTAAATTAAATTAAATATCGTTTATTTCAGGCAATTTAAAACCCATACCATACATACACATACTCTTAAATACAATATACATTAACATAATAACACAGATAGACAAATACAATAACAATGACTAAAACTAAACCTATATTAAAAGTCTTTTGCCTCTCTTGCAAGATGGACGACTCGGTACACAGCTTTTACAATTTCATTCCTACTCAGGGTAACCCTTGTGTAGAATGACACTCTGAGCTTACTTAGCAGCGCGGAAAAGCCGGCAACGTTGCTCTCGGCGAACATGCCAGTCGCACTACACCGCCAGGGCAAGTTCATCATAGTGTGGTGTGATGTCACGTACATCAGCACGTCACGTACAGCACGTAGTATAATATGCTAAGGTAGATAGTATGTGAATACGTGATTGTAGATTATCGACATAACATCACGTCGTAACTATGTATATAATGTTACCAATTAAAGGTGGAAGAGTACTCGACTCTTGGAGTAGTAACTAACATGTAGTTTACTTTGACCCCTCCATCCCCTCGCATCGCATGGCGACCCTGCCAGTCGGCTGGACGGCGTTATAGTTGTCCGACCAGGAGCTAGTCACGGTTCGTGGTTCGCGGTTTGAGTGTCTTCATTGAGTATCACGTCAGTCGCGTCGCGTCACAGGCCATGGGAGCACGACGTCCAAGGAAGAGGTGATTATTGCCCAGGCGTCTACGAGTGGTGCAAATACCGCAACGGCTACGCAGGAGCGGCTGGCGGTTATCAAGACCGTGTTGCTGTTTGTGGCTGTGTCCGACCAGGAGTCGGAAGGCGGGAAGTCCAGAAGGCTGTGCAGATGGCCTAACCAGGAGCGCGTGGGACAGCGGAAGTAAGTGTCTGCGATATTTTAACTCGAGTGTAGTGACGTGTGCCGACAAGTGATCGTGATGGTTTACCTGTTTAGAGACTGTATAGTTTTGAATAGAAGTAGAATTAGCAACGTTATTGCTTCAGCTTAAATCATTAAGAGAGTCTATTGGTACGGTACGGTAAATTACGTATAAAAATGAGCGTGTCTGGCATAATGGTGGAATGCGCGGGCGTAGCAATAATGCGCATCGTGGACGGCAGACTCAGCAAGGTCAGCAGCGCGTAGCATGTTTAGAACATGCTGATGCTGACTCAGGCACAATGTCAATGTCACGGAAGCATGAAGACGGAGGAGTGAATAGGACGCAGTTTTTTCGAGGTTAAACATGTTTTAGCGTGTAATAGTGTTAATTGGGTTAATTTTCTAGTAGATAATGTAGATTCGGAATGGTTAGTAGATACAGGTGCGTCAATATCAGCTATAAAAAGCAGTTACTTGAAGGGGAATGTTTTGTGCAGTAAGGTAGTTAAGGCGGAATTAGTGATTAATGGTGTAGGAGGTAGTTTACGAGCTATAGGTTATGTTTATTTGAAGTTAGAATGCGGGCAATGTTTGTTCGAGCATAGATTTTATATATTTGACGATTTACCATGTAGTTCGGTAGGTATATTAGGCCAGGATTTTTTGCAGAAGTATAGTGGTATTGTAGATTTTTCGGGAAACAGGTTGTCTCTTAGAGATCGTGGGCGGCGGATGGTTTCGATGCCACTTAAATCCTATGATTACTTGTTAACTATTTCTCCGCGTTGTGAGATGATTAAATATATTCCCGTTAACCGAGCGCAAGATTGTGTGGTGTTTAGGAAGGAATTGCGTGAAGGGGTATTCTTAGCCAATGTGGTAGCTAGATCTAAGAATGGGATGATGCCCATTAGGATTTTGAATACGACATCTGAGGAAGTTGTTTGTAGTATGTCCGATGTAGAGGTTTTTCCATTAAGTGATTTTGATTGTTGTAGTTTTGCGGAGTCAGAGGTGAACGTTAAGCGGGTTAAGGAAGTATTTTCTTTGCTTAAGCTAGACTATTTGAAGGCCGAAGAGCGGTTGTAGGTTGAGCAAATATGTGCTAAGTATCCAGATGTTTTTTGTCTTCCGGGTGATAAATTAGCTGTTACGAATGTATATGAGCAGTCGATACGATTGAAAAAGAACGTTACTCCAGTTTACAGGAAACAGTATAGGATGCCTTATGTACAAAAGAGGGAAGTTGATAAGCAAGTGCAGGAGATGTTGGATAGTAATATTATAGAGGAGGCGGCTAGTGGTTAAAAGAAAAGAAAATGTGAAAAAAATTGTTGTTGTTGTTGAATGTCGAGGAAATGTTTATTGTTGTTGTTGATGTTGCTGTTAAATGTTGTTGTTGTTAAATGTTGTTCTTGTTGTTGTTGAGTGTGTGAGTTCTGGGGTGTCTAGGACTGATCACCCTAGGATCGTAGGAGTTCTTAAGAAACAAGGAAATGATATTGAAATATGTTTCAGTGAATGGGAGAAAATGTTACGTAACACTACTAGTAGGAAAATATTTTCAAAGTCGCGCAAAATAATGTATATGCCAGGAAACTCGAGTATTTATGTAAACTATGAATCTTTATCGGGAATTTCGCGAGACGAGTTATCGAAAGACATAGTCAGTTTTTGTATTGAAGAAGGCATTAAAGAAGTAATTATTATGAAGAATCGTTATAACGTTGATTTTATTACAAGAATGGCAAAATATTTAAAGGAAAATAGAAGTTCGATTTGTGGGGATTTTAAATTGTGTGTAGTGAAGGATTTACGGAGAATAGAAGGGAAAGATGAGAAGAAGGTTATTTTAAATGATTTCCATATTTTACCCACGAGTGGTCATGCAGGAATACGTAGGATGGTGAATAATATAAAGAAGTATTATTATTGGCCTTCTATAGAGAAAGACGTAGTGGAGTACGTTGGTAAATGTGATAAGTGTTGTAAGCAAAAGTATTCTAGGAATACTAGGGAACCCATGACGATTACGACTACGGCGTCAACATCGTTTGAGAAGATTTATTTAGACATAGTAGGACCCCTTGATAGAGACGAAAGAGGCAATGTTTACATATTAACTCTTCAATGTGAACTTACGAAGTTTGTAGAGGCTTATCCGTTAAAGAATAAATCCGCAAATGAGGTAGCAAAAGCTTTGGCAGAGAATTTTGTTTTGAGATATGGAATACCGAAGACAATAGCTACGGATAGGGGTAGTGAATTCGTTTCGAAAGTAATGATAGAGCTATGTGATATCATGAACATCAATAAAGTCATGTCGACGTCATATCATCATGAGAGTATAGGTTCTTTGGAGAATGTACATAAAACATTAGGTGCATATTTGAGGATACAGACGGATAATAACCCATCATCATGGAGTTCTTGGATTCAATTTTGGTGTTTTTCTTACAATACGACAGTTAATACTGTTACCAAATATACACCTTATGAGCTAGTGTTTGGGAGAAAATGCAGATTACCAAGTAGTCTACAAGGAGAAAGTGTTGAACCATTGTATAATTTTGATGATTATCCTTTAGAATTTAAGTACAGATTGCAAAGGGCACAAAATGATGCAAGGGAGAATTTAATAGCGAGTAAATTAGCTAGGAAACATTGTTATGATAAGAATCTTAATTCTGTAACCTATAAGGAAGGTGATTTAGTTTTGATTAAGAATGAAACTGGCAATAAATTGGAATGTATTTATAATGGACCTTTTGAAGTTGTAAAAGACGAGTCACCAAATGTTGTGATTAAGTATAAAAATAAAATAGATATAGTACATAAGAATAGAACAAAATTGTATTGTAAGAGTTAGAGTAATAGTTTGTAATGTGGGAAAAAAAAAACCTTGTAAAAATTTTTTTTTTTTTAATTTAAGGGGGTGATGTGGTGTGATGTCACGTACATCAGCACGTCACGTACAGCACGTAGTATAATATGCTAAGGTAGATAGTATGTGAATACGTGATTGTAGATTATCGACATAACATCACGTCGTAACTATGTATATAATGTTACCAATTAAAGGTGGAAGAGTACTCGACTCTTGGAGTAGTAACTAACATGTAGTTTACTTTGACCCCTCCATCCCCTCGCATCGCAATAGCCCGGTAAGCATTATTATACTGTACACGAAGAGTGTTATAAGCACTCCTCGTGTACAGGTACCACAGTTGGCTGGTGTATAACGACTGACAGAAAGCCCTGAACAGCGTCACCTTAACTTGATTCGAGCAGTGATAAAAACGTCTAGCTAGCATATTGCCTCTACAAGCGATACTGCGTCTCTGTCGTTCCAAATCATCAACATCTGATAAATTTTCAGTTACAATATGCCCGAGATATTTAAATTTTGTAACAACTTTTAAATTAGTTCCACCTAAATTAATAGGGAGTATTACATCAGGGCCTTTCTTATATTTAAAAATCATAACTTCCGTTTTGCTTACATTGTATGTCAGGTGGTGTCGAGTTGCGTACCTCTCACAGATATCTAAAAGTTTTCTGAGGCCGTTGACCGACGGACTGAGCAGCACCATGTCGTCCGCGTAGCTAAGGTTATTAACGCGCACACCGCCGACTTGGCATCCGACTCTGGTGCTGCTCAGCTCCTCGATCAGCTGGTTTACATACAGGTTAAACAATACCGGTGACGTCAGACCACCCTGTCTCACTCCACTTGTCAGCCTGTAACTCTCAGACAGAGCATTATTCCATTTAACCTGATTAACTTGGTTAGCATACCAGAATTCTAAAATGTTAACTAATTTCTGTGGTACTTCTGTTTTTCTTAATTTTTCCCATAATATATTATAATTAATTGAATCAAATGCTCGGCTTAGGTCTAAAAAGCATGAATAAACTGTTGTATTTCTATTTAAGTACTCGTAAACTGTATTTTTCAAAGCAAAGATAGCTAGATCTGTGGATGAGCCTCGTCGGAAACCAAACTGGGCGTTGTTTAGCGGTATGTTCTTTTCATTCAGATGTTTCATAATTATGTTTTCAAATACTTTAGAAAATACAGTGGCCAAGGAGATAGGTCGGTAGTTCGATGAACTAGATACGTCGCCGGTTCTGTTCTTTACAATAGGAACAACAATAGTTCTCATAAAATCTGTAGGTAAATAGCTATGATCGATACATGAATTAAATAATAAAGCCAACTTCTCAAAAAGTAATCTAGATGCAAACAGAAGGTGCTCGACACTGAGCCCATCGTGGCCCGGAGATTTGCCGCGCTTCATGCCCCTGACACACATAAACACATCCTCTGCAGTGACGTGCAGCGCAGCAGTGGCTGTGCACTCTTGATGCTCATGTAGCGGAACCGACGGCGTTTCCGAACCACCATGGGCCCCACGACTCACCTGTCCACTCTGACTATCGGCAACGGAGAGGGCAGACTGAGATAGGGCTGTTGGGTTAAATTTATCAACAAACAAATTAGCTATACTAGTTGGATCTTGATTGCCATTAATAGACATAGGCCTATTTGACTTATAATTTAATTTGTTGGTTTCTTTCCAGAAATTTCCGAAATCTTTATTATACCTATGCGTGGCTATAATATCCATTTTTATTTTTGTTTCGTTCAACTGACACCATTTTATTTTATTCTTAAAAACCTTTTTACTATGTATCATATCATCGTATAATTGACCCTGCGTAGGGCGTCCACATAAGTTCCACAATTGAAAATACTGCCTGGCTACAGTATGACACTCTTTTACATGATAGTTCCACCCAATAACTGGTTTTTGTTTGTTAGTATATATTTTACCCCGATATGAGTTTTTTGCAGCTTTTGTTATACTATTTACAATCTGATTATAATATGTATCAATTAAACTGCGATGTTGACAATCTTGGCATGAATCTACTTTACAGGCAATTGTGGGCCACTCACAAGAATCCAAATATTTAAAACACAGGTTTGCATACTTACATTTTTGTTCAGGATTCCTATCACCCCAAATCACCTTATTAATTGCGCTACTATGTAACTTATCTATCTTTGGTATTAACGTATCAATATTACATTTAATTATAATAGGGAAATGATCTGACCAATATACATCATTTGAAATAGAAATATTTTCAACAATATTTAAACCGGCCTCAGTAACAATGCAGTGATCTAACCAGCTCGTGGTTCCGTGCGCATCACTTATATAAGTAAATGGATTCGAAGCTGAACCAAGCAAAGCAAGATCAGCACAGATCCAGCTCTGGTCGTGACAGAATTCCAGCATCTTACCTCCGAACAAACTACTTGAACGCGAGACATCCGCATTAAAATCCCCGAGCACTAACACTGATTCTGTATCACTCGTTTCAATGATCGCACTTATAACACCCAAACATTCCGTGAAAAGAGGTAGATTGTCCGCATCCTCCGTAGGCATGTACACCGACATTACTATGAAGTTGCGGCCGTCCGAGAGCTGGATACACACAGCCGCGACGCGCGTCGATCCTGTGTCGATTGGTTTTACGTTGGTAAATACCGACTTTTTCCATAATATTGCAACTCCCCCGTAGGGTCTTCCTTTTAATACGCCAGTCGTCATATCTATCGCTGAAACTCCCTGACTCGAAAAATCGGGATGAATTTTGTCCAGAAAGCCTAGGTCATTTGGTAATAGCCAATGTTCCTGGAGCGCAATAATGTCGTGTTCTTCACATAGGTCGGTAACATGGTTCACACACCGTTTTATAGATCTACAGTTAAAGGAGACCATGCTAGTCCTCATTATTACTCGGTCTTGGATTGTTTAATTCGTTAAAAAAATTGCGTTTAAAGGTATACTTCCTGTATTCCACTCCACAAGGCCAAAACTCAGGGCTTAGGAAGATACTTTCTTTGTCCTGTTAATACATTGCCAACTTTCAGAATAATGCTAAGGCTCTCGCAACTGTAAAAATCCCTCATGTATTTTTATAATTTTGCACTTTTTGAGAAACACGACTTTAAAAGAAGCTCTACAAATTTGCTAATTTATGTCTGTAATTTTTATGGTGTACATAATAAAAAGTATTCTATCTATCTATCTATTATCAAAAAGTTGTCGACGTTGTTTTGAGTCCATGTATATGGGACTTTCCCCCGTACTGGACCATAAAAAAGTTTAGTTCTAGTTTTAAGCGAAAATATACTTTAAACATACCAAAAAGAATCAACTCCACTCACCAGCAGTAGTCCCCCCACACTCGGGCCTGATCACGACCACATTGTAAGGCCAGTCGCACACCATAGTAACGTTGTTGTACATAGTGCCAGGTCCACACGACTTCAGTACGGTGCCGCTCGGGGCGCATTCGTAAAACTTCGTGCACTCCGTCGGGTGCGGCTCGTTGGGACGGACTGAGTTCTCGCAGAGAGATGGTTCTGAATAAAGATACATGTTTATTTATTTATTTACTTTTTTTTTTCTTCTTTTTAATGTTAGATTTGAATAAATTGAAGTAAATCTAAAACACAAGAATAAATATATTGTAAAGGATAGGATTGTGAGGGACCGTTTAAAAAACAAGTTATTTATGAGACCCGAGTTAGTATGACCGTAAATTGGATCTTATCAAGTGGGTAGCCTATTGCACACTATACTCTCATAACTATTAACAAAAACATTGTAAAAACCATTTCTTTTTAAAAGAGTAACCGTGGAGTTTCTTGCCGGCTCTTCTCCATAGGAAACGACCATTTGGAACCATTCACCTAGCTTCTGACGTGCCCTTTCATAAGTTGTAGGTTTAATATGTGAAATAAAATATGTTGAATTTGAATTGAGTTCGACTGTACCAATACTTATTGCAAATAAATGATTGATAACGCAGTTTTTGGTTATTTTAGGGCTCCGTCAAATGTTTAGTTTTTCAAAAGGGTTCCGATGCTAAAAAAGTTTGAAAACTGCTGTTTTATTACTCACCCTCGCACTCGCAGTACACTCTAATCTCGAAGTCTAAACACTTCTTGCCGACCTCCTTGCAGTACAGTCCTCGTTGTAAGCTACATTCCGCGTCAAGTCCCGTTTCCTTGGGAGACTTGTGATCGCCCACTGTTCGGCATTCTATCTCCTTCATCATGCTTTCTTTACACATTGGGGTGCCGATTGCCTATTTACGAGAAAAAAATAATAAAATAATAGTGAAAATTTCTTTAGCCGCCTTCAGCAATTTTGGTAGGGGATAAACTCATGGATTCGCGTCACTGACATGCTATACCAGTTTACATAATACATCTATCTCGGCCAAATAGTCGCATTCTAGGCGAAACAAGAAAAAGTAGTTGCTAGATTCACCGTAAACTCCTGGAAGAGCTATTGGTCGATGAAAAACGTCAAATTTTCCATAAACGCAAATTAATGGACATGTGCATACTCCCTATCCTCACATATGGCGTTTAAACCTGCTCTTTGACGGTTGCGCAGAGGTTCTAGCTTGGAATTTGCCAGCGAGCAATGGAGCGCAGCATTCTTGGAGTCAGATTAACGGACCGTGTTAGGAACACAGTGCTGCGCTCCAAAACACAAATCGCCGACGTCAACCAAAAAGCAGCCAAGCTTAAGTGGGACGGGGCCGGACACGTCTGCAGCATGTCGAATGAGTCATGGGCCAGATCTCCCACGATCGTCGACATCGAGGCAGACCTAAGAGAAGATGGCGAGACGGGCTTGACGCCTACAGACAGGATTGGGCCGCACTAGCTCAAGACAGAGATGAGTGGAGAGGAGAAAGGGAGGCCCTGCAGTGCGAGAACACATACAACATATATAAAAATAAATAAATAATACCAGTTTGAGCCCGCAGTTTGAGTTTGGTTGTTTGACCAGTTTGTGGAGCCTTTTGGCCTCGCACAGGACTCTGTTTTTATTTTACTTTGTTTTATTTTTATTGGTTTTTGTTGATGTTTCAATGTATCTTAGTTTAGTTTGTGATCTCCTGTGCTTTTCTCAATAAATACTTTTTCTTTCTTTCTTTCTGTTTTAAGTTTTCACTTCTCTCGGCAGTCCCCATGACATGACATCAATCGTTGGGCAGTTACCCACCAGACATGAAACCCAGCTGGTCTCCACCCAGATGGGGAGGATGAGCGAACTTTACTCCCTGTAGGAACAGGGAGTAAAGTTCGCTCATCCTCCCCATCTCGTACCTTCGCTCATACCTCTAAATACTTAATAAAATTTATTAATATTATAGTTTCTTACCAGTTCATTAGGTCGTGGTAGTGGCTCGTTGTCAATAGATTCTCCGTTAGGTCCTGTCTCGGGCGCTCCTCTGTTGATCCAAGAGGTCCAGCCCGTCACGCACTTCAGTGGCTCATCGTGAGATTTCGGAGATGTTACTTCTTGCGGCTGTGAGAGAAAAATAACCGATAAATCTAGCAAATGTTCATAAAACCACTAAATCAAGAATTTCTTTTTCACAGCAGAATCAATACTGAAGAGTATTGTAATAATGTTCCGATTTTGCAGAAATATGTATTCATTTGATATTTGCTGTATTGAAAAACTCGCATCATTGATCGCTGATAAGAATACTCAATACTCTTATTCTTGGAGTTTTAAACCCTAGTAGCTTTCTTATAGAAGTCTATTCTTCTAATGTCCGTAATCAAATTACATATTGAACGGCTTTTTTTATATTTTGTGGCTTTTATTTCATGGCTTGAAACAGCGGTACTTAATTTTCCCACTTAAAACCTATCCAGTAACATAAAAACTCACCGCCTCAATAGTAGTACAAGGCTGGCCCGTACAAATCTTCTGCTTCTTAGAGCATCGGCAGGTGTGGCACGCGTCTTCCTCCACGACGTCTCCCTCGGCGACGTCCCGCCCGTCACCTAACGTCATGCACACCGGCTTGCACTTAGCGCGAGGCACGCAGTCCTTGTGGGTACTGTTCTTGTAGACTTGTCCTTCGGGGCAGGATTTTTTGGGTTTGCAACCTGTGGTAAATAGAAGCTAATATTTTTAAACGTGTATTTTTAATATGAACCTAGATAGCTGGTAGCTGGTTAAATAACGAATAGTTTGTAGTTATATACATTTTGATGTGAATTTATTTGCTGTGATATTGTGCTCAAAACGTGAGCTTTCTGTACCGTGCGTAAGAAATAATTTCATGAATTTTTAACCTGTTCTTATGAAATGTTAAAAAGCGGCAGCTAATTATTTCAAGGCATTACAAAATACATAATCTGCGTTCGGAATTTATTTGCCAAACACGTAAACAAACACGAGTTTTAGAAAAAACAACTGTAATGTCTACACATAAGGTTCAGTTTGAGCTACAGCAAGACAGACACAACAGCACACACACCAAGCAAAAAACAATTGTCAAACTTTTCTGTTTTGAATATTGAATACGAGGCTTTTGGCTGATTTGTGAAGGAGTATTATATGTATTTTTATTTTGATATGTGCGTTTAGTTTGTGCAGAATAAACAAATATTCTTTCTTTTTTCTTTTATTTTTGTTTTCTACAACTTCATATTATTTATGACTTTTAAACAATACTAGTCAGTCTAAAATCAACTTTATATACACTAGCATAAAGTTGATGCTTGTTTAAGTGGAGATAACATCAATTGGAGCAAGGATGTAGATCGACCTTAAGCTTTACCTAGCTTTTTGAAAGTTTATTAAAACATGTTCTTGTTCAAAATTTAAAATTCTAACTACATTTCCTGAATCGTTTTATAATAGGTGCTACTTGCTGCTAACGGCTTCGCCCGGAACAAACAGACAGACAGACAAAAAGATAGATACAAATTTAAAAAAAGTGTTTACTTATACAAGTATGCAAGTATATGCAAGTATACTGTATATGTATACAAGTATACATATACAGTATACTTAAGCATTTTAACACTACAAACAGACACTTCAATTTTATTTATTTGTATCATTGATGTATTAAAAATAGGATTTGAATAGATTCCTTGTAGGTATTCGAAAACTTACCTTCGACGCAAGTGTCCTGTTCACAGTTGGTCTTCATTTCAGAGTAGTACAGGGTGTTGTCGCAGGTCTCCACAGGACACGCAGATATACACGCGTCGTAGTTGGAGCACTCCTCATCGCATTGCATTGCTGGTGGACAAATTAATTAACATAGACAATTTAGTTTCAAGGTAGATTTCACTAGGCCTCGTGACTAAATAATAACAGCTGCACGGGATGATCTTCTAGGTTATGCAATGCTTGTCGAAGCCAAGCGAAGAAGGGTGACCATCTATTACCCCTCCGTGCCTCGGAAGCAGGTTTCAGCCGTTGATCCCGGCTGTCATGTGTAGATTTTGGACAGTCGTTACGGGTTGTCAGAAGCCCGAAAGTGAAAACCAGTCTTACCAAGGAGTAGAGAAAATAAACGCAAATGTTCTGCGTGCATTTTTTATGGAAATTTTGTATGAATTATTAAAATGATGACAACAATGTCTGTCGGGTCAGCTAGCTTATAATATGTACAGATTTAGCGGTGGTATTGTTATTTGGTATTTTCTTTGTTAAAAGTTAATACACCTTTAATTTTGTTATATTGTTCAATCGTCATACAGATACAATTTCCTTAACATCAAATTTCATAAATGTTTCAAGTCAAGTCAATACTCACGACAAGTCGCCTGCGTCCTCCACTTGAACGTGACGCCCCGTGCGGCGCACGCGTGCGCATACGCCGCCAGCGCCGTGCAGGCGCACTCGCAGTCGGCGCCCGCGTCGCAGGCGCACGCGTCGCGCGTGCAGCGCAAGATGTACGGCGAGGGAGACACCTCCGCGTGGCACAGGGTGAAGGGGTACTGCTTCATGGTGCTGCAGATGGAGGCGGCCCATTCCTTTCGTTCGGGACGTTGTTTGCAGTGGTCCTGTACAAGAAATGAAGCTTAAATATCTCGTTTTGCTACTATGACACTTGTAATAATAACAATATCAGCCAATGGCTTAATTGCCAAGAGCCTCGACCAACACCTAAGGAGACCCTCGTTGGGTAGCTGGATCAAGGGCTTGATTCAGTAAGCGGTACTCCTGAACACGGCTCGCATTGTCAGGAGGTTCCTCTCTCTGGAGCCCTGACCGCCGCCGGTAGCTTGAACCCTGTTCCCGATACCGGTGGGCTACTATTTTTTACATTTTTAAATGTTTTTGTATTTTTGTTATATTCATAATTTTTTTTTTTTTATAAATAACACTTCAATTAAATAAAGGAATAATAATATTGTATGGCCCACGCACAATGGTCTATTCGAAGGACTAAGTGCGGAAACCAAACCCGTTAACACAGACATAGAAGCTTGGTGCGCCCATTTTGTTGAACAGGCATTATCTACAAATTGCAGTACATTATTAACTTACCAAAAGCTGCTGCGGTTTAGGACACGTCGGCTTAAGCTTCCAGGAGTCAGCGAAGATGAGTGCTGAAGACTCAGCCATGCCGCCGCCAGAGGGCGTCTGGAAGTCGTCGCGTCGGTCGCTGTTATAGTTACCGCACAGACCTTTCACCTGGAATTATGGGTTGGTTAGTTTATTGTTCAAAGGACTAGAACGACGTTGATGCTTTTAGCCTTCGCTAGATATATCATTCACCTAGAACACAGAAAAGTACAGAAGATGCACTCCGCATTTTAGGTATGAAGCTACAAATACGCGGCGGGCCCGTCTTGCTGAGCCAATTCAGTGAGTGTAACGTAGTCAGAAGATCTAAGAGTCACGCGATAGAAAGAGAGGCAACATCTAGGGGAATATAACTGAAGGTAAGCACTGTGCGATCTGAATTGCACTTTATTATGCCGTAGCAAAGGGTCGCTTTTTGTTTAAATGATTTTGCGGAGTTTCCCATCTGTAATCTGAGACAATACTCACCCTTCCTTGCCAGATGGAATCAACTTTGACGTAGACTCTCATGCCGCGATCCCATTGAAGACTCATACCGAGTGTTGGAACGTCCAGGAAAACGTAAGCACCAGCCATACGCATTTTGATCCTAGACAATGTAATGAACATAATTACTATGGTAACAAAAAAGACGTGTGGCACTCGGGGACTGCCCCGGCGAAGCTATTGCATAGCATTTTTTATCAACTTACGCAATTGTAAAATATTAACCCGAATACAAGAAATAGCAATGATGACATTGACAGGAACTATTATTCACATTTATAGTTTTTAAAACTTGACACAACGTAATGGCCGGGAACATCAAACTAATAAAAAGGTTTTAATTTAACTATTAATAGTCAAGGATCATTCGTCTAAGTAAATTTGAACTTTATTTTCAAACAGTTAAACATAATTTTCAATACAACACTCTCGTATCATTCGCCTAAGTAAATTTGAACTTTGTTGTCAAACAATTAAACATAATTTTCAATACAACACTCTCGTATCATTCGTTTAAGTAAATTTGAACTTTGTTGTCAAGCAGTTAAACATAATTTTCAATACAAAACACTCTTTTCTTAGGTAGTATTTTCGTTACGAAATTTCTGGATTAGGTCTCCACGCTCAAGGCCCGCGATAGAAGCTATGCAATAGCTTAATAAAAATAAAACTGAATTTAGCGTTCAACATCGAAGGAATTACCTACCTTAAGTAATGCTAAAGTTGAGTTTGACCAGTTCTGAACTTGAGATTCTCTATTAAGGTTACGCGAGTTAGTCATTCTTCCATACTAACGTCGTATGGAGTTTACTCCACTGTTTGACAGTGTAGTACATAAAAAATTACAGTCTACTTTTCTCGTCATTCTCTAGCCGTGTACGAGATGAGAATTAAAAAAAAAATTGGTTTGAATATTATGAGCGCTGAAACTTTCATATTTCATTCAACACTCATTTTAACGCATCTTTGAGCGTAATTAAATAACTCCTAGAGTATGAAATGGCAAGTTGTTACCCTACAGGTATAGATAATTTATTCAAGAATTAAAATATTTTAATTTTGAATAAATACATCCAGTAGTTTTTCATAATATCTATACGCCCAAATGTCTGTTCATGAAATGTTACGCGCTCGCTACAAAGGATTCTAAAATTGCACTTTGTAAAACGCCTGCTACACGATCGCTAACCGCGTCCCGACTGAGGTGACCTTGGTGGTTTACAACCGTGTGTAGATGATGGTTGACGACCAAGCGTTAAAACAACTTTGCCGGTCGCCAACCAAGGTCAACTCTGTCGGGGACGCGGTTGGCAACCGTGTAGCAGGCACTTAATCCTAACTAATAAATGCGAAACTGAGTTTGTTTGTTTTTTTTTCGCTCAAACGGCTGAACGGATTTGGATGAAAATTGGCACATGGGTAGACCAAGATTCGAAAAAGGACATAGGCTGCTTTTCATCCTGGTTCACAGACGAAGTCGCGGGCAACAGCTAGTAAAATTAGATAACAACTTACCTCTTTAACTTCGATATATCAGGAATGGGTGAATCCTTAGTGAGGGAGACGATCTCTTCGTTACCAGCGCCGCCAATCTTCAGAGTCACCGACTTAGAGCAGGTGGCACCTGTCGTGCCACAGGGTACATTCTGTAGGAATGACAAGAAAGTTTTATTTCGAAAGATATTACTTGACCAATACAGTTTTTTCAGAGTATTCCGTTCTAGTTCAAAACTTAAAACCTGGACTACATTATTCGCGAAGTTACGCGAATACGAGAATGATGAAGCGCACTTGGGTTCGCTTCGTGCAACCTCCGCTCGCCTCGGGCGACTTGCAATCGTTGTCGGTTTTGGCGCCCGAGTTAAAGGACTCGAAGCGTCCTGTATTTCTTTACACGACTGTGTGTCACGTACTTCGGACTTCGGTCAACTTTGTCGAAGCAACTTCGCGAGTAGTGTAGTAGGGGTTTAAGGTTTTAAAAAATAGACCGTTTAAGACAGGGGGTCTTCAACCTTTTTGAAGTCAAGGGCCAAGAATACTTTGATTTTGGTTCGGCGGGCCGCAGCACAAGGGAAATTGGTTATATTCCATTATAAACTTATAGGTACCTTCTAGTTATTTATTATAAAAAATTACAAGGCTAGGAATAGCAAAAGATACTAATAAAATTTAATCAATGAAATGTTTGACATTGTTTACTCTCAACTTATTTATTAATAATTAATATTTGCCCTTATAGTTGTTGTTGCAATTCAAGGTGAATATCGGTGATTCTGGTCCTTGCCTTGGATTTACGTTTTTTATTCGGGATTCACGAGAGATTTTTACAGCAAAACAATTTCATTGCGGACCCTTTAATGAAAATTGCAGTACACTTTAACCAAATAACTCGTTTCCCCTCACCTGAATCTCCACATCGAACCCATCCTTGCTGTCCATGACGCCCTTAGCCAGCAGATAGGTGCAGACTCCTTCGAAATCGTAGTCAGTCCCGTCGAAGGTGACGACGTGCGAGTCTCCCCAAGCCGCACACACGCCGGCGCATTTGCGTTGACTGCACGACCAGTTGCCGCTCTTGCATTCGCTGTACAGAAAATTTAAAATATAAACATAATGCCTCTGCCTCTGTCATCTTTCAATGAAGGAACTATATAGTAACTTTTTAAAATAAAACATTAAGTACCTAATGTATTTTCTCAAACATGCTTGGAAATTCGAACATTATTTTGAAAAACTTCGAGATTAATCGAAAATGCTGTAGGCAATCACGCGACCAGCAATAATGCAATCCTGTGTCGCTGAAATGTTATATTTTGGGAATTCTTGGGAATTAGAAGATCATCCAGCTCGGTTCTGGTCTTCCAAAGGTGAAGGATGATAGGAGGATGATACATATTCAAATGGTGACAAGGGAGACACCATTTTATTATGTGGAAACAAACCCTGTTATGTACGATTTATTTTAACTTTTTTAGAAGGCATAGGGCTGGTTAGATGTGACGCGGGAAAAGAGTTCCTGGAAAGATTTGGGGGAAGCCTTTGCCCAGCAGTGGGACACACAGTACATGCTAAAAAAAAAGGTATAGCATAGATATTGAAATATTAATGCCCAATATTTGCCGGGCAAATGTCTTTATCAAATCATAAATTAAGTTAATCAATGTTTATTCATTGTAGTTCTGTTATCTTCAATAGTAAATAAGAATTAAAATAGTTAGGTATCTTTAGCTATCTAAGCCCATTAATTAAGCCTAGTGCTGTTATCCCATAAGATAAGATTTTAGTTTTAATGGGTCGATCAAATGTGTAAAATGAGTTTTCGGTAAAACTACGATAGGTACCTATAGCCGAGCTGGCGTTATGCCAGGGACAAACAGTAGATGTAGATATTTAATTATTTTACTTCCCAATATCGAAGTGAAGTATTAAAATTAGAACTAGCATTATATTTTATTTGGAACTTTATCAGTTAAATATCTTATGTTACCGATTATAATTATTTTTTAAATGTATCTAGTTTAACTTTTTCTGGATGCAATAATAATACAATATGTGATTTTCAAACACAATTTGAATTGTTATAAATAGTTAGAGTACAGTGTAATTGGTAAACAGTAAATTAGAGATAACATCTTCATCCTTATAAGAGGACTAGGTACAGAAAAATAAAAATAAAATAAGATTAAGTACCTATATCAATATTTTTTCTAAATTGTATTTTTTTTGTACTGTAAACCAGTTAGCTGATTGCCAATTGTGTGTCAATGCTGACCAAGCAGTATCGATAACGCCTTGGAACACGTTCTACAATGAAAGTGAAAGGCACGTACGCATTATACATACAAATATACGCAATGTCCACTAAGTATTGTTTTATTTGAAACTGAGACATAACGGGGGCGTAGCTCAGATGGTAGAGCGCTCGCTTAGCATGCGAGAGGTACCGGGATCGATACCTCCTATGCCTACCTCATATGCCTCCAAATTTATATTTTTAATTAGAATGAATAATTTTTTTTTTATATAAAAATCAGAAGAAAAATAAACCTGTGAGAATCAACGGCACCTTTAAATTTTGTTAATAATGCCAGGTACAGTACTATAAAGTAACGTAGACCTTCTCAACCTCTGCAATGCTGCATCAGCTGCATGGGCCGGGGTCTTCAGTAACACGACCTTACACGAAATACCCTAACCACTTAAAATATGAAGAGTATTGTGGGACTTGGACGTACAGACTCGATTAAAACCTTCACGACTTTGCACTTTTTCAGGGTAGCCTGGGGGGGGGATTCTTCCTATTGTTACGCCCGGGAAACTTATCCAGGGGAAGTAACTATTTACAAATCTGTACATATTTGTATATTATATACCATTCGGAAAGTTCAGTGGTGGCCCAGTGGTAACGGCCCCGACTTACGAGTTGTAGGTCGTGGGTTCAAGTGAGGCGCTTTACTTTTTGTGCAAATAATTTCATCACCACTGCTCTCAAAACGGTGAAGGAAAACATCGTGAGGAAACCGGCATGTCTTAGAACCAAAAATTAGGTTTAAAGAATCTTTATTTCATAAGAACATGATACAGTTCACTTATATGAAATTTAACTTTTAACAAAATTAATTGCCGTCTAATGACGGAGCATGCGGATGTAGAATAAGCAAAACTATAATAACAACTTATGAGATCAACAGCAAACTCAGCAAAAGTATAGGTACATAAACTTTTACACGTTACTTATAAAACAAGTTAATACAGCTGGCCAATTTGACACCAAGGTACCCTCTTATGTACTAATTATTCACTTTATAAGGAACACAAACAACGATTGAGAAGCGAACTACTGTGTGAATGTGTTTTTGTGTGCTAGTATAGTGCGTGCACGAGTTTGTTTGCTTGTGTGCAACAAGTATAGTCTCGGAGACCGCCGATAATTTATAATTTTGATTTAATCATTTTTATTGTTACTTGTGTGTTCTGGTTTTATGTGAACTCTTATTATGTATTATCTATCTATTTATATACATACATAAATGAATCCCTACTTCCTTGGTCACGGCATCACGCGTGAACGGCCGGACCAATTACGCTAATTCTTTTTTTGTTGTGTTTGTTATAGTAAGGAGATGGTTCTTAGGATAGGTAGGTGAAGATAGGGTAGGTAGGTATGTAGGTTGGTAAAGTAGGTATTTAGGTACGATAGGTAGGTAGGTAGGCATGTATGTATATAGGTAAGTAGGTAGGATAGGTAAGTAAGTAGGTAGGGTAGGGCAGGTAGGTAGGTAGGGATGTATGTAGGTAGGTGTAGTTAAGTAAGTAAGTAGGTAGGTATGTATGTATGTATGTATGTAGGTAGGCAGGTAAGTAAGTAGTTAGGGTAGGTAGGTGCGCCGTAGATAAGTGCTTATCCGTGCGAAGCCGAGGTGGGTAGCTAGTTATTTATATAAGTATTTTATATTATGTCTGGGTATTTATGTAGAAGTTACTTTTTGCATAATATAATCCTTTAGTTTTCTTTTGTAAATATTAATACTTCTGCACTCTTTGATTTCGTTTGGCAATTTATTATATAATTGGACCCCTTCATATAAAAAGTTATTTTTTCCATATTTTACTGTTCGAGGAAATCGCAGAACTACTTCGTTTCTATTCCTTAGGTTATGTGTGTATGTCTTTTTTGTAAGTTTAATGTTGGTTTGAGTAGTGTTATCTAAAATTTTTTTTACTAATATGCAAGTATTGTAATTGTACAGTTGACGGAGATTGAAAAGTTTAGTTTTTTCATATAGCTGTTTAGTAGGTGTTAGGAAGTCATAGCAATATAACCGCTTTATGATTTTGTTTTGGGTCCTCTGTAGGTAGTTGACGTTAGTCTTGGATGCTGGTCCCCAAATCTCAATCAGGTATTCTAGATTAGGTTTTACTAATGAATTGTAGATAGTGCGTTTAATCTTAGGTGGTAAGCAGTTTCCTATTCTGTGAAGCGCTCCAGAAAGTGACACAAGCTTGGTTCTTACGTGCTCGATATGGGGCTTCCAGGACAATTTATCATCTAATAACAGACCAAGATACTTTTCTGTACTGGACTGCTTGATATTTAGGTTATTAATAATCAAAGGGGCGTGGGGTGGAATATTTTTGTTTTTGGCTGCAAATATCATGTAAGATGTTTTCGAGGTGTTAATGGTAAGTAAATTATGTAGAAACCACTCATTTATTACGTTTAAGTCGTTATAATACATGTGACTACTACCAACCCGCACTGGGCCCGCGTGGTAGATTACAGCCCACTCTCTCTCACTGGAGGAGGCCTGTGTCCCAGCAGTGGGAACATTAATAGGCTGATTATGATTATACATACCATTTGTTACACTCCTCCTGCATGATATGTCCATCAGGGTAGCTCCTTCCTCCGTGGTGGCAGGGGCACTGAGATGGTGACAAACATTTCTTGGACATGGTGTCTAGAACGAAGCCTTTCTTGCACTGGCAGCCAGGACGGCATTCAGCGGTTGTTGATGTTGGCGGGAGATGCATGTTCTATACGAAAAAAAAGAATATTATGTTAATGATCCGATCCATCAGGTTAAAGTCAAAGTCAAAGTCAAATCATTTATTTCAAATAGGCCCTTGAAGGCACTTTTGAACGTCAAAATTTACAAAATATAGTATTGATTCTACCGCCCCTTCCAAAAGGTAGTTTTCGTATGGAGAAGAATGGGCAAGAAACTCCACCGTTACTCTTTTAAAATGTTTTACAATATTTAAGCTACGCTAGCCGGGGTTGGTCCGTGGATGAGGACCATCTTTACATGCCGAGACTCCTCCGTGCCTCGAAAAGCATAAGCCGTTGCGCATGCATGGTTCCGGCTGTCATTCGTGTATCTTTGACAGTCGTTACGGGTCTTCAGAAGCCCGAAACTCTAACAACCAGTCTTGCCAAGGGGTATCGTGTTACTCAGTTACTGGGTTGTGGAGGTTAGATAGGCAGTCGCTCCATGTAAAATACTGCATCCGGTTAGACTGGAAGCCGAGCCCAATATAGTTGGGAAAAGGCTCGGCAGATTGATTGTTAATGATCCGATCCATCGGGTAAGGCTACGCTTGCCGGGGTCGGTCCGTGGATGGATTTATTTTTTATTATTATTTCAAACATCTATGCAAGATGTAAGCAAGTTCAAAAAATATGGATGTCAAGTGATCAACTTTGTTGACGTTAATATCTCGGAAATGTGACACTTTACGGGGTTTGATCATAAAATGATTTATAATATACATGCGTGGCCGCCATTTTAAAAAAAAGGACAAAATGGCAGAACAGTAGGTATGCCACGGATCTTCAAACCCTGTAGCGGTTAGACCGCCACATACAAAAACTACGAAACAAAAAGACATGACGTCACACAATTCCTACATCTCGCAGTTAGAGTTTACTGAGCGAATAACATAGATAAGACTATCCGAAATCAACATATGGGCAGTTGCCCGCCAGACATAACAACCCGTCTGGTTGGAGGATCCTCCCTTTTCTATGGTGGATGAGTGAACTTTACAACCTGTTCCTCATACCCCTAAATTGGTGACCCCGAGTATGAACGTCAACGCAGCCTTCGTGCAAATACTTCAGCGTGACGTCATCATCATCACTCCCGCAAGCTTTCGTGAGGCGAGTCACACAGCCAGCCAGCACCCACGGCTTCAACGGGTATCCTGACCACCAGCATGCAGCGAACGCGCATTCCTGGTCATCACCCTCAGTGGATGGTGGATGAGTGAACCCCTATGGTGGATGAGTGAACTTTACACCCTGTTCCTCATACCCCTAAAACCCCTTTCGTGGGATTTCGAATCGCATTGTGGGTAAGGCCTAAAAGTCGTCAAATCCTTTGTTGTTGTGTTAAAGCTAGTGTCAGATAAGTTAAGAAGTAAATATGTGGCCGATCGTAACACTTCTCGTACTTAACACGTTCAGTGCCGGGGGCCCTCCGGGAGGGTTCACCTCGTCGCATATGGGATGCCGGGAACCCTCACGGAGGGCTCGTTTCAGTTCTAGGTTTTCTTAGCGAATACAGCATTATAAACCATGAAAATAAAATCTGATGTATGAAGTATTGTTTATTTTGTTCACAAAAAAATTTAAAGGTTGGAAACTACGTATAGCGGCAACAAGACCCCCTGAAAACACAATTTTACTTCGTTTTACAGTGTTTTATAACACGGTTGTAAACCTAATGCCGTTGACCGCCCGCAATGGTTAACTTTAGCGCAAACATAATGCCGGCAACCCTCCCGGAGGGTTCACTTCCAATATGTATGGCGGCATGGCGTATGAGCTCTATGAAAACGGGTGGAGTCGAAAGTGAAAAAGTGGCCGCGTAACTCGTAACACTTCTTGTAATAATGAAGAATGTTTTCTGAACATACCTTGCAAGTAAGTGGCTCAGCAATCTCACAGGTAGTGAACTCCATGTTGTTAGACGCGCTGCAGTTACTGCGCAGGTCCTCAGCGGGGGGGTAGTTCTGGATCTCCATCGGGCTGGCGGGCTTGCAGTCCCAGCGGGCACCCACGCATGTGCTGGGTGGATATCGGTTGATAGTTAGTAAGGGTGATACGACTAAATGCGAATTTCACCAAAGTAGTTGAACGCGTTCAGCACATCTAAACGCGTTCAAGAGCTGTCATTATACAATATTCCCTAACAATTTTGACACAAGCTCTTGAACGCATTTTAGTTTTAATAGACTTTTATGCATTTGATTTAAAATCCTAACTTGAATGACAAGTTATTTGCCGTGTCGGAGCGGTGCTGTTATAAACTCAACTCAAACTCAAACTCAAAGCATTTATTTCAATTAAACCATGTACAGGCACTTTTGAATTGTCAAGGAGTCAGTCAGTCAGAAATATGAAGCTAGTTGCCCATTCCAAAACGTAGTAGGTACCTATGGAGAAGAACGGGCAAGAAACTCCACGGACACTCTTTTAAACAAAAAATTGTTACATAAAATTGGTTACATTATTCATGTTGAAATTATACATGTGAGAACAATGTAAAAAGACGTGCACGTTAAAAGCGTCCGTAATAAAAAGATAAAAATAAAGAACAATTCAAAAATTTAAATTAATTAAAATAAGCCATGGCAGCTAAGAGATGACCAGTCCCAACTGACGGCGCCCGTTCACGAACATGACACATGGATTAGCACCATTCAGCTCAACCATTTTGAAGGGAGCTAAATGATCCAACACACGCGCCACCATCAGCGAGACATCTGAGTGAGCATGACATACTCACAGCCGCCAGGGCACATTCAAGTCAATGAAAGACATATTACCCGGTGAATGGTAGCTCTCTAGTACAATGAGTAGTAGTAGTATAATGAGCGACGTCCTTAAGGCTGCGGCGACCCTAGAATTTTCCATACAAACGTAATACCTAAATCATTTGCAATTTGAGCATATTTCCATCATATTATGTTAATATTCGGATTTAGACAGTATTTATCTAGGCTTTTACATCTTTTTTTTCCAAAAAAACTTACCTAAAATAAAGTTTAAGCGAATTGAAATTCGCACAATTTTTAGAGCTAAATGACATGTTTTCGTACTGTTTTTTCTGTATTATAAACAACAATATTTGGAATATTGTTTCGGCAGAAGCATAGCTTATATTATCAAGTTACAAAGTATAGAAAAAATTATGAAAGAATATTAGGTTTTCATTCATCATTTTTGGTATTACGGAACACATCCAAATTTATCATAAATTGCGATAGCTAGTAACAACGCTAACAACACACAACACACATAACACACAACAGACACAGACAACAACAACAACACAAAAACACAACAGAACAGAGATAACAATATTCCAAACGCATTTTGGAATATTGTGTTCGCCGGACCCTTAATAGAGAACTACGGAAGAAAAATACATGTTGCTCCAACCGCTGAGTTAGTAAGGTGTCATCTCGGGAACTGAATACCAATTAATAATATAATTAATAATTTTATTTTCTTTTAAATTAAATCTGTTCATGACAGTCGATGGAGAGAATATTTATAGTTGACTTTTTTTTGTATTTCTTTTTTAGTACGGAATGGCATATTATAGAAGAAGTTGAAACTAGATAACACAGCTCTGTGAAAGTTCGTTTAATTTTACTAAATAAGCTGAAGTCAAAAGATGAAATTATGGCATTTCAAAAATATTCTGTTAAATAAATGAACTCTCTGTGATGTCATAAATGACATTATTACAAATTAGCTAACGGATTTAATTTAATTAATACCTAATACAACACAGTCAGTCATTAATTTATTGCTGCTATTGTTGAATGAAATATTAGTTGTAAGATTGTTATATTTAATTTGAGTAGTTGATGCGGCCTACCCAAATGTCCTTTCTCTGGTATTGTTCGTCGATTTGAGCTCCGTATGTTCTGAGTTGAGCTCCACGATTACTGACAAATGCTTGCACTGACTGGACAGGTCCACTCAAATCTGTTTCTTCTTTCAATTTCAAAATTCTTTCCTCAAATGACCATTTCAGACACTAATCTACATGGTTCTCATATGGCTTGACCAAGATTATGTCTGGACTTTAAAAGAGACTGTGACCTCTGAGTTTGTTTCGGCCTTTCATCTCAGAGTAGTCAGTTAGGAAACGCCGACCTCATCTAGCTTATTTTAAACATTTTTTTTAATATGACGTGTAAAAGTGATTCCGATATCCTATTTACAGAATAAACAATTTCATTTCATTTAATTTCATTCAATTATGGATTATTCTTATAGGCTACAATAATAATAAATAATATTTTCCGTGTCGTTTATGAAAATATTTAATAATAGTATTTGTTTGGTTATGTTTTACAAAGGAGATAATAATAGTATAGTCAGCGACAAAAGTAGGTAGACAGTATCCAAAGTTTTATCAAAGATTTATAAATGACAACTTTGTTATTTTTTTTAACAAAATATTTTGAGATACAAAAATTGCATTGAAAAAAAATTGCATTGAAAAAAAATTGCATTGATTTTGAGAGACAAAAATTGCATTGAAAAAAAATTGCAAAATGATCACCGACCTTTGTTGCTGTCTGTACCATTTATATTCAAACTAGTTTAGCGGATTGCGGGAATGAATGAGATTATGCAATTCTGTATTACTACGCAAAGTGAAAGGTAAGCAAGTTTTACGCACTTGAATATTTTGCGTAATATACACCATACTGGAGGTTAATTTATATTTAGTTCACAACGGGGGCGTAGCTCAGATGGTAGAGCGCTCGCTTAGCATGCGAGAGGTACCGGGATCGATACCCGGCGCCTCCAAAAGTTATCTTTTTAATTATAATTTCTAATTTTTTTTTAAGAAACTGGTGTATAATAATAATTCATTAAGGGCCTGGCTTCTAGTGCCCGGAAATCCAGATACCCTCCTGCATCGTCATTGTCGACCAGATAAAGTAAAAAATGGAACAGAATTTAAGTTAACTGGAACATTTTCTAATATGGACAAAGGCAATGTGCTAGCGGCGATTTATTAATTCCTTCCGGAAAATAATTACCTATTTTTGAAATAACGTCATGTTATTGTATTCCTGTTGTCCCCGTTAAAGGTGACAAAGGGAATTTAATAAAATAATTAAAACTTGCCGTTAATCCCGTTGTCCATGTACGCTGTCCACGTTAATTTATTGTAATATATGGACAACAGAATTAACGGCAAATAATTTTAATTATTTTAGAAAGAAAAGAAAATATATTTTCTGTCTTTCTTTTTTTCTTTCTATTTTATTAAATTCCCTTATTCACATTTAACGGGGACATTTCGACGGGGACAACGGGAATACACTTTAGAAACGGACGGATGTATTGTTTTGCCATTGTATTAGTTGAGAAAATAGTTTTCAAACAATCTTGAGTCCTTAATTACCATTCAATTTCGTATCTTAACTAATATTATAAATACGAATGTAAGTTTGTTTGTTACGCTAAAACAGCTGAACGGATTTGGATAAAATTTGGCACATGGGTAATAGGATAGTGCATAACTGGGATAGTACATAGGATACTTGTAGCGGTTACGCCGCCACATACGAACTACGCAGCGAAGACATGACGTAACACAATTCCTGCATCGCGCAGTTAGAGTTTGCCTAGCGAAAATCATAGATAAGACTATCCGTAATCAACTTTCGGGCAGTTGCCCGCCAGACAAAACACCCGTCTGCTTGGAGGATCCTCCCTTTTCAAATGGGGATGAGTGAACTTTACACCCTGTTCCTCATACCTCTAAATACTTTTTATCCCGGTAAACGCAGAAAAAGTCGCGTAGTTTCTAATAATACTTACCATAGTTCCCTTTCTCTTCTACCAGCTCTAACTTCTTTGTAGCCAGCATTGAACTGCAGTCCTTTGTGGTAGCACGGACACAGGCCGGTCGGCACGCATACGTTGTTGTCATCTAACAGCTGATAACAAGCAATACAAGTCAGTATGTTTGAGGAAAACTTTCTTGGAATACAAAGTGCAAAGGTGGATGTGCAAAAGTATCGAAGAACAGCAAAGTCTGCAACTGGTCTTGTTTTGAAATATCAATATTCCTCAGTGGTTGGGATATAGAAATTCGAGAGCAGTTGCTCCGAGTAAAATCTCGATCTCAACTTTGAAGGAGCCAGATTTTAACAAAGTGAGAAAACTTTAGGCAAGTAAGCAACTCCAGACTTTAAAACCGACAAAAAAAAAACACACAACATATAGCGTAAAATAGTAGCTTGATGGATCTTCGTTGAATGTGTTCGGCGCCGCCTCAAAAATTGTTACTTTAATTAGTTTAGGAGCTTAGTTACACTAAAAGATTATTTTTTGCTTTTCAGTTTTTTTTCGTCTGTTTAATGAATTTATTTGAGGCGCCCTTACTGTCCTAGTGTTAATCTCACAAAAAGGGCAATATACATAAATACAGAGCTCTCTAAATATAGATTTGTGGGCTTGTGGCTATGTAATAACAGCCGCACGGGACGATCGATTAGGTTAAGCTACGCTTGCTGCGATTGGTCAGTGGATGGGTGACCATCTTTACATATCAAGACCCCGCCGTGCCTCAGAAAGCACGTTAAGTCGTTGGTCCTGGCTGTAATTCGTGGATCTTTGACAGTCGTTACGTGTCGTCAGAAGTCCGAAAGTCTGACAACCAGTCTTACCAAGGGGTATCGTATTACCTAGTAACTGGGTTGTGGATGTCAGATAGGTAGTCGCTCCATGTAAGATACTGGTATTCAGCTGCATCCGGTTAGACTGGGAGCTGAGCCCAACATAGTTGGGAAAAGGCTAGGCAGATCTCTACTACGTACCTGTCCCGGCGGACAGGCGCAGCCCTCGACGCAGCACGGGCGACAGGTCCCGCTAGCGGCCAGCGACATGTCGGCGCACTTGCGCAGGCAGCTGTCGGCACACACTGTGTACTCTTGTCCTCCCGTGCATTGCATTTCTGGAGAAAATATACTTGCGTAAAGACTTATACAGCTTTCCATAGAAAAGTATCCGCTTCGGGTATCATCGTCTATTTTCCGAAGTACGAACGCGCGATGATGAGGTCTAATATAGAGCAGTTCCAACTATGGAAGTACTTGCCTATTTTTTTAATATGTCTACAAAGATATAGATAGATTAACAACTCTATGCAATGCCAAAAATCTTTGCAACCCTTTTGAACTTGACAAATACCTAAAAGCCGGATTTAGAGTTTATCCTAAAAGTTGACAACATCGCAAATAGCTATCAAATATTTACCTACCTGTTTTGATAAATTTGGTGAGTATGGAAATAGATAGATAAAATTAAATGTGGCTAACTAGCGAACTAGAATATGACTTATGAACTGAAATAACACTGAATTTGATGTTGTAACCGTTTTAGGTGTAAACATGCATCTACTTTCAGAACAAACTCTCTTAAGTAATCCGACAAAGAGAAAATGTTAGAACGAAGTTAAAATTTGCTTCATGATTTGAAGAAAATGACATTAAATAGGGTAAGTTGGTCTTAAGAGTTTTATTGATGATTTAATGATAATAATTCGGTTACGGTTGCAATTATTTTGATCAACATACAACCTAATACCTGAAAATTTTAATTTTTATTATCTGGCGAAGCCTTAACGATCAAGGAACTTCATTGTATAATGCCCTGTGGGCCACAGAATACATAAAGTATCAAACTGCCCTCTGTGAATACATACCGCACTCGTCCACGTTGTACCGCCACTGTATGAGCACGCCCGCCTTGGCGCACGTCATGGCGTAGTCGCCCAGCACGGGGCACAGGCAGCGCGTGACGTCAGAGCCGCAGGCGCACATGTCGTATACGCACGCTTCGTAGTACGGTTCTACGTCCACGTACCAGTGGCAAGCTTTTGGGAGAGAGACATAAGTATAATATTTATTTTTTATGAAATGATAACAAGGGTATTCACAAAATGAAAAGAAACAAAACTTCTTTTGTATGGCTTCAAAATACTATTAATGGAGGTTTATAGTGGAAGACCTAGAGGGCCGAACAGATCAAATGCCTGTCATCTCGACTCTTGGATTGTGCTGCTCAAACGTCATCGACCAAGTACTGGCTGTTGATCTGTTCGGATATGTTCAAAATCAAATCCAATTATTTGTGAATAATTATGTAGGTTTACACTGTGTCGTGTGTGTGTGTTATGTCGAAGGAACGTTATTCAATAACCTCTTATAACAATAATATCTTTCAAACGTCTTTATTTTTTCGTTTCTTCGTTAAGATCAATATCCAATGTATGAGGTGAAGCCATAGGTAAGATTTTGGAAATTCCTTCCCGTCAGACAAGTCATCGAGGATGCGTTGCGATGGGTCAATTAGTTTAGTACCAATATAAAATCTATACCGACACAGACTAGTACAGATGGGACACTCCGCAAAATCACAATAAAGTGCAATTCAGGTCGCACAGCGCTAATTACCTACAGTTATAATATTCACCTAGAAGTTCACTCTCTTTTTAACGCGTAAGTGTTATATTTTCGGACTATTTTACCCCACCTACATACCTAAAATGCGGAGTGTCCAACTGTATTTATCTGTGATATCGATAACATTGTTGATATTATACATTGGTCAAGCTGACGATGCAAATCTTACAAAATTGTATCAAGAGAAAGGTACGTGACTTTCGAAGGCTATTTTTACATGTCTTGAAAGTGGCGTTTAATTTTATCTAGAGTAACAACGGGGGCGTAGCTCAGATGGTAGAGCGCTCGCTTAGCATGCGAGAGGTACCGGGATCGATACCCGGCGCCTCCAAACTACCCTTTTATTTTCCTTTTTTTAACTAATATGTATTTAAAGAGAAAATATTAAAGTTATGAAATGCAAACCTAGCATTCGAAAGACCAAACA
Organism: Conistra vaccinii; assembly: GCA_948150665.1. Taxonomy (NCBI): domain Eukaryota; kingdom Metazoa; phylum Arthropoda; class Insecta; order Lepidoptera; family Noctuidae; genus Conistra; species Conistra vaccinii. Next base: position 21,777,225 of record OX411325.1, read on the forward strand.
TTATGACAGGACCAGGAAACTACTGTTGAATTTTACCCCGTTTAATTAGTTCGGTGATTTGGATATAAAACGTATAATTTTATTATATTAGTAAGACCAAATCGATAAAATCAATCATAATTGATATTGACAATCATGATCTTCTAAAATTATCTTTGAAACATAATTTTAATACCAAAACAGTAACTTTGCATTGACGGTAACAGAGAGCCTTAACAATTCAAAAGTACTTGTAATTGGTTTATTTGAAATAAATGCTTTGAGTTTGAGATTACAGATGTTTTCAGTAACAGTAGGCGGCACCTAAATAAATAAAAGCGCGCTGTTTGATTTTCAACGCTAAGTTCAGCGCCGAAAGTTGAAAATGCAACAGCGGCATGAAACTGGCATTATGGCATATGAATAATAGCCCATGAGTTGGTTATTAGTACTACTCAACGGCCTCCTTGTTCTCAATATTGACCATGCAAGGATACTCGGGGTCTTTTAGGTCTATGTCAGAACAAAGCTCTCTGGTCTTCCACTTGTTGGCGAACGCTAGAGCTGACTTGGTTAGAACTTACCTTCAAACACCTTACTCTTCAGTTTACTACAGTACTTCTCAGCGGCCTCCTTGTTCTCAATATTGGCCTTACAAGGATGCTCGGGCTCCTTCGTGTCTATGTCAGAACAGAACTCTCTGGTCTTCCACTTGTTGGCGAACGCTAGAGCTGATTGTTCGATGTCGTTTTCCGGAGTTAGGAAGTCGTCTTTTTGGTTCAGGTTAAAGGTGCCGCAGAGACCCTGAAGAAAAAGATTTAATAAGTATGAGAGCAGTGGTGGCCCAGTGGTCACAACCCCGACTTATGAGTTGTAGGTCGTGAATTCGAACTTAGGAAGGCGCTTTACTTTGTGTAATTTATTTCATCACCACTGCTGTCAAAACGGTGAAGGAAAACATCGTGAGGAAACCGGCATGTCCCAGAACTAAAAAGATTGAAGACATGTGACATCTACCAACCCGCACTGGGCCCGCGTGGTAGATTACAGCCCACTCCCTCTCATAGAGAGGAGGATTGTGTCTCAGCAGTGGGAACGTTATGAGCTGATTATTGGATTTAGAACCAGAAAAAATACCAGGGAATACTATTCACAGTTATGATTGGTTGTTGTAAGTGGTGATGAATGGCATGTATCACGGTTGTAAACATCTTCATTATCTCTAAAGAGATCACAGCATTCATCAAATTGTCTGTCTATGGAAGATAGACAGCCACAGCCTACTTTTTAGGGTGCCAAACGGATGCCCATTACTAAGCGTCCGCTGTCCGTCTGTCTGTCAGCGGGCTGTATCTCATGAACCGTAATAGGTAGACAATTGGTTTTGACGGCACGGTTGGCGCAGTGTTTAAGCGATTGACTACTGCGCTGCGTGTCTCAGGTGCAAATATTTGTATGACCTACAAGTAGTTGTTCCGGGTCTGGCTGTTTGTGTATGTGAGTTTAAATGTTTGTAAACGCACCCACAATACAGGAGAAATTCCTAGTGTGGGGCAACGTTTTTTTTTTTTAAATTAAAGGAGAAGCAAGAAGAATAGAAATTTTCACAACAGATTTTGTATTTCTATTGTCTCTATAACAAATTCATGATTAATCATTAAAGGGGGGGTCCTCTTACAAGAAACGTGTTTTTTTCGGCGTTGTAACCCTACGTGTGCGAGTCTGAGTCGCACTTGGTCGGTTTTATACCGTATCGTCCGTATCTTTCTCCTATTTTTTTTGGCGGTCATATTGTCGACTCTTTCGGCCGATTTGACTGATCATCATTGTTACCTTAGTTTGTCCTTGGAATTCGGCTGGCACGTCAATGAAGACACGAGTATTGCCGTCCCACCACAGGTCAACTTTGTTGGGTAGTTGCACTAAAATCAAAGAAAAACATTTACTCATCTAGTAACCGCTAATCTCTGTACAATGATAAGGGATTTGTCACACTGGAAGCGTTCTGCGTCCTACGGTCCGGTCAAATCGAACATAACATAACATAAATTTAATGTTCGAGTTGTTCGGACCGCAGGACGCAGAACGCATCCAGTGCGACAAATCCCTAAACGTCCTCGTATGTCTCTTTTTTCCTACTTATTTATTATTGTCTTTGGGGTCGGAATTTCGATATTTTCGGAGTTATGGATAATACACAGTGATTATTGCATATCCAGTAAACATAAATCAAAATAAAACATAAAAAAATATACATTTCCATCAGCGTGAGATCACTTAAAGCAGAATTTAATAATCAGTATGAGATCTATAAAATAAATTAATAAGTAATAATATCGAAACAAATTATAAATCAACAAAAATCTAATTAACTATTATGAAATCGATCTTATGAGAAATCTATCAAGAATCGCGGAACATACTTATTTTCGGATATCCCTGGGTCTGAGGAATCCAATTTATTTTTATGACCTCATTATTTGAACCACCCTGTATAAGTTATTAATTTAAGATTTTTACTTACCAATAATAAACATAGAAGAAGCAGCTCTAATCCTCACATCGCCCACCATGACAGGTAGTGTAGACACCTCCTTCCCGTTCACAAGTATAAAACCTCCTTGCTTCATGTGCACGTTAGCTCCGTCGTAGTTCAAGTTGACAGCTTTAGTGCAGGATGGCTTGCCTTCGCCTTTGTATGGGCTAAGGTTCATTGCCTAGAAGGGAGAGGATTGTATTAAGTTTTAAAATTTTGTCTTTTTCAGGAGCTGTTGTTATGTGTTACCAGCTTTGAACAGTATTTATTCCGATCGCAAAGTACTGGACTTTTTTTTCGTAACTTGCGGCTGCCGAGGGATTTCCTAGGGTTTATTATTCATTAAGAGCGTGCATTCTGAATATCACAAATAGCTGTCAAATATTTCGATATTTGGATTAATTTGCCAATATTACTGTATGGAAATATAAAATATCGCTAACTAGTGAACTAAAATATTGAATATGAAATATAATAATTAATATCGTAACACCGAATATTTAGTTTTAGATATAAAAAAATAATTTGGAAACTTTCCAAATACCCTTCTTACACCTAAAACGGTTACAACATCAAATTCAGTGTTATAATTGCAATTCATTATTAATATTTTAGGTCACTAGTTAGCGATATTTTATATTTCCAAACAGAACAAAACAGGTAGATATTTTACAGCTATTCGCGATGTTGCCAACGCTCAAACGAACGCTCTTAAACTTTGCATAATTGTATCCAGAGCTGGGCAAAATACATGCTTTGCTTTAATTAAAATACAAATTACAAAATATTTTTAAGTCGTGTATTTGAATGAAAATTACAATTGACAAGATATGTAATTGACAATTTGACGTATGTACCTGCAGTACAGACTACAGTACAGTTTAAGTGCAGTGTTGCCAACTTTAAAGATATTACATATTTAGCGGTCGCCATTTTGCTTACGAAAGCTATTGAGCGCTATTTTCTGCAGATCGCACCCATTCATAAGATCGCTAAATGTATTTGTGTTCAAATGTATTTTGGAGCCATAAGTATTTGAAATACTAACTACAAAATACCTCAGCGTCAGGTATTTGAAATACTAATTACAAATTACATTTATAAGAAGTAATTGAATTACAAATACCAATTACGTATTTGTATTTCAATTACGTATTTCAATTACAAGTAATTCAAATACTGCCCAACCCTGATTGTATCAGGTTTTACTGTTGCAAAAATTTAGCTTAGCTGTAGGTCTCGATGAGTGGCGTAGATTTTTCATGAAGTCTATTATATTCAATGCAAGTTCCCCGTTCAACACATTCATGGCTATTATCCAACCTTAAAATTTCATATTTTCTCTAGTAAAAGTGGCTGGGATCCTGTGGCAGTAGATTTTGGCCTAATCTACAGTTCGGGTTGTGATAATGGATCTGGGCAAATCATCAGTCTAGCGAATCAACCAATTCAATTAAAATTCAACTTTATTACAAGCAGTGCACAGCTGAGCAGCAGGTTTAAATCTTCGCTGGTTGGCGGTGATCCTGATAAAGAGATATCGGAGAGATAGCGAATAATCTAAAAACAATTATTTTCTGCGATTTCTTACCTCAGTAATAGCTCCAGAACAAGCCACATTTTCGACCTCGATAGTCAGGTTGTTGGTCTGCAGCATGGTGTAGGTGCAGTGGCCCATGAAGTCGTACCGCAGGCCGTCGAACGTGGAGTAGTGCGGGTCGCCTACTGCCCCGCATCGGGCACCGCATGCTACTTTGGTGCATGTCCATGCGCCTAATTGGCAAGTGCTGGTTGGAGCAAAAGGGGTATGTTTACATAGAAATAAAGGTACTCTAATTGAAGTTAAAATGACTAAGTACAATTTTGCTAGGTGTGAATGAATAAGTATTTATTTTGGCTTTGGCGGACAGCGAATTATCTGATCAACATCAAATGAATTGCAGTAAATTTTTGGACAATTCGTTTTAGAGATCTAATTAATAGATTTATTGTTCGTGCTATGTTTTAGTTCCAAAAATATGTCTCTCTTTCTCTTTTCAAGTTCTAATTTATTAGAAAACTAGCTTCCGCCAGCTGCAGCGGCTTCACCCGCTAAGTTATATATTATAGCATTCTACTGATGCAAGTATATTTTAAATCTGTCCAGTAGTTTTTGAGTTTGTTTATCACTTGCTGCACCCCGCGTCATGTATTGTAATGCCTTGCTATCTATATAGCAAGCATCCAGAGAATAAAATCGAATGAACTAGAAACACACCTTAAAATCTAAACACTCACCAAGTATTACAATCCTTCCGTATCGTTGCACCAGGTTTAAAGTTCTTATTCCTCAACCTACAGGGGCACTCGGTCTTGGGCACACACTTGCCGCCCTCTAGCAGTAACCCTTCGGGACAGAAGCATCCTTCTACGCAGGAATTGTTGCCAGTCTTGGCTGGCACCAGGGGGAAGGCACAGCTGGGTTGAGCGTCGGGCCCACAGGACTTGTAGATCTTGCCTTCGGGACACTTCATTGCTGTTTGGAAAAAAATAAGAAGGGGTTACAGATGTTTTATCATTGGTTTCTGAAAGCTGTGATTGGTTGAACATGATATCCTTAAATGGAGGACTTGACACTATAAAAAATAAACGAGTGAGCCTTATAGTAGTCGTGTATGATGTATAACATCTGATATCTTGGCTGACAGTACCGACCTCTAGGAAAATGGGTTAGTACCATCTGACGGCCAACTCTAGCACCGCGCGCGCTCATTCAGTCATAATCAGATTCAGAGTCATAATTATTTCTAGAAGGTAATAGAAGTAAGTACTTACGACAGGTCTCAGCGTCGCGCCAGTCCTTCATCTCTTCAACTCCATGCCTCAAACATTCCTTGGCGTACACCGACACTGTACTGCAAGCACATTCCTCAGGACCTGTACAATGTACAAATGATTAGTTTAAAATTAAACCTTATCCTAGTTTTAATAAATAATTAGTAGTTACTCACTCAAACTGGTGGTGCAAGCGCAGAAGTCCCATTGGCATGCGTCGAGTAAAAGCGAGACGTCCATAGCCTATAAAAAAAAACATGGATCAAGAAACTGAACAGTGGAAAGAAAAAAATGTACATAACAGTACTAAAACAGATCAAAAGTCGTAGTAATGAAAGTTTGCTACGGATAATAATGAAAGATCGTTCATTCCAAAAGTTGGCAACGTCGCAAATAGCTGTCAAATGTCTAGGTACCTTTTTTGATTAATTTGGCAATATTACTTTAAGGAAATATTGGTAACTAGTGACCTAAAATATTCATAATGAATTGCAATTATAACCCTGAATTTGATGTAAAAAGGGCATTTGGAAAGTTTGCAAATAAATTTTATACATCTAAAACTAAATATTCGGATTTACGATATAAGTATTGCATTTCATTATCAATATTTTAGTTCACTAGTTAGCGATATTTGATATTTCCATACAGTAATATTGCCAAATTAATCAAAATAGCGAAATATTTGACAGCTAATTCTAAAAGTGCCTCAGTTTGGAGCTCCTAATTACACGATTCGTGACACTTACCTTAGAGCATTTCCTGAATTTTTCTTTAGCGAAGATCGTTGTACAGAACTGCTGAGCTTTCTTCATATCATCGTCAGATTTGGAAGCACAGGCACTGGTCTCCGTGGGTTTGCTGTCGCATACGTCTGCAAAATAAAAAAAAACAAGAGTAGTTTCAGCTAATTTAGAAATCATTAAGAATAAAAAGGCTTCAGGAGATGAAATACACATAAGTAAAGCCCTTTCCACACTATGGCACACTGTTTCGAACACATTAAACAAATGTGACCACCTGATCCCGAAACAATATTTGATTCGATGAAGCTACAGTCATGGGGACCTTTGTGGACTAGAATGTACGAGACTCTCATAAAGAAAACAATTCACGTGTAAAACAAATTCCTATACAAATCAAAAGTGGTACAGTAATGGCCGTTTTCACCTTCACTAGGTGATACTTAAATGAATCCCTAAATAAAAGTGCACTGTTGGATTTTCAACACTCAGCGCTGAGCCTAGCGTTGAAAATTCAACAGTGCACTTTTATTTAGGGATTCGTTTAAGTGTCACTTAGGGAAGGTGAAAACGATTGCGACAAGTTTATTGTGTTTCCGTAAAGATCATTTTCGCCTAAAGCAGTAATACAGATTTGAAGGCGCACTCAGTTCGGATTTGATCGGTTTTACAAATTTTGCCGATGCTACATCTAAGTTGCATCGTACTGTAGGAACATACCTCCAATCTTATTAACCTGCCACGATGACGCCAACACCGACTTGGTCTTCGCAATAGTTTTGTCTCTCGTCATGAAGTCATTCTCCGGGTTCCCGTCCAAAGTCCCACATAGACCTTCCGTGTTGTTCCACAGCAGAACTGAACCTTCCACCAGGATTATGTTCTGAAAAACGATTTTATGTAACAAAGGGAATTGATAAGACAAGAGTTAATGTGACTCTTATGTCATTGATATATGGTTTAAATTGCAATGATTGACGCAATAACTTTGTAAATGTGTCATATTGAACCCCGGACTCAGAATAATATAGAAAGCGCACTACGCATTTTAGGTATGAAGCTACAAGAACGCGGCGGGCTCGTCTTGTCAGGCCAATTCAGTGAGTGTAACGTAGTCAGAAGATATAAGGGTTACGCGATAGAAAGAGAGGCAACTTCTAGGTGAATATAATTGTAGGTAATTAACGCTGTGCGACCTGAATTGCACTTTATTGTGTCGTAACAAGAGTCGCATTTTATAGCCCTTTGTATTAATCTGTGTAATGATGTAAGGTAGGTACCTATAGTAATTACAAGCTAGCGTTTGTCAAATCTGCATGTATGTCCAGTCACCTGGGATAGCCAAAGATAAGTGTTTTGTGAGATTGCATGATCTATTCGTTGTTTTTTTAAATAAGCTTTTTTAAATGTTTTTTTCTTCTAGATTTAGCAATGGTTCAAGTATTTTTATAACTTTATAAGTTTTGTAAGTTTTATACTCATATAATTTTTAAGTATTTTTTCCAGTTTTTACAAAGTAGGTAATTTTATTTTGTTATCACAAAGAATTATAAAGATATATATGAGACAATCATACAGATTAACTTAATAATAAGCCCAGGATATCCCAAAAATCGTTTTGACAATAAAATTTACACAGGTCAACAGTTGGAGAATGTGAGTTGGTAGATCGGAAAAATGGTTTGGCTGTCTTTGGACTGATTCGCCCTATCCCCTCGTACTAGTACTTTAGTATTATACAAAAGGCCTGGCTTAGATAAATATTTATTTACATTTCAAAATAAATACAATATTATCATATAAAGGATGCAGATGGTGCGGATGCAGATTATCCAGGATCATAATAATACTAAAACGGATGTTCGATAAACCAAAAGCCCCGAAAATGTACTAGATTAATGTCATTGACACTTCGCTATACATTATAAACTTAAATGTAAACTGGTTGACCTAACAAAGCCATAGAAGAGCTTATCACCGGATTTCTGAAAGTCAATTTAAATTATTTGATTATCTGTTGTTATTTCAACCAACAAATCAAAACAGAGTACATAATCAGCCTATTAATGTTCCCACTGCTGGGACACAGGCCTCCTTTCTGTTGGAGGGAGTGGGCAGTAATCCACCACGCGGGCCCAGTGCGGGTTGGTAGATGTCACATGTCTTCGAATTTTTTGGTTCTAAGACATGCCGGTTTCTCACAATGTTTTCCTTCACCGTTTTGAGAGCAGTGGTGATGAAATTATTTACACAAAGGAAAGCGCCTACTTGGGCTCGAACCGACGACCTTCAACTCGTAAGTCGGGGCCGTTACCACTGGACCACCACTGCTCTCAAAACAGAGTACAGTACAATTACTATTATCTTAATGTCTCTCGGCAAACTTCGTGTTTGCACTTGGTGCAGACAAGACGCTTTCAATATACTTGGAAGCATGGAATAAGAAAACAAGGTATGGCATTCCGAGACTCAGTAGTCACGTGGGTGACACTTACCTACGTCATCACATCTATATTACCAGTATTAAGTAATAGTAACTCCCCAACCACCTTTATTACCTGTGCGAATCCGGTAAAACAATGAGGTTTTAATTAACAATTACATTAGTATTGGTTGCGGGAATTCTTAAGGGGAAACCGTGGCCCTTGGCACAGGCAAGGGAAGGAACACGGGTGGGTTTTGATTTCACAACCAAAAAAAAAATGATGACTGAAAATCGTTCCTTAATTTGTGTTTTGTTGCAATAAAGTGGCAACTGGATAGTGACGTAAGCAAGTGTCACTCCCGGAATGCCATACCTTGTTTTCTTATACATATCATGCTTGGAAGTATATTGAGAGCGTCCGGTCTGCACCGGTGCAAGCTGATACTAATCCGACGATTGACGAAACACGAAGTTTAGAGGGACATTAACAAAATAGTTGTACTGTACTTACATGAGATCTGCACCCTCATGACGTAACACATGATTAGCAAGCAATGGATTAGCAATAACCTTCAAAATGATACAGATACAAAATTACAGGAGATTTACTGATTATGCTTTCAGAAACTGGGTGTAAGTCTAGGTATACTTTGCCATTGCACCAAGTTATTTCGGAAGTTAAACCTGTAAAACCTAAAAGTATGAAGACGCTGAGATTAATAAAGCGCCATCAGCAGGATGGCTGGCAAGTCGGGACTCTGATAAAATCTCAAAGGCGTGGTACCACAAATAATTGGGATCCTGTCAATACTGAATACATGTGTAGCTAGCTAAAATTTCCCATGCAGTTTATCAACAAATAGATCAGACTACCATAAGGTACATTGCTTTTAGTGTAAGAGATGATGTGTGTTTGTGTGTATGTCTGTTACCATTTCCCTCTTTATACTTTATCATTACATATAATAATAATAATATATATAACAGAAATGCTATTTTTAAATATTTATTTATTAATACACACATAGTCTATACTTAAAACTTAAATATTACTTTGATAACAATATAAAAAAAATAACATGAAATAACAATAAATGCAAAAGTAGCCGTAGCATATCCATGCAAGCTTCATCGGTTGATAAACCTATTAAGGTTAAGGTCTTTGAACTTTAATCAACATTTACTTAATTATTTCACTCTTTATAAAGGAACATAGTAAACCTATCATAGTAACAGTTTGACTTTAACATTGCCTCAATTTCGTAGTAGTAATAGGGATGATGACAAAATTTTTTTTTGTTCGTCAGATAGATAATTAAAAAATATTGGACAGGTATTTTTTTTTACGTAGTATATAGATTACGGCAATACATTAAGTAGGCAATACGTTAAAATGTGGCATGACGTCACTGGCCGGTAGATTTTATACGACTTGTGACGTAGTCATATAAAATATGCCGGCCAGGCCGCACTTCAATGCATTTTATCTAAACCATTTTTTATTAAAAATATGACAATGCAAAAAAATATGTGTCTAATATTTTTTTGGCAGTGTATAGAGTGCCACCAGTGGCAGTCTATCCCTATCGGATAAAGTGCCACTACAGGCACCCTAGTAACACCGCCTCGGCCCGGCCAAAGTGCCGCAAGCATTGGATTGTCATTGTCACTGTCACTAAGTCACGTCACTTGGTATTTTGTTTGATTGTCGAGGTTAAATAGCTGTAAAACACCACATTCCCAAAACATTACATTCTCTTGTGCCTAAACGGACTCTGGCACTTCGCCGGCCGCTACCGCGGCACCGCTCGCTACGCTCGCTCGGCTCGTTCGTTGTGTGGTCACAGTTCTAATCTAACCTAACCTAAATAACAAGTGACAGTGACAATGCAACGCTCACGGCACCCTAGCCGGGCCGAGGCAGTGGCACTAGAGTGCCACAAGAAACTCGCGGCACTCTATACACTTCGTATTTTTTTATTATCTGACTGACGGACTAAATAGTTTCATTTTTCGCCAGTCCACATCCCTATTACGGGCGGTTTTAGTACTGCCAGTACTGCCTTAATTTCGGGAGTTTTGTTGAAGCGTTACAACTGAAGTGCTGTTAACTGTACTTTAAAAATATTTGTACAAACTTTTTTTATTAAGTACTACTATCACTATCCCACTTCCTTCACGTAACGTTTTTTTTAAATTTTATTTCAAAGACAAACTACACAAATCAGCACAAACCTAACGAGAACAAATAAAGTGAAGTATATCCTTACATTGGTATCCCATTTGATGGTGACGCCCACAGCGTCCAGGTTGATGAGCACGAAGTCGCTGGGCATGGCCACGCGGATGCCGGGCAGGGACGCCGGCATTGGGATCAGGCGTTTTGTGTTGCGGAAGAGCACGGAGCCGTCCTCTGGTGAAGATACAAGACATTTTTAAGAATTTGGTTAGGTTTAATAGGAATAACGGATGCCCTTATAGTTTCGTGATATGTCCAATGTACTAATTTAATAGGTAAGATATGAACAAAATTGTAGTCTATATTAGATAACATAAACTACAGAGTCCATACCATAATCGTTTGCAGGGCAGTTCAAGTTGACAGTTAGCCCAGGTACGTACGGGCGTATTGTTATCGCGGCGATATTTTTTGCGCGTACTGGATTTTCGACGCTCTTCTTAGAGCCGAGAGTTGAACTAGCGAAAGAGTGTTTTCTTGATGCGCTGGGATACACGCTGGATGCGCTCTATTAGATTCTCAATGCTCAGCTCAATACCGAAAGTTGAAACACCAGTATACGAAATAAAATCGCCGCAATTAAAATACGTCCGTGCAAACCTGGGCTAACTGTCAACTTGAACTGCCGAAGTTAAGTGCCGTTCAAAAGTGCCTTCAAAGGCCTATTTGAAATAAATGCTTTGACTTTGACTTTAAGTCCCAGCGAAGCCATTTGGCATCGGCAAAGATTATCAATTTCCACACATGATTAGAAAGCGCATGACAAATCGCATGATACTTCACCTTCTGTTAAATACTTGCCAGTTTTTTTTCAAAATATTTAGTGCCTGACAACTCCTCAGTGCGGTAACTTAACTCCCCGAAATAATAGTGACATCCAATAAAAAATTGATCCCTTGAACCGATTAAGTGTGAAGTACTTATAGACCAAAGATAGTTAGGACCTCTCCAATAGTAAGAGACAGACCAATCACAATCCTCCAGTAACACAAAATAAAGCGCAAATTAAGTGTGAAGTACTTATAGACCAAAGATAGTTAGGACCTCTCCCATAGTAAGAGAGACCAATCACAATCCTCCAGTAACACAAAATAAAGCGCAAATTATGCCAAAAATTTACACCTTATAACACAGAATCTCAAGTCTATTATCCAATACTTTAAATGCAGTCAAAATTTCTCACCTCCCACCGACAGAACGTAGAACTTCTCATCGAGGTAGACCGTCAGCTCGCTGGGACAATGCGCCGTGTTCTTGCACTCGCTGTGTTTGACCTCTACTGAGTATCTGTGCTCCTTTGCGTCGCGGACCAAGATGTGTTGGCATGGGGATTGGAAGCTGAGGATAAATAAAAGGAGTAAAATTCTTCTGACATCGGTTCGGAAAGAAAATGTAGTGACAAAAATTTAAAAGAGTATGCTTTGATGGTTTGTTCATGTTGAGAGGATGAATGAAAGGTGACTAACAAAAGGTATACAAGGCAGATGTCACTGGAAACGCCGGTACCCGACGCCCGAAGACATATTATTTCATTATTGGTGATGTTCTTCAGAAAGGACAGGTGCGTAGTACTCGCAACCGGCGAGCGTGTATAAACGAGGCAAAAGGAGTATGTAAGGATCGTAGCAGGTGGCGTTCTGTGATTCTGCTTACCTCCATGGGTAAAAGTATGAACGTAAACGAGGCAAAAGGAGTATGTAAGGATCGTAGCAGGTGGCGTTCTGTGATTCTGCTTACCTCCATGGGTAAAAGTATGAACGTAAACGAGGCAAAAGGAGTATGTAAGGATCGTAGCAGGTGGCGTTCTGTGATTCTGCTTACCTCCATGGGTAAAAGTATGAACGTAAACGAGGCAAAAGGAGTATGTAAGGATCGTAGCAGGTGGCGTTCTGTGATTCTGCTTACCTCCATGGGTAAAAGTATGAACGTAAACGAGGCAAAAGGAGTATGTAAGGATCGTAGCAGGTGGCGTTCTGTGATTCTGCTTACCTCCATGGGTAAAAGGCGCGACTTTATGTATGTATGTCAAACAACGCTATAGAAATGCAAGTATGATTAAATCGTTAAGATCAGCAGTGATTTATTTGAATATTAATTATTCGATCGTTAATAACAAAAAGAAAGATGAAATTCAAATAAACTTCCTCATGGTCCTTAGGGCCTAAGGAGTAAGGACCGTGGCATTTTTTTCGAATTTACAAGGACCAACTACCTACCTACATAAATTAAACACAAAAAAACAACGGGTTGCACTCCAGGAGTGCCGGCAGAAGCGAAAACTTGAACATTAACATTGTTCATTTTTTAATATTTTGGAATGGTTAGGGAATAATTTCGCACGAATTGCTTTATTTATCAGTATAAAAGTACTGTAATTTATGTTAAATACAATATTCATTAATTTCAAAATATAGTCTAACAAATTAAACAATTTATTTAAGTAAACACTTTTCATGAAGTATGTTTTGACTGCTTTTTTTAGCCATCAATATGGGTAAAATTTCTTACCTCGCAATCTTTACGTAATGTCAAAGACTATTTATTTTCAAATCAAATCAAATCAAATCATTTATTCTTTGCAAACATGGGTAATTTTTACATTGATGTTTTATTATGAAAGTCCTCCACGTTCTACCGTCACATGGGCATGCAAATCACGTTTATTTTTCACAAATTAAAGACATTATAGTTTTATCAATTAGGAAATTACAACAATACATTATTATACATTAATGTCAAATCGTTCGAATTACAATAAATGTCAAATTAATATAAAAATGTCAACAAGGTTTCAGTAATTAAAAATAAAATAGTAAAATGTCAAATAGATTATTAGCATAATTAGCATGTCAATCAGTCAGTGATTCATCATTAAGGAAGTCGTCAATTGTGTAGTAACTTTTATGAATTAATATTTCGCTTAGTGCCCTTTTGAATTTTAAAACAGTCATATTTTTAATAGCATTAGGTACTCTATTATAAATGCGGGGGGCAATACCAAAAAAACTTTTGATATTTACTTTGTCGGTTCTGGGCAACGGATCTTACGGTCACCTCCTGACGCGAGTTTAACATTTTTTTTACCCATCCCAAAAAAAGTGCACAACGCCGCTAAAGAAGTTTTCACTTCAATAAGTTTCACAAAATCATCGTAATCCGTAAAATAAAAAAATATTATCTCTAAGCTAAACATACCTATAAATCTTGCCGTCAAAAGTCTTATAATGTACACCAGCCCAGCTAAGACAAGTCCCTCCTTTGGGCGTCATATCCTGAACAATAACAATAGGCCGGCCCGTGCCGTACGTGGTGACTGAGCCATGCGTGCCGTGCGAGGCGTGCGCCTCGTGCGAGCTCGAGCCGTGCGAGCTGCCCGACAGGGAGTGGTGCGTGTGACTCTCGCTGACTTGTTGGTGCCCGTGGGATTCGCTTGACGTTTCGGAGTAGTAGGTGTAGGTCTATAGAGAAAGATTAGAGTTTCAGATGGTAAGTACGACCATCGAAGGGTGGCTGGTTAAAATTAGATGAGAGTGATAAAGGATCGAGTTCAAGGGCTCTATATTCTCAAACGAAATAAATAAAAACTCAATAAGATGAAAATTATTCTACATATCACTAAAAAGTAATATCCGATCGAATATGGATTTTGAGCCGAAGCGTTAACGAAAATGAAGTTTCGGCTTTAGTCTTATTTTCGGCCGAAAACGAGAATGATTTAGACATTAAAAACATTAATGTTTCCGATGTACAATCTTGTTTTTTTTTACACCTAGGGAGAGAAAGAGCAAAATATAGACTTTAACGGAAATAAAACTCGATTATTCCATTAGATGCTCGAAGTTTCGGCTGATTTTCGGCTTGGCCGAAGGTTTGGTTTATGGCCGATATCATGATATTTTGGCCGTAAATGACCGCAAATGAAAACGAAACTTCGGTCGGTCACTACTAAAAAGTATTGAATTAGGTACATCAAAATAACAACTGTTTATGGAAGAGACTTCCTGTTCAGTTTCTGTTCTACTTGAGATAATTTAAAAAGTAACTTACGCTATTGTATCTGTGACTTCCTGGAGTGATAACGACGACTTCAGCTGTAAGAAAGAAATTGTTATTAGTAAAATCAATAAGATACGATATTTACAACAGCGATGCTGCCCGGGTAAAGAGAAAAAAGAAACTACTTAGCCGTCAGTCAGATAATAAAAAAAAATATTAGCACGTATTTTTTGCTTTATCATATGAATAATTTTTTTTTTAGATAAAACGCATTAAAGTTGGAGAGGCTCACTATGTCACAATTCAGTATAAAATATACCGAAGCGTGACGTCATGCCACACTTTAACTCAAAATATTACCGTAATCTTGTCATTACGTAAAAAATGAAAAAATACGTGTCCGATATTTTTTACGAAGTGTATAGAGTGCCGCGAGTTCTTGTGGCACTCTAGTGTCACTGCCTCGGCCCGGCTAGGGTGCCGTGAGCGTTGCATTGTCACTGTCACTTGTTATTTAGGTTAGGTTAGGTTAGAACTGTGACCACACAACGCACGAGCCGAGCGAGCGTAGCGAGCGGTGCCGCGGTAGCGGCCGGTGAAGTGCCAGGGTCCGTTTAGGCACAAGAGAATGTAATGTTTTGGGAATGTGGTGTTTTACAGCGATCTAACCTCGACAATCAAACAAAATACCAAATGACGTGACTTAGTGACAGTGACAATGACAATCCAATGCTTACGGCACTTTAGCCGGGCCGAGGCGGTGTTACTAGGGTGCCTGTAGTGGCACTTTATCCGATAGGGATAGAGTGCCAATGGTGGCACTCTATACACTGCCTATTTTTTAATGACCAATCAGACGGATTTTTTTTTTATTGTCATCATTGCTATTACATTGATGGTAGACCTTTATTCATAAAACCTCATCTTCAGCGCAGGACCTGTCATTTTGGTGAAGCTGTTGTGTTCAGTAGACGAGGTCTTTCTAATGATATAAAACTCACGGTAAACGCAGTGCGGTATGGGTTGCGGCTCAAATACTCCCGTAGCGTATTTGCACGTGTACAGCTCAGCGGCCGGAGAGCTGTAAGTGCTGCCGGATGGACACGTCAACATGCAGCTGGATGACTCGCTGTCGCCGAAGCAGTCGTAGGCGCCGTTGAACGCTAGCTTTCCGACGTCGCATTCGCTTACGGCTGTAAAAAAAAGGCGATGAAAACCGGTACTTAAATTAATGTAGAGTATGGTGTAAGGTGAGAGGAGCTTGTGGCTAAGTAATAACAGCCGCACCGATCGATCCATCAGGTTAAGCTACGCTTGCCGGGGTTTATTTATTTATTTATATATACTTTATTGTACACCAGATAACACATTACAAAAAGAAAAAGTAATACACTACAAAATATACAATGGGCGGCCTTATTGCTTACTGCGAGCTCTTCCAGGCAACCTTGGAATGGACAGTGAGTTTCTGAATATAAAATGGGGCTGTCTTAGGTGCACATAAAAACTATATAAGTACAATATAATATAATAGATACACAGATAAATGCTATATAATAGATACACAGATACATACATACTAACTATTATTATAAGCAACGAAAATAAATGACGATTATTATTACAGCTAACGACGAGAACAAAATCATAACGACAAGTAATGTTCTTTCACGAGTCTTTTAAACACAGGCAACGATTGCGCGCGCTTTATTGGAACTGGTAATGCATTCCATAAACGAGCACCCTGAACAGTAAATGATTTGTCAAGGAAAGTTGTGGAATGCATTGGCATTTTAAGCTTCAGGTTATCTGATGACCTTAATAATTTCGTGTGGGAGTCACAAAGAAACTGGAAACGTTTCTTGAGATAAAGAGGGGTGGAAGGGGAAAAGAGCACATTATATAAAAGGGAAAGAATATGAGCATTCCGGCGAAGGCGAATTGGTAACCACTTGAGCTTTACACGAAATTCAGAAACATGGTCATATTTGCGTAAACCGTATATAAACCTAATACAAAAATTTTGAAGTCGCTCAAGTTTATCAAGTTGGTCTTGAGTAAGGTCAAGATAGCTGGCATCAGCATAATCAAGGATGGGCAGAAGAAGAGATTGTGCAAGCGCAATCTTGGTGGCAGTCGGTAGAAAATTACGTAGTCTTTTCAAAGATGCAGCGGAAGCAAATAGCTTGCGGCTTACTTCCTGTAGCTGGGCAGTCCAAGAGAAGTTCTTATCAATGAAAATCCCCAGTTGTTCAGGGGTTGGGCAGTGGATGGGTGACCATCTTTAGATACCGAGACTCCTACGTGCCTCGGAAAGCACGTTAAGCAGTTGGTCCCGGCTGTTATTCGTGGATCTTTGACAGTCGGTACGAGTCGTCAGAAGCCCGAAGTCTGACACCAGTCTTACCAAGGGGTATTGTATTACCCAGTTACTAGGTTGTGGAGGTCAGATAGGCAGTCGCTCCATGTAAAATACAGGCTAGCTTCAGCTGCATCCGGTTAGACTGGAAGCCGACCCCAACGTAGTTGGGAAAAGGCTAGGCAAATTGATTGATGGTGACGAATACAAGCAGTAATTGACTCTTCGATAGTTTTCCCTCAAAAGCATACAAAAATGATTTAAAAAAAAACCAATGAAGGTACTGAACGCTGTATTTTTTATATTTTTTATCTATAAATTAATGTAATGGTAATTTGTTTCAAGTTCGCCTCTCATATTGGCGCTATCATTAATCAAAAAGATTAAGTACTAAGAAAGTAAGCTGTCAATTTTCAAATCCTCATAAATTATTTTACCTGAACTTACTTTACCTCGACAATCAGTTCAAACTCATTTACTAAATTCAACTTTAAATGTTTGAAACTTTTAATTTTATTTCACCTATGTAAAGTCTAGTTATGCACGTTGAACTAACAACTTAAATTGGCTATTCAAATCACAATAATTGTCATTCTTTGACAGTTGTGTAATGGCTATGACATAGGATGTATTTTTTTTATTAATCTATTCGTTTCCCTGACAGTACATCGTGTTTGGAAACAACTGATTAATTTGATTTGGAATACTCACAGTACTGGCACTGAGACCCTCTAAATTCAGCCGGGCACTCGCACATATTCACTGCTAAACAGACCCCTCCGTTCGTACACGGCGGGCTACACTCAGGCATACAGTCGGGTATGGTCGAGAAGTCAGCTCGGGTTGGCTGCCATTGGCCGTCAGCGCAAACCATGTTGGCGATGTTCGACCCGTCCATAAATTTGTGGCCTTCTATGCAGGTGATTGTGCAGGTTCTGTATGTGAAAACATTGTTTTAGTAGGTTTCAAAGATAGTTGGAGTAATGCAATTCGAGGTCTAAAACTTCGTCTTGGGTGATTATCATGACGCTTTTGTTATACGATCAAAAAGGATTTTGGAATGCTCAAAGTATACACGGATTTTAGAAACAGGTAGCGCTAGGATTCTTCCTTTGAGTAGACAGTGGCGCAGATAAGATTTTCCGTTATAGCCTAATCAGCCGATAATGTTCCCACTCCTGGGACACAGGCCTCATCTCGGTGACAGGGAGTGGGCTGTAAACTACCACGCGGGCCCAGTGCGGGTTAGCAGATGTCAAATATCTTCGAATTTTTAGTTCTAGGACATGCCGGTTTCCTCACAATGTTTTTCTTCACCGTTTTGAGAGCAGTGGTGATGAAATAATTTACACAAAGTAAAGTGCCAGTTTTCCGCCATGCCTATCTTTTAAATTCGTGTAGATGAAGTGCGATTTGGACGGAGAGTTTTTACTCCTAGATACTTTCTGTAGATATCGGACTTTTACTGAATAAGTCAACAAAACAGAATACCCAGCACAATAAAACCTGCTAACTGAGTAACACACTCATGATGGCAATGACTTTCTTGTTGACATTTCAATAACATTCATTGCGTTACCTATATTGTAGAGTAAACGAATTTTTCAAATGTATGAAGCAATGGTATAGGTCTTGGGGTTGGGGACTTGTCGGTCACACTGGAACTCTGCTTCGAAAACCTACATAGGAACGAGCCTCATATTGAATTTTAAATAAAAACAACTTACCCAGGCAAGCATCTCCTCTCGGAGTTCATAGGCAGAGGAGGGTAGGAGAGACACGGCTTCTTCTCGAACTCGCAGTACTTTCCGTGGAAGTTGGCGGGGCAAGCGCAGGTGTTCGTGTCGATGCAGAGGCCCGAATTCTTGCAGTCCGGCTCGCATTTTGCTGTTAGAGATAAAAGATATATTTAAAGTGTAGTTTTAAACCGAAAATACGGGCTTGAATAAGAAAATAATACAGCTAAGATTTTCTTCTGCCTTTCTTTGTTCAGTAGATAGGTATAGAATACCTATACTTAGATAAACCCAAAGCTACCCTTCTAATAAGACTTAATATAATATGTAAAATCTCTAAAACTTTTTTAGAATAGATGCTAAAAAGTTGCATTAGTGAATAGTTAATAAAAGTAGTTTCCTAAAAATGTGAACTGAGATTACTGAAATTGACTCATTAAAATCAAAATCCAATTCTGTTTTCAGTAAAACAGACCTATTTTCCGCCTAAAATCCTTGAGCTATCAAGAAACCGTCTGAATCAAAGAACAGACTCCTGAAACCATCTGTCAGACTATCCAGAAACCGTAAACAAGTCTAGGACACAGCCCTGACCTGAACTGCATCACCTCCCTGCATTATCATTGACATTGGTAACAATTAGGTCGCAGTTTGTTATTTGCAAATCGGACGGACGGCAACGCCGGGCGCCGGCTTAGATTTGAGCCGCTTCCGTTAGGACAGATAGCGTGCCCACACACTTTGATAATCGCTTATACCTACTCTGGTAGGTATTGTGTCTATTTTGATCTTATCAAAACTTTTAAGTTTGGTTTTAGTTTCAAGTTCTTTTCAGATGTTTGTTCTTATGGTTTATCCAGCTTGATAATTATGTGAGGTATCCAAAGAGGATCCAGTGACAGATATAAGAACGATAATTTAAGAGCATTTATTCTGAAAGTGGGCAACGTCGCAAATAGATGTCAAATATTTCTCTGTTTTTATTTATTTAGCAATATTACTGTATGGAAATAAACATGTGGTTAACTAGCGAACTACAATATTATAATAATGAATTGCAATATTAAAACACTGAATTTGATGTTGTAACCGTTTTAGGTGTAGAAAAGGCATTTGTAAAGTTTCCAAATACTTCCTTTTCTTACATCTAAAACGAAATATTCGGTGTTACGATATTAATTATTGCATTTCAATATTAATATTCAAATTCACTAGTTACTTAGTTAGCCACATTTTAAACTTCCTTATAGTAATTTTGCCAATTCATCAAAACAGGTTAATTAATATTTGACAGCATATTTGCGAAGTTGACAACTTTTAGGATAGCGCTCTATAGTATTACACTATCGTATCTATAATTATCAAAGTTATAATGAAATTGTAAAATAAACATAATTATGGGTAGTTTGTGAGCTTCATAGATAGGTTTATGATAAAATATGATAGTGTAATATCCCCCTAAGCCCGATATACTCATAATACCTATATCTATTTTACAATTTCATTATATCTTTGATCATAAATCTATGATCATATATATGATAGTGTAATACTCACCTTAAGGGGCAATGCATCCGAAAAGGATCTATGTAAGTTTAAATAATCTGTGATATTACAAAATATTCCAAATACTTTTAGAGGTAATGATGACGCTATATTTTTTTTTTTTGTATATTGTCACCTTGCTTGCAGCTATATTCATGTATTTAGTTATTAGAATTTAATCGTATTTTTGTATTTTGTGCTATGTCTTTTGTGTGCATCAAATAAACGATATATCTATCTATCTATAGGACTCAGTCCGCGGTGACTAACCTGTTTCTCCTAATAATGTGCAACTGACCGCATATTATTAGGTACCTATATAATAACAAGGTGGGGAGCTCATGGTTAAATAATAACAGCCGCACGGGTTAATCGAAGGTTAAGCTACGATTGCCGCGGTAAGTTCGTGGATGGGTGATCATCCATTACATATAGAGACCCCTCCAGGTCTCGGAAAATACGTTAAGACATTGGTCTCTGCTGTCATTCGTAAATCTTTGACAGTCGTCACGGGTAGTCAGTCTTACGAAAGGCTATCGTGTTACCCAGTAACTGGGTTGTGGACTTGTGGAGGTCAGAAGCAGTCGGTCCATCTAAAATACTGGTATTCAGCTGCATTCGGGTAGACTTAGCAGACCTCAATATAGTTGAGAAAAGGCTAGGCAGATTGATTGATACGTACAACCCGGGCGCATTAACTTGACACCTGGCTCGGACTAGACACTCCCCCCTGCTACCCGCGCGGTCCCCCCTGCCGCCCCGCCGTCGCCGTGCGGGGTAGCGAGTTATAAACGTCATTCGAGCCAGGTGTCAAGTTATTGCGCCCGGGTTGTAGGTGAGACCTCAGTTCTGAGACAAATTAATTTCGTGGGAATAACACTCATATTATGGAGAACAGTGACTGGACACTGGTTTACTCACCCCAGTTCCAAAAACCTTTTGATTTGAACTGTGGTCAAATGTCACGTCACCTTTTGATTGGTGTTGGTTTTACCCGACTACGGCGAAGCAACAGAGAGGGTTATGATTTTGACCCGTATGTATGTATGTGGGTATGTATGTATGTTCATCTGTTTTCTGATAACTGTTAAACTACTTATCATAATTTGACAAATGAGGTATCGTTGGAAACGTTTTGGTCGTCCGCTGGTTATCAATGTGACATCACATTAAATATTCACCACGGCTATCTGAACATCACTATGAATACATTATAAATTTATAATATGTATATTACGTGTACATACCTAGGTTGTGTATTAACGACTATAAATATTGAAAAGTTTGTATAAAGGTAATAATTTCAGATGAGAATATTTTCATGTTTCATACTTTTTAGAGCGTGATTTTTCAGTATAGCTATAATCTATAAAATGACGCGCCCCCACACAATGCAGTAGTGGAGCACGTCACTTCAGAGTTGACAATAAGCTTTATCTATCGGGTTTTAGTTTTAAACTTACTTTTTTATCAAAGAACTATGTCAACAGAACTAGGCTTTCAGAAATCAGACCCGTGTATGAAATTACGTAATTAATTAGGGATCAAAGATTGTACTTACGCTTGAATGGCTGGTTGGCGTTGTTTTGAAATTCGTTATAATTGGGGCTGAAAAATTATAATGGTGGTTATGATGACAATAACTTAATTTTTAAATAATTTAATTTGAATTTATAAGGTTGCACTTTAACATGGTTTTCGCTTTTATCTTGAGAATGCCAGGCTCTGTAATGCTTTGTTTGAGCCTGCATTCTGAAAATGAGCAACGTCGCAAATAGATGTCAAATATTTCGCTGTTTTGATTAATTTGGCAATATTACTGTATGGAAAATGAAATATGACTAACTAGTGAACTAAAATATTGATTATGAATTGCAATTATAACACTGAATTTGATGTTGTAACCGTTTTAGGTGTAAAAAAAAAACAATTAGAATCTTTGAAAATCTATAATACAAAAATGAGTGAATGTGTTGCTAAGCGCAAAACTCGAGAACGGTTGGACCGATTTCGCTAATTCTTTTTTTTAAATATTCCTTGAAGTACGAGGATGGTTCTTACGGAGGTAAAATTCAAAAAAAAAAAAAAAATTGGCGATACGAAGTTCGCCGGGTCAGCTAGTACTTAATAAAATAAAAATCTAAAACTAAATATTCGGAGTAGCGATAATACTTATTGCAAAACAGGTAAATATTTGACAGCTATTTGCGACGTTGCCAACTTTTAGAATGAATGCTCTTAATTAAGCTTAATAATAATGATTCTTAAACAAATCAAGTATCTTGACTTGGCTCACGAGGTTGTCAACATGTGGGATGTGAACTCAGCGATCATTGTGCCGATAGTCGTATCAGCCAATGGCTTAATTGCCAAGAGCCTCGACCAACACCTAAGGAGGCTCTCGTTGGGCAGCTGGATTAAGGGCTTGATTCAGAAAGCAGTACTCCTGGACACGGCTCGCATTGTCAGGAGGTTCCTCTCTCTGGAGCCCTGACCGCCGCCGGTAGCTTGGACCCTGTTCCCGATACCGGTGGGCTACTATTTTTTATATTTTTAAATGTTTTTATAATTTTTATTTTAATATTTAAAAATGTAATTCATATGTTTAAAACTGAATAAAGGAAATAATGATTCTAATGTAAGTACCTAATATATTATATACCTACCCTGTATCTGTTTTATAATTTTGGCACAGAAGCTATACTAATGAAAGCATGATAGAGCATTTTAAAGATAGGAGCGAAGACACGACTAAAACGAATAAAAAAATGTACTTACGGGCCTCCGTTGTTAGAATACCAAGTTTTAGTCTCGGAATATTTAGACTTGGTCCCAGAATACCCATTCTTTGTGCCCGGATGTCCGGTCTTAGTCCCACTATAACCGGTTTTCGTCCCACCATACCCAGTTTTAGTCCCGCTATAACCAGTTTTAGTCCCGCTATAACCAGTTTTAGTTCCTGCGGAACCGGTTTTGGTTCCGTAGCCATACCGTTGGTTCCTAATATACGACGGTGCGTATTCCGGGGCTTGCACATCCGATTGTCTGTAAAGTTAAATAATTTTTAATACAGTTATTTTGCATATCCATGAAAGAACACATGATATGCATATGATATATTATGCTCTGCCAAGACGCCAGGTGACCTCTACAGGTACAGACGCCAGCACATCAAGTTACTACAAATTTCAAATTTCTTTAACAGATTTTCAACTTTATCGCTAAAGAATAAGGTTCAATGTTGATTGGGAAAATTTGACAGATTAGAGTAGGTTGATGTGCTGGCGTCTGAACTTAGTTAGGTACCGAAATGGTACTCCGATGAGCTACAATGCGACTGTGGAACCACATCACAAACGATGCCTCACCTAGGGTTGCCATAATCATACTTTATTAAACAGTTTTTCACTCTAACATACTGTTTACTGTTCAACAAAAATAAAGTAAGTATATGAATATACTGTTTTCACTGATATCCAGAGCTATACCTAAATAGAAAGGAACTCGGTGGCAAATAACGAAAATACAAAACCAGACCAACCAAATAGACACCGACTTCCGAAATGAGAGTTACCTACCTATTTTTC
The DNA here is from genome assembly GCA_948150665.1 of Conistra vaccinii. Taxonomy (NCBI): domain Eukaryota; kingdom Metazoa; phylum Arthropoda; class Insecta; order Lepidoptera; family Noctuidae; genus Conistra; species Conistra vaccinii. Next base: position 21,801,184 of record OX411325.1, read on the forward strand.
ACTTTGTGTTTTTTTGGAATTCGGTTGTTTTATTTTTGTAAAAGAGGCTTTTTTCCGAGCTACTGTTTGTTTTTCCGAAATATACTATTCATTTTTCTACAATATACTTTATCTCTTGTAGAAAATGTTGGCAGCCGCTAGCCTTACCTCTTGTCGTGCCCGCTGTGCAATAACACCTGCACTATGGAACACCTTTGCGAGGGCAACGCTAACGTTGTCGAAGTTGCCAAATTCTGGTCGAAGCTTACTTTGGCTAAATAAAAAAAAATCATCGATATGACGAAGAAGAAGTTCTGCCGAGATTATTATGCAATGTGGAGAGTACAATATAACAATAAATGAAAATACTGACACTACTAATGCATAAGAGTATTTAGCAACTATCAAATAAAATTTAGCTGCGAAATTAAAAAATGAGTTTTCACACAAATTATAGAAGTGTGTGATCCATCCTAAGCCTATAAATTCCGTTTATCCAACTAGGCCTAGGGTGGATTCTCGGGCATGCGTTTCCGAATATCCACCTTAGGGTCGTTTTTTTGGGGTGGATAAACGGAAAACCCGAGCCGACAATGGATTTTGCCGAGCTATATTGACTAAACTATTGATTATTATCTTCTTCTTATCTTCTTCTTCTTATATATAAAAATCATTTGCTGTTCGTTAGTCTGGCTAAAACTCGAGAACGGCTGGACCGATTTTGCTGATTTTGGTTTTGAAATGTTTGTCGTAGTCCAGGGAAGGTTTAAACGTTGAGTAGATAAGTACTTAGTGCCACCCGTGCGAAGCCGGGGCGGGCAGCTAGTATTCAATAGATTTTTTTTATGCAGAAAGGAAACCACATTAGGGACAGGCCGTTTAATTTATTGTTGTATTGTCGTCTCCACCTTGTATAAATTGAACATCACGCTTGTAATCCCGAAGGGTTAGGCAGAGGTATACCTATGTATCTACATCCAAATTTCGCCAGTCATGTTTAAGTCCCACCATGCACTGCATAATATAAACGTTTGGAGAATAATAAAAACGTTGCGTCAAAAATGTACGGCTATGCAGACGTTAATCATTACATATCTTGAAGCAATGTTTCTATAAAATAGCTTCTGTTTAGCCCGCTACTGTTGAGCTAACTTCTGTTTAGTGAAATACCTACTTAAGTAAATACTTGGTTATCTGAACATCAGTTATTCCTTCGTAAGAACTCGTCTGCCTTTCTTATTAAATACGTATATTATGTATTCTGTTTTTGTTATATTTTAGAAGAACAGATTAAATTTAAAAAAATATAAGTTTGACACGTTACCAATGAAAAATCAGTATTCCTAAATATTTTTTTTAATTATCCCTAACGCAGTCAATGGTGTTAAAATCAAACAGCCTTTTAAAAGAAAATCCGGGCGGGTTAACACAAAATGTCGCGAAATGCGAAAATAATGTTATAAATAAAGTCACAAATCTAAAAGAAACTTACCCATATTGATCGTCAGAGGTTGCCGTTATCCCATATCCAGCATTACTGAGATATGCTGCTAGTAATAAAATAATTGCTTGAGTAACTAAATACATTTTATTGTAATGAATTATCCATGAGTTAGAGTTCTAATAAACCACAGTTGTCGTGACGGATGACACGAGCAAACTGACTCCCGAATGCTTTTGCGGTATATTATCTTCAGTTTATATAACACAGGATACTCAGAAATCATCCTCCTGATAACTGAAAGTTATCAACAGTTGCAGGATTTAGAAGTAAAATGCAAATAATTTCAGGCGACAGGAAACTGAGTTTCATGCTGAAAGAATAGGCATCATAGATATTTTAAACACAAGAAGAAAAAAAAGTTATTTCCAGAGCCGCGTATAGCGTTCTTTTTTCAAAAAGGGCGCCAAAGTAATTTCGTGACATCAACAGTTATAAGGCGAAGAACTAAATAAAATGCCAAAAAAAAGAAATACCTCTTCGTCCCGAAATAAGAAAGAGGTAAGAACTGATTACTTACATATTTTACAAGTATTGGAAAATATTTGGAAAAGCAATCTGTTGTGCAATTTATAGATGCTATCTGTTCTGCCTAGTACAGACCTTATGCTTGAAGCGACGATGGTGGCGACGTGTTTCCAACTTAACCTTACCTTGAAAGAACTAAGCTTTTCGCGGTAAAGCTAGCAAGGGAAAGTCCCGGAGGTATCTACTGATTCGTTCGGGTCTTTTCCTCGCTATACAGCGTTTAGGCAACTTATCTTTTTTAATTGTTCGTAACTCTGATAAACACTATCAGAGTTACGGGCAAAATGTTGCGTAATTATTTTAATAGTTACGTAAGTAAATGTATCTCTATATATTTATTGAAATCATGTTTTTGTCTGCCCATCGCGTGGTCCATATCCGCTAGTGAACTTTTACAAAAAAAAAAACACTGTAATACTATTATGACCTCTGTCACCACAAACTTTTTTAAAGAAATGACTGTAGCAAGCATGGCTCGATTCCGTATGATACATTCTTCCTCAGGTGAGGAGCTCGTGGCTAAGTAATAACAAGCCGCACGGGTCGATCCATCAGGTTAAGCTACGCTTGCCGGGGTTGGTCAGTGGATGGGTGACCATCTTTACATACCGAGACTCCTCCGTGCCTCGGAAAGCACGTTAAGCCGTTGGTCCCGGCTGTCATTTGTGGATCTTTGACAGTCGTTACGAGCCGTCAGAAGCCCGAAAGTCTGACACCAGTCTTACCAAGGGGTATCGTGTTACCCAGTTACTGGGTTGTGGAGGTCAGATAGGCAGTCGCTCCATGTAAAATACTGGTATTCAGCTGCATCCGGTTAGACTGGAAGCCGACCCCAAGATAGTTGGGAAAAAGGCTAGGAAGATTGATTGACATTCTTCCTCAGGTATAGTCGACCTAATTACTCATTAACCCTAAGGATGAATATTACTTGCACGTCACAAGAAGATCTGTGTGACAGTTAGATAGTTTCAACGTTAGAGAAATTTCAAATGACTGGGAATCGTTGCCAAAAGAGGTAAAGGAATAACGAGATCTACTATAACTACCTACCTAGAGTATGTAGGTACTCATCTACGTAACATAACATCACGCCTGAAGAGTCACGACAGAGGTGTACCATAGTACACCCACATTTCGCGTGCCGGGAACCCTCCTGGAGGGTTCACCTAGTCGCATATGGGATGCCGGGAGCCCTAGTGGAGGGCTCACTTTAAATGTAGGTTTTAAAGCATTATAAACCGTGAAAATAAAATCTGATGTATATTTTAGAAAGATTAATTAGTCTATGCGTTGGTTTTAAAATCAATTTTTTTTTTGTTCACGTTTACATAAATATTCACAAAAAATTTAATAGGTTGGAAACTACGTATAGCGACAAGACCCCTTAGTAAAAAATATTTTACTTCTTTTTACAATTTTACTAACACGGTTACATATCACACCTAATGCCGGCAACCCTCCCGGAGGGTTCACTTCCAAAATGTATGGCGGCATGGCGTATGAGTTCTATGAAAAGTGGGTAGAGGCGAAAGTGTTAAGTCTCAAGTAATAGGGGTCCTCATCTACTACATAATATACCTAAACTTGTTACAGAAACAAAACATAACTGCAAGGCTGATGCTAATAAGCCTCAAAATAGACGATTACATTTACAAACATAAGCTGATCTCAGTATGTGAAGCAGAACAATACTTGAGAGAGGTAACCTCCTACAAAACTCAATGTAGTCAAGACGAGCGATCCCTGCAGGTAAGAATACAACTTTTTCTTACTACGATATTAGGTAGTACATAACACATAGTCAGCCTATTAATGTTCCCACTGCTGGGACACAGGCCTCCTCTCTATGAGAGGGAGTGGGCCGTAATCCACCACGCGGGCCCAGTGCGGGTTGGTGGATGTCACATGTCTTCGAATTTTTTGGTTCTAAGACATGCCGGTTTGAACCGATGTTTTCCTTCACCGTTTTGAGAGCAGTGGTGATGAAATTATTTACACAAAGTAAAGCGCCTGCTTGGGTTCGAACCCACGACCCACAACTCGTAAGTCGCCCAGGTGGCCCAGTGGTAACGGCCCCCGTTACCACTGGGCCACCACTGCTCTCATACGATATTAGTAAGAAAAAGTAATTAATAATGGCACTGATTAACTGTAGGTACTGTTTATTATATCTTTAGTAAGTTGAAAATTACTGTAAAGCACGTTTATTAACAAGTTCGGCAGTAAAAACTGAGCTGTAATCAATCTGCCGTTGTCAGACTTACGGGCTTCTGACGACCCGTAACGACTGTCAAATATTCACGAATGACAGTCGGGGACCAACGGCCTAACCCATTAGGTTGGGGTGCCCTGGCTTAGTTACTGCGACCAAGAGTCGCGCGTGGTTGGTCACAGTTCGAATTCCAACCTAACCTATGAACTATTAACCTAACTGCCCATTCCAACATTTTTAATGGTATTCATTTACTACTTGAGATTTTTTTCTTGTTCTGAATGAAAATAATAATCGACCAATTTCCTGTTTTTTTTCACACCATGTTTTACTGTCACACTAATTTAATTTACCCACCGCCGAAAAATAAAATTATCTACTGCCCGTAATTTTTTCAAGTGATGATGTAAACTCCCTAATATTAATCTGTGCTAATGTTTAAATACCAGTTATACTTATTAGGTACCCATCAATACGTTATAGTACTAGGTACTACAGATGATAGTCTAACTATAAGGCTGCGTTTCCACCAGAGATGAGCGAGGATGCGTAGCCAAGATGTGTGTGAAACTTACCAATAACAACGCTAGCTTAGCTCAAGCTGACAGTAAAGCGATCTTATTGGTTAGTTTCACACACATCCCTCGCTACGCATCCTCGCTCATCTCTGGGGGAAATAAAACTTAATGTTTATATTAAAAATTATAAATATTTAAATGAAATAAATGAATTATTATTTATGACTCACTGCGGGGAAGGCGCGGGGTCTCGGGGCCCGAACCCGCTACCAACGCCCGCTGCGCGCCCGCGCCACCACTCAGCTCACAGACGCGCTCCACTACGGGCATTTCTTTGTACCTATTGTTCTAGACGTTGATAATGTAAATTATAGCATTACACCTATGTTATACAGTCCACTAAATCTTTTATTATAAAGTCCCGATTGAGCCCATTCAGTACTCGTACGCATCCAAGTCATCTGGCCAACTCTTTCTGGGCCCGCATCAGCTGGTCTGTGAAGTATTTCTAACATAACATCACGTCTGTAACCCCGGAAGGGTTAGGCAGAGGTGTACGTGTACCTATAGTACACCACGTTTCGCCATACCACCAGTATTCAATAAGTCTTCGTCTGCTTCGTTCTGCCGTCAAGAAGCAGGTTCCAGTTTGAAGGTGTAATTAAAGATACAAGACATTTTAGTTTTGTCTCAGGCATGGCAACGCACCTGCGACGATATCTTTTGAATATGGTTACCATATCGGCGGGGACCACTTACCATCACATGAGCCACCCTTGTTCACCACCTAATAACATAAAATAAAATCATTAGTCGGTAGGCAACACATTGTTTTATCTGACCTCATACAATTTGGTTTTAGGCATATCAACGAAACCCAGACTAAACTTGTTCCGTTACAAAGTACCAAAAATAAATTACAATAGGGATATTGACAGGGGGAAAAAACTATTTAGTCCGTCAGGTATATAATAAAAAAATATTAGACACGTATTTTTTGCTTTATCATATTAATAAGAAATGGTTTAGATAAAACCATGGGCGTACCCAGGGGGGGGCAGGGGAGGGCAGCTGCCCCCCCCTGGATTTTGTATGAGTAGGCACTGTTGTCGATAAAAGTTAAGTTACAGGCACGATAAGTCTTCCTTTACAATTACAATATATTATTTTGAATTAATTTTAGAAAAAAACCGCGCTGCGCGGCTTTTCATGTTGTATCTATTATGCATTTAACCGACTAAAAAAGGAGGACGTTCTATGTTCGACTGTTTTTTTTTACTACCTATGGTTAACGATATTTTCGTCAATAAATTGTAAAGCAATTTTGAAAACTCGTATATCATTTAAATGTAAATGTAAATTTTATATTCGGTCCACAATTGGCAAAAATATCGATAAACATACATATAAAAATAAAATCTGTCAAGTGCGAGTCGGACTCGCACACGAAGGGTTCCATACCATGTCGTACAAGATTTAACACTATGAATTTGTAATACTTTCGTAAAGGTAACAACAGAGGCGCTATAAAAAAACAAAGATTTGTAAAGAAATTGTCTAATTTTAATGAAAAAATGTTGTTGTGTTAAAATATAGGTGTAGGAGTATATTTCATTTATTTTAAGAGAAAAATATCAAGTTAACTTTATCCATATAACATGCATTAACTAAAGTCAAAGTTATTTATTTGCTACTAACATAGTATTAGTAGGTATAAATAGGTATATATGGTAGGTAAGCAGGTAGATATGTAGGGTAGGTAGGGTAGGGTAGGTAGGTAGGGTAGGTAATTAGGTAGAAATAGGTAATTAGGAAAGGTAGGTGCGCTGCAGATAAGTACTTAGTGCTAACCGTGCGAAGCCGGGCCGGGTAAAGCTAGTTACTTATAAATAAAAGGATTTCTCTTGCTACATCAGACTATATTGTACAAAATAGAATGTAAGTAGTATGCCAAATTTTAATTATAACTGTGCGTTTGCACTGGCGAAATATTCACAACAAAACATGTTGGAATCTCTATTTTCTGTCAATTTTTCACACAATGTTTGACAGGAACTAGAGATTTCAACATGTTTTGTCGTGATGTTTCGCCAGTGCAAACGCACGGGTCAATACAGGTATTTATTTACGTTATTTTTGATAGTCATACAGAAATCTATTATTTCTTACTTATTATTTTTACACATCCTATCGGACTATGAGAGTGAGGGAAGAGAGAGTGCACTCGTGTCTGCGCACACACTTGTGTACTATAATATCTCCCGCGCCGAAGGCCAGTCTCCGTTGAGATTGGCCGCCGTGCCCGAATATTTTTACACCAATAATTTTTCTCAATATGAAATTGTATCCACAACGGTTTAAAGTAACTGAATGAATAGTACACTGTATGTGCCAGCATTCATTTCAATGTTACTGAATATATTGTTTATTGGAGTGTACTTTTAACATGAGGTACACACATCAACACCGTCTAGGGATACTTTGAAAAAAGTCGATAAAGTTCTTAAACTCAAAAAATACTGGCCGGTTTTAAAATCTTGTGAAGAAAGTTTATTTTGTAGACCTTTTTGGATCATCGAAATTTAAATGATAGAAATAGTATATGCTGCCATGATAGTAGGTACTTACTAATTCCATGTCATTACTCCGACTATGAAATAGTTATCTGTGGAATTTATATCGCTTATTATTAGCATGAAATACAAAATTATTTTTTTAAGTTGCAAAAAATCGCCCATATTATATAAAATACGTTATGAATCGGCGTTTTTAGTATTTGTTGATTATAAACAGTATATGTTACATGATACACACAAGTTTCAAATTCCTAATTTGTTTAGTTGTTGAGATAGAGCTCGTACAAAAATGGTCTAAAACAGACAACTTCTACGGCCCCCTAATTCATCATTTTTGAAGATAAAAACAAATAAAAATTATATTTATTCTCTACTCGATGAGCTCTAAAAAATGATACCCCACATGCCAGGGTCAGATTATTTTTTTTTCAAAATTTAATTTTATTGTATGGCGACCCCCCTTTAATTTTTAATTTTATTATTTGTTGCTCTTGCGGCAATAGAAATGCTCAATCTGTGAAATTTTCAACTGCCTACCTATTACGGTTCATGAGATAGAGCTCGCTGACAGACAGACGGACAGCGGAGGCTTATGAATAGGGTTCCGTTTGTCACCCTTCGGGTACGGAACCCTAAAAAAGCTTAATACGTCCTTCTCTTTTGAAGTCGGTTATAAATTTAAATACACGAACGCAGCAGCAATATCAAACTATGTAAAACATGTGGGGGGGGGGGGATTTCTGATTTGCCCCCCCCTGGGCCAAAAGCTGGGTACGCCCATGGATAAAACGCATTAGACTTGGGGAGTGGTGCTACGTCACAACTCTGTATAAAATTTACCGGGGTGTGACAACATGTCACATTTTAAACGTATTGTCTACTCAATGTATTGCCGTAATCTTTTGATTACCTACGTAAAAAAAAATTAAAAAATTTATTTTTTATTTATTTACAATTTTTTTTGTCAACATCCCTACTTCAGCTTAGCAACAGTGCCACAGGTATAAATGATTAAATTTAGATAAACAGCGGTCGGTGACACACAGTTCGACTGACAGTTAGTAACGGTACCGGTACTGTCCCTGAATAAACCTACAGAGCACAGCTTTCATATCACGATCTTCTTTAAAATAACCCTTACATAATAACATTAATAACTTATCAAAATGATTACTTAAATAACGTTCGGTAAAATACTTATTATTTTTAACTAACTGCAAAAAAAAGTTTTCTTTATACTATAGTCCTCCAGACCGTATTTCGGCCATGGCAGCGAATCTTAACGAAGCCATCGGCGCGGGAGATATTACAGTGCACTAGTGTGTGCGCAGACACAGGTCACTCACTCTCATAGTCCGATGAGACGGCAATCCGACACGACCGGAGAGATATCAGGCGGAGGACCCAACGGCCGTGCTTTCCGAGGCACGGGGCTATCACACCGCCAACTTCCAAATTCCGGGTTGTTACTAAGAAATTCCAAATAGAAAAACGCAATAACACTTTGCTCGACCTAGAAATCGACACAAGGACTCTTTTACTAAGATATCGATGGCACGTATTAAGTTTTATCAGTCAAATAATATGTTTCTACGTGGTCACCATTTCTACCAAACTTGATCTTCAGTTTCTCCCCTACATTAAAAACTTAAGAAAATAATAATGAATTATTAAAACATGCCCTTTTGACTTTAGAATAACCCTTTTGACATAGGACATGGGATGTGATACCCACAGCGCCGGCGCTGCTTCCGAACGGAAACTCAGGGGCGTAGATATCTAGATCTTCTTGGAATTATGCATATTATAAATTTTTCCTATTAATTTTACAGATAACGATTGTACCTACAGTTTTTCTACGCATTTTAATAAATTTCATGACGCGTTGTTTACCCATAGGTCTGATAAGGCTACTGATTGCAAAATCAGTTGAAAATTACAGCACTGTTTTGCCCCCACATCTTTTTTAAGATAAAAATATCCTGCTGACCTATTTTTGAAAATAAAATTATCAACTGCAGGTCTAAAAATACATTTTTATTTAACCGCATTTTACTGCGTCCTCTTTTTTCAGGTCATTGAGAAACTAACTCGCTGCATGAAAGCTATAATTCTAGATCATCATGAACTAAGGCCTAACATTCATAGCGATAACAATGTCAGTTCTATCGCAGACGGTGGTGATCGTGCAGGGTCTATATCACCAGTATACTCTTTACCTGATGAAGACAGGACTCAACTAACACAAATAGCTGAAGCAACATCTATAGACGACACGGTAGCAAATAAAGATGTTGAAATAGTAGACCTCACCAACATTGACGATGATAATGATTTAATTCATAATGAAACTAGTACCGCAACAGCAGATAACGCAGGTTCTAGAATAATTGTTGAAGTGGATATACATAGGGGTATGTCTAGTCTTTCTCTGAGAGATGTAGAAGCACCATTTAATATTGCATTTTCTGATGTAAATTGTTCCCAAAGTATACTCAATAACTTTGAAGGCATAGATCCAATGCAGCAGAATAAAATTAATATTGTTTCTCAAGGACCAGTTGCTGGTGCATTAGTGGGTTATGTAGCCGAACAAGAAATAACTAGAAACATAATGCAGGTTGATGGTAGCACTGCACTTGGTAATATACCGAACAAGAAGACTGTTATAATTGAGCCTAATAAAACCATGGAAACTAGTATTGCCCAAAATAAACCAAAAATTATTCGTAATACTAACAGTAATTTAATATACAAAACTGTCGTACAAAATAAAGAACCCAGCAACTACAGTCAAACAATGACTTCCGATCAAAAGGATAATATTTCATCCCAAGTACCATTTTATCCCGCTACCAATAACGTTCCAGAAAGTCATCGACAGACTTGGTATGATTCGAACAAAACTTGTACAATAAATCATTCCAGCCATACATTTAAAGATGATTATAACTCAACACAGTCTGCACAGATTTATAAAGCTGTCAACTCAAACGTAGTTAAAAATGCAGCCAACTTTGCCGTTAATATTCCAACAAATACTTTTAATGCAGCTGAGAAAGAAAACCAACCAATCAACGCTGCTGGAAATTCAAAAGCACTTACTAATAATACAGCTATCGTACAAGATGCTTCTACAACGATTAAAAAGAAAAGAGGTCCACGCAAGAAGAAAACTTTAGATGAAAAGGAAATTAAACCTAAAAAAACAGTATATCGACCCCCCAAAACAAATATAAAGAATACTTTTACTAAATCGGCGATAAACCAAAGCATACCGATATATAATGAAAATGTGATCAACGATCTATCATGGATAGAAGATATAAGATACGTCAGGGAAATAAAAGTCGATGAAAATGATCCTACACTTAATTTAGAAGAATCTTTTTGGGATAATTATTACTTACCCGCTAACTGGGGTGACAATGAATTTCTGTAATATTTTGATTTGTTATATAAAATTATTTCAATGTACTTCCTGTTTTAAATGTGTTCTCGTCCTGTATGGTCCATCATCCAAAGTGAGGTTGTGTTGTTTCTATTTGTTTAGGGGCTGATTTTCCCAACTCCAGATGACTTAATCCATGGAATAATTTTGTATGTTTAACAGTTTTTTTTTTCATACAAAAACTGTCAAGACCCGCTAGGATAATAGTGTTTTGTGGTCTAGACATCAATTTTATTTCACGGCTATAAGATATCTACCGTTGGAGTGTTCAAAGTTTTGGAGAGTAACGTGTTCTCTTATCCATATTCTTTTTACTATATGGTTTGAGCGGGACGTTCATTGTTCCGCACCTTAGGAATGCGCGGCGAGGCGGGAGGCAGCGTTGACGAATGAGCGGGGGGCGGGACGCTGAGCGCCGTGAGCATTGACGAATGAGCGGCCTGCACTGCCCCCCCGTGAGCTGTGCGCATACCTAACGCGCGGAACAGCGGTCTCGGTGGTCAACACAGACTATAATTATATATTGGTGGTCAAACTACATCCTTATGTATACTGCTTCTACTGTGATTTCTATTCGGAGTTTACTCATACTTTCCAAACGACTTCGTTTCTCCTGGTGATGTAGGTGTGTGTGTTGTCAATAAAACTACATAAAATTATGATTCAAATATTTAATAGGTAAAGATAATAAGAAAAACTTCAATGACACGAAGGTCAAAACTATACGAGTACACAAACAGCAACATAATATAATTTGTATATTATTTTTTAATATTGTATGTGAATGTGTAAATATATTGTTTTCTGTTCTATAATATTTGCCTCGTGTTGATTGATAATGTTTCATTATGCTTATTCTTATGGCGTCACTTCACTTGGCATATTGACAAATATTCGCGTAATTACGCTAATATAAAATAGACCTTATCTTAGTAAACATAGGATATATTTTGTATTGGCTAATTGACGAAATATTAAGACAAAGACGCCGCGGAGTGCCAGCATTAGAACCATTATTTTAGTGTAGGCCTGCAAAACATGTACGCACTTAAAATTATTTTGTATTACTAATTCAATTATTTATATCGCTGATCTACTCGACACCATTGGCCAATGTTAAATGCTAGTTATAGCATTCAACTGTTTTTCAATGTAAGTAATTATGACCCAACCAATGGCAGACAAGTACTCAAAACACAGAACCCTTCTTAAAAAAGGAAATTGTTTTAAAAGCACGTTCGATTCTGTTCCGTTCTTATAGGGTCTCTCAATATGGTAAGAATAAATTCAACGGAACAGTGAATTCTGCAAAATTACCTTTCATATTAATAGAAGTATTTCAACAGAAATTGTTTTTATTATCACTAGCACAAATAATTTATGAAACCACGTGAAGCACACTCATCAATAACATTGTTATACACCGTAAAATCGTGGTTTTGTGACATGGAACTGCAAAAACATTACACTACTACATTTTTATATTCATATAATTTATTAATTATTACGTTAAACCAGATATGTAAGAGTATTTTTCAATATACTGTAATATTTTGTTTCACCTTCACCCATAACTTCAATAAATTTGAATTCACAGACCACGTCGTATTTTAGTAATACCTAAATGTCGCTATATCAATACAAAAAATAGAAAAGCATTGCTAACTAATATTATATAACGGGTGTAAAAATACCCATATGCTACGGCTATCGCGCGCTATCTCGTATACCGCTCGATGTCTCGCTGTATAACAGAGAGCGCGCTAAGTGGTTCGCGTTATCGCAATAATGTAGCCGTAGCATTAACGAAACCGAGAGTCAATTATTCTTCTCGTTATTATGATCCTGTTTGTTTTTGTTCTGGACCATACCTTCTGGTTACGGAGATATTGAAGGTCAAAGTACAAACTTTTTTTTTTTTTTACGAAAGCTTGTTTTATATGTTATATTTTGACTTCAAATACTCCTACGATCCCTGTTCCGTTACATGCACTCATAAGCACAATGTTTTGCGTGAGTTACATAATTGCACACTACCGTAAACTGCGAATTTTCACACCAAAAATTAAAACTCATTTCCCAGCAATTATTTTCGCACAAAGTTACCTGGGTCTTAGTTTGATGTGCAGATTTCGTAGATGACGGCTTCGCAGGGTCATTTTACACCCTGTATATTACTCATATTATAAAATAACTAATAATAATCTCTGAAAGCGCAATTTTTGTATACATTGTAACAGCAAATCCATTTTCACGTCTCCCCCTTAAGACCTAGGCCAAATATATTTTGATATTTTGGATAGATCGTGACCTAAAGAAGTGCCATAAAAAATATGAAATAAAAATTAAAAAAATATATATATATAAATCCGCAACATTTCGCAGGTTAAAGCTAGTCAATTAAAATCTACTTTCGTTTCATTATTAAAATCTACTTTCGTTTCATTTCCTTTAGGCAATCAATCTTATTAAAGTTCGAGCCCATTTATATATAAAGTTGCTTCCAATCCAATCTTTTATGGTTATTTCAACGGAATCTAAGCGGAAATTACATTATTGTTTCCAGCACACCGCAATCTAATAGGTACTTACTATTTAATAATTTTATTAATAACTGTACTAACAAATTCCAAATATATGTAAATATATCAATGTAAGTATCTAATTTATTAACTTTAAACCATTATTACAAATTATATTTATATACACAGCACATAATTAAGTATAACATCAACTAAATATATTCTAATATGCAGTATATTTACATAAACTTTAAGCACATAATCTAATGGTAAATATGGAAGCAGGTACATTACATCAAACTATGTGTATCTAACAAATATAAACATAAATTAGCTATAAAGAAAGAAACAGTTTAATAAATACAATATTATTGTAATAAGTAGAATTTGTATAAATAAATGTGTTAAAATGGAGGCCAACATACCTTTGAATGGAGTAGAAATTACAAATATCGATAGTATTGTCGTAGAACCTATTTGACGAGCCTTAATGATGCTCTCAGCACTATAAGTATATATTTTATTAAAAAATAATTCAAGATACATAATAATCACATTATTTCTGAGCACAACTTACACTAGATACAGCAGGTACTAAATTAAATGACATAAACCTAACTGTAAGGCTGCCTGTCCACCGGAGCGGAGAGGAGAGGAGCGGAGATGTGCCATTATTAACCAATCAAATCTAAACTCAGGGGCGGAGTTAAGATTCTATTGGTTAAATATTGGCACATCTCCGCTCCTCTTTTCTCCTCTCCGCTCCAGTGGACAGGCAGCCTTAGTGTTATGTATGATAGTGAAATTGTTACTATAAAATGTGGTATAATGGAAAATTCTATAACTATTATAAGAGCAAAATTAATAAATGCAATCTGAATCTGTAATTTAATATAAGTACAGTTGTTTCATAATAAATATAAAATTAATAAATAAACAGGTATGATATAGATACATAATCTATTTCATATTTTAATGAAGTAAAAAGTAATATCATTATACACAGTGCTATAAACTTATCGACGTACGAACAAAACTAGTACAATTCCTTAATAGTCGGCTAGTACCACAGATATAAATCTAACTAGATGACGCGATTGTATGTACTTCGCGAGTCAAAAAACGGAGTAAAATTACGGTCAATGATCGTAATCTGAGCTTTTCATTTAGCATTTCATTTAGCATTATCGGTACCGGAAGTTAGTATGTTTATGGCACACATACACACATAGACAGACCAGTTTATCCCCACAGCAACACACTCACACACAATTAACCATTAAACCCACTCAATAAAATGTTAACATCAGAATTATTACACAATTATAAATATTTTGTAAAAACGTGTCAAACCCGCCAAAGAACACTGTCCCTCAAGATACAGGATTTTCCTAGTTTGAAGTGCAGGGGTCTTACTCTTTTGTAATAGCCATACCCATCACATAATTACCTAAAATACACTGATGTTACCTAAGCTAAGTTTTTTGGTAAATAATTAATGATTACTTACTTACTTAAATCCACCGAAATCTGGAAAAATGTCTTTTTATGCCATATTGAGTTGGCCGAGGCATTGGAAATGTTTTCTTTCATTGGTAAGTTTTGATTTTAAATTGTGTGTGGAAAAGTGGCACGCTTGGTACATACATACATATGGAGGGAATTGCGTTATGTATCTAGTTAGATTTATATCTGTGGCTAGTACACTAGCTACACTTAGTAATTTTCTTTAATATTCCAGTTTATATCATCCGCCTAATACTGTCTGTGAGAAACTATGTACTTAATTTTAGGATATATTTTTATCATTTTCATAAATACATAGTATATTATGATGTATCGTAATATTAGCCACCTAGATGACCTATCTATATATATAATATGGACTGTAACAACAAACTTTTGGTAATAAACATAATTTAATATTATTATAATAAATAAAATATAAAGTATGTATAATTATTATTTGATATATACAAAAGCTACGATACGCTATTCAATATTCTCTTTCTAATGCCAATCATTTTGTTATTATATTTTGAGACTAATTTATTATCACTTACTCATATACAACATTTTATAACCCCTTTACGAATATTTTATAATAACCATGAACAAGCTTAACGCTCTATAGAACTCTAGCATTCTCATTTAATTTAATTTAAAATAAATTACATACTTGAAAGACAATTTAGTAATAGGAAATATTTTTTATTTTATTATATGATGGATATTATTATATTTTAGATTTTAATATTATTTTCCGATGTCTATCAATTTGGATCTATATTTGTGATTAAAACAAACATATTTTTTTTACATTTAGGCGACTATATTTAAATAGTAGTTAGAAACCAAACACACAGTGTATTTTACACGACAAAACAACGTATTATATTTTTTATTTTTATTTATGTATCTATAATATTTAAAATTATCACAAGCAAGTAGGTAATACTCAAAGACCAAGAATTCACGACACACGACACGAGTCTATTACGCAGTCATGTTTCCTTGGGGTCTTAAGACTTATTGCAACCGATGGCTGATTGAAAGCAATGATGCCATCGACGATGGTGCAAGTTTAAAAATCATCCATATACTCGAGATGTTTAATATAGCTATTGGAATACAGCACAATTCGACCAGCAGCAACATCCAACCACAGTTGCTGCAACCGGAAATCCAATTTTGAATGCCTATAACCACATGTGACACCGAAAATACAATCGACACGAGGTGCGAAATCGGAACTCTTCAGGCGCCTGCGGTCATCGCCTCTTGATCTCCTAGTCTAAGGCACCTGTACAACGGCCGCGCGAGCAAACCACGAGCAGTAAGTGCGCGACAGCGACGTGCGATTACTCGCTGATATGCGTATGTACAGACGCCAGCACATCAACCTACTCCAATCTGTCAAATTTTCCCATTCAACATTGAACCTTATTCTTTAGCGATAAAGTTGAAAATCTATTAAAGAAATTTGACAGATTGTAGTAACTTGATGTGCTGGCGTCTGTACTAAGTGGAAGTCTCTAAACGAGGGGTTTGCCCGCCTAGCGAGCGTCGCTGAGCGAGTAATCTCTTTGATAACTCTTGTCGCTGCGACAAACGAGTACTGGCCGGCCGGTGTGAACAATCAGCGATCAACTATTGATATACAATATGTAAAAAAAAAACCCAGTCCGATCCGACAGGAGCTCATAGGTATAACTGCAATAACATTACCTAAAAGTACAAAAAAATCTAATTATTATTGAAATTAAAAAAGGAATTGCTATTTAAATATCACATTTTTTGTAGCAAAATTACCTAAAATTAATTTAAAATGAGCGAATTTTCAACAGGGGTCATACGTTATGACTTGTAGAGACCCGCTAAACGCCGATTTTCTATTGAAAAATAAATTTGAAGATTGTTTTTTTTTTCGATTTTCCTGAAAATTACCACATAAATAGACTCTAAGTACGATACCTAACAACACCATCATAGATCGGACAGGGTTTGTTTTTACATGTTGTCTCTTTCTCTTTTACTTACACGGGACTTACAATCTTTTGTACGTTTCTAGAGCAAAAAATCGTTGATAGCTAGTCGCTCCCTCGTCGGGAGTGAGACAGGTGCCTAAAACCATTTTATATCTCTTTCTAACCCTACCCCCATCTCTTTCTGACATGAGCTTCCAATACGCCCTTTAGCCAGGCTTATCCTACGCGCGCATTAAACCAGTCTCAAGCTGCGCTATGCAGCTTCCAGTAATTTATAATATTATCATAAGGCTTAGAACATATGAATCTTTATGTAAGTAATTTAACAATATTATTACTATTGATTGGTTAAGTACTCGTTAACTGGAACCTTGCTATGTTCACTTTATTTTAATTGTAGTTATATAACAAAATGAACTTTCTTTCTTTTAGAGTTGATGGCAAAAGTTCTTTTTTTTTTTTATGTTTGATTTTTGTAACAATTTTTTATTTATTTAAACGAGTGTCCGTGGAATTTCTTGCCCGTTTTTCTACATAAGAACCTACTACGCTTTGGAATGGTCAACTAGCTTCATCTTTCTGACTGACTGATCCCTTTTTCCATTCAAAAGTGCTTGTAATTGGTTTATTTAAAATAAATGAATTGAGTTTGACGAAATGGGCCCAGTAGGGTGGCATTTCAATAAATGCTTATTGCATGAAATTATAGAAAATTAAAAAGCCAACATAAAACACTTCTGAAGACCTTTATCAGCTTTTTAATCACACATAGATTTAAAGTACAACCTCCTTTATTTATGACTTTTTCTATCGAAACATTTAATTACATCTCAAAGCGATGCAGAAAACTGAAGACCGAACAATGGAAAGTCCACACTAGGTATTCATAATAATAATATTCAGGCCATCTATGTTACGCCACAGATTAGTACAGATGGTTCACTCCGCAAAATCATTTAAATAAAAAGCGACTCTTGCTACGACACAATAAAGTGCAATTCAGGTCGCACAGCGCTAGTTACCTACAGTATTCATCTAGAAGTTGCTTCTCGTTCTATCGCGTTACTCTTATATCTTCTGACTAAATTACGCCCATTGAAGTCGACAAGTCGAGTCCGCCGCGTACCGCCCACTTACTTGTAGCTTCATATCTAAAATGCGGAGTGAACCATCTGTTTTCATCTGTGGTAACGCGTTTTTTTATAAATAACTCTAGCTTACAAACATAACAAAGTCCCAGCCTTTATTATCTAACGACCTCCAGATTTATAACATCTCCTATCTCAACCGTCACTCAACATATTGATATACCTTAACAAAGGGTTGTACCTTCAGATTAGAAGCTGAACTTCCCCCTGACCTTGAAAAATCCCATGCCAGTCTTGTTGTGGAGTAGTGACGTCACTCCTACGTAGCTCTGGATGACTATGGGGGAGTGGTGTATGCAGCACGCCGATGATGTCATGTGTTCTATTGCTCTTTGTATCTTTAGGGCGAAGGTTTCCATGTCGTAGGTCGATTTTTCTTCTGCTGTTCCCTCTGAAAATAATTACGGCTGAGGTGAATATGTGTCATATGTATGTGATATGTAGAGTCGGAGCGAATTGTTCGGATTTCGTTAAAATGTTTGAATAATTGGTAAATCAATTAGATTTAGGTACCTTATTAACGGCCGAGTATTGATAACTTATGTATGCTCGTACATCCTAAATGTTTATACATATATGACATAAAATGGCAACATTTCGTTCCGTCGGCGACTCAAGCGCCGCAGACTTACTGCAATCTGTGCGCCTATACAGCGTGCGTCTATTTGTATGTGTGTCATGTATGTCTGGACTTTAAAAGAGACTGTGACCTCTGAGTTTGTTTCGGCCTTTCTTCTCAGAGTAGTCGGATAGAAAACGCCGACCTCATCTAGTATTTTAAACATTATTGACGTAAATAATTGTTTGTAAAAACCTATTTACAGAAAATGAAATAATTTCATTTACCAGTATTTTACATGGAGCGACTGCCTGCCTCCACAACCCAGTTACTGTGTCATCATCATCATCATCAGCAGCCTATTAATTTTCCCACTGCTGGGACACAGGCCTCCTCTCTGTGAGAGGGAGTGAGCCGTAATCCACCACGCGGGCCCAGTGCGGGTTGGTAGATGTCACATGTCTTCGAATTTTTGGCTCTAAGACATGCCGGTTTCCTCACGATGTTTTCCTTCACCGTTTTGAGAGCAGTGGTGAGGAAATTATTTACACAAAGTAAAGCGCCTGCTTGGGTTCGAACCCACGACCTACAACTCGTAAGTCGGGGCCGTTACCACAGGGCCACCACTGCTCTTAGTTACTGGGTAAGAATCCGAAAAACACAAAACACTGTTACTAACACACACAAAAAACACACATATATCAAAAAAAGTTGTCTGTAAATATTCACCTTCACCTTTATGCCAGAAGATGGGATGCGAGGCGTACGTGATGAAGGGCACATCTTGACTGAATGGATTCCACACCGTCTTCAGGGGAACTGGCTCGCCTTTGTTCCACATCAGTCGCAGGCCGCGGAGGTGGCGCTCTCTGTAGTCAATATTAATGTTATTAGCAACCGTTTCTTTAATAATTAGTTAGAAAGAACTACATTAACCCCAGTTGACTTTGTTCATTGGGTTTGTTAGCCCAAGTTCGCACGCGTATTTTTATCGCGGCGATTTTTTTTCGCGTACTGGATTTTCTACGCTCTGCTTAGCACCGAGGGTTGAATATCCAAAAGTGTGTTTTCTTGACTTCTGGAATACGCGCTGAGTGCACTCTGTTGGATTCTCAATACTCGGCTCAATACCAAGAGTTGAAAATCCAGTGTACGACAAAAAAGAGCCGCGATAAAAAAAAACGTCCATGCGAACCTGGGCTTATAGTAAAAGGATTGCCGGTCGTTAAGCGGCACCGTTTACCTTTTCGGAAGCTATCATTCCGCAAAATGAATGACAATAAATTCCGTTAAAGAGTCCATAATACTTCAGCTCAAATTCACTCCTTATCTCGCTCGCACGATACTGCTCGCGGACTGAGTGAGAGCGAGACTGAGCGGCGGGGAGAAGGCTTCAAGGCGCCAATAGCTTAGGTGACTTATTATTACGGCGAAAACAAAAGTAATAAAAAAAAAATTACATCTGCTTTATAGTTAGTTCAGTTATTTAAATGTTTCATGATCATATTTGAAGTACTTTTTTTAATACCAGCGGTTTATTGTTGGGTTTGGAAGTAACGTTGGTTTTTTTTTTTTCTATTGAGAAAATTTTATGGAATCGTGTTTTCGTCAAACATAGTACTTAAAATTAATCCTCAACTTTACCATATATTTATTTCAAAATGAATGCTGCAGTATTTTTGATATAACAGAGGACGCACGCTAAGCTTTGATGTATTATAGACTCTTAACCAAAGGACGGCCGGCCGAAAGTAGGAGAATTTCGCAAAATACGGAGCTATAGTGCTCCAGAGGACCGCCGGCCGTCCCCTATTTTCGCATCATAGTGCTTTGAACATAAAAGCGATGTGGTTGTCTTAACTCGTCTGGGAAAATACTTACAAAGGCGAATAAATCTAATTAGTAATACTAAAAATGTCGATAAGAAGCTAAACTAATACAACTATGTAGAAACATGCATGTTTTACAATATAATTTATGGAAAAGTTAAAGTGTAAATAATATTAGTAAGTATAGTGATTCAGATAAAATAATCTTATTGCTATTTAGTGTTCTGATTGCCATTCTAAAAATGATCATGCTTTAAATATAATGGCAAAGATACATTGGCTAGATTTTAGTAGATATAAAGAAAGGAGCGAAAAACTTAACTTTTCTTGACAGTTGGTTAAAAAGAATTGCCAATTTAGTGCGAATTTCACCAACGAAACAGCTGCCAGTGTCAAAATTCCACAGAAAATAATAACAATGACAGCCCTTAAACGTAGTTTATATGCTGATAAAAGCTAAGTTTAATTGGTGAAATTCGCCCTTAGACTATGAATGAAGACATGATATTCACTACTTAGTTGCGCATTATAGAAAAGTTTATCTTTGTTCTGCGTCATGCTCCTTAAAGTATCTTAATTTTATGCAATGTTTATAAATAATGAGGCATGACGCAGAACAAAGATAAATTTTGTTTATCAACGTTGTGTGTGCAACTTCAAAGCGCAGCTCATGTTCATGCTTATGAGCTGGTGTTGCAACGTCGCCAAATATTTCGAACGTCAAGCTAATACACAGATACTGCTGTTACTTTCTAACTTAACAACATCGAAATATTACAAAAGCGTAGTGATGTTTTACGAATTTATCTGAATTACTTCAAAATATATATTTTTTTGTAGGAAAATAAAGTATTATGTTCATGATGTACCATGAACATAATACTTTATTTTCCTACAAAAAAAAAAATGTAAACCACAAACAATTTATTTTCCTCATATAGAATTATATGAGGAAAATAAATTGTTTGTGGTCAGCTAAGCAAGAAAAATCATTTACAATTGCAATAACCTCTTGACTGTTAATAATTCCCCACTTAATATATTTCTTAAGTTAACCTTATGAAGGAACCACAAACAAATGAGAACAGCCAAGCATAACAGAAAACCTATTAGTGAATTAATTTATTGCAGACTTTATGTTTAAGTATATTATAGTAGCTCTGCATTCTGTCTACACAATTTAGAACATAAAATCAGACTGTACCTACATACAGGGTGGTCTAAATTATATATCCGAAAATACCCCATGTATGTTCTGCGATTCTTGATAGTTTACAAAATAAATGTATTTTTTTCTTGCTAGATTAAAAAAATCCATCTTTATTTTTACACCGCCTTTTCACAGTCCTTTTTTGCAATTTTCACTGTTATGGAATATTCTTTCAGACATAAAATAATCTTTCGCCAGATAATAGGAGGCGAGCAATTAGCGATTTAGTCCAGGTTAGGTATTAACCGTCAGTTCTCTAGTCCGTCGCTCTAGTGTCAGTTTCTAAAGTCAAAACAATAAATTAAACGCAAAAATTACAAGCCTTAAGAGGGATGCGCCAAGGTAGCCCGCGAAATTCAAATTTTCTAACGTTTTTTGCAATTTGCAGGTCAGTGTCAGGTTGTATCTTTATTAAATTATGATTTGCGAGCGTAACAAATATGGCTTTACAGAATTATAATCATTAGAATCAGCTATATAACTCCGTATGATAGAATAACCCCCAAATGTCATGATTTCATGAAATCATGACATTTGGGGATTACATGAACTTAAAGATTTGTGTTGATGATTTCTATGATTATAATTCTATAAATAAACATTTGATACGGTCGCAAATCATATTTAACTCAACGTACAACCTGATACTGCCCTGTAAATTGCGAAAAACTTAAGAAAATTTGAATTTCGCGGGCTACCCTGACGCTTTCGCAGTGGAAAAAATTTACACTAGTTTGACACATACATTCTCTACATCAAGCTACCCAAATATACATCTATATACGAAATTAACCCAAAAGAAGCTAGCAACGTTTAGTGTATTCTACAGCAACTGAAAGGTACCTAGGTTCAAAATACTTGGAATCGAACAGTCTACTGTTCTGGTGGTCCACGTCTTCGTGCGAGGGTCGGCGGCACAGTCGGTCTATGACGCAGTCTTTCACGACCGTCGAGACGCCGGAAGCGATGCCGTTCAGGCGACTGTGTACCAACACACGGGTTAAGAACTTTATAGGACCTATGCGTACTGTGTAGGTGCCTATCTGAATATGAAATTGACATCAATACTTGGATATTCATATCCATAGGTCTATTTGTCCCACAAATCACTATTGATGTTTTTAGCGCTAAACGTATTTAAAACATCGTCACAGATGAACACAGATGGTTTATTCCGAAAAATCATTTAAATAAAAAACGACTTGCTACGACACAATAAAGTGGTCGCACAGAGCTACCTAGAGAGGCAACTTCTAGCTGAATATAACTGTAGGTAGGTGCCTACAGTTATATTCAGCTAGAAGTTGCCTCTCTTTCTATCGCGTAACTCTTATATCTTCTGACTACGTTACACTAACTGAGTTAGAACGACAAGACGAAACAGCCGCGTACTTGTAGCTTCATACATAAAATGCGCAGGGTTACCATCTGTATAATCTGTATTCATCTGTGGTATAGATTAAAACTATATGTTTCGTGCATTTTACCATGGTGCTAAGAAAATCCTTTAGCAATTTCTTACAAATAAAGTTCATGAACAAAGATTATAATTACAATGTTATAATATCCAATAGGTATCCAATAGGTCGAGTCCTCCTAGCTAATACAATAATAAATGCGATAGTCGGTTTGTTTTTTATGCTTTTACGCTAAAACGGCTGAACGCATTTGGATGAAATTTGACACATGAGAGTCATGGGCTTGATTTCCGATATCCACAAGGGCGAAGTCGCAACCCAAAAATAGTAGATATATTTTTTTTCCATTATAACATATTACCAAAGAAATAGTTACCAATTTGTTAAAATATAAAGTTCAAGAACAAATATTATTATTACGTTATCTATTGTAAAAGGTCTGTGACAGATTATATCAATAAAATTATCATGTGCAATATGTTGTCTTGTCTGAATTTAATTTTACCTACTGAGATTATACAAAGGTAAGACGATAAGTGTGCAATATTTTAATTATTTTAATTTTCCTAAAGAATTAATGGGATTACCGAATCTCATAGTAATTTTAAATAGGTTTATGTCAATCAATCTGGCTAGCCCATTCCCAACTATGTTGGAGTCGACTTCCAGAGTCTAACTTCATGCAGCTGAATACCAGTATTTTACATGGATTGACTGCCTATCTGACCTCCACAACCCAGCAACTTTGTAATACGATACCCCTTGGTAAGACTGGTTGTTAGACTTTAAAGCTTCTGACGACCCATAACGACTGTCATAGATCCACGAATGACAGCAGGTTCCAACGGCTTAGCGTGCTTTCCGAGGCACGGAGGAGTCTCGGTATGTAAAGATGGTCACCCGTCCACGGACCAACCCCGGCAAGCGTAGCATAACCTGATGGATCGACCCGTGCGGCTGTTATTACTTTGCCACAAGCTCCTCTTTAAACAGTTATTATGCGTTTATTTAAATAGTAATTCACACAAACAATCATGAGATGCCATAAATTAATACAAATAGTGATGTTAGTTTCTAGATCTATCACAAAATCACAAGTTTAACCAGTTGTTGGCTAATAATAAAACAATTCTTAGGCAAGACATAACAAGTTTTTTTTTCCGCTTTTTTTGTATTGGTATTAAAAACAAGTTTTCTCATATTAAGTTTTCCTGTTTGCTTCTAGCCTAAATTATGTTTCAAATGCTTTTTTTCCTCCTTTAGCAATTTAAACACATTTAATTCATATTAGAATTGGAGTTTATTGCCTGTTCTTTTCCATAGGAACTTACTACACTTTGGAATGGGCAACTATATTCATCTTTCTGACTGACCAACCCCTTGACAATTCAAAAGTGCCATTATTTGAAAGAAATGCTTTGACTTTTGAGTTTGAAATACTTCACTATATTCTAATATTTTTTCAACAGTATTTTCATTTATTTAATTACTTGCCAAAACATTTCTTTTCGGTAAATGTTCAAACTTACGGTACTAAAGATGAAGGTGGGTAGACCAGCTCCCCGATGACAATAGTGTCCAGGTCATCCAAATACGTCTTCTTGAATTCAAGCTGCTTCATGGCAATGAAGTCATACTTGATGGTCATGACCAATCTTGAAGTGAGGAGCACAATCCTCTCCTTCTCATTATCCCATAGCGTTATCCTGGAAAGTAATTATATAATTTTGCATGAGAGACAGGATTTAAAGCTCTGGTGGCGAATCCCTAGTGCGATGCGGTACGTAATTCGCTCGCACCGATTGTGTCAACTAACTTGTATGGTGGTGGTCAGTTCATACAAAGGGGATTTTTAAGTAATTTTTTGTTTTTTTTTTATTAATTATATAATATTTAACTTTTAGGACAAAGGAGCGCGAATAGTCACGTGAATTCCTAATCCTTAAAACAATCAACGCGTCCATACGCCTTAGTTTGACCAGAGGATAACAAATAAGGAAAATTTTTCCAATCAGATGTTTTTAAGCTAACAGAAGATAAAATTATTAATAAATATTTGCAGTAGTCAGATAATATGATAACAATATTGCCCATACATTAGTAATAACAAATTTTTGATTCAATAATACATTTTAATGTATGTATGTCTAATCTTGCCTATGTTGCAAAATGGCAATTTTTTTATTTAAAAAGCTGCTATGTTTATCCTGTAGTTTAATAAACCCCACTTTGTACCATGATAGTGCATATGCTTAGAAATTTAGTTGATGAAATTAATTGTTAAGCTAATTGACTAACTCAAAATTAACAAATTCTTCTGCTCAGTCTGAATATTCAAATTACAACAGTCATCCTTTGACAGTTACTTTAAATGATAGTTGTGTTTTTTGTAAAGGGTGGCTGAGGTATCGACGCGCAACCTTTTACCATGAACTCAGTATGCACGGCTACACATCAAGCTATACACTTCCAGTATAATCTGACCTCGCATTATACGGAAATCCTATACAATGCGAGATCAGCATAAATTGGAAATGTATAGCTTGATGTGTAGCCATGTATATGATTATGGACCCCCTTGAGTTTTACACTTTTATAAGAAACAGCTGTTTTGTTAAAATAAACAATGAAAAATTGCAACACAGTGGTTCCAGAACCATGTAGTGAATCCTTGG
Source organism: Conistra vaccinii (assembly GCA_948150665.1). Taxonomy (NCBI): domain Eukaryota; kingdom Metazoa; phylum Arthropoda; class Insecta; order Lepidoptera; family Noctuidae; genus Conistra; species Conistra vaccinii. Next base: position 21,826,798 of record OX411325.1, read on the forward strand.
TAACAGGTTGTGTGTCAATGTCCCTGCCACCCTGTTTATGAGCAAAGCAAGTTAGTCAAACTGCTTAACAATTATTTTCCCTGATTGTACAAATAAACTATGTTGACAATTTGCTTACTCTGTCAACAGCCAGGATCCCAAGTACTCTCCATCTTCAGGGAACAATAGTCCCGTAATACATTCCTGTATAGCAGTCTCCACCACTCCCTTGCGGAATGTGAAGAAGTCTTTAATGTTTTCCTTGTCAAACGGCACATCGTAACGAGGAAATACTGCCTGTATGCCTGGTGTAGTTGCTGCTGCTGTCGCTGGAGGGTTTGTTTGATCCTCGGAAGCTCTGGCATCTGTAGCATGAGTTGACATATTGTATTCTATGTTCACATTGTCGAAAGTTCGTCAATGATAGTATGAAAATGGATAAATTATAATCAAACTAAACCATTTTATATTAAAGTATGTAGGTACCTGTTCTTCTATTCCATATCGGGAATTTAATAGTTATCTACACCAAGTACAATGCTCACCTTCGCACCATATATAGCATACCTAAGTTAAATATATTTTTATACAGACTAAGTTTATTTTTACCTCACTTTGAGCCACAGAAAAAAACATCCGACATGGAATGTGCTACGGCATAATATTTTCAAAACATACCGGCAAAGGAAGATGTGGAAGAGGTCAAGGAATTTTCACCAGACAACACCGAGGGATTAACACTAGTCGGGGGTTTCCTTTTCGCTGATTTATCCGTAGTATTATTGCGATTACTTTCTGAGCTCTCCGCCACGGTGGTATCCGTCGACAGCTGCAGGGTACCGCCGCGGAACTCCAAGTCTTCATCTTGCAAGTCACTCATCTTGTATTTATGTAGTTTTCTTTATTCTAAACACTGTTTTCTTTTTTTATTAATAATTGCTCTGCGTAAATAAAATAATCGACCGACGGACTGATAAGTTACGTCAATGTCAAATGGAAATGCGTTTCGTTTCAACTCTATGATTATTTTTTGTGGTGTGTTACACTTTCTTGAATTGAATAAATAAAATAGTTTTGTACAATTTTTATTAAAATCATAATTTTATCAAGTTTAATCTGAAGGTTACATTGTTTTATTCTTTTTTGCAAGCAATTATAAAAAAAAGCATTAGCACTAAACGGAGAATGGCGGGATTTTAAAAGTTTTTCAATCTTTCAAAAAGTTTGGTTTCCAGTTGTTGTAGTCTTGAGTTTGTCTCCCATTTCATATTTTTGTGATGTTTTTTGTATTATTCTTAGGAAATTAGTAATGCCATTGCTTTACCGTTTGACATTACTTCACAGACCAGGTAGGTTTGCTGCACTATTGGTTGGAGTTTATTTATTTATTTAAAAAAGGTAGGAACACGACATTCAGATAATTAATTTCAGCAACATCTTCTGTCTTTCATACCCTCGGTCCACGGCACTGAGCACACATAGCAATTATAGCCAGTTGGTGTCACCGTCAGACTGGCAAGTGTCTCGAGTTCGAACCCACGGCACGCACCTCTGACTTTTCGGATTCATGTGCTTGTTGTATAATTTACCTATCAGTTGCTTCAAAAACGGTGTAGGAAAACATCGCGAGGAAACATGAAACATGAAAACATGTCTAAGAGATATTTCTCGACGGCATGTGAAGCCAAGTCAGAGGCCCGTGGGCGGCTTTAAAACTCTGACACCAGGTTAGTCACTAATCTCACGAAAGGAAGAAGACGGCACTGAGAAATTAATCAGGAAAATCCTAGCCTCCGCATTGATTAATTTTAAGGTACCATGTTTCACCGAGGCTATGGATGCGTGGATACTCGCTTGCCAGAATTCAGATCCACCCGACAATCCAGCTTCCCAGAGAGACGGTAGCAGGCTCGTAGCTAAGGGTACGCCAGGGCAGGCTCAGCCACCCTGCTATATTATCGCTCAAAGATAATAAACTTGCTGAATGTGTCATATACATACCAGCTAATGCTAAGTATTTTATCTCCGGAGATACAAAATAATTTTATTGATATACTTGCGTTTCAACGATTTTTAATTTTTATGTAACTTACTTAAAACATTAAGGAAACTATTGGGCACAAATCCAGACTCCGCCGGGCTGCACTTGCTGCACAAAAACACTTTGGTCGACCTGGGAATCGTACGCTCAGCAGTAACGCTTGCGATTGTGACCATAAGTGTAGCGGCACACCTGCGGAACGTTCGGCACGGAACGTTCCGTCGCGTCATATGACGCTTGCATTTCTATGGACGTAACGTTCCGCCGACATAGGTAACTTGAAAAACATTAGGAGCGTATTCAACCGAACCTTCCGCGCCGAACGTTCGGCAGGTGTGGCGCGACCCTTAAACCAACGAGACAGTCAACAGTCCACCCTGATTTTTTCTGAGCCTGTCCTGATTACACAGTCTGGCTACGGCCCTGGACGGTAGAATGAGCCGCTCTGCAGAGTAATAGGTAGGTACATAACAATTCACTTGACACGTCTGCTACTAGGTACTGCAGAAGTGCGGAGCGAGCGCGCTTGCTGGCTGTGGGTAAGTGGGAGTCGGGTCTATGGATTCATGCACTACTGTCTTCGAATATAGGCACTTTGTTGGACGACGCTACTTTCCGGCTCGCAGCTTCCCTGCGATAGGAGCTCCTTGTTGTTCTCATCATCGCTGTCACTGTGGCGAAGTTGCTAACAGCCTCGGACACCACGGCCTGTCTTGCAGCCGAAGTGCGGGTCGCTGAGCGGAATTTGAACAGTAATGACATCCATCCAACGAGCCCTTAATTGTCACTGTCGGCGTTCCAGCCAGTGTTTCTTTCATGCAAAATTCTCCAGGGGGGCGGTAAGGAGTAAATAAAGGAAACAAAGTAATATTTAAAATTAATTCCAATTATTATTAATATTTTAATGAATTTATAAGATGCTATAAGCTGAACCAAAATTGTCAAAGTAACATTGTAAAAAGCGACGAAGAATAATATTCTTTACAAAAATCTTCTTCTTCGTGGTGGTGCTAAAAGGGATTCCAGCTCTAAAATGATACCAGGTTTAAATAATTTGCCAAATTGTAGGGATATTCGCTGCTGTAGACGCGCGAAAGTGAGCGAGCGGCAACCTATTGCTAAACGCCCCGGGGGGGCAGTAAGGCTACTCGGACAAGTACCTGAAAGAAACACTGGTTCCAGCTGTACGTATTAGAACCCAATAGTTTGGCACGCGACGATGGCAAGAGACCGGACGGCATTTAGTGTGGGATGCAACGTGTGTCGATAGGTGAGTACTGTTACGCCATCTCATCTTCCCAGCTCGGTGTGCTTGTGCTGCCTGACGCTACTGCTGCGGCTGCCGAAAACCTCAAGCGCAATAACCTTATCAGTGCCCTGCGTGTCCAATACAATAACGCGTTCAGGATGTGGATGGGGCTGCCACGCTTTTGTAGCGCATCAGGTATGTTTGCAGACGCTCAAGTGGAACCACTTACCTGTCGACAGCGATGCTGAGGATAAGGATAGTTTTTTAATGGTTTTACTTAGGTAAGTAATAGGATATTATATTTTTATTTTAATAATCTGATAGGTAATTTAGAATAATAAACAAGCATCAACTATAATGCAAGTGTAAATATAGTTGATTTTAGGCTGACGATTGAAAAAATTATAAAAAATATGAAGTTGTAGCGCAAACTGAACCTTATGTGTAAGCATTACAGTTGTTTTTCCTAAATCTCATGTTTGCTTATATGTTTGGCAAAAATATTGCGAACCCAAATTATTTTACATTCGTTTGTAGCAGGCACATAGGTAATTATATCAAAACACCAGTTACACAATATTTTATTTATTTTACAAAAATGATTCAACTAAATAAAAAAGCACTAAAGTCTTACTTTCTACTTTCTGGCACAAGTTATCAAGTAATATGGCAAAAAATTATTTAGACCGGTAAATATTCGATACCTACCTGGTACCTACATTCACTATTTTTGCTTACGTAGGTAAGTAGTGACAAAAATGCACTTAAATAATATCCTAAAAACTGTACAGTTTATAAATACAATATAATAATTACAAACATTTACGTAATTTTCCAGTTTATAATAAATTAAGTACAGTATTGCAAATTCGAATTGCACAACAAAAGAGCCCCCAACTGCGTTACACACTTTATATTTATCAAAGTCCATTGCTTCATAATGTTCAAAACATTCGTCTGCTCGACAACGTAGGTAAATAACGCAATGAATGGTCAAAATGTCAGACATGCAGTTGTAGGTATGTGTTATACAAATTACCCTGCGGGTTTTGTTGACAAGCATAAAATTAAGATTTATTATATGTAGGTAAGTAGGTACCTACCTAATCTTCAAAATCCCAACATTTTGCAACTCGACTTTTTAAAACCAATAACCCTCAAACGCGATTTGGAGGAATTCAAATAATCATAAATAGATAAACCATTGAAAAATTGTCAATCACTCAGCTGTCAAAACCTTTCTGACAAGTGAGGGATTTAAACTAAAGTAAAATTATAGTTATCTATGTATTTACTTACTTACTTATATTATAATATTATACAAAATGTATACAGAATATGAGCTACTTCGAGCAAATAAAGGAGCTGCGTCGTTTTTTAATAATAAACTGTTTATCCTTTTTTTTTAACCGACTTCCAAAAGGAGGAGGTTCTCAATTCGTCTGTATGTTTTTTTTTTTTTTTTTTGTATGTTTGTTACGCGATTTCTCCGTCAATTGTGGACCGATTTTGAAAATTGTTTTTTTGTTTGAAAGAGTATGCTTCCGAGGTGGTCCCATATAAATTTTATAAACTTTACTTGGATAGTTTTTGAGTTAGCTTCAATAATACGTATTTTTCCCACTTAGTTTATATGGATGATATAATGATAACTTCCAATCACTGTTATTTACATAGCAGGTTAGTGGTATTCGAATTTGTATGGGGTAGGTACCACCACTAAAAAGTGCAAAATAAAAACTTTTTACAAAAAAAGAACAACCGACTTCCAAAAAAGACACTACAAAGTCAAAAATAACTTTAATTTCGGAAGTCGGTGGCAAAAAACGAAAGTTCAAAACCAAACACACCGACTTCCGAAATTAGAGTTATTTTTGACTTTGTAGTGTCTTTTTTGGAAGTCGGTTGTTCTTTTTTTGTAAAAAGTTTTTTTTCTTTACTGCGTTCGTAATTTATTTGTCAAACATGTAAACAAAGACGAGTTTTCCACTTAGGCAAACTTTATGCAAATGTAAATAAAGTTCATTTTAGACCGACTAGTATTGTCGAAAAAGTTATAAAAAATATGAAGTTGTAGCGCAAACTGAACCTTATGTGTAGGCATTACAGTTGTTTTTCCTAAAACTCGTGTTTGTTATCATGTTTTGCAAATGAATTGCGAACGCAGATTACATGGTCCTTTTAAATGCCTTTTATAATGAATATTGATGAAAAATTCTCGAAAATTAACTATTTTAATTTTTAAGTATCTTTTGTGACCTTGCTTTCCATTTCTTGCCATAACTCCGATGTTATTGGCTCGAATTATTTCTAAAAGTTTGCATTTAATAACATGAAAAATAAAATATTAAAGATAGACCCTCTTTTAAAGTAAATCGAAAATATTCACGAATATTCAGAAAAATACGGGCGGTCACATGCAGGATTTACACACACGTGTATTTTTTTTTTAGAACCACTTTTTTTTCTCCTTTATGTCTTCGAAAGTAGCTCAAGAAACAATCCTCACACAGTAATTTTACCTTTGATTATGCATCACTGTCAAAATCACAGTGATCTTTATTGTACTTGCAATAGGGCTGCTGTTGGGTTGCAGCTGCCAGAGGACTCAGAGGTAAAATAACTGTGAAAAGACTAGGCGTTCTAGTAACAGCTACACCGGTTGGCGGGGCAATGTGGCGGGTACACGATGCACTGGTCCATACAGTACACATCGGCGCCCGCGCGGCCTTCCAGCTCGCCCACAGCACTGCATTCTTGCCTGGAAATAATCACAGAAAAATATTGCAATGTGGGTAGTTGGATATTGAGATACAAACATAAGCTTCGTGCCACAGATGGCGCTACTTGTTTCTTCTGTGGTCATCATGAATTTTTAATCCTTATTCAAATTCTTGTTTCCAATAATCATTTTATTGATGGTAACAAATACAAAAAAAAAAACCTCCCTATACTTGTATATAATTTATATTATAAATACTATCTATCCGAAATAAAAACAACTATGAACAAGTGTAAATTAAGTTAATTTCGGAATGACTAGGTAGTAGGTATTTTTTTTTTATTGTTGCGCAAACTGAATATGTGTGTATAAGTTACTTTTCCAAAAACACATAATTGTTTACATTTTTGGAAACTGAATTATTCTAGTTTTAATTTTATTGACAACGAAACGCCCGATGATACTCACGGGCAAGTACACAAGTCTTCAGGACAGTTGGGAGGGTACCGCAGGCAGTTGGTCTGACACCAGCTCAGCATGCCCGGAAGTCTTCGGAAAGTTTTAGTCGGCACACACACTTGGTCCCTGGAAAGTTAATGAAGTCTATTAAAGTTAGCCTAAAATTGGCACATTTGTCATTTTTATTTACACATCCAAAGGTTGAATACCTATAGCCCGGGAGGTTGTTAAAAACCAGTTCGGTTGGTGACAATAAACTATAAATAAATCGAAACTTGTTTCATCTCAAATTATTACCGTACACCTAAGCAAAAATACCTAAATGATAGAAATTTTGATGTAAGAATTAAAGGAAATAATAGAATATAAGTTTTGCGCGCGAATAAAGAAGCTTGGATATTTCAACGCATCTACATTTTAGCATAGTTTGCATCTACAATTAGGGGGTATAAAATTGCTGAAGATCGGTTTCGTGTTAGGTAGATAAGTAGGTAGGAACATTATTTTAGTCAACCGTTCCTGAAAACTTAAGATTCATCTCCAGAGCATTAATTTCTATCACAAAGCCTAGAAATTAAGCGTCTAATCTAAACAGGTAAAACACAAAGGTTTTCTGTACATTCTTGCAACACAGGATCATGTTAGTCACAACTAAGGCTATATACAACTGTACATTTCTTAATAAACGAAGAAAAGAGATTTGGAGTTTTGACAGCTTGTTAGTGACGTCATAACTAAACTACGACACATAAATAACATCCAAGAGGGGTGGAAATTTTATTCACAAAGGCACCACCACGTCGTCAGCCAAAACCTTTTAATCATTCCAAGGACATGTCAAAGTATACCTAATGATCGGTGGAAAAAAGTCCTCCACAGAATCTGTATCAATATCGTTGCTGAAAGAAAATGATAAATATTATAATAGTGCACGTTATTGACAGTAAACATATAATTTTATACATTAAACATAGATATTTATGTTTACCTAATTACGTACGATTCCTTTCGGATATCCTTCAGTTTTTGTCTGAAATAATGAAGCCACAAAATACATATAGTATTATAGAATGGTACATACATAAATTGAGATACGTACAAACATATAACAGATAATAATAATGTGACAAAAGATACACACAATATAGACAAAAATGATACATGGGATGAGGAAAATTGTAGATGTTATCGAACCTGACGACAAGAGGGTAGACGTTTCTGGGCATGTTATAGTCTCTGTAGTATAGGAGGAAGGGATAGTCCCTCCTGAGGTCTCCGGCGAAGGCAGGCGGTAGACCGCCGGTGCTGGTGATCACACTGACGTCGGCGCAGTTCCTGAAGGTCTCCGAGCGACCACACCCGACGGCCTCTGTGCCGTTAGAACATACTCCCCACATATTTCCTGGAAAAAAATAAGGTTAAGGTAATATTAATAGGTACTCAAGGAGTGCCTCTAGTATTATAGTCTCTTCATCATATCTTCCAGTTTCACGGTTACTGGGCTGTGCAGGTCAGATAGGCAGTCGCTCCATGTAAAATACTGGTATTCAGCTGCATCCGGTTAGACTGGAAGCCGACCCCAACATAGTTGGGAAAAGGTGAGGCACTAGGCAGAGATGATGAAGTGATTAAGATTATTAATTCTCTTTATCTTCAATAGTTCGTTTGTGGGGGGTTTTGGGTAAGTAATAACAGCCGCACGGGTCGATCGATCAGGTTAAGCTACGCTTGCCGCTGTTGGTTCGTGGATGGGTGACTATCTTTACATACCAAACCCCTCCGTGCCTCGGAAAGCAGGTCCCGGCTGTCATTCGTAGATCTTTGACAGTCGTTACGTGTCGTCAGTCAGTCTTACCAAGAGATATCGACTATCGTATTACCCAGTAACTAGGTTGTGGACGTCAGATAGGCAGTCGCTCCATGTAAAATACTGGTATTCAGCTGCATCCGGTTAGACTGGAAGCCGACCCCAATATAGTTGGGCAACGGCTAAGCAAATGATGATCTTCAATAATTAGTTCTGTTTATCTCACCAGTATAGTAAGTCCATTGCAACACACACTGGGTGCAGGTTATGTAGGGTGGTAGCCGCACCCTGTACCTGAAGATCTCCTTCTTGGCAGTGTCCAGTGGGATCAGGAACCTGTCTTCTCTCGTCTCGGATATGTACAATGGGAACCTGGAAATTATGAAATTGAATCTTTTAAGAATATTTCTTCTGAAGGCCTAGATCCTATCGTTCATTATTACAAGGTGTAATAATGAAGGTGTAATTTTGATATCCCATAACTCTGGTTAAAGACCATGTCAAAGAATCATCAGGCATTTTTTTTTTAGGCACTTAACATATCATTAGATTCTCGATGTGTGTATCCAAGTTTCATTGATAAGTACGAGTCCTAAATTATTTTCATTCAAACCATTCATGCATATTTTTAAAGCTAAGAAAATGCGCCGTTGTAATAATTTTTTTATAATAAGAAATAGTCTTAATTACTTAATGTTTTTTTATTTTTTTATATTTCAAGTAAGGGTGTTTTACATAAATAATCGTGAGTTTGTCGTATTTTAAAAGAAAATCGAAAAAAAAATAAAAAAAAACATGCGGGGCAGTCTTTGGAGACTGCCGATCATTATAATGAATCCGCCAATTATGAATTGATTTTGATGATTATTTTTTTTGTTTGGTAGATCATACTTATAGTTATTTTTGACTTTACAGTGTCATTTTTGGAAGCCGGTTGTTCTTTTGTTACCCAGGGATCATCCCTATTGACAGCTCACTTCAAACTCACTTCACCAAAGTTTTTACGGTGAGAGTTATACAATATAGCCAGGCAGATATGATTACCAACCTGTCAAAGCATTCCTGTGTGGCTTCTTGCTTCGGGTTATTGTTCGGACATAGCTTCATGACGAACGTTCCCAGATGGTTTGCTGTCAACTCCACTTCCACTTCGATTTCCTGTTGAATTGGATTAGTTTCCTACTTAACTGCACTGTACTAAATTGCCAAATGTACAGTGTAACCCAAGTCATCATATTATTCAGCCTATAATGTTCCCACTGCTGGGGCACAGGCCTTCTCCTCTCTGTGAGAAGGAGTGGGCTGTAATCCACCACACTGGCCCATCAGTGTTGTCATAATATACGAGTATCTTCGAATTTTTTGGTTCTAAGACATGCCGGCTGCCTCACGATGTTTTCTTTCACTGTTTTAAGAGCATCAGTGGTGATGAAATAATTTACACAAAGTAAAGTGCCTGCCTGGGTTTGAACTCACTATCTACAACTCGTAAGTCACGGGCATTACCACTGGGCGTTGCCGCAAGCGTTACTTCTTTGTTAATATTTCAGACTTCACCGAAATTCTTGGACGCTGACTCTTAGCCTGATTCCATGCTTTGGGAATTTGGAATAAAAGCTTTAGTGCTGGCAACACTATCATATTATGTAGAATTTTAGCCAAGCAACATGTGCTATGCTAAGTGTTCCCCTGTAGGTACCTTAACCTAATGCTGATGAGAGCTTCGTTAACTCTTTCCGGTTACCTACTTCCCATCAAACCAACGGTATTTGTTAATACTGACCTGTCCGACGCTGTAATGCCTGGTGACGATACCTTTGCCGTACATACCACCAGCTTCATGAGGCCGTGGCTCAGGTACGTGGTGCGCGTCTCCACAAACCCCACATTTACCTTCGTTCTGCTCCCATTGCACTGAAATGTTATAAGAATTATGAAAATATTAAACGAGTCCAACACCTTTTTAAAGGGTCTGCATAACGCCTCTGTCCTTGGCCATACAAATACTCGTTGCGCACACGCTGCGCCACCTCCGTTTGGCTTCAGGAATATTTATTTTTAGTAACGAATATTTATGCATATTGGAAAAAAAAATACAGATCCAATTATAGATAATAAAATACCTAGTCTGTTCATACAAAAAACAACATGAAAATATCTTCAGTAGTAGTAGTACGAGGTATGACGTCGAAGTCAATCGTCATCCTGAGGATGCCTCGTTGAGAGGTGAAACACGTGTCGATTTCTTACAGGGTTCTTTATAACTCTAGCGGAGAAGGTGAATGGTATGTCGTCTATTGTATTTTATGATGGATTTCCGCAAAGTCACGCCTTTTTTTTTTTTTTTGGTTGGGAAGTCATCAAATGTCTTATCTCTGAGCGGAGCGGAAGGGCGTGTCAGACTCTTACTGACTAAAACCCACCCGTGTTCCCTCCCTTGCCTAGACGGGGGCCACGGTTTCCCCTTAGGACTATCCGCAACCCCGGTGGTAGGCATCGGCCCTAACGGACCCCTTCAGCTTCGCTGACAATTCTTTGAGGCGCGCGTGGAACACGACGTGCCGTCGACCCGGGCTTGGTCCTGATCGGACGGCGAGCTACCCATCACTCTCCGTCCGCAAGCCCGCGGCAAAGTCACGCCTGAGTCAACTAACTTTCCTATATTACGAAAGTAGGTATTAGTATATTTATGTTAATCACTCATTTATTCATTCACAATTAGCAGATTCTTTAGATGAGAATACTGAATCCGATTTACACGAACGTGAGTCGCATTCGCTATTTAGTAAATTAACAAATGAAATAGACTTCACCTTGGAGGCTATTATTGATAGGTCATTGAACTTAATTTTTTCGTAAGTAGGTACATTGGCTCCTCGCATCATTAGTGGAATCAATAGACTAAGATAAAAAAATATGTTTGTGGTAATGTTCAAGATAATGCAAGGATAATGCCCTGTCTAGAGATTCAATGCGGATGTGATAAAATTATAAATTAATCTGCCTATTTTCCTAACTATGTTGGGGTCAGCTTCCAGTCTAACCAGATGCAGCTAAATACCAGTATTTGACATGGAACGACTGCCTGTCTGACCTCCACGACTGGGTAACAATACCCCTTGGTAAGACTGGTTGTCAGACTTTTGGACTTCTGACTACCCGTAACGACTGTCCAAGATATATCATTTTTTTTTTCAATAGGCACATAAAAGGCAGTCTAGAACGACAAAATTTACAAAAAAATTGAATTTATTCTAGTTGCCTTCCAAAAGGAAGTTTCGTGAAAAATTATTTTAATTTTTCTTATAATATTTTGTATAATAAGTGAAAACAACAAGATGCATTTAGAATAAAATTACTATAGGTTCCAACATAGGTAAAAAAAAAAACAATAAAAAGCAATGACAGGTAAATTAATTATCACCATAATTAATTTACCTCACATATTTACAAACATTGTAAAAGTAGATGATTTTCCTAAAATTTTTGCAAGTTATATGTCAGTGTGTGAGTATTGTGAGTTGAAGTAATCACAGAGTCCTAAATAATAGGTACTATGTGTACGTTACCCCAGCAAGAAAGTGTCTCCTAGAGTTATATGAGTAGAACGTATAATTTGTGCCTTATGTGCTGTAAATGTGCCCCCACATAAAAAATGTGTGCCCCCTGTTGTTTTGGAAAAAAACGGAAAAAGCGATTCTTGCTGGGGTAACGTTTTTCTAGCAGGAAAATTCTAAACGAATGATCGGAGAGAGAAAAATTATGCATGGCCATAGAGCTTATTTGTGTGCCAAAATGTGCCCCCAAAAATAAAATCTGTGCCCCTTCAGGTTTTCGAGATATGGCATTTCCTGCTGGAGTAACGTTTTGATGAATCGTATATCTCTAAAACCATTGCATGTGCCCCTGTAGAATAAACATACACGAGTAGCTCTTAATGTGTGCCCCTTAGTGCCCCAATTAGATTTAAGAAAATATTTATAGTTTTCAAGTTATCGCGGTTTTATGAAAACCCAAAAAAACATCGCAGCGCTTAAATGAGACAAGGTATAAGTTCGCTGAAAACTGTATTCGGTCCTTCTTGACGCTAATAATAACGATACAAAGTTTCAAAACTTCACATGCATGCGTTTTTGAATAATCTTGCTAAAAGTCAAAACGATGGTGTCATAACTTTGACGGCAAAATACAAGGAACCGGCTCAATCCCAGATGTGTAGGTGTAAACCAAAATCTTGTGCCTTTAGTCAAAAATATATGGTGAAAATATTCAGCTTGGAATGTTTCGCATTAAGTAAATATTAACAAAAAACCAAAATATGTAAGCAACGGCTGGCTATCCGACCAAATATGAATGACTACTAAAAAGCGACGGATTCATACATATCGATGACCTTCTTTACTTTACTCACTAACCGGTTCACACGTGTTGTGCCTGAGTACATTGAAGTAGAAAAGTAATAAGTAATAAAATAAAGTTGTTATTGGATTATATCCTACTAGCTGTTTCTATGACCTTACACATGATTAAGTACATTATAAATAGTAGCCTAAGTGCTATATTCCAAGGTAAGCTATCTTCTCCATTCTAAATTTCATTAAAATACATCCAGTAATTTATTTATGAACGAAAGATATACATCCAGATATTTGCCATTTGCCAGGTCTTTGACCAAAAATTTGATTGGTCGGGATGTTTAAAAAAAATATATAGTTCATGAAATGTGTGATGAATGTGAAAATGATGAAAATAAAACTACTGAAAATAGGTAGCTCTTTTTTGTATATAAATAAAAAGCCCGTATTTGTCTTTATATTATATACTTAGATGAAAAACTGATCTGTGATTTAAATAATAATGACTACACAACGTGCAAATAATTTCTAACATTTATAGGTAGGAAATTTGATCTGTGATTTGATGCAATAATTACTTTAAGAATTAAAATTAAGGGAATAAAAATAATAACTTTAACTTTATTTCTCTCTCCACAAAGGTTGGCTTAGAATAAACACTTAAGGACTAGCTAGACAATAAATGCAGACAATAGAACCTTTGCGAGAGACTGGAGTCCGTACTAGGGAAACCCTGTGTTACGGATCTCCAGGCTCCCAGTGTTAGATCATCTCATGGTACATTGCAGAAGTTTAAAGTACGAGCACAAGCATTTGAAACTCTATGAAAGAGAAGCAAAGGAAGGGAAAAATAATAATTTCCACATCAACAAGCTGTTTCATTTATTATAGTCACAAGGTGCATTTAATATATATTTTAATTAGCCTCAAAACTTTTGAACGTGACTGTACGGACAATAGCTTAGGTATAATACGTCCAATAAAGAAGGTCATCGATATGTATGAATCCGTCGCTTTTTAGTAGTCATTCATATTTGGCCGGATAGCCAGCCGTTGCATACATATTTTGGTTTTTTGTTAATATTTACTTAATGCGAAACATTCCAAGCTGAATATTTTCACCATATATTTTTGACTAAAGGCACAAGATTTTGGTTTACACCTACACATCTGGGATTGAGCCGGTTCCTTGTATTTTGCCGTCAAAGTTATGACACCATCGTTTTGACTTTTAGCAAGATTATTCAAAAACGCATGCATGTGAAGTTTTGAAACTTTGTATGGTTATTATTAGCGTCAAGAAGGACCGAATACAGTTTTCAGCGAACTTATACCTTGTCTCATTTAAGCGCTGCGATGTTTTTTTGGGTTTTCATAAAACCGCGATAACTTGAAAACTATAAATATTTTCTTAAATCTAATTGGGGCACTAAGGGGCACACATTAAGAGCTACTCGTGTATGTTTATTCTACAGGGGCACATGCAATGGTTTTAGAGATATACGATTCATCAAAACGTTACTCCAGCAGGAAATGCAATATCTCGAAAACCTGAAGGGGCACAGATTTTATTTTTGGGGGCACATTTTGGCACACAAATAAGCTCTATGGCCATGCATAATTTTTCTCTCTCCGATCATTCGTTTAGAATTTTCCTGCTAGAAAAACGTTACCCCAGCAAGAATCGTTTTTTCCGTTTTTTTCCAAAACGACAGGGGGCACACATTTTTTATGTGGGGGCATTTACAGCACATAAGGCACAAATTATACGTTCTACTCATATAACTCTAGGAGACACTTTCTTGCTGGGGTAACGTACACAGGTACTATAAGCAAGCTGCGCCCCGCGGATTACCCCGCATAACTGTCGATCCCGTGGGAATATCGGGATAAAAAGTATCATATGTCCTAACCCAGGTCATGGTCTACCCATGTGCCAAATTTCATCCAAATCCGTTCAGCCGTTTTAGCGTGAAAGCGTAACAAACAAAAAAACAAACAAACAAAGCAAAAAAACTCGTTCTCGCTCAAGGAATGACTGCCGGCCTAAAAGCACCTGAAGCCGTTCTAGATGTTAATTATGGATCTACAAAACGACCGCGACAAGCGTAACTTAAATCCCGTGCGGCTTTTATTATTTATTTAGCCACGATCCCCTCCTCATCTCCCTCGTCCTCCTCTATGTGAATAAATCAATGACCAAATTAATAGGTAATTCATTGACAGTTAAATTGACAGCTTATGTCACTCCGAGTTTGGCGCGTGTTTGTCATGTTTATTGATTTAATCCAATAATTCCATACATTACACGACATTAAAAAGGTATATTGATCCTTTAGATAATACTTTAATACCGTGCTTAGAATTTGTTAATCTGTTTGATACATAATTGGTTTATGTTTTATTTTAAATACATATTTAACATTTTGTATAATTCTGACATTACACTGGCATTTACTGGTTAAGGCGGGTGCGGACATAATTATTATTTTAGGTACACACATTCTTTAGATAGGTATACCTACTCTAATTTAAATATTTGATTAAGTACATGAACAAATAGATACGGAAGTGTGTCGTTACGGATTGTTTTTACTAAAAATTAGCATATAGATTGACATTAATCGACATCTAACAAAAAAGTGGATAGGTAAGTAGATATTTCACTCAAAGTCAAACTCAAACTCAAAGCATTTATTTCAATTAAACCATTTACAGGCACTTTTGAATTATCAAAGAGTCGGTCAGTTAGTCAGAAAGTTGAAGCTCAGCCCATTCCAAAAAGTAGATGTCTGTGGAGAAGAACGGGTAAGAAACTCCCAGGACACTCTTTTAAATAAAGACTACTATACACTTCTATAAAACGTCCTTTTGATGTCAGAATAATTCAAAAAGTCTAGAACACCTGTTCAAAAAAATACATAGTTTCGAAGATACATAAGTTTACATAACTTAATAACACTAGATTCTCGATATCATATATTATTAAGTTTCATTGACAAGTACGAGTAAATCATTTTCAAGTTGCTACAACTTATGGTATGCAGGCAATTAAATTAAATCGCACCGTGTAAATCCGGCTTCAGGCGAAAATAACCGACTTTTAATGATTTTATACTGATTACTGAAGTTGACGTCTTAACGAGTAGTGTTAATGCTTTGGAAAAAATATATGTTAAATTAGAGTATTTTTTTAATAACTTAATCAGTGAATATTTTAGACTACGTTTATATTACATAGTGTAATTAATTTGTAAAGTTTTGTCTAACGCGGATAAGAACTCAGAATCACGTAAAAACTATCAAGCGTATTTTTCTAAAACCTTCACCATTTTAAAGATAATTAAATTATTTATCTTTAGTATAAGTGTTTTATTAAAATACCTTTTATTAAGCTATTGCATAGCTTCTATCGCGGGCCTTGAGCGTGGAGACCGAATCCAGAAATTCCGTAACGAAAATAACCTAACATAACACCCCTGTCTCTTTAGTTCAGCAACTCGCCTCTAGGTGGCATTGGTTGTATTATAATTGCATAGTATGCAATAGCTTTACCGCGGCAGTCTCCGAGTGCCACACGTCTTTTTTTTAACCGACTTCCCCAAAAGGAAGAGTTTTTTAATGTGTGTTACCTCAAAACTTCGTCATTTATGAACCGATTTGGAAAATTCTTTTTTTATTTGAAAGGATATACTTCCCGATTGGTCCCATTTTTTTCAAAATTCAGGTCTGATGATGGAATCCATGACAAATTGAGGGAACTCCTCAAATATTATAGGCATAGGTACACATAGCTATTTCGTTATTTTCAGCAACCAGTTAAGCATTTGCATT
The DNA here is from genome assembly GCA_948150665.1 of Conistra vaccinii. NCBI lineage: Eukaryota > Metazoa > Arthropoda > Insecta > Lepidoptera > Noctuidae > Conistra > Conistra vaccinii. The sequence goes on from OX411325.1 coordinate 21,843,244, forward strand.
CAGAAAGTATCATTTGGTGAAGTGGAACTGATGAAGAAGTCCACAGATGGCCACCGGAACTTCTCAATGATAAGTATTTCACGGGTGGCGTCATTTATGAACCGATTTAGAAAATTATTTTCTTATCTGAAAGGTATACTTTCAGATTGGTCCTATTTTGATCAAAATTCAGTTCTGATGATGAAATCCATGACGACTTGAGGGAACTCCTCAAAAAAAATTATAAGGAAACCAGGATCTGCTGATGGCATCCCAGCCAAAGGGGAACCTTCCAAAATCGTAGTGCGTACTTGTTAATTTTTTTCATTAGGTAAGCATTTTAAAGCACTACTATTTAATGATGAAGGTCTGGAGTCGATCTGGTGATGGAGCCGAAAGACAGTTGAGGGAACTCCTCAACGATTTACAACAATTACCTGGCGTTTGGGCTTGATTAATTTATATTGATGAGAACTTTACACCTAGATGGGTTGTGACTGTCATTATGAATGATGATGATGAAGACAAAGGACAGTCAAGGGAACTCCTCAACGGTTTACAGTAGCTACCTTGTGTGGACATCATTCATTTTAAGGATGATATGATGATAACTTCCTGTCACTGTTAATTGCGTCGCTGGTAGTGTTATTCGAACTTGTGTAGGGTAGATAGGTACCAAAACTAAAAAGTGTAAAATAAAAACTTTTAACAAAAAAAAAACAACCGCCTTCCAAAAAAAACACTACAAAGTGAAAAATAACTTTAATTTCGGAAGTCGGTGGCAAAAAAACGAAAATACAAAACCAAAGACACCGACTTCCGAAATTAAAGTTATTTTTCATTTTGTAGTGTTTTTTTTGGAAGGCGGTTGTTTTTTTTTTTGTTAAAAGTTTTTATTTATGTATAATAAATTAATAATGCGTCTAATTTGTGACAGCGCTACTTGATGGGCGAGTCCTATTACTGGGTGGACGTTCGACGCGTTGTGTGAGTTCAGCACAGAACACGCAAGCTAACCACTGGTTTAGTTGCGTCTTAACACAGACAGAATGTAGTTTGATTACCTGCATACCCTCCACAGAAGAGCTCGTTGTCATTATAGTTGACAGGGTTCGGGAACCCGAACCGCCACATGGAGTTGCGCGCTGGTGGGTCCATCAACCTGCCGTGACCCTCGGCTCCGCGGCGCGCGCTGCCTAACATCTGGAACACAAAAGGCACAAAATGAACCTAAGATATCTAATAATCGGGAATTATTAATATTTTAGTTCACTAGTTAGCGATATTTCATATTTCCTTATGTACTTAATTTTGCCAAATTAATCAAAACAGGTAAATATTTAACAGCTATTTGCGACGTTCGCTCAATAGAATAAGGACCAACGCACCTGTAGCAAGAATATCCAGAATGTGAGGAAAGACGTCCCCGATCTAGAGCTGTGCCTCCTCAGTTCCATCTGAAAAAGAAACAGACATTTTATTAATTTTCCTTCTTTCAGCTTTCAAGAGTGGAAAAAGTCCTTTCTGTGGCTATCGTAACTACAACACCATATGTGAACTACGTATCAAAGACTTGTGACCTTTTCGTGTGGTTAGTGACGTGGTGACACTTTTTTTTAACGTCTCCCGTGGGCTCTGACTTGGCTTCACAGGCATTCACCGTTTTTATACAATACGCACATGAATCCGAAAAGTCCTGTAGGCCTTGGGTTCGAACTCGAGTCCTATGACTGCCGGTACAATGAATAGTTTTCAGGTTTTCAGTTATGTCAATTATTCCTTGTATACGTAGATGTGACAAAACATTTGGCGGTATGTTTGAGGCAGATGCTCGAGTCACGAGAATCAGGTTTTTTCATTATTGTAATAGTATTTTTATCGTCATTTAAGATAATGACAATTCCACAGTAAGTAGTATGCTGGGAAACAGTTAGGTACACCTGCAGATTCTGTCTTATTTTTATTAAATAACTGTTCTTTTGCAGCTGTGCAGGAATGCGACCAACTTGATCACATCGTAAAACCAATAGATTATTTTTATAACAACGGTATCTACCTACACGGAGAAATTTGATAGTGTCCTGAATGGTCCTGCTGGTTTGTAAGATATAAAATGTGATTTTATGGCTTTTTTTTCAACTTTAGTATCGGCTAAACGGGGTTTTGGAGATAAAAGGTAATTTATTTTTAGCCTCACAACGGCAGAAATCGTGAATTAATTAAAATTAAAGATTTGACAAATATAAAATGAATTATTAAGTATCATAGATTTATATCTCTACAGATGTCTACCTAATTTCGTTAGGATTTATGATAGAAAGTGTAATTTAGTGGGCAGTTATAGGACGAAACGTTTCTATTCATAAATAAATTGTTGATTAAATAATAATTTAATGTGTTTCATAGTTGAAAGTGGAAAGCCTCCAACTTGAATTATTAGCATTTGGTACTGTTTTTATTGACTTTAAAAACCTATATAATTTTACGCTGCGAGCAGCAATATTTAGTCTATGCAATCAGTCGCCAAACATGAATCCTCTCAGAATATAATTTAGACAGTGTATAGAGGGCCGCATTAAAGGCACTTTATCCGCGGCGGCTATAATTTATATACGAAGTGTATAGAGTGCCGCGAGTATTCTTGTGGCACTCTAGTGTCGCTGCCTCGGCCCGGCTAGGGTGCCGTGAGCGTTACATTGTCACTGTCACTTGTTATTTAGGTTAGGTTAGGTTAGAACTGTAACCACGCAACGCACGAGCCGAGCGAGCGTAACGAGCGGTGCCGCGGTAGCGTCCGTTTAGGCACAAGAGAATGTAATGTTTTGGGAATGTGGTGTTTTACAGCGATCTAACCTCGACAATCAAACAAAATACCAAGTGACGTGACTTAGTGACAATGACAAGCCAATGCTTGCGGCACTTTAGCCGGGCCGAGGCGGTGTTACTAGGGTGCCTGTAGTGGCACTTTATCCGATAGGGATAGAGTCCCACTGGTGGCACTCTATACACTGCCTAATTTATATTAAACCGACGAAAAACATTGAAAAAAATAATACTTTTAGTGTAACTGAGCTTAGTATCGTTATCTTGGTCGAGGAAGCATCTTTAAGCCAGTTTAAGCGAGTCGCAATAAAAAAAAATACAAAGAACTCATAAAAGGTGCGAATAGTTTTAGGAACTAAGTACTTCATTTTCGATTCCTTTTAATCCTGATTGAATTTTATGGTTCAAGATAATGTAAGACAATAAAAAAAGCGGCCGAGTGCGAGTCAAACTCGCACACGAAGGGTTCCGTACCACGCAAATCGAGCAAAAAAAGCCAAAAATACACGTTTCTTGAACCCCGTTTAATTTTTTATTTTTTCTTTTATTTTTTACCCGACCGCAAACCATAACAGTCAACGTCTCATCACAGGATTAACTTCCACGAATCATTTGCATAGAATGGATATTGAATTGTGACCTCAACGACTCAATATCAATTTAAATAAAATAATTTTAGCACCAAATGAATAGAGTTGGGTTTCTTTTGATAGTGTCGGAAAGATGGGCTGTAAAATGTCTGCTACAAAATTCAAAAGTCATTTATTCAAACTAGGCTGAGAATCAGCACTTTTCGAACGTCAAAATTACATAAGACAGTCCCCAAAAACGCCCGCCCTTCGCTACTTCCTAGTGCTTTAGCTGGGAAGAAGAAGTGGCGCAACCTCCCCAGAAGCATCAGAATATTAGCGGGGAAATATCTCGTTTTGCTTCTTTGCTGTAGATACAAGAAAATGCGTAACACAGAGAGTGGAGTTGTGTTGTGTAAGGCACATGTTATCGAACTGTCAAAACGAAAAACATAATTCTTAAGAGTGCTTGACCCTGGGTCCTAATCGAAAGCGACTGCCGTGTCGCGCGAATACGCGATCGATTACCTGAAAAATGAAGTGAGTGTTTACGGTCATACGCGAGTGGATGGACCGCGCGAGTACTTACCTATGTCATTTTAGGTCACACGGTCAACAGTGTATCAGTGGCACACAGGTGATCATTTAGCCCAGTTGATTTTCGTTATAAAGGCACAATTTCCTTTTTCCTTTAAAAGGAAATTGTGCACTGTAACTTTTTTTAACTGCCGGCGGTTTAAAGCTTCACCAAGTGTATGACTCACACCATGACCTGAACTTAGGGCGTTGACAGGCCAGCATTGTTTGTAGGCGTGTAGGTCAAGATCCTCGCGGCCTTGACAGCCGGCTTAGATGCGTGTGCGCATATATTGGCGACTAACTCATACTCATATACGTCAGCGGGGTGCTCATTATCATACATCTACACATATTATTAATTTAATTAATTATTGTTGGTAGTGATTTGATGATTAGTAGATTGCGATTTAATCAGCAAATTGTAACGGTACCTACCTGCCTACTATCAAATATTATTTCACCTTTTTAATAAGGTAATTGAAAATGGTGAAATGTGGGTGTACTGCTAAGGTAAACCTCTGCCCAACCCTTCAGAGAATTAGAGGCGTGATGTTACGTTATGTTACATAATTTAATTTAGGATAAGTGTAAGATTTAGGATACAATTTTATCACATCCAAAACATTCGGATTGGATTATTAGGCCGCGTTCTATTCTAACTAAAGCAATCGTTACGCAAACACGCGACTGTCTTGTTCCTTTAGTTCGGCGAACCCGATCGCCTGTGCCTACAAACTACAAATGAGTGACAAATGAACGCGACCATAGAATTATAATAGTATATTATGCAACTAATGAATAAAGGACGGATTTAAAGCGAGGGCCATAGATGAATCACGATCAAGTGAAGGATTCTAACGACTGAATCACGACCGTAGGGAGTGATTCATGATGATTGAATCACGAGCGCAGCGAGTGATTCAAGTGTTAGAATCCTGAGCGACGCGAGTGATTCATGGCCCTCGATATAAATCCGTTTTATTCAAGAGTTGCATACTATACTTTATACCATGACTACGAGAAAAAGAAAGATTTAAGCGAAAATAGACATTTAATAAAAGGTTAACACGTTCAGTGTCGGGAGCTCTCCTGGAGGGTTCACCTACTTGGATATGAATGTCGGGAGCCCTCGCGGAGGGCTCATTTTAAATGTAGACATTCAGTGTCGGGAGCCCTCCTGGAGGGTTCACCTACTTGGATATGGGATGTCGGGAGCCCTCGCGGAGGGCTCATTTTAAATGTAGACATTCAGGGTCGGGAGCCCTCCTAGAGGGTTCACCTACTTGGATATGGGATATCGGGAGCCCTCGCGGAGGGCTCATTTTAAATGTAGACATTCAGTGTCAGGAGCCCTCCTGGAGGGTTCACCTACTTGGATATGGGATGTCGGGAGCCCTCGCGGAGGGCTCATTTTAAATGTAGACGTTCAGGGTCGGGAGCCCTCCTGGAGGGTTCACCTACTTGGATATGGAATGCCGGGAACCCTCGCGGAGGGCTCATTTTAAATGTAGACGTTCAGTGTCGGGAGCCCTCCTGGAGGGTTCACCTATTTGGGTATGGGATGCCGGGAGCCCTCGTGGACGTTGGAAGTGAAACCTCCCGGAGGTTTCACTTCCAACTACGAATAATAAAAGTCATAGACTTTTATGGCGGAATGATGAGTTATGAGTTCTATGAAAATAGGTGGAGTCGAAAGTGTTAAGGAGGTTGTATAGCATTGAGATAGAGGTCGAATACATTGGTGTGTTCTAAATTCAAACACCAAAATAGTGATTAAAAGAGCTTTTTATTCACTGTTTTCAGTGAATAAAATAAACTTTTTAGAGGGGGAATGGTATAAAATTCTTATATATGAACGCGACAATCGAATTTTCGCGCGACCGATCGCTTCGGTTAGAACACGGAGTTAGCCTGAGAGTCTGGAATTTCGCTGCAAGGGAAAAGAACAAATAAATGAGATAAAAATGTAAAAATATCAATAAACAAGAAAGACACTTAAATTAAGGCTTAAGAAGAACAAAAAAGTTAACAGAAAAAATAAAGTTTTATAATGTTTCACTCGCAAATGTCAGTGAAAAGGGCAAGCTTTAACTGAACATTATTAGTATTTTATTGTAAATTAAGATAGGTAGTTACTTAGATAAACATTGTTGTTGTTTTATTTTGTTTTTGTCTTAAATCTTAACCTACCTTTTTTCTTGTACCTATAATACTAAAACTACGTGTAGTGAAACCCTAAATATGAATTGCGTAAACTATTTTTTAATAACAAACTGTGACAGCCGGCGTTGACGGTTTGACGTCGACCGGTGAAGCATACAATGAGATATAAAAAATAAAATAAAGGGGGAAGCTGATTTTCAAAACCATTGATTTTCTGCTATAAACATACATTACTGCCTCATATTATTAAGATACTTCAAATTAATTTTTATTAAGTAAGCAATTTAAAATTATCTTGAAAATTAATTCGACGATGTTCATAACTTTTTCTCATTATCCTTTCACGAAGTAATAATTGGAGGTTCATCCGTTGAGAAATTAACATAATGACGGGTAATTGAGTATGTCACATTGATAATAAGATACGAGAAGGCAGAATTACACATCATATTTTATATAAGTACCTACTGCCAATAAATAAGTAGGTATCGGGTAATTGTTCGTGATACCAGTGATACGCGCTTGTTAGAGTGTGTAATTTTGTCATGTTCTACCACTGTCCGTCTGGCGTATTTAACTAAAACCGAGAACAGTAAAGTATTTAAGTATAGTTTTGGTGATTGTAATCCTTTAGGGACTACTCACACTTATTCAGCTCTATTCAGCTTATGCCCGTAGAAAACTAGGATTTTGTAGCTTAGCAAGGCGTTCAGTTTTCCGCGTCTATTCAGCTTTCGCTGCAAACAAGTATAAAATGAGGACAAATGTGTTATTATCATGCGAATGATACATAGAGTTCCGCTGTTACTGTAGGTACTGTGCTGTACGCGGCTGTTATAAGCAGAACTGTATAAGTGTGACCAAAATCGTTCAGTGAAACGCGAATGGACCTGAATACGTGTGAGTAGTCCCTTAGCCATAACTTACATTACTGTCACTGACAAGGAATTTTTAAAACCCGGCTGGGATAGAATAGGTTAGGTTAGGACTCTCTCAGAGACTGCGAAGTTCCAGAAATTAATTCAATACAAATTCAGAGTCGATAAAAATACAGTATTTAAGCGTACCTACTTTTACTGCTTTTGTAGATTTTAAAGTACGCATAAACGAAATAGATCAATTATTTATCGTTATATATAATACGGAGTCGCTGAAAACCAGCGCTGGGGTCTCGCATAGTGTCGCAGCATTATGTTGAGCGATGGCCGTGTATGTGACATGTGACGCATATATTCCCCAAAATTGTTATTTTCGTGTTTTTGTCCTTTCTTTGCGTCACGTTTACCGCAAATAGACGTATTTTCTTTCTTTCTTTTAGTTTCGCGAAATATTTTTCTGTGGATTTCGTTTTAATTCTGCAATTATTATCGTGTTACTCAACGAGTTTGTAACACCATGTTGCGACCATAATCAACATTTTATTGCTTCAAGACATACTATTCGGTAATTATATTGTCATTATTATTGATGTGTCAATTAAAACATGCTTTTGACTGTATTCGGTGACTTTAAGTTCTTCGCAATAACAATTATTACCACCTACTTTATAAACGACTTCGAGTGCCTCGTTGGTCTAGTGGTCGCAAGCGCTACTTTCGAGCTTGAGGTCCTGGGTTTGATTCCTGGGTCTTGTAAAGTTTTATTGGGGTTTTTCTGGATTTTCTCAGTAACAGCCCAGAGTCTGGATTTGCGCCCGGTTGGTGGCAATATAGTTATGTTCGTCGCACGATGGGCATCATGCGATGCCGCCGAATCGCTGTGCTTGCGCGTTCGCAAGCACATCGATTGACGCGTGACCAATTAGGACACTCAAAAGAGATTTGTAGCTTTGATTGCACGATCGCACGATCAAACCCATCGTATGCTCGTTATTAAGCATTTCCTGTGCTCGCGCGATGCCTTGCAAACTCCAATTAGGACACTAAAGAAATGTGTGTGTTTAATTTCTCATGCGACGAAATTGCATCGTTTGCTCGTACGATCGTAGCCAATTAGGACAACGCCTTTAGTCGTCATCTCGGTAGTCACCCTCTTTCTAGCCATATCATCTTTCACACAGTCCATCCATCGTTTGTTTGGTCTTCCCCTACTCGTGTAGCCAAACGGGATCTTAAAAATATGTCCAAGCGGCGCGCGGCGTAGCACGACAAGAGTAAGTATAGACAAGTAACAAAGGTTTCAAAGCTTTTCGTATTTCTACAGCACTTTTCAACAGGATTGACCTTTATAAGCTTTCTCGGTAGCTCTTGCAATCCCATATACAGGGTGTCAGGGACATCGACGCGATGCCGGTTACCATGGATTCAGTACATGATTCTGAACCCCTGCGTTGAAATTTTACGTTGAGTATTTTTTTTTAAATCAGCTGTTCCATACATTTTGACCGCGTAGGTATTGCACTTTTCTATGAAAAGCAGATTAAAAAAAAAAAAAAACGAAGAAAAATTTCAACGCAAGAGCGTTCAGGATCATGTACTGAATCAATGGTAAAAGTTTTCGCGTCGATGTCCCCTCATCATCATCATCAGCCTATTAATGTTCCCACTGTTAGGACACAGGCCTCCTCTCTGTGAGAAAGAGTGGGCCGTAATTACCACGCGGGCCCAGTGCGGCGCGCGGCGGGTTGATGTCCCCTGCCACACTGTATTTTTGACATTTCCATTCGTCGTTATAATTGATATAATGTTACTTTGTCTGGTTCACTGAACCAGTGTGATACATAGATTTCATAAAGTTAATTTTTCTTTCTCTTGTGGTTAGTGCCTAACCTAGTATCAGAGTTTTGTATGCCGCCCATGGGACTCTAGGCTTCACATACCGTCTAGAAATATCTCTCAGGCATGCCGGTTTCCTCACGATGTTTTCTTTCACCGTTTTTGAAGCAAGTGATTGCATGCAGTGTCTATCGCTTAATATTGTGCACTTGGCTTGTATTTTGGCTTGTGTTTGCAATTGTCTGAATAGTGTAACAATTGTAGATAGACCAATAAATAAAAAAAAAAAAAAAAAAAAAAGTGATAATAATTATACAATAAGCACATGAAAAGTCAGACCTAACTTGGCAGTCTAACGGTCACACCACTACCTATAGGCTATCACAGCTTCAGTTAGTAATAGCTTACGTATTTCAATGTTAAAACTTCTGTTCCATTACTTAGCTTACTTTTTACCTCTACATAATTCCACGTAACATGCGTAATCTTTTCAATATCGGTATCTGAACAATTTTACCTTATTTACAAGGTGGGGCTCGCGCTAAATTAATGAAGATCACGATTCAACAATACATTCTGTTAAATTATCGCTTACAAACCAAAAGTAATTGTAATCCATTTTATCTTGACGTTTTGTAATGTAACCACAGAAGTGAGGAATTATCTACTCATCATCATCATCTGCCGAGCCTTTCCCAACTATGTTGGGGTCGGCTTCCAGTCTAACAGTATACAGCTGAATACCTGTATTTTACATGGAGCGACTACCTATCTGACCTCCACACCACAGTTATATACTGGGTAACACGATACCCCTTGGTAACACTGGTTGTCAGACTTTCGGGCTTCTGACGACCCGTAACGACTGTCAAAGATCCACGAATGACAGCCGGGACCAACGGCTTAACGTGCTTTCCGAGGCACGGAGGGGTCTCGATATGTAAAGATGGTCACCCATCCACGGACCAACCCCGGCAAGCGTAGCTTAACCTGATGGATCGACCCTTGCGGCTGTTAGTACTTAGCCACGTGCCCTTAAGAATTGTCCTAAGTATTTACTACTATACTCGTACAAATAATAAAAATGTGAAAGTTTGGGTGTTTGTTACTCTCAATCACGCAAAAACGGCTGAACGGATTTGGATACAATTTTGAATGTTGTTGAATTGTCAAAGGAATTGACATTGTAACTGTGTTACGCAATTAAAAACCACGCAGACAATATAGTCAACAAACCATTGACAGTCCACGATAAAGTCATCAAGTTAATTTTATTTACACCATTAACAACTAGTGAGAAGAAACTGTAATTGCGTGTAAATTACGAAGAATTGCCTTAAAAATTCACATTGACCTACATACGGGGAAATACGTACTTACGAAGTATTTCAGAGGAATTTACTTGAGTTGTTGAGTTTTATGATGAAAAAATATTAAGTTGACAAATGAATTGTTTTACTTTACGTGCATTTGATTGTAAAATTTTAAGTGTTTTTTACATACTGAGATTGACCTATAAAAATGATTAAGAGCGGGCATTCTGAAAGTGGGCAACGTAGCAAACAACTGTCATATATTTCGCTTTGGCAATATTACTGTATGGGATAAGAAATGTGGCTAATAAGCGAACTAGGTAGGTTTATTTGAAATTAATCCTTTGAGTTTAACCACCCTTTAAAAAGTATTTTATAAAACCACACAATACTTTACAACTACGCAAACAAATTAATGAAATAACGACATTTACGTCCAAATAGTACGATACAAATTAGACCTACGTACGATGCCCTCGAGCTGATCGTAAGATGATATGGGACTCTGGGAGGTAATGCGATAAATATAAGTAACGGAGGACGGCGGTCCCATCGAGCAGGAGGGCCCATCGTAAACTACGTGTGTCGATACCACCATCTTGAAAAAATGCACCTTTTTTATGCGTTGTTGTTGCTTTAAAAAAGGTTCTGGACAAAAAGTCGGTCAGGTCATCATCAGTTGTTTGACCTGCTAACTGCTCTGCCTCGTTGGTCTAGTGGTCGCAAGCGCTGCTGTTGAGCATGAGGTCCTGGGTTCGATTCCCAGGTCGGGCAGTGTCATTGGGTTTTTCCAGAATTTCTCAGTAGCACCCGGAGTCTGGATTTATGCCCGGTTGATTGCAATAGACTCGCCCCCTATTGCATGGGACTTAAAAATATAACTGGCGAAATGTGGGTGTACCTACCCACCTTGGGTACCTCTGCCTAACCCTTCAGAGAAACCAAGCGTGATGCTATGTTATGTTATAATCAATATTTTAGTTCACTAGTTAGCCATATTTCTTATTTCCGTACAGTAATACTTATCGCCTAAGTTATCAAAACAGAGAAATATTTGACAGCTATTTGCAACATTGCCCTTTCTGTATAAACGCTATTATTAACCTCGTGTACTGTTGTCTGAATTGATGGACGCCGACGACGTTACAGGAATTGATGGACGCTAATAAAAGCGCCAAAATCGTAGCCAAATTCAGGGCCGACTCAATTTAGATTGCCATCGACATGCTAAGAAGGGAAGAGTCTTAAGAGCCAGCGCACACTGCACAATGAGCGACTAATCGCATTCAAATGTCAAGGACGTTCATTACAACAAACACGGACATCGGAACTGACAGTAACTAGTTTTTTGCTCAAGAGCCAAACTACCTTCGACAACCTATAATTTCTATACTAATATAATAAAGCTGTAGAGTTTGTTTGAAGTACGCGAAGTATCAATCGCGCTTATTAAATGCGCGATAAGGACTAAATTAATACCTGTAATATAATGCTACGAGAAATGGCAGGTGTCTTGTCAAGTGTGTCAAGTGGCTTTGATAAGCACAGAAAAGCTTCTTGCTTGTGCTTGGTTCCAATAAAGTTCCAGATGTAGCATTTGCGGAAAAGGAACGCCTGATAAACCGCCGGCGGGCGGTCGCTGAAAACCAGCGCTGGAGCTCTTTCTCGCATAGGGTCGCAGCATTAAGCTGAGCGATGGCCGTTTTTTGTGGATGTGACGCATATTTTTCCCCAAATTGTTATTTTTGTGTTTTTTAGGGTTCCGTACCCGAAGGGTGACAAACGGAACCCTATTCATAAGCCTCCGCTGTCCGTCTGTCTGTCAGCGAGCTCTATCTCATGAACCGTAATAGGTAGGCAGTTGAAAATTTCACAGATTGAGCATTTCTATTGCCGCAAGAGCAACAAATAATAAAATTAAAAAATAAAGGGGGGTCGCCATACAATAACATTAAATTTTGAAAAAAAAATTATCTGACCCTGGCATGTGGGGTATCATTTTCTAGAACTCATCGAGTAGAGAATAAATATAATTTTTATTTGTTTTTATCTTCAAAAATGATGAATTAGGAGGCCGTAGAAGTTGTCTGTTTTAGACCATTTTTGTACGAGCTCTATCTCAACAACTAAACAAATTAGGAATTTGAAACTTGTGTGTATCATGTAACATATACTGTTTATAATCAACAAATACTAAAAACGCCGATTCATAACGTATTTTATATAATATGGGCGATTTTCTGCAACTTAAAGTAATAATTTTGTATTTCATGCTAATATTATGCGATATAAATTCCACAGATAACTATTTAATAGTCGGAGTAATGACATGGAATTAGTAAGTACCTACTATCATGGCAGCATATACTATTTCGATCATTTAAATTTCGATCATCCAAAAAGGTCTACAAAATAAACTTTCTTCACAAGATTTTAAAACCGGCCAGTATTTTTTGAGTTTAAGAACTTTATCGACTTTTTTCAAAGTATCCCTAGACGGTGTTGATGTGTGTACCTCGTGTTAAAACTACACTCCAATAGACAATATATTCAGTAACATTTAAATGAATGCTGGCACATACAGTGTACTATTCAGATACCTAGCTTAAACCGTTGTGGATACAATTTCATATTGAGAAAAATTATTGGTGTAAAAATATTCGGTCATGGCGGCCAATCTCAACGGAGACTGGCCTTCGGCGCGGGAGATATTATAGTGCACAAGTGTGTGCACAGACACGAGTGCACTCTCTCTTCCTTCACTCTCATAGTCCGATGGGATGTGTAAAAATAATAAGTAAGAAATAATAGATTTCTGTATGACTATCAAAAATAACGTAAATAAATACCTGTATTGACCCGTGCGTTTGCACTGGCGAAACATCACGACAAAACATGTTGAAATCTCTAGTTCCTGTCAAACATTGTATGAAAAATTGACAGAAAATAGAGATTCCAACATGTTTTGTTGTGAATGTTTCGCCAGTGCAAACGCACAGTTATAATTAAAATTTGGCGTACTACTTACATTCTATTTTGTACAATATAGTCTGATGTAGCAAGAGAAATCCTTTTATTTATAAGTAACTAGCTTTACCTGGCCTGGCTTCGCACGGTTAGCACTAAGTACTTATCTACGGCGCATCTACCTTTCCTAATTACCTATTTCTACCTAATTACCTACCCTACCTACCTACCCTACCCTTCTTACCAGGGTAGGTAGGTACTACATATCTACCTGCTTACCTACCATATATACCTATTTATACCTACTAATACTATGTTAGTAGCAAATAAATAACTTTGACTTTAGTTAATGCATGTTACTGGATAAAGTTAACTTAATATTTTTCTCTTAAAATAAATGAAATATACTCCTACACCTATATTTTAACACAACAACATTTTCTCATTAAAATTAGACAATTTCTTTACAAATCTTTGTTTTTTTATAGCGCCTCTGTTGTTACCTTTACGAAAGTATTACAAAAATTCATAGTGTTAAATCTTGTACGACATGGTATGGAACCCTTCGTGTGCGAGTCCGACTCGCACTTGACAGATTTTATTTCTTTCTTTGCGTCATTTTTACCGCAAATAAACGTATGTTCTTTCTTTCTTTTTTCTTATATAAAAAAAAAACAAAATTGACAAAAAACAAAAAACCCGAGATCAACTGAAAAGTTTAAAATAAGATCACTTTTTAAGCAGTGGAACAGGGAACCCGTCTGCTGTAGTTGGTGTCAGTCTGTTCAATCTCAGATTTGTTGCCACCGTCAATATATAAATATGGATTATTTAAGGCTCGTCTGTCCATTGGACAAAACATCCGGGCCTGCTGGCATTTACATCAATTAATAGTAAATGCTCTGCACTTGACGTATTCAGGTAATGAGATAAACAAGAGCAAACAGTATCAAGCTGCAGCGCCACATTCCACACATTTCCGACATTTTTGTCAACTAAACGGTACAAGGATCTTTTGGCGCGTGGCAAAAATTGGGACAACTCCGCCATCTTGTTTTTTAATACATTTCAATTGACATTTCACAAAACGTTTACCAACAGCGCCCCCCTGTGAATGTCATTCATTCGCCAAAACATCCACAGACAGTCGCCGGCACTTGGCAAGGTTTTGGCGCATTGGGATTTGGAAGTAAGATTGAGCACGTGCAACAAAAAAATTTACAGTTTCATTGCATGTCATTATTCTATGGTTATTGCATAATTTAGTATTGAGCATATCTGTTAATAAAAACAAGCGAATACGACTTCTGCGCATCTACGATTCTTGCCAAGTTACGTGCCGGTGACTATATCAGCCGACCTATTTTGTAAAAATCTCACTGTGAAAACTCAGGTGAAGTAAGCTGTCATTCCACTGATGCTAGGGACGGACATTATTGGAACGAAGTACGCTTTCGCGCGTTGCGAAAGGGGGCTAGACGGAAATATTGGGACCAAAAGTTGTAACGACAGTTTTTATTTTTTATTATAACGCCATCTGTGAGCGACCACAGGTACTAATTAGTGGCATGCCTTTGTAAGGTTCATTCCATAACTTCGTTCCATCCGGGTGTCCCTTGACACCTCTCGGCTTTTTTTGACAGCTCACTTCACCTAAATTTCACCGTAAAATGTTTACAGAATAGCACTGCTGTTTATGCAAGTAGGTACTTACTTTTTCACACGTGTTATTAGTAACAACAGCTATACCTACTGACACTACTGTCAGTAAAACAGTTTCTTATTTAGGTAGTTACCATATTACCACCTACTCAATAATCAGGAAAACCTACAATTTCTATTAGGCGATGTCTCGCTGATGGTGGCGAGTGTGTCGGATCATTCGGTTCCCTACAAAATGGTTGAGCTGGATGGTGCTGATCCACGCGATCACGAACATGTGAACGGGCGCCGTCAGTTGTGACTGGTCATCTCTTTTCTGCCAAGGCTTATTTTTAATCTTATATTTTGAATGGAAAAACCATTCAATTTCGTTATTTATACAATGTTCTCACATAGAGAAACAACAAGAATAATGTAGGTACCTACCCAGGATTTTGTAATATATATATTATTTAAAAGAGTGTCCTTGGAGTTTTTTGCCCGTTCTTCTCCACAGAGATCTACATTTGGCTTGGCTTTAGCTGAACTACTTCAAGTTTTTGACTAACTGACCGATTCTTTGACAATTCAAAAGTGACTGTAAATGGTTTTATTGACTTAAATGCTTTGAGTTTAAGTTTGCTTACTACTTTCATATAAAATTCTAAAATGGTTGCTCTTGGGGTGAGTCACCCAATTTACAACAACAACGAAACATCATTTGCAGCCATCCTGAAGGAAAATAAAACTCAACAAAGTCCACCGTTTCTCAGTATATTCCAGAATGAGGATATGGTTTTCAATAGGTTAACAACACTTCTCAGAATCAAGCCAAGACGCCTATAAATCGTTTTTTCCTCCTTCAAGATTGGACCACCGACAATTCCAAGGCAGTACAAACATCTATCAGAAAAAACTGTTGTCCCACAGTTCAAACCGTAGGTTCAAACAATACTCTGAGTAAACATCGTATTTGTCGTCAGCCCAGGAATTTGTCAGTGTCAACAGCGGTCCGTCTATAATTTGACAGTTCAAAGAATGTGCGGTGTATGTGGACACTGTCAATTATTAGCAGTATTTATGCCTCTCGTCGTGGGGAGTCGTCGCACCCGCCCTTGGCATTCACTGCGCGACATTGCTCGGGGGCTTGTGTGTTTATATCGATAGCCTACAGACTCACTAAGCGAATAGAAGAGTGACAGTACTCAAACGATCACATCACCCAAACTAACTTGTTATACGTAAAAAAAAGGAACGTGGGCAATTTTCTCGTATGTTTGAATAACTATCAAATACTTTTTTTCTGACGTTGTATTTACCAAAAAAAATCACACGAGTGTACTAAATAAAGTACAAATAGAATGGGTGTTAACACTACAATATTTTGATAGATACTCGTACCGGAAACTGCGGAAAGGTGTGTAGGTACAAACTCATTTTTAAACGTCTGAAGACCGTCTGTAATATAGGGTAGTTGGCAAGTTAACGGCTTTTCACACGGGGCATCCTGTGCGATTTTTTCCGATAAAAATGTGGGATCCTACGTCAACATCCTACTTTGCAATAATGCAATAAAGAGTTTGAGTTTGAGTTTGAGCTTTTCATTATGGTTTAAAACAAATGCGGTATAAAACTTCCAAGTGATTGCAAAATTATACAGTAAAATCTGACTGATCAACGCCTGAACGAGGCCTAACCCGAGGTGAGAGCTCTCAAAAATTGGCCTTCCACGTCCATTTAAGTTATAATAAAAATATCAATCAAAGGAAGACAATGCGTTGATTAACATGCGTGGTTGCAGTCGCTCTACAACTGTTACCGAAGGCATTATACCGTTACCAGGTGGAACCGTTACTTTTAATGAACCCATTGTTGTATACGGAACATTTTATGATTGCCGTGACACAGTGCAAACGTAAATTATAATTTAATCAAATTCTTCATTCAAAAGTACTGTTATTTTTCCGCGTAAGTTATTAAATGATGAGGATGATATTTATTCCTGTAAATTGGTTTAAAAAACCACTTTTCCCACTTTTTGGTTTCCTGACTGAATTCTCAGAGAGGTCTTTCTTATTACTTAAAAAAAAAGACTGCGTTTGTTTCGACGAACTTAGTGACTCTTTTTTAAAGGCCAGACATAATCTTGGTCAGATCATATGAGGACCATGCAGTTAAATACCGCAGTTGGTCAGGATGTCTTTGCTGCCAGGAAAAAAAGTTACAAGTATGCAACTTAACTACTCAATTGTTGTTTTAGTAAGTAAGTAAGTTTAGGAAGAACACTTAGAATATGTATTTAGATATAAATTCTTTCAACTTGTTGAATTTCAAGTTTCCCGCAAGAATCCTTGCGGCACTCTATTGGCGCTGTTTCGGCCCGGCTAAAGTGCCATAAGCATTGCATTGTCACTGTCACTTGCTATTTTGTTTGATCGTTGAGGTTAGATTCTGTCATCTACAGCCCCCTAAACTTAAGTGCTATAATCCCTTGGCTTAGCAAATGAAAATAGCTGAAAGGTAGGTTAGGTTAGGTTAGATCTGTGACCACACAACGGCCGGAATCACTTTAGGCACAAGAGAATATAATGTTTTGGGAATGTGGTATTTTACAGCTATCTAACCTCAACATTCAAACAAAATACCAAGTGACGAGACTTAGTGACAGTGACAATGACAATGCAATGCTTACGGCACTTTAGCCGGGCCAAGGCGGTGTAAATAAAGTGCCTTTATCTAGTGGCACTTTATTCGATAGGAATAGAGTGCCGCTAGTGGCACTCTACACACTGCCTATAATTTATCTCAATCCTATGGAAAACATCTTTAAGATAATAAGGTGATGAATTTCAGGTAAAGTTAAGAATCAATTTTTAAGTGGCACTAGCCACATCCACAATACGATGTTTGGGTCCAATAAAATTGTTTGTAGTTCATCTGATACTTTTAGAACAGATTATATTACTGATCATCAAAAATTTCATGCAATGTATAGGTAGGTACTTGTCGCACGATTCCTAGGTCTACGGTCCAAAAACTGGAGCAGAATACCGGCATTGAAGTAAAATAACCCAAACTGGTTCACGACAGTTTATTTACGTAGGTACAGTAGGAGGTATAAATAATTGGTTAATCTTATATTCACAGATTCCGATCACCGCGCCTCCAAAACGCGTATTTCTTCCTTGTATGGACGTTCCAAGTTTTTGTTCCAATTAAAATATCGCTCTATAGAAGAAACGCCAGCTTAAATATTAGCATGCAAGTTTATACGGGGTGGCAGGGACATCGACGCGAAGCCGATTACCATGGATTCAGTACATGATTCTGAACCCCCCTGCGTTGAAACTTTTCGTCGGTTATTAAAAAAAAAATCTGCTGCTCCATACATTTTGACCGCGTAGGTATTGCACTTTTCTATGAAACAGCTGTGTTTTTTTTAAATAACCGACGAAAATTTTCAACGCAGGGGGGTTCAGGATCATGTACTGAATCCATGGTAACCGGCTTCGCGTCGATGTCCCTGCCACCCTGTATTTAACTAGCTGCTCCCCGCAGCTTCACCTGCGTGGACCCAATTTTTTTTTCTAAAATAAAAATAAAAGTAAAAAGTAAAACTTATAAAAAAGTGAAATAAAAAATAAAAGTAAAATCGGTCCAGACGTTTCGGAGATTAGCCGGAACAAACAGTCGGTTTTTTTTTAAATTGATAAGTACCTTCCTTCGCCATCAAACGTAAAAGTTTGGCGAGTTTAGAAAGTAACACCTCTGTATTATAAAAAAAAAAATACTTTCAAATGCATTTATAAAAAATCTGTTATTTTGACTTTCAATTTTATTTATTTGTATGTATGTAATTATGTAGGTATGTATAAATGTTTCATTAATGAATTCCAGATGATAAATGAGAAATTAATGTAAATAGATTATCGACTGCTATTGCTGGTTTTGTAGTGCTTTGAAGACACCAAAAGTAATAACTTGATTTATCTAGTCAAAAGTATGTCAATTTAACCCTGATTTACCCGGTGCGATTAAATTACTTTTTGCATGCCAATCATGACATATTATGTTGAAGCAACAATAAAAGATGTAGGTCATCATCTACCTAAGTCATCTGTTGCTTCAATATAGGTAAGTACTTACCGAAACTTGGAAATGTAAATGAGGCTTTAGTTGACATTATTAGATGAACATTTTAAATAGTGCATCAACATTCACAAATAAACTAGAATCCAAAAAGACTCCTAACATTTAAGTTGACAGATTAATTAGTTCCTAAAACAGGTATAAAATAACGATGATCTCGAAATGTCAATGGCTTTTAAAAATATTTTATTACTCTGCTTTATTTTTATTTGAAAAACAAAGGATGATTCAGACACTGTTTTGTATGATTACATTAATTTATCCGTATTTAAATGGCCGCGAAGACATTGATCCCATCGAAATGATTACATAAATATTAATGACAATAATGTTTGATTATAATCTCAGTCTCTCACGCGACTGAATAGGTACAGTTACCCTGGAAAAATTATAGGTAGGTACCTAAGAAAGAAAATTCATTTATTTGCGGTAAACATGACGCAAAGAAAGAAAAAAATCATGAAAATAACAATTTCGGAAAAAATATGCGTCACATCCACGCAAAACGGCCATCGCTCAGCATAATGCTGAGCGATGGCCTAATAAACCCTATGCCGGACAGAGCCCCAGCGTTGGTTTTCAGCGACAGCCAGCGTTGACGTGATGACGTCGACCGGTTCAGCTTATGAGCTTATAGTGAAATAACAAAATAAGAAATAAAAAAATATATATAAAATAAATTGCAATCTGTGCGCGCAGCTGTCATAAAACTATTTGTTTGAACGTTTTGACATGATGCGTATACCTCGACAAGGATAGATTTAATTGTCTACAATTTAAGAGAAATATGTTTTGTGGCTATAAATTGGTACAATATTCTGGAACAAAGATTGTAGACAATTCAAAAAAGGCAGTGTATAGAGTGCCGCAAGCAGCATTCTATACACTACATTCTACGAAATGCTTACGGCACTTATAAACGGGTCTAGGTAACACCGCTACCGGCACAAGAATTCTTATCGATGTATTTGTCTTTTTGAGGCTGACTGTACTCTACCTTATTGTGGAATGGATTCGTAAGATTACAATCGAGTATACTTAATCGATTTACAACGGTATCTGACTAAAAATGTCATGTTTTCTTCTACGATAACTAATTTATTGTCGTTTTTCCTAAAGGCCCCGATGCGACACGATTCTGATAGAACAATTTCCAAAAGAAATTTTTATTGGTACTTATTGGTCTACTGGAATAGCGTCGCGCTGTCACGTCGCGCCTGTCTGCGACAGCCAGAGGAATACTGCTATCCAAAGTACGAGCTAAGCAACGTTTATAGATCTCGGCCTTAGTTCACTGAGAATCTCTCTTCGCACCCCTAATGCTACCGAGGAAATTGAAAAAAATGTTTTTCATTTCTTCAGCAGTTCTCGATTTACACTCTATCAGAACTTAGGCCGCCGTTTTCATTTGAGTGTCCGTGGAGTTTCTTGCCCGTTCTTCTCCATAGGTACCTACTACGTTTTGGAATGGGCAACTAGCTTCGTTTTTTCTGACTGACTGACTCCTTGACGATTCAAAAGTGTCTGTATACGGTTTAATTGAAATAAATGCTTTGAGTTTGAGTTTGAATTTAGGGTTCCGTTCCCTAAGGGTGCCAAATGGAACCCTATTATAACCAAGCCTCCGCTGTCCGTCCGTCTGTCTGTCAGCGGGCTGTATCTCATGAACCGTAATAGGTAGACAGTTGATATTTTCACAGATTGTGTAGGTATTTCTATTGCCGCTATAACGACAAATCCTCATATCACTATCACTACATATTATAAAACAAAGTCGCTTCCCGCTGTCTGTCCCTATGTGTGCTTCGATCTTTAAAAATACGCAACGGATTTTGATGCGGTTTTTTTAATAGATAGAGTGATTCAAGAGGAAGATTTATATGTATAACTAGCTTTTACCCGCGGCTTCGCCCGCGTGGATGTCGCAAAATATCCCACGGGAACGTTCTACCGGGAATACATACCTAATAGCCAAGGAAAAGATCATTGACTAACTTTCAGACGCAGTGGTAGGCTACAGCGCTCGCGTTGTCAACCATAATTATTTTGTTACGCGTAATTTTGAAACTGTGATATCTCTTAAACTATTCATTTAAATGATGTGATGTAAAGGCATATTTTAATCAAAATTGAATGCCCAATTTAAATAATCTATTTAATTGGATAAGGATTAATAAGATACCGGTCAAAATAGCTTCGGAAATAACAATGAAAATTTTATACAATTTTGAAAGATAAAAATGGTTATTGTGGGTCACCCTAAGAAAGATAGACATATGCCATCGCGGACTTTTTTGTTGCAATTTTTAAGATATACAATACTCTAGAACATAAATTTGATTTATCTCTCACGGCTTACGCAGCGCACGCCAGTAAAGCTCCATTCAACAATAATCGTCATATTTCAGCCAATTTACACAAAACCTTAATGAATTATACACTAAAACCTTCCGCATGAATCACTCCGTCCAATGGTGAAAACCGTTTGAAAATCCGTTAAGCAATTTTTGAGTTTATCGCGTTCAGACAGACAGACAGACAGACGCGGCGGGCGACTTTGTTTTATAATATGTAAGGATACATGCATAATATAGTAAGTAATCATTTATAAAGGACCATGGGCAACTTTGTATGGAGTCTGGTACCAACGCTCAACAGTGATGAGACTCATCCCATATGAAAGCTTTTGGGGTATTGTTTAATTCATTCTATGGCAGCTAAGTCGAAATCGAGCGCGAACATGGTGTTTTTGAACATTCAAAAAAAGTTAGGTTAGGTTAGGATAGGGATGAAACTCATGCCATATGAAAGCTTTTGGGGTATCATTTAATTTATACTATGGCAGCTAAGTCGAAATCGAGCGCGAACATGGTGATTTTGAACATTCAAAAAAAGTTAGGTTAGGTTAGGTTAGAGATAAAACTCATGCCATGTGTAAGCTTTTGGGGTATCATTTAATTTATACTATGACAGCTAAGTCGAAATCGAGCGTGAACATGGTGATTTTGAACATTTAAAAAAATTTGGTTAGGTTAGGGATGAAACTCATGACATGTGAAAGCTTTTGGGGTATCATTTAATTTATACTATGGCAGCTAAGTCGAAATCGAGCGCGAACATGGTGTTTTTGAACATACAAAAAAAGTTAGGTTAGGTTAGGGATAAAACTCATGCCATGTGAAAGCTTTTGGGGTATTGTTTAATTCATTCTATGGCAGCTAAGTCGAAATCGAGCGCGAACATGGTGTTTTTGAACATTCAAAAAAAGTTAGGTTAGGTTAGGATAGGGATGAAACTCATGCCATATGAAAGCTTTTGGGGTATCATTTAATTTATACTATGGCAGCTAAGTCGAAATCGAGCGCGAACATGGTGATTTTGAGCATTCAAAAAAAGTTAGGTTAGGTTAGGGATGAAACCATGCAATGTGAAAGCTTTTGGGGTATCATTTAATTTAGGTATACTATGGCAGCTAAGTGTTTTTGAACATTCAAAAAAGGTTACGTTAGGTTAGGTGGGATGAGAGGACGGATCGCATGCATGAGAGGGCGGAGGACATCTACGGGTGGGCGGAGGACAACCATGAGGATTTTCAAGGTCGCAACAAAAAAGCATATCAAGGGATGAAACTCATGTCATGTGAAAGCTTTTGGGGTATCAATTAATTTATACTATGGCAGCTTAGTCGAAATCGAGTGCGAACATGGTGTTTTTGAACATTAAAAAAAAGTATAAAATGAAGGACAAATAAAACAGTAAGCATTGTATATATGAAAATAATAATAACATCTCTGAACGCTTAATTAATTCATTATTTTTGCTTAACATTAGAAAATACCTAATAACATTTAAGGTAACAAAAGTATCTTTGTTTTTAATGGTAATGTTAGAAGCCGGAGGGGAAGGGGCAGGGAAAGGCGATAAGGTAGATTGCTACTTGCGTAACAGTATAATTAAGTAAATTGTAGCGGTTACACCGCCACATACTAACTACTCATCAAAGATATGACGTCACACAAATCCTGCATCGCGCTATTAGAGTTTACCGCGCGAACGACTTATAAAAACGACCTTGAAAATCCTCATGGTTGTCCTCCGCCCACCCGTGGATGTCCTCCGCCCTCTCATGCATGCGCTCCGCCCTCTCATCCCACCTAACCTAACCTAACCTTTTTTGAATGTTCAAAAACACTTAGCTGCCATAGTATACCTAAATTAAATGATACCCCAAAAGCTTTCACATTGCATGGTTTCATCCCTAATCTAACCTAACTTTTTTGAATGCTCAAAATCACCATGTTCGCGCTCGATTTCGACTTAGCTGTCATAGTATGAATGAAATAATACCCCAAAAGTATTCACTTGGCATAAGTATCATCACTGTTGAAAGTCGCGTCCAAAATGACGCATGGGTATTGAATGCATTGGAGATGTCCAACGACACCGCCGATATTACCCTGCCCCGGGACTCCGCTTCCTCCGCACGGCACGGTGAACCTAACCTAACCTAACCAAAAAGGGTACCTTGCTACCTTACCTACCTACATACCTACCTACCCTATCTATCTACGTATCTACCTACCCTATCTACCTACATACCCTAACCTAACCTAAGTTTTTTTTTTTTCCGGGTTGGAAAATCCTTATTGAAGTTCCCTTCCCACACTTAGACCGAGAATCATGAGATCAACCTAACCTAACCTATCCTGACCAAACATAACCTAACCTTTTTTAATGTTAAAAAACACCATGTTCGCGCTCGATTTCGACTTAGCTGCCATAGAATGAATTAAATAATACCCCAAAAGCTTTCACATGACATGAGTTTCATCACTGTTGAGCGTTGGTACCAAAATGACGCATGGTCCTTTATCACGCGGGCGAAGCCGCTGGCGGAAGCTAGTAATAATATTTATAAATGCGAAAGTGAGTCTGTTTGTTTCTTACGCTTTCACGCTAAAACGGCTGAACGGATTTGGATGAAATTTGGCACATGGGTAGACCATGACCTGGAAAAGGACATAGGATGCCTTTTATCCTGATATTCCCACGGGATCGAGACTTATGCGTGTGAAACAGCAGGGCGCAATTAGTAATAAAAAAAAATGTAAATTTAGAAATTAAAGGAAGGTTCTTTGCTAAATAATGTACGGTGATACGGAACCCTTCGTGTACGTGTCCGACTTGCACTTGGCCGGCTTTTTTTAAACTCTGTTTTTTTTCACGCTTTTAAAAACCGATGAATTTCGATCGGAACAAACGATTGTCAAACAGAATTTGCATAATTTATCCGCTTACGTACATAATGCGTGACAAATGGTCTATAAAATACATAGAGAAGGAAAAATACCCGCCGGGGTCGTCAACCTAACCGTGGACTTTTAAAACTTTTAAATATTTGGATATCTGCGTGTTTTTCTCATAAATGCATTTATTTTATTGAGTTTATTTGCTTTTCAATACTTAAATATTTAAATTCTTGAGTGCCACGTGTTTTTTAAAAACATTTTACGTAGCTAATAAAAGATGGAGGTTCATTTGATACGAGTCGTATCAAATGAAGGCAAACTTTTATGATTCTTAAGTCGTATCATACGACTTAAGAATCATAAAAGTTTGCCTTATCTTACCACGGATGATTTTTTGTCAATTAAGTCTATGTTCGTTGACCTCTCATCTTTGATACCATCTCAAACTATAAACTTAGGAGTTTTGCTGTTTCATTACAATATTTTTTGCATCCAAAATGTAGCTCATGTTTTTTTTAAGAAAAAAACGAAAGAAAATTAAGTCTTTAGATCAGTAGTTAAGTAAGTTCTTTTGTTCTACTTATGGCAGTCTATGCTTTCACCCTGCAGTCCCTCCAAAATGTAATCTATAGTTTTCTAATTCAAATTCAAAAGTCATTTATTCACATTAGGCTGAAAATCAAGAGTTTTCGAATGTCAAAATTACATAAGACAGTCCCCCAAAAACGCCCGTCCTTCACCACTTCCTAGTGCTTTAGCTGAGAAGAAGTGGCGCAATAGTCTTAGTTCTATTTCACGACCTTTCTTACCTTTGTATCCTGCATTTATGCGTATGAAGTTTCATTAAAATCGGTTCAGTCATTTCGAAAAATAAGGGCTTGAAAGTTTATGAAATGCCGTACGACGTAAACCCTCTTAATAAAAATTGATTAAACAGCACCTGTCATGAATTTTGACATTTAAAAAAAATCGCAACCTCAGTATCGTCATAGGACTCTGGATATGGCATAGAAAACATCGAGCAACTGACACCTCTAGAGGCCTCAAGCTACACTTTCAAGTGAATCATCAAGTCAAAAGATGACAAGTGGACAAGTCACGACTCCCGCGTCACCTTGCAGTGAAGGTGTTTGATTTACATGCGCGTGCGCAGGCGGGTAGTTTGTCAATTGTTTGAAGACACGGAGGCTCTTGTCGTTGAAAGGACAATCCGTTTTGTTTTTTGGTCTTTTGTGGCGCAAGGACGTCTGGTTTTTTTTAAATTGTATTAGGTATATATGGATGTTTTTTAGAATGTGCTTTAGTGATTGATGTATGGTACGGTTTGTTCTCGCACATCTCCGAAACTACTAAACGGATTTTCATGTAATTTTCACGGGTAGACAGAAATTAATTAAAATTGTTTTATTTAAATCGAATGTTGCAAAAAAAGTTATCAGCAATTTTAGAATTTACTTTTACGAGATACTGTTAGAAGTAAAAAAAAAGTACAAAAAGTACTAGGCTTGCATGAATTCAAGGGAGAACGGCTCGACCGTTCTGGTTGTTTTTTTTTGAGTTGTGTAGGTAATTGTTTACACTATAGGTTTTTATAGAGATAAATAGTAAAATATCGAGACCCCTCCGTGCGTTAGAAAGCACGTTAAGTTGTATTGGTCCCAACAGCTTATAAAATCGTGCTTTCCGAGACACAGAGGGGTGGCAATATTATGGTCACCCATCCACGAACCGGCTGCGGCACGGTCGACCCGTGCGGCCGTTATTATTTAGCTACGAGCTCCTCAAGAACTAAATAATTGATTGTTTGAAACTCTCACTTTCCCTTTAGCAACTCCTCAAAATCGAAGTATACATAGATACCGATTTATATGTAGGTATGGTAAGTACTTCAGGTTTAATAAGTTTTAAATACTTTTAAACCCGTATAAAAGCAATGCCGTATTTAAATATATCTCAGATATTATTAGTAGGTATATCGACAATATAATAATATCCTGTATCATGTACTTTTTTGCTGGTTTTTTGCTTCAAGGAATGTGAAAGGGACATGAGCTATAAAAAAGATACAATTTAATTTGAATACATTACCTTGGTTATTTATTAATCGAGCGATAAAATACTGATTTATATATATAATATAATAGAAAACCTATTAAATAGTGACTTATTTATTTTGTTGCTCTTGTTTGACATTATAAATATGTTAAAAATGCATTCGGACGTTACGTGATCTGTTGATATCAAATTCTTGTTATAAATCTGCTATAATTGGTCACTAATATGATTTATGTTTTGTTCAGTCAGACCGACCTCAACTAGATTTAAAATATCATTATTTTTGACGTGTAAAAGTAGTTTTACTACCTATTTAAAGACATAAAATATCAATTATCATGGCCGCATCATCACCCTTCTCTAAAGTCGGTCAAAGTCAAAATCATTCTCCTCTCCTCTCAGTAGGTATTCATTCTCTATTCATCCTGTATTAATTATCATTCACACACCATCCATATTTCTACGGTCTTTTTCCCTTACTTTCTGGATTCAGTTTACTATGCAATTTGTAGATTTTCAATTCAAGAATTAAATAGCCTGCAAACGAAATCATAAATTTTAAACCAATCAAAATTGGCAAAATCGTGAAAAACTATTAAATACTTAGCTTACTTATTTCTGCAATGATAATTGCACATCCAAGAAATATTTAATTACCCATACTTAAAAGGAAATTAAACTAAAATACCACTTTTGATATGAAATAAAGGCTATAAAAAGTCCAAACATGAACTGATCTAGCTTCCAAAATAAATGCTGGACCAGTCTTTACCCATGATTTGATCTTGAATCTTCCTGGGGAATATAGCCGCACAAACCGCATAATATCTTCGGCAAGAGCTAAACCGCGGTCATTGCCGGGCACAATGCTTGTAATTTATTGCAAAATATGAAGCAATCATCTATTGTACTAAAAAAATTGTTGAATAATTCAAAATAAAAAACCACCAAGTTCTGCATTCAGATAAGATGTTCTTGTTATTAATTAATAAAAATTGTACGTTGATATTTAATACAGATATTTTGGATTGGAACTCAAGGCACAAGGTAAAGGTTAGTTTACCGTTAAAATATATCGAGTTTTTTTTTCAAAACGTGTTTTGATAACAACCATGTTCTGAGAAAATTGTCCAAGATTAACAATATTTTTTCCGCTACCACAAACTATTTATAAATTTAGATAAAATTTGTTTTAAGACAAGCCTACTTTTAACATTTGCTTCTTGTCCGCGCCTTAAGTATAAACTTGGTTGGAGAATTGAAAAGATACTACCATTTTTCCGCTTTATCGCTTTCTTACTTGAAAGACAGGCTATAAAAAGCCTATCAAAAGTAAATGCACCATCACTCACGCGACCCGTAAGTAAATTACGATGTTTCCTTCCAACATAAATAAAGTACAATTCACTACAAATTGATTTAAACACATTAACCTTATCAAAAGCTTACATAAAACGCCATGCCCGTCACAACTCAGCGTCCAGCCATATCGGCTTACATTAAAAACCTCTCATTAAAGGTCAATCTTTCGGTAGTCGGAGAAATAATGGACAGAAACCTTTCACGGTGTCTGATAAGAGTACTTATATGTAAGCCAGTACCTATATTCAGTAAAAATCTATCTGCCTAGCCTCTTTCTAACTATGTCCTAGTCCATGATAATGTTATCATTATCATTATCATGGACTAGAACTGTCAAAGATCCACGAATGACAGCTAGGACCACACGAGGAATCACGGTATGTAAAGATCAGGCAAACGTAGATCAACCCGTGCGGCCGATAGCCACGAGCACCTCTGATTCAGTAAAAATCTCAGTGTGAATTAAAGTGAGCTGTAAAAATGAATAAATGTATTTTATTTCTTTGTTTTCTTTCTGTCCTTCCACCCGATGTAAGATGACACAATTGACAGCTCACTTCGAACTCACTTCACCTAAATTTTCGGCAGAATATGCAGTTGATACACTACGGACGGATAAATTGAGAGAAGTGGTGGCCCAGTGGTATCGGCCCCAACTTACGAGTTGTAGGTCGTGGGTTCGAACCCAAGCAGGCGCTTTACTTTGTGTAAATAATTTCATCACCACTGCTCTCAAAACGGTGAAGGAAAACATCGTGAGGAAACCGGCATGTCTTAGAACCAAAAATTCGAAGACATGTGACATCTACCAACCCGCACTGGGCCCGCGTGGTAGATCACGGCCCACTCCCTCTCACAGAGAGGAGGCCTGTGTCCCAGCAGTGGGAACATTAATAGGCTTATTATGTATGGACGGATAAATTACGAGTGACCGACTATCTGATCGATATCCGTGATCTGATCACACACACCACGTAAACTTTATTTATGAACTAGTAGCGGCCCGCGGTTTCACCCGCATAAGCCTCGACCCCGTGTAAATATCGGGATAAAAAGTATCCTATGTGTTAATCCAGGTTATAAACTATCTGTGTGCCAAATTTCATCCAAATCCGTTCAGTAGTTTTTGCGTGAAAGAGTAATACCTCATAAAATTTCGCGTTTATAATCACACAAGTAGGATATTGGGAAATAACCACGTGTCCTTATGGAAAGCGATCCTCGAGAAATACGCGATGGTCGCGCGAATACGCAATCGTCGATCGTCAGATGTTTCGAACAAATGAGTGAGGCCACGTCCTATCCAACGTGATCGTGCGCGAGTATGCAATCGCCGCGTTTAGTTTTGCTCGGCGAACCCGAACGCGTGGTAGCTTCGACAAAGGGCGCCTTCCAGTTTTCCGAACACATGAGTTCTGACCTTATATTTATGGTTCCGACGACGATCACGTATTTGCGCGAACGATCTTTTTTCATTACGACGCGGGGTGACATATTATGAACGCAATCCGAATTTACCCGAATCGCTTCTAGTCAAGAACGTGAAGGATTCATGAAACAGATCTGTAGGCAATATAGATCTCTTTTAAAATAACAGGGAAGAAATCATCCTCAATTAGGAGATGAAAAGTTCACGTCCTTTAAACATTGTGCTAATTACGCTCTTTGCCATTAAACACTCCCAGATACGAAAATAAAAGTCACAATAAATAAGATTGTTTATCATAGCGATATTGATAACCAAATATATTTATTACATCCATTAAATAAGCTCTGATCTGCACATAATAAAATAATAATGAATAATCATTATTAAGAAAAGATCCTGAATACGATTTATTTCTTCGCTTTTTATTTACCAATTACCAAACTTCGCTTTTTATTTAACATTTTTTTAAATTAAAACCTTTTTAGGCGTTTTAAGCACTTTTTGGGAGAACAAAAACACTGGAACTCTCGTCATCGTCACGTCACCTAACGCTCGAACGAAAGACATCAACGCGGAGCACTTGTTGGGTGAACAAAAATCATGGAACTCGCGTCATCGTCACCTAACGCTCGAACGAAAGACATCAACGCGAGAATCAAAAAGTAACTTAAATTTCACTTCTATCGGCAGTCCCCAAAGACTGCCCGATGTTTTTTTTTTAATCACTGGCCGACAGACTTTCGTTCTGTCCAGAAGTGGTTGGCAAAGGTTAGGTTGTATAGCCTATTTGCCATCATCGTGGATTGTTATGACAACGAAATCATCCAGGTGGCTTACAAAGCTTAACGTAACTCCCAAATACATTCATCCATGACTGGGAAAGATATTATTGCCATAATTATTATCTTTGGTTAAGTGGCATCTACAACACCGTATTATGCTAACTACACATCAAAAGACCTGACGTCACACAAACTCTGCATCGCGCAAGCAGAGTTTACCACGCAATCCACATAATATATATAACTTCCCGACAATTGTGTTTGAGAAACTTTTTTGAAAATTTCAAAAGGTACTGTAGGCTTAGCCAAGTTGACAATCTACAATCGTTATCGCTAGTAGAAAACTAATCAAATGTATAGGAATGACATCATCACAACGTTAAGTCACGTGGTCAGAACAATCGGATAGAAAATTCGTAGACAAGTTTACAATCGTTCAAAATGTTAGAATGAATGTAAGCGTTTCTACAACGTTGATCGCTACACCCATAGAAATGGTAGCCATGTTACAGTTTTGACAAGCGCTAACGAAACGATGTCGAAGTTTATGAACGATAGCTAAGCGATCACCGAGACCCAAGAGTAAACGATAAAAAAGGCGTCTTTATGATACAGCTGTGTTGATACCGAGAAGTGTTTTGTTTATTCGCCAAATTGGACTATATTTACCATTTAGCATATATAGTCGGTCAGCTTTTATTCGGCCTTGCGGACCTTGCTGGGGTCTCGTTATATTATTATCGCCATGTCTAGAACATAAGTTAAAACTATTTCAGAGAAACAAAGGGTCTATTGATTAAGTAAAGGGTCAAACACAATTCTTTTGTTTGTTTCTTACGTATTAGTTCATGGCGCGTATCACGTCATTATTTATGTTTCAAACTTTCAAGCGCCTGAGTACCTATGATAGATTTACAAATAACAAAGGAAGATATTTACGAAATAGCTAATAATTTATGTACCTTTCCATGAATTCCAAGCTTACTCGAGATCTAGATTCCATCCTATAAAAGTTATCAGTATCTTTCATTCATATTATGCAGAATAATAATCATAACATTTCAAGACACAGTAATGTTTAAAATTACAGTCCACACGGTGATATTATGATAAACCAATTATAAGAAGAACTTTACCATAATTCGCTTAATTTTTTATCACTTTATCACTTTGAAACAATAATTAATCTGCCCGCGCACAAAGTACAAGTACACAACTGCGACTTTGACGTTTGTAGGAACGCTCACCATAGACTAAAGTATAGGTTTTTTCTAAAGACGTTGTAGAATGAGCGATCGACTCAGTCGTGTCAACTTGGCTACCAAGTTATCGTTTTCTACAATCGCTTACGCTGAGGCGTTAACGATTGTAGAAAGAGATTCGATACGAAACGTTTGTAACTTGGCTAGGCCTACTGGTCCGAACGCCAGTCCGAATCCATTGACTCCCCTTTCCATTCATGGCAATAAACTGCCTTGCCCGTTTATATATTAAATAACCATGAATTTTATACGCATTCCGCTTTTTAAACATGAGCGTGCAGCTTGTAAGGAAGATCTTCATTATGATGTCAATGAATATATGATTTAAATTCGCTCATATTTAACATTGAACATGCATTCGACCGGGGAGGTAGCGACTGTGAAGTTATTGAAGGTTTATAATGCCTTAAAATAGATCGATATTTAAAGGAAAGAATGTTGTACAGCCTACGTACTACGCAGTTAGCAAAACGCTTCAATAAGAGGTGTACTATAAACTTCATGACGTATAATAGTAGATTGTTTGCCAAGGGAGCAAAGAACTATTTTTAAGGCGAGAGTGTTTCTTTGAATCCAAAGCGGAGCGAAGGATTCTAGAGTAGAATCCCGAGCTTAGCTCAGGATTCTAAAGTAGAATCCTGAGCGTAGCGAGGGATTCAAAGTACATCACTCGAGCTAAAAATAGTGTTGCTCTCGAGGTGAACACTCTACTTTTTATCACCCTCTATGAGAAAACAAACGTGTGCGGTCCGACCCCCATCAGGAACGAATTTCCTACTCACGTATGATTTTAAACAAAAATAAAAAAAATATGAATAAAAAAGTCGCAGCCGCCATGTTGGATTCACATTTTGACCTCACTATCGGCTTTACCACCGTCGAAAACTATGAAAACGATACCCATGACGAAAAATTTGAAAATTTTCGCATCCGCCATCTTGGATTTAAATTTGGATCAAATTCACACTTTCTCTCTATCTTGCCAGCCTGTTACTTATGCATACAATGTTTGTGATCGATCTCTTTGGGAATAGAACTTATACTAACAATATCCACATTCCAAATTCAAATCACTTTTAGTCCCTAGGGATTAAACAGCGATTTTGGTCCCTGTTTAGGAGGATTAAACGACGTCTTTTTGAATAGATGTGATAAAAAATAATTTTTTTGTTGAGATCTATAGATGCATAAACGATAATAGAGCTCCTATTGGCATACACCAGATTTTCCACAGTAGAACATTGAAAATAAAAATACAAAACCAAAAATTATATAATAAAATTAGCCTGAGAATCAGCATCATACGGAAGACAGTCCCTCAAAAGCCCGCTCTTCACCACTTCCTAGTATTCAAACTGGGAACAAGAAGTGGCGCACCCAAAAACCAGCAACACATCAAGCAATCTGCCGAGCCTTTTCCCTATTTTGGGGTCGACTTCCAGTCTTACCGGATGAAGCTGATTACCAGTATTTTACATGGAGCGACTGCCTATCTGACCTCCACAACCCAGTTACTGGTAATACGATTGTCCTTGGTACGACTGGTACCCAGCAAGACATCTGTCTTAGTTAGAAGAAAAGAGTGATGGCAATGCTAAGACCCGAAATAAGACCTTCAATTAGCCACACAATCGTGACAGACCGATTCCGATAAGAAGATATACGGCTCAAATGGACCATTAAAACTCGAAGCTTATTATTGGTACAGCCTTCTTTGAATTAGATCGCGGAGCTGATGCTGCTCGGAAAAGTCATATAATGTCAGTGCTTTGTATGAAGATCGATTGATGAGAGTGTAGATAATAGGCATTCAAGATTGCTCGCGCTCTAGCGTCAGACACTAGTTGTCTGGCATTTTTGCTGAACTGGGCCTATTTGGTGCAGCCGCGAGGCACACATTCCTGTTAAATCTTACAATGCACTTTACACTTTTATTTGTTTTTTTTAATATTTTGTCTTGTATGCCTATGTTGTTTTGTATGCCTTTTAGTCTGTGCTAAATAAATTTGTTTTCTTTCTAATTTTTTCTTTAGTAGCCCCGGATCTAGGGGACAAGAGCACCACCCAGCGCACCGCAGCTTTGCAATAAATGAGACGCGCAGCACATTTTTGGCACCCCTGTTGGACTGGCGCATTATCGATCAATAAAATTGCTGCCAACATTTTCATTACGAGAAAAAAAAAATATTGAATATCGCGGGCTACCTTAGCAAATCATGGGCGGCAGACAGCAGTTTTTGCCACGGCTTAAAAAAAAATCTAGATCCGGGGCTGCGGTCCAGAACATTGCTTCCTAAATAAAGAAATGAATACTGTGTTCCTGAAACAGTAAGTACGGTAATCAAGGACCTTCAATTGGCCACACAATCGTGACTTACCGATTTCGATTAGAAGATATACCGCTCAAAATAGAGCATCAATCCCCAAGAGGCTATTATTGGTTCAGCCACCCAAATAGAGCTCTTTGTATTAGCTCGCGGAACCGATGCTGCTCCGAACAGTGATGGTAATGTCAGGGTCGCCAGCTAACAGGTCCCGCTTGACATTCTACCAGCCAATCCGTAGGTGTCACTCATATTCATTATTATAAATCACTTCAGGAATGCTGTTATGATTAGAGGACATGATACAAATGTTTTGGGCACCCAAAATTAATAGATTACGTTTCTTTTTTGTTCTTATTGAGTTGTTTCACGTCTGAGTTATGTCAATGTGTGAATTATTAAGGGTTATATTTTATTCATTGACTTCAGTGAAGTAGGTACAACACTGAGAATTTATTCCC
This sequence comes from Conistra vaccinii, assembly GCA_948150665.1. Lineage (NCBI taxonomy): Eukaryota > Metazoa > Arthropoda > Insecta > Lepidoptera > Noctuidae > Conistra > Conistra vaccinii. Next base: position 21,877,065 of record OX411325.1, read on the forward strand.
TCGCCGTACAAAGGAATAATCGTTTACTTTACATCGATCAATTCGACTTGCAACTGGTTTTTACAAGAATTACGTTCAGAGTCCAATACGTCCCAGGTCACGTCGAAAGTATAAAAAATGGTTTCATGTTCGTCATATCCCAAGTTCAGAGTATGCTAAGTGGCAACGGCTCTCTTAAATTAAGGCGACGATAACCGACTTTTAATGATTTTATACTGAAAATCACATCTAAACGAGTGGTGTTACCGATTTGGGAAAAATATATGTTAATTCAGAGCATTTTTAACCGACTTCCCCAAAAGGAGGAGGTTCTCAATTCTGTTGTATTTTTTTTTTTTTTTAATAACTTAATATAAGAATATTTTAGATTATGTTTATATTCCTTGATTAAATTTTATTTTCACGGTTGATAATGCTGAATTCGCTAAGAAAAACCTACATTTAAAATGAGCCCTCCGTGAGGGCTCCCGGCACTGAAGGTGTAAGCCATGAACATACTCAGTTCGGATTCTCAAAAACCTATCATTACCTGTAGCCCAATTTCAGTCAGGACAAGATCACATTTTTGCCTTAAGTCACGATACAAAACACTATCACCAATACCGAAGATCGATAACATTACATAAGCATTGCTTAACCCTCATTGTTAAACAGAGGACGCCGGCGATCGTGTGCGCATGAGTATTACCAATTACCGACACCAATATAGCCGCCGTCGAATTGTAAGTTACGACTATGCGTATGCGTTACGGGGACATGATGCAGTTGGGAATTTTGTAAAAGTACCAACAGAATCTTTTCAATCTTCAATCTTCCTACCCTTTTCCCAAGTATCTCGCGGTCGGCTTCCAGTCTAACCGGATGCAGCTGAATACCAGTATTTTACATGGAGCGACTGCCTATCTGACCTCCACAACCCAGTAACTGGGTAATACGATACCCCTTGGTAAGACTGGTGTCAGACTTTCGGGCTTCTGACGACTCGTAACGACTGTCAAAGATCCACGAATGACAGCCGGGACCAACGGCTGGACATACTTTCTGAGGCACGGAGGAGTCTCGGTATGTAAAGATGGTCACCCATCTACTGACCAACCCCGGCAAGCGTAGAGACCCGTGCGGCTTGTTATTACTTAGCCACGAGCTCCTCACGCAACAAAATCTTTTACATAAAACATAATAATATAATGTTAATGTTCCCACTGTTGGGACACAGCCTAGACCTCATCTCTGTGAGAGAGAGTGGGCTGTAATAGATTACAGCCCACTCCCTCTCACAGATATGAGGTCTAGGCTGTGTCCCAACAGCCGCTGCTGTGGCTGTGGCCCGCGTGGTAGACCACGCGGGCCCAGTGCGGGTTGGTAGATGTTAAGATGTCACATGTCTTCGAATTTTTGGTTCTAAGACATGCCGGTTTCCTCACGATGTTTTCCTTCACCGTTTTGAGAGCAGTGGTGATGAAATTATTTACACAAAGTAAAGCGCCTGCTTGGGTTCCAACCCACGACCTACAACTCGTAAGTCAGGGCCGTTACCATTGGGCCACCACTGCTCTTCAGAACATAATCTTTTACTCAATGAAAAAATCTCAAAGTTCACCGATAGACAACACAATGCCAAAACTGCTGGGTCTAGATTTTGAGCACTATAAGAGGGGATAAATTCGGGATGAAAGTTTGTATAGAAGACCGTTATTTTTTCCTTTGGGAAATCAAATCGGGCAGGTCTGTAGGATAGATAATAATTCACTGAAAAGTGCCACGATAAGTTTTGGACCATGGATACCCTACATTAATGATTTGGCCAAACGTCGACTGACATCACGTTGACATTTAAACGATATGGTCAGTTTTAGCTGGCCATTTCATGAAATGCAACCATTTTATGACATGGTCGAACACTTCATGAAATGATAAATTCTAATGATTAAATCGCCTTTTCACTGAAAAGTACCTGAGTATTTATTTATAGTCTCACAGCAACATTATTATTTGCTCAAATTAATCGACACGCAACCACCACAAGGTGCTCTCAACAGGAAAACCGTTACAAAGAATAACCAACTGTAACACAAGCTCATGAGGTTCATTTTCACAGAAAGTCCAACAAAACAAATGAGAAAGATATTAATGATAAATGGAAATTAGTTTATTTATTTGTGTGCTCCGTAAATGGGAAGAAATGTTCTCATTTCTCAGTAATATCCGTTTGCCTTGTAAATATGATTAGTGAATTTTGAATGAGTTTTGGAGTTATGTCAATTTACATACATAAACTCACGTATTCTTCCCATGGGAGTAGGCAGAAACTACAGAACGCCACCTGCTACGATCCTAACATAGTCATTTTGCTTCTGTTATGTTCATATGTCAATTTGAAGGTGGTTAATAAAGCAAATAACAAAGAATTCCGAATCAAGAGTTTTAGTGATAAGTATTCTTACGACCTACTTATTTAAATTCTGATCAAGAACGTTTTCACTTAATTGTTTTTTGTTTTGTCCCTACGGGGAAGCTCTTGGCCTGCATCTCACCACCACCTCTAAAAGCAGTATTATTTTAATATTACTTTAGTGTGGGAAAGAGATGAAGCTCTACAGGTCGTATAGCACCATCTCTTTCCCCCACTGAAGTAAGATTGAAATAATACTGCTTTTAGTAGTTGTGGTAGGCCCCCTGGTGGTAAGTGATGATCGGGCCGAAGGTGGAAGCCAGCTTCTCCCGGAATCCTCAACCACAGAGGAACTGGCTATCTTACCTCTAATCGACGAAACACAGCAATGCTGATAACATTAGTGTTATGGCGACAAACTTAGATAGGTGGTAGCTATATAGCCAGGCGGACTTAGAACAAGCCATACCACCAACCAAACCAAACAGAAAATTTTGCCCCCACTTGAACCACCTGCCCTGAGAATGTTACCAATTGATAAGTTTAAACGTAAAATGTTTGATTGGCTCTTAGAATAGGTGTTTTTATTCCGTCAATGAATTTTTGAATCATACTTTTTGATATTGAAATTAAAATCTTAATAACGATGATCTTATTAATGATGACATTAGCACTTTGACATTATTATAAATTCTTGTACATTGTAATTTTTTTTTTTTGACTTTGTGATTTATATTTTGACATTATGATTTATTCTTTGACATTATGATTTATGTTTCTGACATTAAGATTAACATTTTTTATTAAACTATTAATATTTCGACATTATAAATAATGCATTTTTGATGAATGTATGATGAGTCCATTAATTTGACATTCAAACTTAAACCATCATAATTATATATAAAATTCTTATAATGTATGTACTTAGTAACCTAGTTCTGATTTGCATGTACCTAGCTTATTCTTGAATATTTCTACACCAGCAATGGTAGTATGTGTGAAACAGTGTTTTAATGTAAGATCTTAATGTACCATATACTGAGAAATAAATAAATACAATACAACCCGAGATCTCGGAGTCTGAGACAGGTGGTCTAACCATTTAGACCACAGAAGCGGTTAATTGCGAGAAATGTCGGAATCATGGTTATTATAAGCTAATAAAGAATAGGGATGATGGCTAGGTAAAGTAAATAGTCCGTCAGTCAGATAATAACAAAATATTAGACACATATTTTTTACTTTATCATATTAATAAAAAAATACTTAGATAAAACGCATTAAAGATGGGGAGTGGGGGTTGCTACGTCACAAGTAAGTATAAAATCTACATACTCGTGACGTCATGGCACATTTTAACTCAATGTATTGCTATCTTTAGATTACGTAAAAAAAGAAAAAATACGTGTGCAATATTTCTCAATAATCTTACTGACGGAAAAAAAATTGTTATCATCCCTATTGTTTTCTTGAATCGCGAGTACATTAGGGCTCTCACACAAAACTGCGATGCGACGCCGCATCGCAGGTTTTTGTGTGGGAGCCCTTAGCAGCCAAAGTTCATTAAGAATGGAACCCCGTTGAGCATGACAAAGCCAGACTTTGATTGAAGAAATTAAGACTTTTAGAATGCTTACACCGTGTATAAAGATATTCTTCCGTATCGTGATTGTTTACAGACACAAATCTCACATGTCAGTCATATGTGAAGTGAGTTTCAACTCAGCTGTTATTTGACACTATTGAGAAGCTCACTTCACAAGTCTTCACAGTGAGATTTACAGCATAGCACCACTGGACCCGGAACAACTCACAATACTAATAGGGGGTTTACACGGCAATTCGACTAAGCTCGCAAGCCCCAAAGTTGTGTGGTAGGCCATAAGTACCTACAACAAATAATGGCGTGCATGAATAACAACTGTACGTCTGTACACATATACTTAGGCCATTCAAATATTGGCTAAAATTGGCTACGTGCATGAATTGAACTCGCGATGCGTTGCGCAGCACCCAACCTTTCATTTACATAGGTAGGTAAGTACTTACCTACAAGAGCCAAGCTGAAATGGTTCCATTTGCATGAGGAAAAGATGATACCCTGAAAAACTTTTATGATTTTGAAGTAATCTTTTCCTGTAAAAATAGCCGTAACTTGAAAGCTTGTTTAATAAACATTGTTAGTGTATTTCAAGTTATTTATTTATTTATTTAACACTTTAAGCACACAAATGTACAGAGGCGGACTTAATGCCATAGGCATTTTCTACCAGTCAACCTTTGGGTGATGCAGAGACAAACAGTGGTAGGTGCAATATCGAAAATACAGTTATACAAGTCAATTAAAATTAACTAATGTCTAGTGTCTATAATAGCTAGTCTCTGGAACTTATTATAACATCATCCACTAGACTAAGTGGGAAAAATACTGATTATTGAAGTTAACACAAAAACCACCCAAGCGAAGGTAATAAAATGTTTATAGAACTATCAAAATCTGTTCATAATTGGCGAAGTAAACGCGTAACAAACATACAAAAAAAAAACATACTGTCGAATTGAGAACATCCTCCATCTTGAAGTCGGTAAAAAAAAACTTTCATCATTTTAGTTGTTATTAATCACACAATAATGGATTTACGTCGTTATCTATAAAAAAAAAACATTTTATCTAATGACCAAAACCATTTAAAACAGTTCACCACTACTTTTTGCTAATCATGATCTATCGACACTATTAATTATTTTAAACGGAGTTAACTACCAACCTAATTCCATTCGGTATGATAAATTAATTGATTGAATATATTGCTTCTACTAATACACGTGCCGAGGACTTATTAAATAACGTAAGAAATTAAGATCTCAATAACTGAGTAACTTTCATAAGATAAAATAAATAAATAATCGATAATATTTTTTTTAAAAGGACATGACCAGTATGGGCGCCTGCCTAAGTGTCAAAATTAATGTGCAGCAAATATTGTTTTGTTTTTGCAATTGCAGTATTCGATAGATTACAAATAAAAAAGTTTCACGAATCTAAAACGTCAAGAAATTGAGAAAAAGAAAGATAAGATTTCACTAAATAACTCTGCTTTTCGATATGGAATAGCGCGAAGACCCCATGAGGTATTCAAGATCATTTCGATGCGAAAAGAGGGTAAAAACTTCAACACAACAACAATAACAGAATTACAACAAGACACACAACAACAGTAATAACAACAACGATATTTTTAACAATATTTTGCGACCAATTATAGCTCTTTGAGGACTTATCTCAGTAAATAACAGAATCAAACACATTATTCAAGCTGCAATCACACTTCTTGCTCCATTGTGTTTAAAATTACATTCGAGACTCCAAAATTGACCACGGTTAAATATTATTATGCTACCATAACAAAACTCATGTCGAAAACACAATGGACAGTTTTTAACACTCCGCAAAACACAGTCCCTTTTGAAATATATCCGTTATATCTTGAAGACTTGAATACGGCGACAAATATTTGAGAAGACTGCCTCATTGGGTTACTGGTTGCTGAGCATGTGGTCTTGGATTAGATTCCCAGATCGAGCAAAGTGTTATTGTGTTTTTCTCTTGTGAATTTCTCAGTAGCAGCCCGGATTTGTGCCCAGCTGATAGCAATAGGCTCGCCCCGTATTACATGGGACATAACAGGAGAAATGTGGGTGTACTATAGACACCATACATAACCCTTCGGGAAAACTGGTAAAATTTTATGTTATGTTGCAGGTAGATATTTAAAAAGTACTGAATTTGACACATTCTTGACATTTTTCTTGCCAGTGCCATCATAAACGGCCAAGATTAATTGGTCGCCCTACTCCCGTCGCACTTGCTACATTAAATTAAAAGTAATAAAAGTAAACGTGCCCAGTTTTATTTATTACCTTCGATTTCGTTCAGGTTAAGATATCACAATAATTGGACTTCTGTTTCTTTGATTAATTATGCAGGAATACGAAAATGTGAAGTTCATTGGTCTCATTGGTTTGCATTTTATTTAATAAACTTGATACTTTGAATATTTATACGACTCTGGTTTCGATATACAGTTGAGGAGATAAGGATTTAATTAATTTATGCAGGCAGATGTGCTAAGTATTTTAAGAATTAAAAAAAGACAGCATCTTTCTTTTTACTTTAAGATTATCGGTGTGCGAATCTTCCAAGTCAGACATTGAGGTAGTGGCTTTTGTCCTACTGTAGGAATCTGACAGAATGTTTTATAAGAATGCTACCGGCGAAATCGTCAGGGTAGACCGCGAAATTTAAATTTTCTTATGGTTTTTGCAATTTGCAGGTAGTAGTATCAGGTTGTATGTTGATCTAAATATGATTCGCGGCCATGTCAAATGTTTATTTATAGAATTATAATCGTAAAAATCATCAATACAACTCACTAAGTTCATTTAATCCTATCGAATGACTATACTGACCGACAAAAATCACTCAATCTTTAATCGAATCGAATCGAATCCTATGCTACGGAAAATACCAAAAACATTAAACGCAAATAAAAACAACAACAACAGACAACTATAACAAGCCTTCCCCAAGTAGGTTAATGTTGATAATAAAAAAACATGTTACATTAAAAAAAATACGTTTCCATACAAAGTGACGACTTGATACGTTGAAAGGCTATCCATCAACTTTTATTGGCCCCCAGATTGTTTTTTCGCCAATTACTACACGGCAAAATTAAATGCTGGTGTTATGATTGATGGCATATTGTAATTTCACCCTATTATCTTGCCAGAAGTGTAAAGTGAGCCTGTAAACCAATCAATATTGTGTACAAGTTGTCTCTGTCGGGTTATAATACTTGTTGTAAATAATTGGAAGACATGAGAGAAAAGACCTACGATTTTATCTTGGAAATATTTTATGGGTAAAGTAATTTGTATGGTTTTACACCTCGTTACGAATATTCTGTAGGTAATTTGGAATGGAACATTACTGGCATGATTTATCTTTAGATACCTGTAATAATATAATCTAAAAACAACTTTAGTTTTATGTAAGACATACCTGCCTAACTTGGGAAGAGACCGGACCCCATTACACTGCCTGTATTGTGGGGTCGTGTGTGAGTTTATTGAAAAAAAAAAGGAAAATTATACCCTGGTGAAGTGTGTTTTAAAAATAAATTTAAAGTTTACTTTTATTTTAGTCGTGCATACCCCTGTCTGAAATCTCTGTGCACGCCACTGGACACAGGAAACCCTAGTGTGGGGTCCAGGGAAATTGTAAAAATCTAGCACCTAAGGCTCCTTACAATTTACTACTATTGTTTTTAAATATTGTATCGTGTTTTTTTTCAACCTGAATAGAGTTTTTATTTATTTATTTACCTACGTTTTATTATTTGTGTCAATTATGATACATTTAGGTTTGCTAGTCGCATCAAGTTTCCCTTGTACTTTATCGATAAAGTAATTGTTAAATGCTTCAGCAATATCATTGGGATTTGATATAGTAGTATTGTTATTTATAATTTTAGTAATATTAGATTTAGGTATATTATATTTTGCACGATTAATAATCTCTCAACGTAAGTAACTTTTTTTACTTTTGGGCCCTGATTTGCCTTTAAAAAAAAGATCTCAAAACAAATATCAGCCAATCAAATCAATAAGAGCCTTTTATTGCCATTGTCACGCATTTGTCAGAAGTATAAAAGAAGTTGACTATACACTTGTAATCATTACGAGGCAATTTGTTAACCCATCGGTTGCAAATCAGAAAAAATATACAACGAATTGGTAACAAGATATTTTCATTCAATGCCCTTGCAAATAAATAAACCTTATTGTAATGCCAAAAGATGTAATTAATTTGAACAGCATCTACTTAGGTATGGAGTTAATTAAGGCACGAAAGCTTTTAGATGACTCGTCCAGTTTCTGGAAATCTGGTCTCTGCATTTAAATGAGGAAACCCTGCTGTAAATGTGGTTGCTGGTTTAACCCAAACAATCAAGAGGGACAAGACCAAACAAAAAGGTTTGATAACAAATTGAATTGGATACAGAAATAAATAATAATCAGTAGCACTTAATGAGTAAATAATCTATACTAAATTACCTCACGAACACAAAGTGCAGCGTAATTTGAAAAATTAAAAATGTGTGGCAATATGCAAATGCTCTTTCATATGATGCACATCCCTAGTAGACCCACTTCGAATTTTTAAGACCCTCATCAGTCCCAGTAGCAAAAAAATAAATATTTTTTTTCTGATTTGCAAAATAGTTGGGCAAATGTCATCTAAAACTATTCAAAATTTCAAGTTGATAGCATTAGGAGTTCTTGAGATATCCAGCTGTGACAGACAGACGGACAGACAGACTGAGTCTCACCATAAGGGTTCCTTTTTACCATTTTGGTACGGATCCCTAAAAAGACACAGGTCTACGAGTAAAATCGTAGACACAGATTACGGAATAGTTATGGCGTAGTCCCGTAGCACGTAGCGGTCGTAGCACGTAGCACTAGTTTAGAAAGTACATCCCTTGTAGCTTGTAGCGCTACGGGTGCTTCGAGTCTACGACCCTTGATGTCATTTGATTCCCGAATTATTTATGTGTGTCTGCGCATATTGTTTTACAAATAATTGTTATTAATTTGTTTATAGTTTTATGTTACTGTTTATGTTACTAGCATACCTTAAGGGGGATGCGCCAAGGTAGCCCGCGAAATTCAAATTTTGTTACGTTTTATGCAATTTGCAGGTCAGTATCAGGTTGTATGTTGATCTAAATATGATTCGCGGTCGTATCAAATGTTTATTTATAGAATTATAATCATAAAAGTCATCAATACAACTCTCTAAGTTCATGAAAGTGTATTGAATGACTATTTCATTAAATCATGACATTTGACACCTTTGCTAACTTAAGAAGTAGTATTGCTAATTCTAATGATTATAATTCTGTAAAGCCATATTTGTTACGGTCGCGAATCATATTTTAACCAACATACAACCTGACACTGAGCTGAAAATTAAAAAAAACGTAAAAAAAAAAATATTGGGCGGGCTTCCTTGGCGCATCCCTCTTAGTTAAGAGGGATACGCACTAAATTATATACAGGGTGTAAAAAGACTCATCACGAAGCCGTCATTTACGCTTTCTGTACATCAAACTAAGTAACTTAGTGTAAAAATTGCGTTTTATTTTGTGTTAAAAATCGTGTAATTAATATGAGATTTACAACCCAATTCCTTGAGGAAACAAATAGTAAATAAAAATTAATAAACAATTATTTATGTACTTTTATTTAAAAACGTTACCAGTCTTAGTTTCATTTCACTTAGCATTTTTTTTCTTTTCGAAACAAATGTAAAAAACGAGCATAAAAATGTCAAATGATGAGCTAAATGTCATCTTTTGTAATGTGCGTTTAGTTTGTGCAGAATAAACCATTTTTCTTTCTTTTTTTTAGTATAGGTAGGTAGGTACCTACACAAATTCTAAAGTGCCAACCCTAGTGGGGCAGAATCCATTAAGATTTTAGACTAGTGGAATCTGCCCCACCAAATCAAAATAGCGGAGCTAAGTCGAATGATTCGAAAATTCGCTGTTTACAGCATGGCGGTAGTGCGCAATCAACCACTATAAATATAGCAGCGCGATTGGATAACGCGATAGTAATAAAACATGTGTTTACAGCAGCCATCACTTAGTTATGGCGCCCCTTTTCGGAGTGGAACCAATTTATTATTTCAGTTTCGGTTCGGTATACGTACCTACAATCTATATACGGATATACATATTAATAAAATATACATATACAGCAGGCACATCGACAGACAGACAGATTGACAGGACATGAGGAGGAGATTGAGATTGGCAGGGACATCGACGCGAGAATATAATACCATGGATTCAGTACATGATTCTGAACACCCCTGCGTTGAAATTTTTCGTGAAATATGGGGACAGCGACAGTACGATAGGTCGACCATGAGCGGTGCGACAGCACATCAGCTCGACGAACGTTAGTGCGACAGATAAACCTTCCGGAATACATTGTCTAAACTATGTTGAAAACCTCTTCAAAATCCGTTCCGTATTTTAGAAGAACAACGCGAACATACAGACAAACGCGTTTGACTTTATTTTATAATAATATATACAGTATAGATTTCAAAAATCAAGATCAAGTTAATTTAACAGTACCGGTTTTTTTAAACCGTTCGCGAAATCTCCACTTGAACCCAAGGACTTTTCAATTATGATCTTTTTTAATTGCTACCCTTTTTGGATGAGTAAATTGTTTTGTAAAACGAGTATCACCTATTTAAAAAATATGTAATATTACCTTTCACTCTGGCATTGTATGTGACACAGACGGGTCTCCCTTGTTTCATCTAAAAGAAATTGACAAATTATCACTTCCCAAACAATTTTCTGCATAATTTCATTTGCCAAATTATTACTTAGCAAATAAACTCTTCACAAATAATTGTAACGCAAACCTAATGTTTGGCAAGTGAACGTTTAAACAATAACTTGCTTACCAACTAGTACTTTTACCAATTTTAATTTAGTCAAATATTTCAGTTGGTATAACGTATTTTACGCAAAATAAAATAAGCCAAATACTTAATTTCGCTAGTTTTCAATTTATGAAAAAAATTCGATACCTACGATGTGGGTGTAGTAGGGTGGGGAAACACCATGGGACACCTTAAGGGCATTGTCCTTGACCTTAATGTTATTGACCTAGATGTCAAGGTTAAAATTCTGAAAGTCAACATCCGCGATTCTCAGGAGCAGTAACAGGTCAATATCATGATTTGCTTGCTTCAAGCATGCAGCATGCAAGCAGGCATGCAACATGCAAGCAGGCATGCCGCGTGCAAGCTTGCAGCTGCAAGCAAGCATGCAGAATGCAAGCAGGCATGCAGCGTGCAAGCTTGCAGCTGCAAGCAGGCATGCAGCATGCAAGCAGGCATGCAGCGTGCAAGCAGGCAAGCAGCATGCAAATAAACATGCAAGCAGGCATGCAACATGCAAGCAGGCATGCAACATGCAGCAAGCATTGTTTCTGTCACGGCTCCGGCGCTGCGGGGTTTGGGCGGCTCCACGCGAGCTTATCGTCGCAGATGGTTTTAACGCTCACCACCGCAGCTTCGGCTTGCTGACCGGCTTCGCCGGCCAGCCTCAGCCGCGGCGGCGGGCCTTCAAACCACCTGCTCCTCAGCTCGCGGGCCGCCTCGCCCCTCCGCGCCTACACGGGTTTAAATTACACTCTAGGGGTGGGGCAGACAAGACTACGTGGAGTCGGTTTTGCAGCGATTCGTTTCTGTGTATTTGTTTTACGACAAACAGTTGGTCGGAGACAAAAATTACCAAGACGCTTTTAGCCTTACATAAACTTACAAAGAAGTTCGCAAATAACATCGCATATAAATGATTATATTAAAATAAAAGCGCATTTTTTAATTATATAATTACCAAAAAATCTTAATTTTGTCTTTATATTTTTTGTCATAACAAATCGATTGACTAAATGTTTATTGTCTAAAGATAGTTTGCTATAATAAATCATTTGATTAAAGACCAAATGCCTTAATGACATTATCCTTGGTAATAGTCTGCCAAGTAAAAATTTGACCAAATGAAAATGTGCGTACTAAAATCATTCCAAATATTGCATTGGTATAAAAAAAGGTTGCTAAAATTTGTTTGGATAATGAAAATTTGTCAAAATCCTTTAGGCAAAACGGGGGGATCCCGACACAGACATAATATATAAAGAGGCATGTGAAATAAATTATTTGTTGTAATGACTCTATATCGTTTACATATCCACTCATATTTAATATTTTACTTAAGATAAACATAATAATAATAGTTTTTTATATCCTTTTTTTTAAGAAATATTTAAAAATGTATCACATATGTAAAAAACTGAATAAACGGAATAATAATAATACCTACAGCATACAGCAGTCATTGTGCCGATAGTCGAGACGGCCAATGGCATAATAGCCAAGAGCCTCGACCAACACCTGAGGAGGCTCTCGTTAGGCAGCTGGATCAAGGGCCTGATCCAGAAAGCGGTACTTCTGGACACGGCGCGTATTGTTAGGAGATTCCTCTCTCTGGAGCCCTGACCGCCGGTAGCTTGGACCCTGTTCCAGTTACCGGTGGGCTACAATTTTTAATATTTTTGTTTCTTTTTTGTTTTTATAAAAATATTTAAATATGTGTACTATATGTATAAAAATGAATAAACGGAAATAATAACTATAACGATATATTATGTGACTTTTACCAGCCTATTATTGTTCCACTGAGCAACGGTGGCCCAGTGGTAACGGCCCCGGCTTACGAGTTGTAGGTCGTGGTTTCGATCCCAGACTTACTAACTTACCACTTACCACTGCTTTCAAAATCGGTTTACGAAAACGTCGTTTTGAAACCGGTATGTCCTAGAACCAAAACTTCGAAGACATGTGACATCTACCAAACAGCACTGGGCCCGCGTAGTAGATTACAGCCCACTGCCTCTCACAGAGAGGAGGCCTGTGTCCCAGCAATGGGAATATTATAGGCTAATAATTGTCTCAATGCGTGAAAAAGGATGCCAGGAAGATATCGCAGAAAGCGATAAGGCCGCCCATTGTATATTTTGTAGTGTTATAAATTTTTTTTTTTTGCTGTGTATTTTCTGGTGTACACTTCTCAAAAGGCTTGCGATTTAAGAACGATTTCAGACTATAAATAAGTATCAAACACCGATGTCAGTAATATCTTATCTTACATATTATAAAACAAAGTCGCCCGCCGCGTCTGTCTGTCTGTCTGTCTGAACGCGATAAACTCAAAAACTGTCGAACGAATTTTCAAACGGTTTTCACCATTGGACGGAGTGATTCATGTGGAAGGTTTTAGTGTATAATTCATTAAATATGACGATTATTGTTGAAGATGTCGGAAAAAATCATGCCGACTGGGAGCTTTACTGGCGTGCGCTGCGTAAGTCGTGAGAGATAAATCAAATTTATGTTCTAGAGTATTGTATATCTTAAAAATTGCAACAAAAAAGTCCGCGATGGCATATGTCTATCTTTTAAGGGTGACCCACAATAACCACTTTTATCTTTCAAAATTGTATAAAATTTTCATTGTTATTTCCGAAGCTATTTTGACCGGTATCTTATTAATCCTTATCCAATTAAATAGGTTATTTAAATTGGGCATTCAATTTCGATTAAAATATGCCTTTACATCACATCATTTAAATGAATAGTTTAAGAGATATCACAGTTTCAAAATTACGCGTAACAAAATAATTATGGTTGACCACGCGGGAGCTGTAGTAGCCTACCACTGCGTCCGCTGAAAGTTAGTCAATGATCTTTTCCTTGGCTATTAGGTATGTATTCCCGGTAGAACGTTCCCGTGGGATATTTTGCGACATCCACGCGGGCGAAGCCGCGGGTAAAAGCTAGTCCAAGATAAACTCAAAAAGCACCTGCATATGAATTGAAAAACTTACATTGGTATTTGCCCGGATTTGATCCTACAACCCGTGCATGAGAGGCGGGTCATCACGACACAAGATAAACTTATTACTGCCGGCGTATTCTCATTTATCATTTACATATCCCATCATATTTGTACCACTCATCAAAATGGCACTTCTCGAAATATAATGGCCGAAAATTGTTCCATTTATAAAAGCGCAAAGGTTGTGAATATGAATAAAACATGAGGAGTATATATCCTTCAACCATAATTCATAACAGCCAGGCAATATATCATGAAGGGAACAAAACTGATCGTTATATCTCATAACATCGAATCATTGCCATAATTTTGTATTTACTCATCGAACTGAGCAGTTTTTTAGGGTTCCGTAACCAAAGAGTGCTATTACTATGGCTCCGCTGTCCGTCCGTCTGTCACAGGGCATTGTGTCATCTTTTGAATCATAATAGGTAGATACTTGACAGATTTCAGAAAGTGTGTATAACTACTATGGCCGCTATAACAACACAAAATAAATTAAAGTTAATAATTATATTATAGACGTGTTTTTAATGTAGATTAAAATATTCTATAGTCCTCCAGACCGTATTTTGGCCTCGGCGGGCAATCGCAACAGAGACTAGCCTTCGGCCCGAGAGTTATTATAGTGCACAAGTTTAGTGTGTGCGCAGACAACGGGTGCACTCTATCTTCCCTCAAGACGGCAATCCGACACGACAGGAGCGTGATCAAGAGAGGGGTCAGGTGCTGAGCGTGGGATCCTGGGTTCGATTCCCGGGTCGGGCAAGCTGTTTTACGGTTTTTTCATTAGTAACAGCCGCAGTGATACCCCGGCTCCATGCCTCGGAAAGCACGTTAAGCCGTTGGTAAATATTCTACGGTGGTACTGAACCCTACTTGTACGAGTCCGACTCGCACTTAGCCGCTTTTTTTTTTAATATGCCCATTGACTTAAAAAGGTGGTAATATTTCATGTGGATCGTCCACTTTTTAGTTCGGCGAGTGCCCATAATAATAACATATACAGAGAATATATTGGGGCAGGAATGCATCGGAGCCGCCGTGCAGCGCATCAATATTGTTAAGACTTAAGTGCGAGCAAATATGTATTTATTTATCGAATATTAAAATGATTTGTAATGTTTTTTTATTTATAATGCATTTAGATATCTTTTTAATAATTTTTTTTACTGTTATCTCCTCTCATTCAGAGCACCTGCCATTTTATCTCTTCACCACCCTTGGTTGACTAGCAGAGAATGCCTAAGGCAGCCTTTGTACCTCATTGTGTGCGAGAAGATTAAATAAATAAATAAATAAATAAATTTGTTCCAAGTAGGTATATTATAGGTAGGTAATTATTTAACCCTATACATATGTTTAAGTCCCATAACTGGTGAAATGTGGGTGTACCTGCTACAGGTACACCTCTGCCCAACCCTTTGGGGAAACAAGGCGTGATGTTGTGTGTTAAATATAAGTTAAACCGTGATTGATAAAATATTGAAATTAATAAATAAACTGATCGGTATTCTATAAACAGGTAGACGACAGCTCTACCAGAATGACTGACTAAACCAGCGGCACTGTATGATGGGACCTGTGACAGCTTACAATATAATGGTAAAAATAATTATAGCTTATCCATTCGGTACATAAGAGAAGAATCATCAGAAAACACAATACAAAATAAGAGGCAATTTATTTAAAGGACAACTTATTATATTTCCAAATCAATATGAAAAAAGCCACTCCCAAACAAAAACAAACAAGTGCGACTGCTTCATCTCACATTACCTACCCGAGGAGCAACAAAACTTCTTGAGTTACCAGACACTAAAATACGAGCAATCTTCCAAGTTTCAACAAATTGTAAGCGAACGTTAATTTGTCAATAAAATCGCCTTTTAGCACTGTGAAGCCATAAATACTCACAAGAAAACGGATCTGATATCCGATAGTTTCTCCTTACCTACTTTAAGGCTGCCTGTCCACTGGAGCGGAGAGGAGAGGAGAGGAGCGGTGATGTGCCAAAATTAGCCAATAGAATCGCACCTCTGGAGCGGAGTTTTGATTCTATTGGTTAATATTGACACATCTCCGCTCCGCTCCTCTCCTCTCCACTCCGGTGGACAGGCAGCCTAAGGCTTATAGTCTGCACGACGCGGCATGGGATGGCAAAGCATTAACATTCATAAGGCCTGACATGCCGAAGCCTTCCGCAGCATGCCGAAGCCTTCTGCGGCATACCGCAGCTTCTCCCGGTATGCTCAAGTTCCCTTGTGACGATATCAACAAAATGCGAGTGCTAAGTGTATGAACATAAGGTTCAAATTAATTTACGCTTACGAAACTTTTGACATGCCGTGCCGCGCCTCCGCCTGGCCTATATATCTACTTATCTTGTTGCATTAACTCGGAACAGTAATTTAAGAATTTAAGGTATCCCAGCTAGGAATCGAAGCTCGTACTGTGTTCACCTCACACGTCGATAAAATCTGCTTTATTATACCATGGCGGGTTTTATGACGTGTCGACAATTTTGTTTAAACACTTTAGGCCCATTAAAGTTTAAAGGCAGACGTTTCTGGGAATTAATGAATTATATTATTGGTACTGGTGCCTGGTAGTAACATCACAAAACAAGTTATCGATATATTTACTTTCGGGTGAACCACATGTCACGTGCGTCAAAAAACAAATTAAAGCTGCGTCCAGATGTGTTCTTTTGTCCGTACCATACCTCCGTTTCGTATCAGCGTCGCGATCCCAGAACGCTAGTTTGGACGCCCGTTCGGTACGGTACGGTGGTACGGCGTCTTGATATGGATACTTACAGGTAACGCTCGGGCACTGATATATCGCGAGTCAGTTTTTTCGGCGATAAGATACGGCACGGCATCCAGATTTTTTAGATCGAGACGTTGATATGAAACGGAGGTACGGTACGGATAAAATAACAAATCTGGACGCAGCTTTACACTTGTCACCTACGCTAATTAACTCTAATAAGACAAAATAAGCAGGAAGGTCGTAGGTGCCCAATTGTTACCCAATGCGGTCACAGCACATCGACCTTTGTTACAAAGATAGGACACGTGAACTGTTATTATTATTTTATTAAGTAACCAAAATGTGTCAAAACCTAAGAACTCCGGAAAAACCAACTGAGTACATTATAATAATAGTCCTCTTATGGCGACAATATCAGCGGAAACCAGCCTTCGGCGTGGGAGTATTATAGTGCACAAGCGTGTGTGCAGACACAGCTGCACTCTCTTCCCTCACTCTCATGTCCGATGGGACGGCAATCTGACACGACCGGAGCGAGACCAGGCGCAGGGCTAATGGCTTTTAACCTGCTTTCCGAGGCACGGAGGTGTCACACGGACAACGTCCAAACTTGGGGCTATTACTAAAAAAATCCTTATGGAAAAAATCAATAACACTTTGCCCGTCCCGGGAAACAAACCCAGAACGCCCAGCAGGCGCACTTGCGACCACGAGACCAACCCAAGCAACAAAGCTATCAATGAAAACCAACTTTCTAAAAGGTCCGACACGTAAGATTAAACGGCGAACAATAAAATTCTTTCCTTTCATTAATACGGCGAGACACAACACAAACGAACTCTGTTTTTCATGTCGAATACAAAAAATAACATTGCACTTGAGATGTTGAAATACTGGATTCAATTCCACACATGTTTTTTGTACACCCACTGTACAAACTTGCTCCATATTCGCTCCAACTCTAGCTTGACCTTTTCCAATAATGAGAACTGAGAAAAAACTGGAACCTACTATGTATTTCTGCTCTGCGATTAATGATAAATGTTTTATAATTAAAATAATCATGAATCCTTAATTCTGAGAGTAATCATTTCCAACAAATTGGTGATCATTGCAATTTAAACCCTTTATTCCCATCTGCCCCCTTCGAGCTTGCCACCGGGGTGGTGGCTGGCACTAAGTAGTGGCGTTTACCACCCCGTGGCAGATGACACTTATTTAGTGTCATCTGCCCCCTTCATGATGATTGTAAGGTGGTCGATTCTCCACCGCGTACTATAGACCCGAAATAAAAAAATAAAACCATCATTTAGACCAGTGCCAAAAATATTTGTGCCTAATGTAATTCTTCTGAGGGACCGATTAACGAAAAAAATAAAATAAAAGCAACTTTGGAGATCGCTCTGGGACTGCAAGATGCGTATGAAAAAAAAACAAAGAGGCCGATTTAAATTATGACACCTTTTACCTTATACGTCGGAAAAGGGTATTGGTTTTGGGTCGGAAATAATGGTTATTTGGTTATTGAAAAATTCAACCACTTTAATTAAGAGCAGAACATAAAATTAAAGTGTTTTTCATTCAAGCTCTGGGTCTTCAATGTTCCAGCTTCGCTCTAAAAATAAAGGCTCACATATTTTTATTGGGTATTTAAGAATTTAAGTAGACATTCCGCATTTTGCAAAAATCTTAACGACTTATCACATAATGAAACAGATATAACTCAAAAAAGGAAAAAAATAAACATTATGACGCTTACTTATACGGAATTCATAAAAAATTATAAATTTCACCAGACCAGTGAGTCTTTCTTAATATTTATCGTTTGTCGTTAAAACGGGATGTTCGGCACAAACAGGCACAAATTAACCGTTTTCTTTATTATGCAGAGATTAATGTTAATTTTTGCATAAATATATTTAAAAGTGTGCCATGTGTTAATGGGCTTAAAATCTATACATTTTATAAATTAAATTCCATTTTCGTATCTGTCTGTGTGATCGCGTCATTCTTCTAAACTGCGCAACGAATTTTGATGCGGTTTTCACCATCATTTAGAAAATTCATTCCGGAAGGTTTAGGTGTATACGTATAACATTAATATTGAACTAACTTTTAATAAAGAAAATGGATGTATCGTCAAGTCGTAAACACCGTGCTAAGCCCCTGCCCGGTCGCTCTATAAAAAAAGTTAGCATTTGTTAGAACGATTTTTTGTAAAAGCTTTGAATGTGATGTTACAAAATTAAATCTAAATAAAAAACATAAACAAAATATATAGTTGTTACTTATTGTATTATTAAAATTTAATTATTTAATGATTTAATTTTATAAAAATAAATGTTTGTTTGTTTATTTGTTTGTTTGTTACGCTTTCAAGTTAAAACGGCTGAACGGATTTGGATGAAATTTGACACACGGGTAGACCATGACTTGGATTAGAACATAGGATACTTTTTATCCCGGTATTAAGCACTCAAAATACAGCATACAAAAAATTCAAATCATATAAAAAGTGTAAAGTGCGATGTAAGAAGAAATTAGCAGGGGAGTGTGCCTCAGGGTTGCGCCAAATGAAATGAAATGAAATTTTTTATTCTGTACATAGGATATCGGAATCACTTTTACACGTCATATTAAAAATAATAACTAGATGAGGTCGGCGTTTCCTATCTGCCTACTCTGAGAAGGCCGAAACAAACTCAGAGGTCACAGTCTCTTTTAAAGTCCAGACATAATCTTGGTCAAGCCATATGAGAACCATGATTATAGATTAGTATCTGAAATGGTCTTTTGAGGAAAGAACCACACAGATTTGAGTGGACCTGTCCAGTCAGTGCAAGCATTTGTCAGTAATCGTGGAGCTCAACTCAAAAAGACCTTAATTACTTCAAAATCATCATCTCACCATCTGCCTTTCCTTTTCTCAACTATTTTGAGGTCGCCATCAAGTGTAACCGGATGCAGCTGAATAATTACTCCATAATCATTAGAAAATATTTCTTTTACAGTTCATTAGACGCCTACGTACCTTACAAAAAATATACAATGAGAATTAATCATAGTTCACAAATTAACACCTTGTCATCACAGCTCGCAGAGGTCAATGATCAATCACCATAACACCACAGGAGCACCGTTTGCTCTGTACAAGATCCGTTGATCTATAGGACAAATATCTCTATAAAATCGATTAATAAAGCGATCCATCACAATTTATTACAAAATAAAACATAAAATCCTAGGTTTTTTTTCAAACACTATTTTAATAATCCTGACTGAGTATAAATTATCGATTTTAAAATAGGTAAATCGAGAAAAGGTCAACAGCCATAAAATTAAAATTCTCGATTCAGAGAATAGAAAATTAAATTGGTAAAATAAGATATTAAAAAAGTAAAATACTAATGTATTGAAAATATCGCGGGCACTTTGCAGCTGACAAACATGGCGAACGAAATTTACATTATAAAGCGTAAAATTACCATCTGCAATTCTTTCTTGTTGTTAGGGCTGACAGTTTCAGAGAGTCTCTTTTTTTAAACGCAGGTTGAAATACTCCAGATACATAAATATTAAACGTACCTATTAAGTATAATAAATACTTAAATCTCGATGTTTTGCCAACCCTTGAAAGCCGTGCAAAACAAGGGATGCTAGTAGGTATTATAAAAAATTTGGAAAAAAACGGTCATACTTAGTTACAAATAAAAATAAGCTCTCGAAATATTGAAACGTCTCTGAGAAAACTCGCATTTGTGTTTCGTCAGGGCTTCGAAGGTGCGGTGCTTCGCTGTTCTTGTTTGCCATAACAATGAATGACATAACTCCATGATACGAGCATAATAACTAGAAGCGTGGGTGCAATATGTACTGACATGTGGGCTTAACATCCAGTGCAACACGGAACTGAGCAATTTCGAGCCCACTAGTTCCGAAACTATGGCCCTGGATCTACTTCGCTTCTACCTAGGTACTACGCACTAGTCAGTACTCAGTCTGCTTAGAATTGGAAAGCTAAGCAAATTATTATTGCCTAAAAGACTGGCAGCATTGCCACGCTCTATGGCAATGCTGCCAGTCTTTTGGGCACTTTTCGTGTTGACAGCAATGCAGACGAAGTTTTTGATACCTAATGATTCTTTCCCCTGCTTTTTAATACATTCATGAGCATATTATTTTAAGACTTAGGTATTCCCAGCTAAAGCACTAAAAAGTGTTGAAGGGCGGGCGTTTTGGGGGACTGTCTTCTGTAATTTTGACGTTCGAGAAGTGCTGATTCTCAGCCTAGTTTGAATAAATGACTTTTCTTTTTTTTACAAAATATTATTTTGCTTGATTCTAATAGGTAGATATGCAAAATATGGTTTTTCTTGCTTGATTTTCGCATAGGTGTTTACGGAAATTAATCTTTTTTAAATACCCTTGCATGCATTCGTTTGTTTACTTTTAAGTAAGTATCTATAATTATATCTGTTTTTTCGCGTGAGTAGGAATGCGTCTACCATTCACTATGGAAATAATAAACTTGTAAAACTTGAAATTGGTTCTGAAACATTTGTCGTATTATTGTGAACTTTGGTCTATGCCCAGCAGTGGTTTACCATAGATAGACTCTAAGAAGTTTTTAAATTGACCGTTGCTGAGATGTTCAAAATATTTTTACCTACGATTTATTTGGGTGTCAATTTTTTTATAGACGCGTCATCACTGAATTTTTTTACAAGTTCTTGATTCTTTGATCGTTATTTCTAATCGACAATTACCTATTCAGCCACCGTACGAATGAGATGACAAAATCACTGGGCACGTGGAACAAGGTCCTGGCGCCATTACGTGCCAGCCCTACCTGATAGGTATCACATCACATGAAACGGACGGCATATCATCTTTTTTTTAAATGAAAATGTCAGCCACTATTGGTAAGTTGTTTTAATATTATTACCAGTCCTCGTTTGTTTATCAATTCAGTTGTGTTCTCTTTTGTTTATTAACTGTTAACACACCCGGTCCCGCGGTGCTTAATCGGCTCTTGACTTTTTTATAAACGGTAAACTTTAAAACCTAGTTAAATATGCATATTATAGACATGTAAATCAAGACACAAATGGCTGGACTCGAATAAAAATAGACATCGCAAAATTATTTATGGATCAATAAAATTTTAGAGTCGGTCTCAAGGAGGTAGAGCTCTTGCATTTCCACGTTGATAATAAATATATTAATCAGATAGACAGCTCTTATGACTGAATCTCAGTTTAGTATAATTATTTTCAGTTTATAAAATTGTACAACATAAAATAAGCAAGTGACAAGATAATAGTCGACATGCCTTTAAAATGCCCGGAGCTCATCGCTCACCGCGGTGCATTTAAATTAATTTTAAAGCACATAAATACGTAGCTGTGTATACTTAAGAATGCATAAACTTTATTGTCTTGGCAAACTCGATAAGTTCATCGAAGATAAATGCGTTATTTCTAAACTCACCTTGTTAGAAAACTCCAAGGAAACAAATCACACAGCCTTGTATTCACTATAATCCCGACCGTGTTGCACGTGGTACTGGCACAATTATTGTCAAAAACACCGAATCGTAAAAAAAAAAACAAATGAAAAACTATTCTAAATTCAAACAACGCGCGATACCACAGAAATGTGTCAGTGGCGCGTCGCGGCGGACGGCCTAGGCACTAAACGTGTGTGGAATACTAATAATGGTGGAAGACCAAAATCGAATTTTTCGAAATTTTGAGAACGGTAGTGTCGCATCGGTGGCGAGGTTTTGAATGGCGCGGCGGGCCGCTGTACATCCGAGACTGGCTAACAAAGCGACAGGACATCGACTTTATAAATTGATTTTGTTCAACACGACGTAACTGTATTTACCTCGCTGTAGATTCGGCTAGATGTCTCTTCGATGCCCTTACTAATTAAAATCGTCAACTATTAGAATACTATCGCTAATTAATGATTTTAAAACTCGTCTAAAGATTCCTCTTGCATCTATTATTGTTTCGTTAAATCGGTAAACATTAGATAGTTGCGTATGTAACACCTAACTCAATGTAATTATGGGAAAAAGCCGGTCTTTACAAGTAAATACCCACATTAATAGGGCCTCTTCAAACTAATTAGATACCTACGGATGAGTGCGACAGTAAAAAGGCTTTCAAAGACTATCGCTCGTATCGCACCTCCGCATCATTCGATAGAATCCCTGTGTATTCCTGATGCTCTTTTGTCATCTATTAATTTCATAAATGTGTTGATTTATTTCTGCTGTACCTAAATAGGTTTTAAAAACGCTTTCTTCACATCAAAAACTAGAAAAACAACAAAAAAAACTAGAAATACTAGATGAGGTCGGTGTTTTCTCTCCGACTATTCCGAGAAGAAACACCGAAACAAACACAAACTTCACAGTCTCTAACAAAGTCCAGATATAATATATTGGTCATATGAGGCAGAAGACGGTCTTTTGAGGAAAAAACCACACATATTTGAGAGGACCTCTGCAGTCAGTGTACGCATTTGTAAGAGATAAGGGAAACATATAACTTGCCTGCTCTGTCAGTCTACGTTGTAGTGCATACCTCGTACTCTCGACTCCCTGTAGCAGGAGGAATCATCATCTACATCCTGACTTCATCCAATGCTACATAGGCCATGCAGAAAGAATAGTATATTTTGAATCGTTAGGAATCCAAACTAATATTTCCCCATTCGCCCCATGGGAGAAAACAGGCTTCGTTCTTTCTAATCCTGAAAGTTTTGTAGAAGTTTGGAAACAGTGATAGCCTAGAGATGTGACCATGAGACTGCCCAGTCATAGGACTCAAGTTCGAACCCAAGGCACGCACGTCTGACTTTTCCGATTCATGTGCGTATTGTATAATTATCACTTGCATAAAAAACTGGCATGCTTGAGACATATGTCTCGAAGTGAAGCCTAGTCAGAGGTCCACGGGCGGGTTTAAAAGTCTGATACCTGGTTAGTCACTTACCACACGAAAAGAAGAAGAGAAGATCCTGAAAGTTGAAGTGTGGTCGCATTAAGTCGGTTTCAAAAAAAGTTCTAAACGGCAAATCATGAAGGTCTACCTGTCTTTGAAACTGCACGTCACTTTAGTTAATTTATAATGTGTTTAAATTCGCAGACAGACTCACAATGCCTCACTTAAACGGTACCAACAATTTCCTACCTATAGCTACAACATCTTAATTTGAAAGCACCACTAATCTGCTGAACAAATATTTGTACTCCACTAACAAAGCACGTGCTTACACTGCTTACCATAAACCACTTTGTCTAATTCTAAACCAAACTACCGCACTTAAGTGGTCAATGACGGTAAGTTGGTAAACAGTCAAGTGGTCGAGAGCTGGTTGAAGTGGTATGAGTCATGCATGACTCTGTGGTCATGACTCAAATACTTAGGAATATATCTTTAGTACAGACATGCCAATGGCAATCATGTGATTTGGTTTCAATAGCAGACTACAATGGTCTATAGTGTTAGTAACAAAATGGCTAAGCCTATGTTACTAAAACAGAACGGGTCCGGTTTGCAAGCGCCCACACTAGCGGGCTGTCTGCCCGGGCGACTATTGATTGTAGGATAGTGTTGGGACTGCCACGCAGCCTGCCGAGTAGTGAGGCAGATTTCTTACGCCACAGTGCATCAAAGCCGTGCGTGCGTGCGTCTGCAAACATTGCCGAGGCACTACAAAAGCAACAATGCCCTTTTTTTTGGGTGGGAAATCATCAAATAACTTCTTCCGGTCTGGGCGGAGCGGAAGGGCGTGTCAGACACTTACTAAAACCCACCCGTGTTCCTTCACTTGCCTGTACATTGCCAGGGGCCACGGTCTCCCCTTAGGACTTTCCCGCAACCCCGGCAGGCATCGGCCCTAGCGGACCCCGTCAATCGTGCTGACATGAGGCGCCGTCGATCCGAGCAACAATACCCTGAATGCGTTCTTGTATTGGTTAGGCAGAGCATTGTAAGCCTTTTGGAAGTTTTATGTATATGTCAACCATATTGCTCCCGAGGACGGAGCCGCACGACAGCCGCCAGGTACAGTGCTGTGCAGTATGCTTTTAAAAGGGTTATTGAAATTGGAATGTGAGAACGTTGTCAGGGTTACTGGACTGTAGATTTGTTGACCATTTTCTATTGTTGAAAGGCCTACAATATCCTCCCATACCTATTTGAAAATATTTTATAAGCCAATTATTTTAAAAGAGTAGGTAACCATAGAGTTTCTTGCTCTAGCTCTTCTTCTTTCTGGTTCTTCTCCATAGGAGAGAACTGTGCACCTAGCATAGGGCGTTTCATAAGTACATGTAGGTTACATGCCCATGTAGGTTTAAGTGAAATAAAATATTTTGATTTTGACTGGCTATCCAAAACTATATAGTAGTATATAAAACTAAGAAAGCAACCATTGAAACTGTATTCCTTACTGACGCAAAAACTAAAACATTTCGTAGCCGTACCTAAACATCTGCTAGAAATAAGTAAAAATCCGCGAAACCTACTCTCGTTATGTGAATTAGAAATAAGAACTGAAGAATATTCAATCCAATTAGGCAATTGATTTTTTTTTTTTTTGAAGGGCTCGTGGTTGTTTGATAACAGCCGCACGGGTCGACCGAAGGTTAAGCTAATCTTGCCGCGGTCAGTACGTGGATGGGTGACCATCCATCTAATCAGCCTATTAATGTTCCCACTGCTGGGACACAGGCCTCCTCTCTGTGAGAGGGAGTGGGCAGTAATCTACCACGCTATCCATTACTCATAACTATAAAGTGCCTCGGAAAACACATTAAGCTGTTGATCTCAGCTGTCATTCGTAGATTTTTGACAGTCGTTATGGATAGTCAGAAGCCCAAAAGTCTGACAACCAGTTTTATCAAGGGGTATCCGTGTTGCCCGCGTAACTTGGTTGCGGGGGTCATATAATAATTATATACAAAATGACATGATTACTTTGTAAAGTATAATATTATTTTAATTATTGTGAATATGAGGACTATGTGGGTATTTTGAATTTTTTTTCTCTTTAATGTTTTAATATTTTTTTATTTCACAGTTAGTTTTAATGATGGTCTGGCAGTTTGAGTAGTTGATGCGGCCTACCCAAATGTCCTTTCTTTCTTTTTTCTGTATTGTTCGTCGAGTTGAGCTCCTTAAGCTCTGAGTGAGCTCCACGATTACTGACAAATGCTTGCACTGACTGGACAGGTCCACTCAAATCTGTGTGGTTCTTTCCTCAAAAGACCATTTCAGACACTAATCTACATGGTCCTCATATGGCTTGACCAAGATTACGTCTGGACTTTAAAAGAGACTGTGACCTCTGAGTTTGTTTCGGCCTTTCTTCTCAGAGTAGTCAGTTAGGAAACGCCGACCTCATCTAGCTTATTTTAAACATTTTTTTAAATATGACGTGTAAAAGTGATTCCGATATCCTATTTACAGAATAAACAATTTCATTTCATTTCATTTCATATAGGCCAGTCGCTCGTAAAATACTGGTATTCAGCTATATCCGGTTAAACTGGAAGCCGACCCCAACATTGGAAAAAGGCTCGGCAGATTTAATTGAATTGAATTTTGTGAAGAACACATGGCAGAGTTGGTTGGTACATTTTGGCGAGGTCGCGAAGCTAGCCCAGCCCTTGGATCAGCAGGTATCAAACGGTCAAATTAAAAGGAACCAGATAAAAATATTATTCATTGATCGGTTCGAAATGTTTGAATAAAAAGTTCAATACATTTGTCTAGTAACGCTATGAAAAACTCTTCACACCTACCGGATTGGAAACTATAAAAAATGCCGCATCTATTTTAGTCATCAATACAAAGCTCTGAGATCATTTATGACGGTTAACAACTTTTTATCTTAATCATAAAATAAACGAATGAACTTTAAAACACTTTATCCAACTGATGGTAGAGCATGGAATCGGTAAATAAAAGTAGTGACTCAATCAATACAATGAGAATAATCTACTGGTGATTCTTGAAGTGTTTGGGACAAGTTTGAAGAATTAAGCGGTATTAAAGAACGCTGAACTTCAACTAGCAACAAATTCAAACTATATGAAATAAGGTCAAGAGAATAATGACGGACATTTCAGTATACAAATAAGAGAACTAAGGAAAAACAACAAAACACTGCCAAGTACTTATATTATCATCAATGTAGGTAATAGGTAGGTACCTATGTATAATTATGAAACTTACGAAAGTTGTAACAAACACGCGGAAAACGTTAGCATTTTCCGATGAAGAGAGGCGAGCTGGAATCTTAGAAAGACACTTCGAAGTGCCTCCATGGTTGTTATACCTACATACTTACATAGCCCAGTACAACACCGGGCCGCAAATAAATCTAATTAACTACAAAGGCGGATGCAACACAGACAGTAGCTGTTCTCGCAACCGCTTCCGTATGATTCTTATTACAAACACGATTACACCACAGACATTTGAAAACTGTCTGCAATGTGAACGGTTCCGAAAGCAGAAATATAGCTTATAAGTACTCGGTCTGTTTACACTGCAGATATGAAACTTGCTTGCGTCGTAACGCACCTTGCGATAATACTAAATAGCCTGCATAGCTGCGAGCAACTTGGAAGTAGCGGTTGGTCACAGTGCTAACCTAACGTAACCCATTTTGCCAGTTCACAATTTTTCGACACCTTATAATCTAACGGAAATAATACTATGGGTGCAGGCGTTGGATCCGCCTTTTCATTGCCTTATACACAACCAAATGCGGCGGCACTACAAAGCGCTGTGTTGTAGCTGGGTTCGGATGGACTATTACTGCTTTAAGCCATTCGCAAGATAATGCAGCACAGACTATGTGTGTCTGTGTTGCATTCGTCTTTGTATTTTCGCCACCGGGCCTGTACATCGAGTCTGTAGTGTTTTATGACCTGATTTGATCTTTGACCTGTGATTGTTAGTAAAATAATAAGAGTATGCAATATTTCATGTTACTTGCTGTGTTCTATAGCCTGAAACTCGTACTTTACACTTTTTATTGGATATTTTTATCTACTGTATAAATAACATTGAGTGCCTTTTAGTCTGTGCTAAATAAATATATTTTCTTGCGATCTTTCTTTTCTTTCTGTGTGTAGGAACATTGTGCAATAAATAACAATAATTTTAACACTTTGAAGGAGACACAATAGAAGTTTTAGTGTTATGACGCCTATGGGCGTTTACTGTCCTTCAAAGTGTTAAGATCCCCGAATACCTACTTACACAGATTTTAGGCATCCCTTAAGAAGTATGCTGATTTTGAATTACTACGGACGATTTTCAATACATTTTTTCAGAAGACATGAAAATATACAAGATATAATCGACCTTAATCAATTATGTATTGAGATCAAGTATATAACAATCCAGTAACCTAATAAGCTGCAGATTGTTGGCACAAGTGCAAACACTCGCCCATTGCGCAATATTTGGACATATTGTCGCATAAATTAATTTGATAAGAATGGTAGTCAGGACTTATGGTAGCCACACACGTTACGATTTGCTTGCGCAAATTTAGGCTTGCGCAAGCAAATCGTTACGTGTGTGGGAAGAAATTTGCGCAAATTTCTAGGCTTGTGTGATTTTAAATTTTCGATTCCAAGCTTGTGCAAATTTGAGTTTGAGCAAATTTGCTTGAGCGTGTGTGGGGCATGTGTTCAAATTTCGGTAGATTTCTTTAACCTACCGAACGGATTTTCATACGGTTTTCACCTATGGACGGAGTGATTCATGAGGAAGTTTTATTGGCTGAAATATGACGATGAAGACGATTGAAGGTGTCGGAAAAAATCTTGTCGACTGGGAGCTTTACTGGCGTGCGCAGGGTACAATTCCGTAGTTGATCACAGGCGGCAACTGCAGGCGACGTGTCGCCGCGACAGGACTGGTTTCTATGTATTTTTAAGAAGGCGACGTGCCGACGACTGTCGACGTGTCGCTAGCATCGGAAGGTACTTCATAGAAATTCATTGAAATCAGTCGTGTCGCGGCGCACATGGTTCGGTTTATTGTACCTACGTACATTTTTTTTTTGTAGCGATTTTTGGTGACCACACACGTAACGATTTGCTTGCGCAAACTTAGGCTTGCGCAAGCAAATCGTTACGTGTGTGGGAGGTTTGCGCAAATTTTTAGGCTTGTGTGATTTTCAATTTTCGATTACAAGCTTGTGCAAATTTGAGTTTGCGCAAATTTGCTTGAGCGTGTGTGGGGCATGTGTTCCAATTTCAGTAGTTTTTTGAAGCAAAAACTTCTTTGGCGGCGTTGTGCACTTTTTTTGGGATGGGTAAAAAATGTTAAACTTGCGTCAGGACACGTAACCTGATCGAAAATTCGTAAGACGAAGGGAGAGTAGAATTTGTTAGTAACCTAACAAAAAGTACTAGGCTTGCATGAATTCAAGATAGTATTTCAATCATTAGACGTTGTGCACAATATCTGAGCAGAAACCTAACAAAAAGTACTAGGCGTGCATGAATTCACGATAGTATTCAATCATTATGTTATGCTACTAATAGGATTTGGATGAGGCAGATAGATAGTTTATTACCTGGATTAACATAATATTATAGGATACTGTTTTCACTTCCATTGGCAGTCCCCAAAGACTGCCCCTCATGTTTTTTTTTATCAACAATCGAGCTAACCATTGCTCTCCGTCCGCAAGCCCGCGCCTACGGTGGCCGGAAATCGGCTCGCGATTCCCGACGCCCAGGGCGTCTCCTACGACGGCGGCTAGGGGCGCGAGGTCGCAACATTTGTCTATCCCTCGCGCGCTCCGCCTCCTCCAACTATTGCCAAAGCGTCATCAATTGATGCCATTACCGCGTAACACACCTGGACGGTCTCTAAACAGAAATGATATCACAAGTAAATTTGAGCCGTGTGTGGTCAATACCGGCGTCAAGCTAATTTGCGCAAGCAAATCGTAACGTGTGTGGTCAATACCGACGTCAAGCAAATTTGCGCAAGCCTAAGTTTGCGCAAGCAAATCGTAACGTGTGTGGCTACCATTAAGGTAGCCACACACGTTACGATTTGCTTGCGCAAATTTAGGCTTGCGCAAGCAAATCGTTACGTGTGTGGGAAGAAATTTGCGCAAATTTCTAGGCTTGTGTGATTTTAAATTTTCGATTCCAAGCTTGTGCAAATTTGAGTTTGCGCAAATTTGCTTGAGCGTGTGTGGGGCATGTGTTCAAACAGTAGATTTCTTTAACCTACCGAACGGATTTTCATACGGTTTTCACCTATGGACGGAGTGATTCATGAGGAAGTTTTATTGGCTGAAATATGACGATGAAGACGATTGAAGGTGTCGGAAAAAATTTTGTCGACTGGGAGCTTTACTGACGTGCGCCGGGTACAATTCCGTAGTTGATCACAGCCGGCAACTGCAGGCGACGTGTCGCCGCGACAGGACTGGTTTCTATGTATTTTTAAGAAGGCGACGTGCCGACGTGTCGACGTGTCGCTAGCATCGGAAGGTACTTCATAGAAATTCATTGAAATCAGTCGTGTCGCGGCGCACATGGTTCGGTTTATTGTACCTACGTATATTTTTTTTTGTAGCGATTTTTGGTGACCACACACGTAATGGTAGCCACACACGTTACGATTTGCTTGCGCAAACTTAGGCTTGCGCAAATTTGCTTGACGTCGGTATTGACCACACACGTTACGATTTGCTTGCGCAAATTTGCTTGACACGGTATTGACCGTATTGACCACACACGGCTCAAATTTGCTTGTGATATCATTTCTGTTTAGAGAACGTCCAGGTGTGTTACGCGGTAATGGCATCAATTATTGATGACGCTTTGGCTATAGTTGGCCTAATAATCGCTACAAAAAAATAAAACAAAGACGTAAAATTAACCGAACCATTATGTTGTAAAGACTGGTTAAGGAAAAGAGAGCATTATTCGCACATCAACTTATTAAACGAATTGAAAATTGCACCCAAAGACTGGCATAACTCCTCGTGGAGGCGATGGGCAGCAGTGACCACTCGCGTCCGGCCCTGGTCCAGGCCATGGTACGGAGCGAGAAGGCATGGCAAGCCTTCACCTCCTTCTGCGAAGCAGTAATGCTCGCGAAGGAGGAGGCGGAGCGCGCGAGGGAGAGACAAATGTTGCGACCTCGCGCCCCTAGCCGTCGCCGTAGGAGACGTCCTGGGCGTCGGGAATCGCGAGTTGATTTCCGGCCACCGTAGGCGCGGGCTTGCGGACGGAGAGCAATGAGTAGCTCGATTGTTGATAAAAAAAAAAACATGAGGGGCAGTCTTTGGGGACTGCCGATGGAAGTGAAAACAGTATCCTATAATATTATGTTACTCCAAGTAATAAACTATCTATCTGCTTCATCCAAATCCTATTAGTAGCATAACATAATGATTGAATACTATCGTGAATTCATGCATGCCTAGTACTTTTAGTTAGGTTACTGCTCAGAAATTGTGCATAACGTGTAATAATTGAAATACTATCGTGAATTCATGCAAGCCTAGTACTTTTTATTAGGTTACTAACAAATTCTACTCTACCTCCGTCTTACGAATTTTCGATCAGGTTACGTGTCCTGACGCAAGTTTAAAAAAATTTACCAAGCCCAAAAAAAGTGCACAATGCCGCCAAAGAAGTTTTTGCTTCAAAAAACTACTGAAATTGGAACACATGCCCCACACACGCTCAAGCGCGCAAACTCAAATTTGCACAAGCTTGGAATCGAAAATTGAAAATCACACAAGCCTAGAAATTCGCGCAAACCTCCCACACACGTAACGATTTGCTTGCGCAAGCCTAAGTTTGCGCAAGCAAATCGTTACGTGTGTGGTCACCAAATCGCTACAAAAAAATATATACGTAGGTACAATAAACCGAACCATGTGCGCCGCGACACGACTGATTTCAATGAATTTCTATGAAGTACCTTCCGATGCTAGCGACACGTCAGCACGTCGCCTTCTTAAAAATACATAGAAACCAGTCCTGTCGCGGCGACACGTCGCCTGCAGTTGCCACCTGTGATCAACTACCGAATTGTACCCGGCGCATGCCAGTAAAGCTCCCAGACGACAAGATTTTTTTCGACACCTTCAATTGTCTTCATCGTCATATTTCAGCCAATAAAACTTTCTCATGAATCACTCCGTCCATAGGTGAAAACCGTATGAAAATCCGTTCGGTAGGTTTTGAGTTTATCGCATTTGATAAAAGAAATCTACTGAAATTTGAACATACGCTCAAGCAAATTTGCGCAAACGCACAAGCTTGGAATCGAAAATTTAAAATCACACAAGCCTAGAAATTTGCGCAAATTTCTTCCC
The DNA here is from genome assembly GCA_948150665.1 of Conistra vaccinii. Classification (NCBI taxonomy): domain Eukaryota; kingdom Metazoa; phylum Arthropoda; class Insecta; order Lepidoptera; family Noctuidae; genus Conistra; species Conistra vaccinii. The sequence continues at coordinate 21,909,189 of OX411325.1, forward strand.
ACACACGTAACGATTTGCTTGCGCAAACACAAATTTGCGCAAGCAAATCGTAACGTGTGTGGCTACCATAACGATTTGCTTGCGCAAACTTAGGCTTCCGCAAGCAAATCGTTACGTGTGTGGGAGGTTTGCGCAAATTTCTAGGCTTGTGTGATTTTCAATTTTCGATTCCAAGCTTGTGCAAATTTGAGTTTGCGCAAATTTGCTTGAGCATGTGTGGGGCATGTGTTCCAATTTCAGTAGTTTTTTGAAGCAAAAACTTCTTTGGCGGCGTTGTGCACATTTTTTGGGATGGGTAAAAAATGTTAACCTTGCGTCAGGACACGTAACCTGCACCCTAATTACGAAACGCAAACTCAATTTTAAATTGAAACCAATTGAAAAAGATTGCCAGTCCATTGCTTCTTAAGTTCGACAAAAAAAATTAAGCAGATTCTTTTTGTCGAACTTATGAAGCAATGGACTGAAAATCTTTTTCAATTGGTTTCAATTTAAAATTGAGTTTGCGTTTCGTAATTAGGGTGCTGATCAAAAATTCGTAAGACGGAGGGAAAGTAGAATTTGTTAGTAACCTAACAAAAAGTACTAGGCTTGCATGAATTCAAGATAGTATTTCAATCATTAGACGTTGTGCACAATATCTGAGCAGAAACCTAACAAAAAGTACTAGGCATGCATGAATTCACGATAGTATTCAATCATTATGTTATGCTACTAATAGGATTTGGATGAGGCAGATAGATAGTTTATTACCTGGATTAACATAATATTATAGGATACTGTTTTCACTTCCATCGGCAGTCCCCAAAGACTGCCCCTCATGTTTTTTTTTATCACCATCGAGCTAACCATTGCTCTCCGTCCGCAAGCCCGCGCCTACGGTGGCCGGAAATCGGCTCGCGATTCCCGACGCCCAGAGTAGCACTGGGGGTTCTTTATCGGTTGACTAATGGTACACATTTATTCTTTAAGCTCTTTAAGTAGGCTGTATGAGAGCTCTATAGCACGCTATACAGCCCTTATACCACCGGTTTGGGCACAAATTATTCAGCCTTAAGTTCACAAAAGGTACACAGTAGCTGAATAGCAGCACTTTAACGGCAGTTTAAGAGAGAACAAGTGGTCTTATAGCTGATCAACGGCACTATATATGATTCCGTGTGGTTCTTCCCACAGACAAGAGAGTTATAAGAAGTAACGAGTGAACAATTATACAGCCTCTATCTCGTATTAAGCTCACAAGTGTACCCTACAAACTATTAGTGGCCGCTTTTTCTCCAAATTATCACTTGAGTACCACATTTTGTAATAAATATTTAGGAATGACGTATTTCGCTCGGGAGTGTCTAATCTAAACAGCCATTTTTATTGTGATATAATTATTACAATATTCTGTGTTTATTTTATTCTATAGTGTTAAAATTATGGGTAATGTAAATTTATTGTAAAGTATACACATATTTAGAGTTAAAATTTTCACACGCCTCAGAAATAATGTCGTTTTATCAAACCAAATCTTTCTTAATAAGCAGAGACGAACCATGAAATTTTTGATATTTGTGTTTTTAATAGCATTACAATCAGTCTGTGATTTTGTATTTGAAAATTTACCACAAAATTAATCACAAAAACTCCGTAGTATGTGATTAAGTCATGATTAATTTAGAAATATTATAGGTTATGTTTGAAAAAAATGGTGGACATTGTCTCCAGCTACAGTGAACCATTGTAACTCCAGATTAAAGTTGTCACCTCTTTAAAGTCTCACATGTGTACCATTATAGTGTCGTGAACTATAGAAAGGTTCACATTGTGTACCATTATAATGCCAGTTTCTGTACAACGTATGCTCGTTAGGCTTATGTTCAGCTCTGGGCTGGTATGCAGTTCTTCAATAGTTCACGTGAATACCCTTTTAGATATTTTAGCACACTCAATTTTAGAGATCCGCATAGAACATTTGAATTTTGTTGGAATACCTACTACAAGTTAGTTAGTACGAAGTCTTCGATAGTAAATGCAGTAGGTGGTATGATTGAAGTAATACGTTAATTTTAATGGACGAGATGGTATTGTTATTTATTAAAATAGTCGTTTTAATAAAAGTTATTATGTTGATGTTTTGGAGAATTGTTGTCATTTAATTTTGAAAGGTTTTAATGAGACAAATTTTCGGTTAATTTTATTTTGAAAATTAAAATTTATTAGATTTAAGAATTAATATACATTAAGTGCCATGATGTTGAGTACTTATCTACCTGTATAAAACTGACAAGACTGATTTTAAATTATTGTAATAAGTGTATTTCTTACTATGAAGATCTTTTTGAAACAGATGGCTATATAAAAGTTTATTCAGACGCCTAATTATATGTTTTTTTTTTTTTTTATATTAAAGTTCAAAGTATTGTTATTATATTTTAAATCCTCGCTATTTTTAAGATTTTTTAACTGTTTCAAAAAGATTCTAAAGAATACAAGATGTACCTAAGCGACTGAAAGTTTACGTTTTATTATGTGATTTAAAAATAAAAATTATCAAACATTTTTAAAGTTGTATTATTATTTTAATGTATGTAATAAAGGTATATCCGCTTGGCTGTCACTAATGAGACAATATAATTTTAATTGTTATCGAGCTGCATCAGTCTTTCGGACATTTGGCCTCCTACGAAGTATTGAAATTCCTTGTATTCAACGCACACTAATTTACACTTTATATCCTTGGGTTCTAAAACAATCAAGTTATAGTCACAATTATGCTGACTTCTAGACTTGTATATGGCAAGATGAGACGATTTTATTGGATATGTAAAAACATCTTCTGTGTTATTTTTATTCTAATACCTGTCATTGAAATTGTCCGTCATTAATTATGTTTGGACTCACGCTTAAAATCGTATTACTGGTCTCAGCTTCAGGCACTTTTTCCTCTATATTATGTACGGAACCGTCATTAACAAAGTTTGAAAACCACGTTCACATAGTTATTCAGCTCAGAGGATAACAATGTGGTACTCGTGATTAAATAAACAGCTGTCAGTATTACTAGATATCAATAGTGGTGCTCATAATATACTTTACACGTACATGTGAACTCATTAAACGCTCTTTTACAGAATAATATAGAGGCTGATTAATATATCACAAACTAGACCCGCTTACAGCTACAAGCTGAATAACGGTCCACAAAAGGTTGTACACAACAGTTTTTGGCTGCAGTAATGTTCACATTTGTGGTATAAAAATGCCAGCAATATAACATCGTACATGTAGACCTTTAAATAGCCTGTGCCGTATTTTTCCCCTCTTAAAATGCTATAAATCAGCTTTTAAAATAAAAGCTGGCTAGAAGATTAATGTTATCCTAATATAACACTAATAGTTACTTAATAGGCGAATTTAGCTCTTCTATGCATGCCATAAACAGGTATAGGTGAATTTGTTCACTCTGATACAGCCAATGAACCATTTGTGGCCAATTTTATTACTTAGAGATCACCAGCGAACTGAATGTGAACTACTAAAGAGAACAAAATGCTACTTGGGGGGCGTCTCCTACGGCGGCAGCTAGGGGCGCGAGGTCGCAACATTTGTCTCTCCCTCGCGCGCTCCGCCTCCTCCAACTATTGCCAAAGCGTCATCAATTGATGCCATTACCGCGTAACACACCTGGACGGTCTCTAAACAGAAATGATATCACAAGCTTTGAGCCGTGTGTGGTTAATACCGGCGTCAAGCAAATTTGCGCGAGCAAATCGTAACGTGTGTGGTCAATACCGACGTCAAGCAAATTTGCGCAAGCCTAAGTTTGCGCAAGCAAATCGTAACGTGTGTGGCTATCATTCTACACACCTATATGGCTCGTTCAAAATATCTGCCGGCCTGGATTTCAGAAAGACTTGAGGAGTGCTGTAGCTAGGAGGATGACAACGAGTGTAGTACTTGTTATATATACACAGAAATAGCCAAGAATGCTAGGTAAAAGTTAAACAGCCAGCAAGATGAGTCGAAGACATTCCTATATACCTACCTATAGAGAGTCTGTGTAAAGACTCTGGGTCCAGGTTGGCCGAAGCAAGGAAAATCTGTTCAGGTGGAGATTCATAGACGACTCCGCCTTGGAGCGTAAATGAGGTGCTGTTCCACAAACTATGGGGCACTTAATATCATGTCCTGCATGTCCTGTCAGCTGCATGTTACCAGGAACTGATGGACGTTAGTGATGGAGCCAAACCCGTATCCGAATTCTGGGCAGAGTTCATTTAGATTGCCATCGACACGCTAAGAAGACCTATAGGTAAGTATAAATTGAGGTTCAAACTAAATAGGATAGCTACAAGCCAAAAGCGAATAACACATACAAGGGATCTACGAGTATACCAACCATCCTGAGTCCTCATGAGGCTTTTTATATTTATGGCGGTACGAAAGCAATACAAGAAACATCCAAATTGAGAAACCTCTGTGAAATTGACCAAACAAACAAATCCGTTTGTTGCGTACAGCACGCAGTACGCGATTAGTCGGGTAAAATGAGAACAGATCAAATAAGTTTTAGTGTCTGAGACCCTGCGGCGGCATGAATATGAATAGGTCGCGGGAGATCGCGAGAGCGCGTAGTGTCATGCGCACCGTGCAATGGCGGGAGAACGACTGGCTGCTGGCCGGCGCCGGCGGTCGGTCGGGGCGCGAGCAAACTCGCGAGCGAGCTGGTTTTGCTAAGCGAATATGGTCTTTGAATATAAGCGCGTAAACGGTGGAGAATCGCCGGGGGCGGGGCCTCAGTATTTTTATTATAAAATAAACGTTACAATATTTTTACGTTCGCAACATTCTCCCCCTCAGTGTCGTGTCGACACTCAAAAACGGTCATACAAATGAAAATACAGGTGAAATACAAATGATAACACAAATAAGAACACGAATAAAAATACAAATAAAATACAAATAGAACTTAAAATATCCCTAGCCTGGCTGCAGGTCTTTTAAATATGCCATTTTTGGTCCTAACGTCTACAACTCTTACACGTCCGTCAGCACCGGGGTACACTGACTGCACAATGCCTTTAGGCCAACAATTACGGGGGGAGTTAGGGTCGACTATTACGACCATATCGCCAATCTTTAATTGGGCACCCTCCTCCCTCCATTTTCGGCGTGGCACTAAATCGGGAAGCACCTCCTTTACCCATCTGGTCCAAAAATGGTCAGCCAGGCGCTGGGAAACACGCCATTGTTTTTGTAAGCACAGGTCTCGGTCCGTGAACACCCCTGCGCTTGGTAAATTGGACGACGACCCTATGAGAAAGTGATTTGGCGTTAACGTCTCGTCGTCCTGAGGGTCCACGGAAACATGACCGAGGGGCCTGCTATTTATAATGTTCTCCACTTCTGCAAGGAGAGTAATCAGAGTCTCTTCATGCGGAGCTCTCTCTTTCAGGACCACCTTGAGGGCGGTCTTAACACTGCGCACAAGTCGCTCCCAAGAGCCTCCCATGTGCGGGCTAGCTGGCGGAATGAAGCTCCAGGAAACTCCATTGTTCAGGGCTTCGTTCATGACAGTACTTTTGTCTACGGCGTCGTAGGCTTTCTTTAGTTCAATCTCTGCGCCGCGCATATTGGTCCCGTTATCAGAATAAATCTTCTTTGGCCAGCCTCTACGTGCGGCCATTCTGCGTAAGGCCATTATCAACGAATCTGCAGTAAGAGACGGCACGATCTCAATATGTACGGCGCGTATTGTTAGACACGTGAATAAGACACCATAGCGTTTTGGCCTGGATCTTCCAACTGTGACCTCTATTGGTCCAAATAAGTCAACTCCGGTAACGGAGAACGGTCTTTGGTGATGTGCTAGTCTACCTTCGGGCAAGTCACCCAGTCGTGGCGGCTTTGGATTAGCTTTCCTGATGCGACAGAACAAGCACTGCGTGGCAACGGTACGGACCGTGGGACGTAGACGTAACAACCAATATTTTTGACGCAGTTCATTCACCACCAACTCGTTGCATCCGTGGCCTGCGCGGATGTGATAATACTTGACAATGAGTCGAGCCACGTGGTCATGTCCATCCAGGATCACAGGTGATTTTGTGTCCATCGGTATATCCTTAGCTGCTCCTATTCTTCCACCAACACGTAGTAGTCCAGTTTCATCCAATACGGGTGTCAAAGCGCGTAGTCTACTATCGCGTTTTATTTCTTTATTTTGTTTCAACAGCAAGATGTCACTGCAGAAAGCTGTGGCTTGAGAGTGCTGAAGCAATAAAGTTTCAGCTCGTTTCATCAACTCGTCGGTAAGCCCATTTGTTTTTATCTTTTTGCATTTATCTATGAACAACAAGACAGTTCCAGCAGCTCGAAGCAATCGCAACCAACTGGAGAAGCGCGTCGGCTCCGGTACAGGTAAGTCGTTAACATTATTAATTTCATTTACAATATTTATTTTTTCTAATATTTCTTCATTTATTATTATTTTATTTTCAGGTTCCTGAGGCCAGCAAGAGCGTGATTGACGTAAAAATGACGGACCGGTAAACCACGATGAGTCGCTGCTAAGTACGTAGTCGGTACTTTTAGTTCCTAAATCTGCCACGTTAACGTCAGTTGGCACGTAGTGCCACTCGTCTGCCTTACTCAATTCGTCAATTTCTCCTAGACGATTCGCAATAAAAACTTTATATGTTCTACAATTATTTCTGATCCAATGTAAAACAGTAGTTGAATCCGTCCAATAATAAACTGAACTTGGTTTTAAACGATGTTCCATTTTAATATTATTTGCTAATTTACATCCTAATAGAGCACCCTGTAGCTCTAATCGCGGCACAGACACCGATTTCGTAGGTGTAACTTTAGATTTACTAGCGATAAACGCTACAATGATATGTCCACTGCTCAGTTCCTTGCGCCAGTACGCGACAGTCGCATAGGCGCTGGGCGACGCATCGCAAAATACGTGCAGTTCTAAGTTTTCGTTACTGATGTTGTTATCACTATCGCAAAAATACCAACGTGGGATCCTAATATTATTTATCTTTTTAGCTTGAATTATCCAACACTGAAATAAATTATTTAACTCGTCATTCAATTGCTCATCCCATTTCATATTTGTTTTCCAAGTTTCGCGCATTATTATTTTTCCTTTAATTGTAAATGGTATCAGATAACCATGGATGTCAAAAATAGACATAACAATACATAACAGTTCGCGCTTCGTCGGTCTTCTTTTTAAGTTTAAGACGTCTACTGGTATACGCTTCAAGGTCAAATCGAATCCTAACTCGTCGCTAGCGGGGTACCATAATAAACCGAGTGTCCTTTCCGATTGATCTTTATCGAACGTGCAACAGATACTGTCACTCAAAGCTTCCTTCGGTACGTTTTCCAGAACATCCGGTACGTTGCTAGCCCAGTTCCGTATCTCAAATCCACCCTGGTGGTGAATAAAAGTGACTTCCTGAATCATTTGTTTTGTAAGGTCGACTGCGGGTAAACTATCGATGTAGTCGTCCATATAATGTTGCTTGCAAATAGCGTCGACAGCTGTTGGATAAGTATCCTTAAAATTCAATGCATTTTTATTTATATGTTGCGCGATAAAGGGCGAGCAGTTCGCGCCAAATATTAATGACGTCATAGCATATTTATTAACCTCCTTAGTGGCTTCATCGGTAAATAAAAACCTAAGTGAATGTTGATCCTTTTCTTTAATTTTAATTCGAAGAAACATATCTTTAATATCCGCAATTACTCCAATTTGATTTTCTCTAAACCTAAACATAATTCCAAATAAAGACTGTAACAAGTCCGGCCCTGTCAATAAAAAAACATTGAGAGAACATCCCTGTGTTTTCGCAGCCGCGTCGAACACTAAACGTAACTTCTTCTTATTGGGGTTATCGACCCCAAAATGAGGTAGATACCAAACATGGTCGCTAGACTCCCCCTCGTTTAGCTTCCTGGCATAATTATTCGAAAATAAATGCTGAATACGTTCCCGGTAACGAGACGCGTAAGTGTTGTCGGCTAACATTTTTCTCTCGACAGATTTTAAACGATTATAGGCATTTTGATAAGAATCAGGCATAACAAAGTTATCATGTTTCCAAGGCAATTCTACAAACCATTGGTTATCAATTAATTCACATGTGTTATTTAGTATGGTGATAGCACGCAACTCGTCCGCATTCTGTCGCGGTTGTTTTGAAATACCTATTGATTCTAACGCAAATGATTTTCTTACAAACTCGTTCAACTCAGAATCAAAACAATGTTGCGCGCTGTCATCACTCGCAATACGATCAGTCTTTGTAACATACGGTTCATTTTTCCTATTACCTTTTAAACACAAGATAGGAGCAATAAGATCATAATTATCCTGACCGATTAATAATTTAGGTTGTGCGTCACATTTGCACAAGTCGTAGTTAATATAGTTCGAATAATTACTAAAGTCCATACACGATAAACGTTGAGTAGGTAAATTAAGTTCTTTCATTTTACGAGCACACAAATTAAAACGATCGCCTGTACTATTAGAAATATCAAAACTTACGTTTTCCGTTTGGCACACGAGTTCACCGGAGTCCCAAGCACCGCGGGCGCGCATGGTGACTGTCTTACCGTGGAGTCCCGCCTGATCAGCGAGGTCAGCAGATATCAGCGTCACGGTGGCACCGTCATCAAGCAACGCGTGTGTGTGGATATTGTCTTTAGGTCCGTGAACGGTTACCGGCACTATTTTTAATAACACTTTAGGCACTGACGATTCACTAACACTAGTGGACGCACTGGTGTGGGCGTGGGCAACGGTATCGCGGCGTGACTCGTCGGGCGTCGATGGGTGCACGCAGGCTGCGTTCACGGCCGTCTCTGGTCGCGCAGCGTTCGGCGCCGCTGGGCGCGCGGCTTCGTGCGCCGGAGGCGCGGTAGGTTTCGTCCAGTGAAGGAGATGATGATGTGGATGTCCACACTCGCTGCAGTCAGGAGCGTTGCATGCGGCGGGTTCAGTATGCCGTGCGCTCAAGCACTTGTAGCATAGATGTTTAGCACGTACAAATTGCCATCGATCGCGTCTCATAGCGCGTTTGAACTTGCCGCACTTGTCTAAAGCGTGCGTCGGAGAGGCACGACAAAACATACATTTACTATCGGAAGTAGTAGTGCACGCTAACACTGAATGAGTTTTTATATTATTATTGTCGTATTTCTTTCTTACGTCGTTCTGACTGTAAATGTAACTCACACCGGAGGTTGCGACAACATTTGCTTCTCTATATAAAAACTCCGATAGTATTTCTAGTTTAGGTATAGAACTATCTTGTCTCTCGTAGGTATACTCTGCCCACTTATTTATAAGGGTGGGCGGTAACTTTGAAAGTATCAATGCCGTCGTTTCGGGACTTCGTAAATATTCTTGCAACTTGATTGCTTTAACTGCTGTGACGTAGTTTTTTACTTTTAAGGAAAAGTTCACGATCTCCGTGTGGTACGCCGTCGGAAGTGGGTGAATCTTTTTGAGTTGCGCGAATATTTTATTTATTATACATTCGGGTCTACCGAATCGTAGTTCCAAAGTGTCGATTATAGATTGCGGTGACGTGTTGCCGATGAGCAGAGATGAGACGGCTTCTTTGGCGTCACCGCGTAGACATTTTCGTAAGCGCCAAATGTTTTCTGCGTCGCTATAGTTGCATATGTGCGACGACTCTTTGTAAGACTCTTTAAATTGCAGCCATTGCATGGGGTCACCGTCGAACATCGGTAAATCCTTCGAAGTTGCTAGGCGTGCAAGGAGTTCTTTGTTGTTGTTTTCACGCACATTACTTCTGGTAAGTAATTGGTGCAGCGCCTCCGTCAACTGGTTGACGCTGTCGGTGTGCGGTGGGCCTTCGCGGACGAAGTCCAGTTGCTGCTCTGTATGATGGTTGCAAACGTTTTCTGCGCAATCACTTTTTGCGATGGACGCGACGCCATCTTGTTTGTCGAGCCACGACTCGACCATTCTCGAACTTTTCGAGACCGAGCCGCGTTCTTCTTCTTGTAAGTCAGCTATATCGACTTCCAGTTTTTTGAGGAGCAATTCCTTTTGAATTTGTGCACTTTTTTGTGCTAAATCGAGGTCGATTTGTGCTTGAAGTTGAGCCGCTTCATACTCAAGCCTTTTGCGGGCCGCCGCCGACGAACACGCGGTTTTTTCACTTTTCACAGATTTTACAAACTGTTCACTTTTACTCGTAGTCAGCTGCTCCGTGGCACGTTTACTACGTGTTTTAACACCCTTCGAGGGTGTGCGAAGCAGTGACATCCCTGCACACAGGTTTTGTTCGACTAAACACGCGGCCGAGATTCGTAAATCCGGCTCGAAGGACCACTTATTGTTGCGTACAGCACGCAGTACGCGATTAGTCGGGTAAAATGAGAACAGTTCAAATAAGTTTTAGTGTCTGAGACCCTGCGGCGGCAAGAATATGGATAGGTCGCGGGAGATCGCGAGAGCGCGCAGTGTCATGCGCACCGTGCAATGGCGGAAGATCGACTGGCTGCTGGCCGGCGCCGGCGGTCGGTCGGGGCGCGAGCAAACTCGCGAGCGAGCTGGTTTTGCTAAGCGAATATGGTCTTTGAATATAAGCGCGTAAACGGTGGAGAATCGCCGGGGGCGGGGCCTCAGTATTTTTATTATAAAATAAACGTTACAATATTTTTACGTTCGCAACACCGTTACCAGAATTACCGAACACTTTAGAAAGGTAAAGAATGCAACCGTGAACTTGCGTCACTTGCATTGGAATACCTGCGCGTGAGCATCATAAGCAAATGAATGCTATAAATCAGTCCGTACCTTGTACCACAGCCGAAATATATGCAAATCAGCCGGATTATCTTGTTCGGAGATCAAAACTGACAAAACGCAAGGTTCGTAATGTTCAAAACGAATGAAGTGTCTAATCGAAACGATTCTAGATGTATTCTTGAATGTAATATTACTATAATCTGACAGTTCAATAAAGTTACGAAGTTAGTTTACAAATGTGTGTTTGTTCTTCATAAAGTTACCTCTTATTTTTTGAAGTGAAAACTTCTTTAGTCACGTTGAACACTTTTTAGGTGAACAAAAATCATGGAACTCGCGTCATCGTCACTTCACCTAACGCTCGAACGAAAGACATCAACGCGGAGCACTTTTTGGGTGAACAAAAATCATGGAACTCGCATCATGTCATCGTCACCAAACGCTTTAACGAAAGACATCAACGCGAGTATCAAAAAGTTACTTAGTTTTCACTTCTATCGGCAGTCCTCAAAGTCTCCCCAATTTTTTTTTTGGATAACGGACAGTAAGGCAGCCTGTCCACTGGAGCGGAGAGGAGAAAAGAGGAGCGGAGATGTGCCAATATTAACCAATAGAATCTTGACTCCGCCCCTGAGTTTGGATCAGTGATCCTAAGTCAAGATTCTATTGGTTAATATTGGCACATCTCCGCTCCTATTTTCTCCTCTCCGCTCCAGTGGACAGGCAGCCTTAAGGGCTAACTGGTTTCGTTCAATTTGCAACGAGAGTTGATTCCATTTGTATGGTAATGATGCTGATGCGAAGCAGCGGGAGAATTCTCATTTTCGGGACGGTTGGATATATAGGTAACCTTTTATTTTATATGCACGTTCTTTTTCTGAACCGCAATAATGGAATGTTATCTTAAGAGGCAAAAATATTATTTGTTCGTATACCAATAAAATTCCACTCTGACAACCAGTCTTACCAAGGGGCATCGTGTTACCCAATAACTAACTGGGTTGTCGAGGTCAGATAGGCAGTCGCTCCATGTAAAATACTCGTACTTAGCTAAGTCCGTTAGACTGGAAGCCAACCCCAACATAATTGGCAAAAGGCTAGGCAAATTCAATTGATTTAAATTTTTTGAGGAACACTAGTTTGATATACTTTGGCAAGACTACGCAAAAGGAGTATTTAAGGAACGTAGAAGGTGGCGTTCTGTAGATTCTGTTTCTGCCTACCCCATGGGAAGAATTTCGTCAGTTTATGTATGTATTACTCAATTCTAGTTTCGAGCGTATGACAGTATTGAACCAGTCAAGATTGTTGAACGTTTCGTGCGTGTTTATACTCGCACGGTTAGAAGCATTATAAACGACTAATGGTTACGAAATCTATACATACATACAAATAAAAAAAATAGAAGTTTCAGTTTGTAATGTCAAAAAAAATCTTTTTACTAAATGCATATGAAATCGTATACGGTACTTATAACAAAATAACTATTTTAATTTTTTTTGTCTGTCAGTTTGTTCCGGTCCGACTAATCTCCAAAACGGCTGGACAAAATTTGACTGAACATTCACTGGCAGATAGCTGATGTTATAAGGACTACTACTAGGCTAAAGCTACTTTTATTTTAGAAAAAGAATGAGCGTCCACGCGGGCGAAGCCTCGGGCAACCGCTACGCACTGTGGCAGCGAAGCGACACGACGACAGACGCTCCAACCCACCTCATCGCTTCATTATTTTGGTAAGAAACTTGGAAATAAAACAAAAAGCGTCACTTATAATACATAATATAATTAAAAGATCTTGTCTCAATATCATTTACATACGTAAAAACTTCTCATACTATTTACATCTCAATTCACAACTCATTTACAATAGTAATAAATCACAAAAAAATATAAAAAAACAATCTGAAATAAAGGGGACAGTACAAAATCTCCTCGTTTACAAAGAACCTCATTTGATCATATGTACATTATTTACATTCAATACTGCATTTTGAGTCGTAGACATAGTCAATGGATTCCTTCACTGTGCAACGGTTTTGGAGACACATTGGGCCTAAAACTACAAACATATTATGTGTTTCTAAATTATGTACATCTTTATTACATTGGCAAATTAAATCATTAACACATCAGCAATTGGAGGTCTACTTGTGTACAGGGTCAAATAAAATTAGCTAGTAAAACTTGTCGGTTATATGAAGAACCTATAACTACATTATGATTCATATTGTCTATGATCATAGTTAAGGGATCCTATTTGACAGTCCGTCTTACCTCAAAAATGGCTAAATCAAACACGGCTAAATAGTTATACATCTTGATTAAGTATGACGTTTATATAATCATAAGTGTAATATGTAAAAATGAAGAACAGCATCATATAATTATGATCATAGAACTTGACAGATATGAAATCATATTAGTATGATAAATCTAAGATAGTGCAATTGGGGCTTAGTGTAGTTGCTTGAAATATCAAATAATAAGTTTTTAATTTTTTCGTGTTTTGTTATCTGTACCCATCACGTCTACGGAGTTTCGCTAGCTAATTTAATTAGACCCTGTATAATGGACCTCGTAATTACTTTATCACCCTAAGGTTTGTCACTTGCACGTCATAAAACGACAAGGTCTATTTGTCTATCTTAGATAACTTCAACCTTAGATATGCTACGACTACATTATCGACCACATCACGAGCTCTCTGTTACACGTCGAGACGTCAAGCGGTGTGCGAGAGAGAGCGTGCGAAGTGTAGTTCAACTTGTCGCGACCATTTAGCTTTAGAGTGCTACAAAGATCTTTTGGCGCCTGAATGCCATTGACAGCTGGGCGTTGTAAACAATCAATCAATCTGCCTAGCCTTTTCCCAACTATGTAGGGGTCGGCTTCCAGACTCACCGGATGCAGCTAAATACCAGTATTTGACAATAGCGGGGCGTTGTAAAAATTTGTGAAATTGTCACAGAAATTGTATTGCCATAACAAGATGGCATTAGTTCAGATTTTGGCTGCGCGCCGAAAGAACCTTGTAGCCTTGTAAGTTTGGAAACTGGAAATTGTTGTCAAAAGTGATAATCCTTTTACGAGGTCAACTATACAGTCAACCGCACATCCATGGTAACAGTTTGACTTTCACAGAACCTTTATTTCGTAGCAGTAAGACAAGTTTTCGCAGTTCAAGTGTTACAACTGACGAGCTTTTGACTGTATAAGATTGTCCACTCTGAAATGAGGCGCCCACTACCGCATAATCAGCCTAAAATGTTCCCACTGGTGGGACACAGGCCTCCTCTCAGTGAGAGGGAGTGGGCTGTAATCTTCTACGCGGGCCCAGTGTAAATTGGTAGATGTCACATGTCTTTGAATTTTTGATTCTAGGTTATGCCGGTTTATGATTTACATAAAGTAAAGCGCCTGCTTGAGTTCGAACCTACGACCTACAACTCGTAAGTCGGGGCTGTTCCCTACGGGCCACCACTGCTCTCAATCCTGTTCTCTCTCTCTGTTCTCTTCAGTCTGCTCTGAATCTACCGTATGCGTAAATGTGGTAGGGGGCCGCGTCATTTTAGAGTGGACAAGCTTTACATCAGCTTATATGATATATTATAGACCTCCAACAAATCTATCAGCAAACTACCTTCATATAAATTATATACAAACAATAATTCATTCCATACATTGTGCTTAAGTTTTGAGATCATAGTCAATCTTAGACCCAGTAGTGTCGTACCATAAATTCGAAATAGGAATGAGATCTATGGACTCATGTGCGAAAGACAGGAATTTAGATTGCAGACAAAAACGAGGCGCTGAATTGATAATTTTCTGATGACATTGAATAATAGACTTTATAACCAGTGTTGAAAGTGCAAAGTTGTATAAAACATCGACACCGAATTCTAACATTTCCTAAGGCGTCGTTGAGCTTGCTCGTTTGCACTTTAAGACACAGATTATAAGGTTTATTATACAATGTCAAAAAAAAACTCTGCTCTTCATTCCTCCATGGTCTGCACAGAGCCAAAGGTCTTAAAAATATAGCTTTCTTCTTTAAGCTATGGCGTAGCATAGGATATACAGTTACTAGCGATTCAAATTTTTAAGCCAACCAGGCGAAAGCGCCAGGGTAGTTCTAAGGTATTTTGCAATTTGCAAGTCAGTGTTGGTTGTTTGTTCATCAAAATATGATTCGGGAATGTAACATATATGTATTTACAGAATTATAATCATTAAAATCTTCAATACAACACTCCCACTAGCTTTTACCCGCGGCTTCGCCCGCGTGGTTACAGAAAAATATCCCACGGGAACGTGCGACCGGGATTAAAAGTACTTTATGTGTTAATCCAGATAATTTTTATTATTTAATTTCGTAATATATTGTTTTCATATAACTCTATTGGTTTACGCGGCGCACGCCATTAACGATTCCCAGCCGGCTTGATTTTTTCCGACATCTTCAACAATCATCGTCATATTTCAGCCAATTTACACAAAACCTTAATGAATTATACATCTAAACCTTCCTCATAAATCACTCCGTCCATTGGTGAAAACCGTTTCCAAATCGGTTCGGTAGTTTTTGAGTTTATCGCGTTCAGACAGACAGACGCGACGGGGGTACTTAGTTTTATAATATGTAGTGATATTTTGATCAACATGCAACCGGACACTGACCTGCATACTACAAAAAATCTAAGTAAAACTGAATTTCGCGGGCTATCATAGTGCATCCCCTATGCTACGCAACAGCTTAGCTCAACTAATCCACAAATATATCGCTTTTTTGGAGTGTATTAAACAAAACATTTCATAATTATACAATTCAATGTGATAACAGTCAACCAATAGGAAAATTGATTCAAAATCACAGGTATATGTGTTTGGAATAAATAAACAAATAAAATAAACTTCAGATTATTATAGACATTTTTAAATACATACGTCTAATCAGTTTTGGGTGTTAAAACAAATGGCCGTTTTCACACTGCAACGATAACGACACCGACATATCGTCAGTTTGGACGACAACGATGTCGTCCGACGATATCGGTATGTGACACGATGTAACCAACAGCTTATTGTCATATGGTATGCCACAGCAGTCTCACATAGTCGCGTCGTCAGCAATAGCTTACATCGCCGCGTGATTCCAAAAGTGTAATAGTGTATTCGAGGTAATAATGGCAGCAGTGAACAAATCCACTGTGTCGTCCACCGATATCGGCACGACAGTCAATGTCGGCGACGATACCGTTGACTACACCGACACAAAATGAAAGCGTTTAGTTTAGTAATTATATGAAACTAACAGTCCGACGATATCGTGTCGTTATCGTTATCGTCCAAGGTGAAAACGGCCATTCATGTCAATTTTTTTTCCGCGATAATCTTGTACAGATTTGATTGGTTCACAAGTAATTGAAATTTCAATGTCTGAGAAAAAGTTCATAGTCTGACATTAGAGAACTTTCGACGCCAAGTGCGATGAATCTTAGGGTCGGGCTACACCTGCCGAACGTTCCGCGACGGAACGTTCGGCTGACTACGCTCCTAATGTTTTTCAAGTTACCTATGACACATCAGCCGAACGTTACGTCCATAGAAATATGACGCGACGGAGCGTTCCGCCGCGGAACGTTCGGCAGGTGTGGCGCTAGGCTTGTGTCGCCTGGCGAGTTTCGCCTAAGAAACATGGTCGTTCTCGCCACGGGCGCGACACTCTCCTTGTGTATACGAGCCTTTATTATATTAATCAAGGAATACCCAATAGGGATCTTGACTGGGTAAAAAATAAACACTATTTAGTCCGTCAGTCACATAATAAAAAAATATTAGATAAGTATTTTTTGCTTTAGCATATTAACAAAAAATGATTTAGATAAAACACATTAAAGTTGCAGAGCGGGGTTTCGCTACGTCACTATTCAGAATAAAATCTACCGGAGAATGACGTCATGACACATTTTAACTCAATGTATTGGCCAAATACGTATCCAATATTTTTTAATAATCTGATGGACTAAAAAAACATTTTTAGTAAACATCCTTATTGCATATTCACGAGCACTATAGTAGAATTTATCATCATCGTCATTGGCATTGAAAGTTCAATTCTATTATGCTTTGTACACACCGAGCCAGCAAACCAAACGGTCATAAAGAGGGTTTACGTCGTACGGCATTTCATACAAACTTTCAAGCCCTTATTTTTCGAAATGACTGAACCGATTTTAATGAAACTTCATACGCATATGCAGGATACAAAGGTCTAAAAACTTTGTTAAGAACATTTTCGAAATGTTTTATTTAAAAACAGATAACTGGAAATCTCTGTTTCTATGGAAAATTTAAAATTGATCTAATTTGGCTGTAACACTATTTCTCGAAAATGTTCTTAACTAAGTTTTTAGACCTTTGTATCCTGCATAATTATGAGTATAAAGTTTCATTAAAATCGGTTGTCATTCCGACAAATAAGGGCTTGAAAGATTGTATGAAATGCCGTACGACGTAAACCATCTAACGCCAAAACGTAAATCGGCAAACGCCAAAGATCGTTCATTAGCCGGTCTGTACTCAGCATTACTAATAATTCTGTTTTCATTGTAAACTGAACTAAACTTAAATTATTGCTATCTTTTACTCTCAGATGAATGAGACAGATCAGGAAAAAAATCGATACAAGAATAACACTTCTGAATATGCCGTCTCTTTCACACTCAGCCTGCTAGAAAAAGATAGCAACAGTTTCCAGTTCAGTCTGCGCAAAACTCTCACAAATCGACATGACATGTACCGTCGTTCCTCTCCTGCTGCACATCCGTTTCAGGCCACGTTTGAGCACACCACACTCTAGCGTTTGCACTAGTAACACGAACACTCTGTCTTGTCTATGCGTTTGTGTAGTCTATGACGCCCGCCGTTTTAACGTTATCTTGCCGCGGGCTAACTGTGATATGTATATCCGTACCCGTTCTAGGTTTGTTTTCTTTACCCATATCTGCAACAAGGAAATAGTTATGTATTTAAAAAAATGCGCACTTTATTTTTTGTTCTGCAATTGAAACTTGTTTTAGGTATAAATATTAAAATTTAATCACCATATAGAGAACATTTTATAAAATAAAAATCGCAGTTCCAAATAGGTTTTTTTCAAGTCGCAGTTCATCTCCTTTATGGCTGATTCCTAATAGTTTTCGGATTCTTATCGGTTAAAATCAGGATTCTTGTATCTTTACCAATAATGAAGCCAAAGACCTCATAGCTTTGCATCGTAGACCCTCGCATGTCGCTGTCACAGGTAAAATTAGCTTACGAATCTATTTATATGCCGAGTTTGGCAATAAAATGTCACCATTGGTACAATCGTAAAACGATTTGTTTATAGGAACCGAGCATTAGTCGTTGATGTAGGTCCATTTGAATGTGATTCGCCTGGACACTCGTTGATCGGAAAAGATATCTATCGTTTGGCAGACAAATCATAGGTGTTGCCTCATCATTAATTCCCAATCTAAACTAATCTTGTAAAATTGTTGTAAATGGGTTAGAAGATTTTTGTATGGAGGGTGGCCCTAA